>OX336396.1:152021955-153221955 GCA_946902985.2 Meconema thalassinum
AGCAGTTCGATTCTCCGAGGGTGCTGTTTCCTGTTTCGAGGATGGAGCTCAGCTTTAACTTGGTGAAATGGATCCATCAGCAGTCTTCTTTGGGGAATTTTCCTCTGGAACTTCGATCGGCAGATAAGGTAGTCGTGAACGTTTATTGTATTTGAGTTTTGTAGCAATATCTGAGCAGCCATTTTCCCATATTTTCTGTCCTCATGTATTTTGCCCTATATTCTTGTTTGAGATTCCTATTCTCAGTACACCTTGATGAGTTATGCCTTTTTCGTCGATTTATTAAGACATGGTTATTCCATGGGCATAGTTAAACGATTTTGGATCAGTTGAGACTGACATTTAGATATTTCAGTAATTTGCTTATTTTTGGTAGTCACGATTTGACTATAAGTTAATGATTTTCATGGCAGATTTAACTTCAGACAGCGTGTCACTTTATTAAAGTAATTTCTACCCCAGTTTAATTACTTTGACCAATTTTCTGTCATCATCAAGAAGGAAGAACATTTAAATGATTTTAGAGCGTTAAAATCTCTTGCGTTGTCGACGATCTTGGAAATACTAGTCGTTATTTGAAATTGATTGCAACACAGACATTTATCGTCAGTTATGAACGACCATTGCATCATAGACAATTTTATGAAAGATGAACTTTAATTATGAATTATTGAATGCATTAAAGTCGTGAACTTTTGTTAGGAGTTTTTTCTCAATTAGAGAGTTGAATAATAATGTTTGCATCCCACAGTCTAATTGGATTCTATTCGACTATTTTGCAGTTTAGTCGCACTTTGTTTGATGATAGTATTTTTATACTACAATACTTTGAAGATGATAATCTTAAATTTTGATAGACCAGAGAGGCGTATATAAGCGTATTCACTATTAAATTTGTTTGTGATTGGCAAATTTTTACTTCATTTCGATTCATGAATGAAATCCACGAAGGTTAAATGACAACAGTTTTGAAACTATTAATGATTATAAGAATTTTTGAAGTGGAACTATGAATGTATAATCGCTAGTGCAGCGAACGTGTTGAAAGTCGCTGATGTATAATGCCCTTGAAGTAAATGAAGGAGGTTCCCACAGTAATTAATGATGTTAAAGAATTTGTTAGTGGAGGTTTTTGTAAATTCTGTGGAAGATTTTGATGCCGTATATATTAATATATGATGAATTTTGGGCCTAGTTTTAATGCAGTTTTGTGCATTTTTTTTATAAGCGACGTATTTACCGCTGGAGTGTATTGTATTTGTCCTTTGAAAATTAATCAAGTGAATTTACTGTTATAATTAACAAGAGTATTGAAAGAATTTGAGATAAGATTTTGAATGAAGATTACCGTCACAAATAATTATAATAATTATTAAACATTTATTAAACCAGAATGTGACATTAATATGTATAACTAACCTTCATTGGTCGATTATATTGACACGATTATGAAATTACCAACCGGATGAACATGTGGTTAATGTATTTCTCAAATTAATAATTTGAATAATTTAAATGTTAATATTGTAAATAATGATGTAAATATCTTTAACAATAATGTGGAACGAAAGTAATGTTAAAGGCGTGTTTAAAATTCTTTTTGTCCTTAACTATATTATAAACAATTTCTAATTGTTATAAACATTCATGAGTTTTTGTTATAAACATTTAAGAGTTTGTTTTATACTCTAAACAATGCTTATTAAACATTTGGATGCTAATTAAACAAGTTTAGGGATTGTCAGAATAATCCAGTGGTATGAGAGTAAAGCATTTGAAAGATTTGCGTAACAATATTTGTGATGTCTGGCGGACATTTAAAGCTTTAGAGAGTGCTGGATTCTTACGCAACGTGGCTTGACAAGTGAGCCCATTTGACAGGTGTACGTCAGGCTGAAGGGTAGATGGCAGCTGGCCAGACAACTGGTTATCAGCGGACGAGGTCGTCTGCATTGTGGCCTTGCGCCTATAAATACAAGTGTCATGTTTATTAAAAGAAAACAAATGCTCTATAAATGTGTCTCGTCCTGACTTCCTTTTTCCAGTCCAAGTGTGCTATGAATGTTACGTTATTTTGAGCTCGTGGAAGCTAAAATGTTGTATGATAACTTTGCAAGTCCTATAGGAGGACATAGTCAGATTGACATGGGCTACTGATAGCCACATATATTTTGTTGAGTTTGTTAAAGTCATACCCTTTATTTGAAATAAAGCTTTTGTACAGTTCAGAGTTCTTGCCTTCGTTTTGGTTCATTTTTAAATGTCATGGTCAAGATTATTGTGGGAGCATACTTTAGAGATCCTGTTGTCAACCCAATCCCCGAGATATTTATAAGAGGTAAGTGAAGGTAAGTATGGACCCCCGTCTATTTTGGTGTGTTCCACAATAATTTTCTTGTAAACTTCTGTGCTCAAATCTCGGTAGTATCTGTCAGTGCCATTTTCATTGGTGTAGCTGTGCCGGTGCGGTTGATTATTGGCAATCCGATTGAGGGGGCGGATATCTGACAGCCTACTATCCGGGTAAACGGGGACAGTACCTTCTTCAAGGCCACGGCCGCCTCCTTCCCTCTTCCTTGCCTATCCATCCTGACCTTCCATTCCCTTCCCTCATGAGGCCCCTGTTCGCTTTGCCGGTGAGGCCGCCTGGGCGATGTGCCAATCACACCTCACCAGTTGTATCCCCTCCGATTAGATATTCCCAGCTCTAGGACACTGCCCGTAGAGGCGGTAGGGGTGAGTTCCCTCGCTGAGTCCGTGGGTTCCACCAACCTGGAGGGTAAAACGACTAAGAAAAGAAGAAATAAAACAATGAAAAATGCACTTTAAAAATGCAGTAATGAAACAGCGAAGAGTTGAAGGGACGTGGTCTGTTAGAAGGTTTGGTCCTGGCATTGAGGTTGATCTGGGGGCTGCGTGGCGCAGTCAGTAGAGGCGCTGAGCTTCTAACCGAAAGGGAGTGGCTTCGATCCCCACCCAGGTAGTGGATTTTAGAAACAAAACTACCACTTTCGGAAACGCAAATAGCCCTGGGGTTCACTCAGCCTACACCAGAAATTCAGGTTGATTTAAAAATGGGAAACTGTGGCAAACCATTTCAAGTACGGCTTCGAACAACTCGTCCACTGGATATCTAGTATTTCTTTGCACAAATTGATGTGTTGTTTCTTTTTTGTTTTTGTTTTATTTAGCTATGTCTTTTAGTGTCGGGAGCGTCTGAGGTCATGTTCGGCTCGCCAATTTGTAGCTACTTCTAAGCGGACACCCGTGCGTGTGGGTTGCCTATGATCGGCAATAGGTTACAAAGTTTGGCAATGAGAGAAAAATGACGTGATGTGGGTTGCCTATGCATTGGTGTACTTACTAGAGGCTGTTAACTTTTTTGAAAACTTTTGGTCCCGTTTCCCACCCTACCGATGAATTTCCATCCAACCTGCTGTTTTGGGCTCCATGTCAGGCCATAAGCTTCATTTCCATCCAACTCTGAAAACTCTGTCATGACGCGTTACGCGTCCAGACAGGGAGGGTTGGGGGTGCAACAATTTCGAATTTCGGGGACGGAATGTCAATCATCGATCGGAAGGGGTTGATTTCGTGTCACCACTACTTCTAAGGACCTTTACAGCCCTTTCAACGATTAAGACCTCGTTTCAGCCCTTAAAAAGGGCCTGATTCGAAAAATCATACAAACGGGGGTTGCAGGGGAAGGGGTGGTGACAAAGGCACAGCTCCTTTTTTGAAACGGTAGGGGAAGACCCCCGCATTCACAGCACTGATAAACATCTCGATTAAAACCTTCCTTAGGGGTGAATCGAGAGGGGGTGGTTTGGTCCCATGCCAGTTGAGGGTGTTAGGGGGTGTGGACATTGCCGGAGGCCTTAAGAACTTACTGCAATCAGCAACTGAGGACGGTGTGCAGGTTTTCAGATGGTTAAACACACCCGGTACCTTCTCAGACGCCCCCAATAGTAGTCCATGTTTAGGGGATGATGAAGGGGGTTGAAAATGCCCAAACGTCAAATGTAACGATTTCTACGTGTTTGTGAAACCTTTAAGAGCAAGACTCATTCATTTTTGACTGCTTTGGCAACCTGCGACAAGTCCTGCAGCGTTTTTCGCAAACTTCAATTTGCGGTTTTCGAAAATGGGCTGGTTATCGGGGTGCTACCCCGAAACTACTCAAGTTGGGGAGTTGTGCTGAAGCATATGCTTGGTTGGCGTCAGGACAAACGTCATACTGAGATTTCGAGCTTGTAGGTCAACTTTTCAAAATTTGGTGGCCTTTGAAAAAAGTGGTGCTTTAATTTTTTTGAGCAGTATATTTGCCTTATTCTCATTTTGTTTTCCATTTCTTCTTCTACTGTCGTGTGTAAGTTTCAGTTGTAAGTGTGGTTTTAGTTATAATTTATATTACATTCTCCTCTTCCACTGGCGTCTCTAAAAGCCAGTGTAGTTAAAAGGGACGTAAAACCAATAACATTATTATCATCTTTCACTATCACCCTAACCATTAGGGCCCGATAACCTAGATGTTAGGCCCCTTAAAACAGCAATTATCATCATCATGACTCTAGCCAGTCTGGGGCACCTGTGGCTATACCCCTCATCGGACCTCTTCCTGAACTGACGAAATCTGTGCTTACATGAAATTCTGAGAAGCATTTAAATGCGTTTAAATTAATGTTCGTGCCTATCATCTCATAACAATAGTAATATGTATCATGCATATCGCCGCATATCCGGCCGGATATGACCAGAGCCTGAACTAAAGGCTCCCGGCTCGAGGCCGCGTCTTTGTGTTGTTGTTATATCAGCCAAGAACTAGGGATATCCTGTTCATCAGTCCCTTCTACTCTCTTATGGGAATATTGTCTTGCAATCTGCATTTTTAGCCTATTTTCAATTTTGAAAAAATAGGCTTATGAGATCACCTTTTGTCCGTGTGTGTGTGCGTGTGTGTGTGATTCGTGTGTGTGTGTCCCCCTAATAAAATCTAAACGGCTGGAGCGATATCAATGAAACTCGGAAAGTTCATAGCACTATTCCCGGCGACCTCGACCGTGCCCTTCAAATTTTGTTATGACTCACCAATCCAACATGGCGGCTGTGCGAAATATTTCACCAGCATTCAATATCTCCAAAACTATTACCGATATTACCCTGACATTTTCTATGGTGATAGAGGGAACTACTATAAGTTCACTTATGTGACTTTTGAAAACCTGATAACTACAAAACCAACATGGCGGCCAAGCGAATTTGCGACTTTTAAATAGACGTTTCTCGCGATTTGACCAACCAAACGCAATGAAACTTGGTACAGTATATGTTTATATATATGTTTATATACATTGTAATGCACCGACATCTAACTTCGTTCAATTGTTTACATAATCACAAGATGGCGCCTGTGCGAAATATTTCACCGGCATTCTATATCTCAGAAACTATTAGCGGTAAAACCCTGAAATTTTGTACGGACATAAAGGGCACAACTGGAAGTCCATCTATAAGACTTTCAAACACTGGTTAACTACAAAACGAACATGGCGGCCAAGCGAATTTGAAAATTTTAAATAGACCTTTCTCGCGATTTAATGTTCCAAGCGCACTGAAACCTGGCACAGGAAATATTTATACACATTGTAATCCACTGGTATCTAATTTAGTTCAATTGTTTACATAACCTTAAGATGGCGGCAGTGCGAATTTTAAAATTAAGATTTTATTTATTGTGATGTAGTCATGCGATCGAAGTGAAAGTTTGAATAATGAACCTACGCAATAATTTTCCTTTAATGGTACATGACTCTATGGCCTATACATTTAACAATCCAACATGGCGACCATCCGAAATATTTAGACGATACTGAATATCTACGAATCTATTTTAGCAATCAAACTGCATTTTTTAATGTTCATATGGGCTATGAACTTAAGTTCACCTATAGGACTTTAAATAACCTGGTGATCACAAATCCAACATGGCGGTGACGCGAATTATAAATATTCACATGGACGTTTCTCGCAATTTAACCATCCGCGTGCAGTGAAACTTGGTACAGTAAATCCTTATACGAATGTTAATCCACTGGCATCTAATTTATTTCAATTGTTTCCATAACCTCAAGATGGCAGCTGTGAAAAATTTTAAAATCTCCTTGTTTTTTCTTGTGTCCTAATTATGCGATTGAAGTTTGAATACTACACGTTCACAATAATCTGCATGTAACAGTACATAACTCTAGGACCTACATACATAAAATCCAACATGGCGACCATCCGAAATATTTAGTCGGTTCTCAATATCTACGAATCTATTACAGCAATCAAACTGAAATTGTGTATGTTGATAGTGGCAATTAACATAAGTAGGATATATGAAAATAGGCTGTATAGTTCTTCACGGAACTACTTGTTTTTGTGTACATAATCGTAATTGTAAAAGACTAGGATAGCGAAAGATGTTCCGGAACTTGAAATTAAGTGGCATCACAGATTTTGCCTGGAATGTGAGAACTTCACTCGTGGGGCACACCATGCTGCGTGTTGATCAACCCTACTTTAGAGCAAGAGGGCAAACGTGAAGGAGAGGTATGTGCTCTTTCGCACACACATTGTCCACTGGCATGCCTGGAGTTATATCGAGTGTAGAGTATATTTTAGACTTCTTTATTTATTATTATTTATCGTATGGCTTTTAGTGTAGTGCCAGGAGTGTCCGAGGACATGTTCGACTCGCCAGAGGCGGTAGCTGCTTCAAGCGGACACCCATAGGGTGAGCTACAAGTTCCGTTCAATTTTAAGTAGTTCCAACTTTCGCTACCAGATGGCACTGATACTTAGTGGTGAACGTTGGAACTTTGATAGAGGGTTCTGACGAAATATAACCTAGAAATTTAGCTTCATACAAGTTTAGTCTGTGGAAGGATCATTTACATGCCATAAATCTATGACATGGGACCGCCGGCTTTAGTTCCGCTCCGCAGGAAGGCATACTGAAGGATTTTAATGCTCTTAAAAATTTGCACAACTTCGGCCGAGTTTGAACCCGCTATCTTGGGCACAGCAGTTCAGTATGCTACCAACTACGCCACCGAAGCCGCTAATGACTAACAATGAAGGTAAACAAATACAAAAATAAAATTATTTTTTTAATTAAAGAATTGCGCACAATGTGCATTATTTAATTTGTTTAGCAAAATCACACAATGATTTTGATCTATTTTTGCAAAATTGCAAGTGGTATCTGCCACACCGAACATCACACAGTTCACACACACACACACACGAATCACAAGGTACATGAAATTTCTTATTGGTGCAGACCGCATGATGAGAACCATGACAAGCAAACCTTGTAACAACATGTCTCAACTCGTAATTAGTCTGAGTCCAGTGCCTATTCGTCATCGCGTCAGTGCTGTAAAATTCCCACCAAAAGTATTAAAATTCATGTGCTGGAGATAAAACTGTACCGTACATGGAAGATTAAGAATTCCAGTCGGTGTTACGGTGTTAAATGTTTCATCGTCAGCGTGAACCGCTCGCAGTCTGGCTTTGGTATGTTCTCAACCTACTTAAACTCGGAAAACTTCGTGAAACCTCTAGAGACCAGTGACGGTTCCATGGAAAACAGGTCTTTTAGAGGGGTGGTCTCTTAATAGGGATAGCTAGCTGTATGCCTCTCACCAAGGCGGTCCGGGTTCGATTCCCGGTCAATGCATGTGAGATTTTCGAAGTGAAATGCCATGTCCTGTGGTTCGGATTCCACGTAAAAAGGAGGAGGTCCCGTGGCTCATGATCTCACGATTAACGGTCACGTTAAACTACAAGCTTCCTTCCTTCCTTTAATAGGGGTAGGCATTAAAATAATTTTATATTGCATTATTGATAAAGTACAGTTGGAACACATAATTGATTACAATTTATCTGCATTGGTTCACATTTAGTACAAATTAATTAGAATGGGTTATTTTCTGAGCTATGTCATTTAAAAAAGTCACGAATTGATCTCTGTTTCAGATTAGCAATTTTTTTTAACAATTTCACTTTCTAGAATATCTCTGAGTGAGTTCGAAAGTCCATTAATTTGTTCTGGGTTCGAACAATCTTCTAAGAGAGCCGATTTTTGTATTTTTATACGTTACATAACACTTTTTCTAATGACATTGTATGCTGATGCAGTTCTGTGCCAACAGAACCATTGTTTACATAATCTCCAATGGGAAGGCTGACGAGAAGTGGTCTTTTGAAAGAGGTCAGACTGAGAAAATGCATGGTCTTTGGTCGGGGAGAGGGGTGGTCCTTAAATAGAGGTAACAAATACATTGACCTTATGAGGTTTTAAATTGGTTCCAAGAAAAATCGGTCTTTAAGTAGGGTGGTCTTTTAAAGACGTTTCACTGTAGTTGCAGAGACAGGTAAAACTGCCAAAAGTTTGATAAGGGTATAAATGTTAGGGGAAAAGCATTTATCACACGCTTCAAGGGCACTTGTTGCTCTTGTTGGTAGGTTCTTTAAGCTCTGGAGAGTAATAAGAGGTTGTGTTATTCACATTCAGATCAGAGCAAATTGATTTCCACACAGTTTACGTCGCTCTACCGCAGACCTCGCTTTGCAACGTTGCTATATGTCGTTTAGTAACAATAGTACAAGATAAGTACAGTGGAACGTGGCTAATTCGAACTTCCATAATTCGAAATCTTCTTTAATTCGAACTTTTCCCTTGGTCCTTAGCATTTTATATACAATCAATGCTAACAAATCGTGGTTAATTCGAATTATATTTTGGCTAATTCGAACTTTATAGTGTAAAAAGGAGATCGGAAGCCAAACAGTTGGGACAATTCCCGAAAAAACTGTTACGAGTGCAGCCCCAAGGAACAAACCACATCACAGAACTTACGCGGTTTGTTTAAAGTAGAAATGACGTAAGTAGTTCTGTTTTCCGTTCCTTAAATTTGTTAGATTCTTTTGTGATGACTGAGAGACTTAATTGTAGGAAACAGGTAAAAATCTCAAACTATTTTGAAAAACTGTAGAATTCTCTAAGACTAACTAGATTGCTGGATTACTACTGTCGTTAAATAGGTGAATAGTACATTTTGGTTTTATTTTTCATTTGAAACTTTTGAGGTTATTCACGATACAGTCTTTTATAAAGAACCGTTGTCTGTTAATCTGCTTTGTTGAACGTAAATCATTATGTAAACGTAATACAAAATATTTTCTCTACCCTTTTCAAAGAATTTTCTTAATTCAAATTTTTGGATAATTCGATTTTTTTACTGGTCCCTTGAGGTTCGAATTATCCAAGTTCCACTGTATATTGGTTTTTAAGGTTTAAATTTATTAACAAATATTATATGTGACAAAATTTATATACGCCCCTGAAAGGAGGAATTGAACTTTCCTTTAGATTCCCCCCACAATGAAATCCTGGCTTCGCCACTGAGTAAAGCCTGGCCCCATAGCCTTGCCCCTCAGTGTGCGTGGCTACCACGAACGGTTGGGATTTTAAAATATTGGAGTTTTCAATTTCCTAGTAATCTATTTATACCAGTTACCCTTCACTTGAACTACATCGAGTTACTCATCGACGTCAAGTGTTGGAAGCGGTTAGATCATCGAGGTGACGTAGTGCCTGCTGGGGAGGAATGTTCAGCTACGAACATCCGCTGCAGTTTCCCAGAACTGTTTATTGCTACTTCCCGTTCTCTTCTCCTAGTAAGGTAACTACTAGACCATCAACATTCCCACACGAGTACATTCATCTGCTGCACACAACAACTCAAGGTGAACAATGTTACGTTGTACCCGACGTTGATCGAGTGGCACCTTAAGGCCTTAACCCTAGGATGGTAGTCTAGTGCAGGGGGATGACAGATCATAGGAAGCGCGTGGGTCGCGGTAAAGCTCTGCTCTGGATGTTCTGCCAACCAATGAAGAATTAATTTTAGCACTAAGGTTCCGTAGTTGGCACTCATGAACTCTCACATGAAACCGACTGGCGGAAGCGGGAATAGTCTGTTTTGATTGATTTTCCTCGTGGTGTTGTTGGTTGTTTTGATTTGTTCGGTATTTTGATTATTTATTTGAATTGAATTGAGAGTCAATCATACCACTGCAAGGGAGGAAAAATTGCCAAGCACCGGGATGTAAACATTATAATGATAGTAAGAACAATACGGCAATTTTCAATTTCCTGGTGTTGACCATGTGTAAAACTAGTGGGCAATATGGACTACTCTCGAATAAAAATATAGAGAGAATAAATGTGTGCATTTTGTAATGGCTCCATCCCCCCTTCCCCTTTAAATAAACCAAAATGATAATAGTAATAATAACAATGATATTATCATATCAAAATATAATTCATCAACATGATATTACCATATCAAAAATTAATAATTTATAACACACACCAAAGGCCTAATTTAATTACTCGCTAGGTCAGCTGAATTCACAGCTAAGAACCTAGGCAGAGAATATTCCTAGCTTCATAGCATTGTGGAATACTCAGGTCTAATTTAGAATAAGGGAAAAGGTGGGATGTAACCGAGGTCAAGACTAGCTTGTCGAGAGGAAGGGCAGATGCGTACCTCAGTAGGCCGTATTAAGATGACCCTGCCAAAAGATGAAGGAAAGGGGAATAATCTTCCTAGTGACTTCATGCAATAAATAACGTGACAAATCGAAATAAGCTAACATGTATTGAGCAGTAAAATAAAACAATTACAAGAGAAGACCCTTCCACCGCGTAAATAACTAACTGACAAATATGATCTAATTAAACGCAAATGAATGACTTAACCTAAACAAACCAGACACTTGCCCGCTTGGCAAGATTACACACATCTACATTTGTGATAGAAATGAATTTAACCAGAATGATTCCCCTGGCGACGAAACTAAAGGAATCACAACATGAAATTAGGCTCTATGTCACCTCAAGAAAACAATGTCACATAAGTAACTTAAACGCCGTTTAATACGACCAAGGCGGTCCGAAAGCCTGCTTTTGACTTACCGTCCTCAGCAGCCTTTCTGACCAAAGTTAAAACCTTTTTTCCCTCCCTGAATCTAATACAAGCCAAACGCATCTGGGTATCCAAAAACTTAGCAAAATATACTTATTAACTAACAATCATAATTCTAGAAATATCAGTCCAGAAACGCCATTCGACACATGGCATGAAAAATTCACATTACTAAAATGTTTTGCAGTCAAGGTTTGTTTTCATTTCTTTCAGTTGCCCCTTAGTATTAAGTTATGATAGTACCACCTGGTGTCTTCCGGCCCTCCGAGGAAACTGCACTCTCAGTTTCCCCGGAGGCAATTGCTTAAGAGTCTTTATGTCAGCGAGGTCCTTCACACACTGTCTCTGGAGTCACGGGCCGCAACCCTGTATTCCAATGCACCCCCACCACACTACTCCAGTAATACCAATGTGACTAGTGGCGCAACGGGCCAAAACAAAGCCAGAGTCCAAGGTTTGAGTTGGTACCTCGAATATCACCCCACACAGTTAGTGCGTAGAAACTTCCCAGGAGTTGAGGCGTTACACAATGTTCTTGCAAGATTGTTCTTAGAACAAGAGCTTGGCGAAATGTAGCTGACAAGAAATGTTCACTTTTCCAATGTTCACAGATACAAAGCTTGATGTATCTCCCTCGACAAGTTTCCATTAGCGATAATACCTTAAGTGGCAGAATACACAAAGGGTAGAAATCCTGACAGAAAGGGGCTTGGCGAACCCATTTCACCAACAGTCAGGTGCCAGAGGGGGGCGAAAAGAGTTCCCAGAAGAGGCTTGGTGTATGCTCCCATGATAATCCGGTCAGACCTGGAGTTCTTACTGCGTCTCGAAGATAAAGATGAATATGTACTGATTTACAAAATCGGTACACATTTCATCTCATGTTTGTTTTCTTACCCATTCTCCTTTGCATTGCAATACAATTTGTGGTTTAGGGCTACGGGGAGGGGTGGGTGGCAGCCGGCATACTAGGCAAAAAGTGAGGTTATGGCAATTCTGTAGAGTAGGAGAGCAATGTTTAATTAGCCTAAAGGTGAATTAAGCTCTAGAACGGCATAACTGTGTCCTTCGTGACAAATCTATTGCCAACATTGATATATATCAAAATGTATTATTTTCCTATCTGGACGTATATTTCAGCGCCTAGCGAAAGGCGCAGTTATGTTTGTGTCATTTTCATCAATAATCAATAACTCATCGCAGAACACACTGTTCAATTACGTATCATAAAGGCTACATTCACATGGTTTTTTACTTTTTATGTTGCCAGACTTGCCGGAGCAGTAGATAGCCTCAGGCTTTGCTCTCTCTCTCGGAAATTCTATAACCAAAAGTGATGAATCTCTTATAGTCACAGGATCCTTGGTCTAGTGTTCGTCTCCACAACGAAAAAGGGGTACACTCCTGCTTTCCCCACTTCTGCCTTTTGTCCTATCCACACCAGTGTTTGGAAGTCCTCGAGTACAAAGCAAATATGTCAAGATAAACAAGTAGTTCCGTGAAGAACTATATAAGCTATTTTCATATACCGTACCCTACTTATGTTAATTGCCTCTATCAACATACAAAATTTCAGTTGGATTGCTGCAATAGCTTCGTAGAAATTGGTTGATTGGTTGGTTCTTAAGTTTAGGGGCTGCGACAACGCGGTCATGTAGTCCCGTGTACTTTGGGTGTGTGTAGAATCTGTCTGATAACCGGTGTTAATTGTGATGACTGTATTAGTGTGTGTTATCTGTTTTTTATATTTTTATTTAAGTACAGACTGCAACTTAGAATTTTTCAAATAGTTCCTACTTTTGCCGCCAAGCGCCACCGTCAACGACTACTAGGCCAAGTTCAGAACTTAGTTACTAGACGCCACCGCAGTCGGCTCTTGGCAACGAACGTAGAAACCTAAGAGCGTTGTTTACATTCTTAAAACCTATCCAATTTAGCTTCACACAGGTGTAATTAGTGGAAGGTTCTTTAACATGCCATACATCTATGGCATGGGACCGCCGGCTTTACTTCCCCTCCGAAGGAAGGCAAACTGAGGGATTTTAACGCTCTTAAAAAATCCGACGGCTTCGGCCGGGTTTGAACCCGCTATCTTGGGCATAGAAGCTCAGCATGCTACCGACTGAGAACCGCCTAAATATTTCGGATGGTCGGCATGTTGGATTTTTATATATGTAGGTCTTAGGATCATCTACTATTAAATGAAGATTATTCTGTAGATGTTCAGTATTATTCAAACTTTAGGATACAAAAAATAAAAGCAAAATTTTAAAATTTCGCACAGCCACCTTCCTGTGGTTATGAAAACAATTGAAATAAATTAGATGTCAGTGCATTCCAATGTGTATAAACATTTGATGTACCAATTTTCACTGCGTTTGGATGGTAAAATCGCGAGAAGAGTCTATTTAAATATTTCAACTTCGCCTGGCCGCCATGTAAGTTTCGTAGTTAAAAGGTTTTTGAAAGTCTCATAGATGATCACCGTACAAAATTTCAGGGTGTTATCATTAATAGTTTCGGAGATATAGAATGCCAGTGAAATATTTCGCACAGTCACCATGTTGGATTGATGAGACGTAATAAAGTTTGAAGAGCACGGTCGGGGTCGGCCAAAATGGTTCTATGAAATTGAAATCGCTCCTGTCGTTTACATTTTATTAGGGGGGCATACATACACACACACATACGCACACACACACACACACACACATACACATACACGGACAAAAGGTGATCTCACAAGCCTACTTTTTCATAAATGAAAATAGGCTAAAAATAATAATAATAATAATAATAGTCAAAATCCATAAAACCCCAAAAAACGATCTTAATTTGTCTTAAAAGCTCAAAAAGTAAAACAAACAAAAATACTACAAAAAATTAGTCAAAATACAAAAAGAAAACAATCACAATTAGTCAAAATTAGTGAAAACCAGCTCAAAAATTCCAAAAAATAAATAAATAAAAAATCAGGCGAAATCCCCACATTAAGAGGAAAGTAACAAAAATCAAACAAAATTAATCAAAAACAGTCTCCATTCTGCTAACCTAGAGTGTGATATAAAAGTTGACGTCAGTGATATTTATTATCAGTTTCTAGTATCGTAGTCGTCACCGATGCGAAGCGTTACCGATAACAACATTGCAATTAGCGTTACCGTTCTGCCTTACCGGCAGTTAGCTCTGCACTTCCCCAGCTCACTTCCCTAGTATACTATTACAGCGTAAAACATTTGCCACGCTGGGCGTCTCTGTGTATGATAGTGAGAACCTAGGGTAGGGTCTACTGTCACGCGCGTCAACAGTTCTGGCAGGAGATTATGTCTTGTTTATTTGTTTAAATGCACGTTATAAACAAATAAATATAGTATTTCCGATGACTTTTCAAGAAATGTAAGATTCTTCCTGTACTGTTAAGACGATTTGGAATATTTTGGCACAAACCGCATCTTTTAACTCCCTTTGGTTTAAGAGCTTGCGTTTTGTGAAACATACACCTTAGTGCTTTACATAAGGTGCGTTCAAAAAGTAACGAGCCGGAGGCATAATTACAGAAACCAGTACCTGTATAGAAGTATTAGCCCTAGCTGTTGAGGCACTTGTCCCACTGTGACACGAGGCGGTGAATGGCTGTCTCATAAAATTCTCTGGGCTGCGATATGAACCAGTTCCGCACGTACAGCTGGACGTCAGCGTCCGAGGTGAATCGTTGGCCCCACAGAGCCCTATTCAGGGGACCAAACATGGCGTAATCACAGAGAGAGAGAGAGGTCTGGACTGTATGGAGGTTTGCCGAGAACCTCCCATTTGAATTTCTGCAGGAGTGCCGCGACTGTGTTGGCCGTATGAGGTCGTGCATTGTCGTGGAGCGACCACGGCGGCTATGGCGTTCACTGTCACTCGGCGGTCCTGGGTAATGAGTGGATCAACCAGCTGGACGTTGTCATCGGTAATGCAGGGGGTGCCCCAGACCAGGCATCATTAGCTAACGACACCCGTCCTTCCCTGAAGCGCTTGTGCCACGCCTTGACCCTTGCAAGGGACATGCAGTGTTCGCCGTAACTTGTGACATTCGGCGATGAATGTCCGTTCCCCCTACTCCTTTCGCTGTCAGAAACCGAACAACACCTCTTTGCTCTTCGGTTGACGCCTCTATGTCACTGTTTGCAATGCGACTGGCAGCGTTGGACGATTGATGCATGCTGCTGCTCGCTTTGTATCGTCACGTGACGTGCACGCGTGCCCTCTAGCGACGGGCTGTGACCTTCCACGCTCTGGTCGGAACCACACCTCGTTACACACGCCATGATTAGCCGATGTAGTCACCGGTTTGCGCATTCCAGCCTCCGGCTCGTTACTTTTTGAACACACCTTGTATATTGTACACAAGAACCTCGTTTATCCGGCCCTCATTAATCCGGATCTCCGGTTTATCCGGTTCAAAATTAATACAAATTTATTTTTACTGTACAGTATTTCTTTTACGGGGTCGACTTTTCTTGAATGTCTTTTCCGCCAAGGATAGTTAAGGACGGGAATTGAAAATAATTCGGTCACGGTCTATCAAAGGTACCGTCCTGGCATTCGCCTGGAATTGAGAACTGATGTTAGTAAAACGTCTTCGAGATCGCGCTGCGCGCAAACGCTATACAAATAAAACAGAAAAAATTACGAGCATTACAGTAGTCGCATAAGATGTGTAGCATCTGACATGTTATTCGAATAATTCCATATTACTTACTCGCATTTTTAGCCTACTTTCGATTTTTGCAAAAAATGAAAGTAGACTTATGAGATCAACACAGGGCGAAAAAAGTGTGTCTGTCTGTGTGTGTGTATGTGTGTGTGTGAGTCTGTGTGTGTGTATGTGTGTGTGTGAGTCTCTGTGTGTGTGTGTGAGTGTGTGTACTCTGAATGTCTGTCCCCCCCTATCAATTCGAACACGGTGAATGCGAATTGAACGAAATTTGGTACAAAGGTAGCACTAGCAAAGGACACCTCAGTGACATGTTTTATATCGCCGCCATCTTTACTAAAACTGAATGGCGGCCACTCAAACGTTCAAAACGTAAAATCAAATAACGACTAACCAAATCATCCAATCTCTACCAAATTTGGTAACAACATACCTTCGTATAGGATGCGTCTTGTGACCAAACTACAAGGTCGTCCGCCATACCATTTCAGGATGGCGGCCGTGCGAATTATGCAAACTTTATAATCCATATCATGGGACCCACCAGTTCCGATTATCGAGCCGAGAATCGTTTTAACTGTTCTAAAGGAAGAGGCACGTACGAAATTAAAAGTTTATTTTGTAATACTATAGTGCAGACGTGATTTTAAAAAGCTCAGCTGATTCATTAATAAGACAAGATGGCAGCGGATATCTTGTGCCTGACTTATATTTCACTAATTTGAGTATTCCATGCAATATAGCGTACTGAAACAAAATAAATAAACTTTGTATGAAATGCTTTATATATAAATAATATACTTCAGTGATGAAATCGTTTAGTATAAATCATTATTTGCTAACAAGTTCTATGTAAGTCATTTTATATGGAACAATGTTCGTTGGCACAAATGGCTCAGTGGTAAAGCGTCAGTCTGTCATTCATATGCCTATGGTTCAAACCCCATCAGAGATATGTTTTTTGCTTGACATTTTACATATTTGTTGCTTTGTAATGACTCAGACGTTTTAAAATTAAGCGTTATATTGTGCATATTACGGTGCAAAACATATACTTAATTAAAACATAATTCGCCAGCAGATTTAATCGAGACATCTAGCTGACAAAAAGGTAACAGATTTTATTGAAAAGTTTCTTCTTCTGGCCGCTAGAATGCACTCGCTCTGTTAGGATTATATTGTTCGATATTTCACAACTAGATATCACGACTAGTTTTTATATTTATTGTTTCTTGAGTACTGAGACGTTATAAAATAAAGCTTTATATGGTGCTTTTTGCAATGGAAATTATATATTAAAAAAAACGACATTCTCCACTGGAGTGACATCTTCCAGCCTTCAGTTGTACTATGCAGAAACTATAGATTCGAGCAGCGCTCTATACCGGCCAGTTAGTGAACCCAGTCTTAACGACTGCTAGGAGTAAGAAGACAGTAACATTCGTTTATTCCTTGTGCACAGAGGCGTTGTTGATAATCTCAAAACTTGCAATATGGATGATTTGGAGATGGATTATTTTGTTATACCGTGTATTTAAGATTAGCCTATAAATTAACGGGTTGCGAAGTTACTTCACTTAGTTCTATATCATTCGTACACGACACAGAACAACAACGTGACGTCAGTTTCTGATCTGCTCTGATTGGCTATTATATTGCTGCAGTCGGGTAGTTGGCAGTCAAGGATAAAATTCTCGACTGCCAACTGCCAGCTACCAACTGCAACTTCATGTTGTGTATGGTGCCTATAGTATACACGGAGTCGATCGCGACTGCCGACCGAGGACTACCAACTACGGACTGCCGACTGCGCATTGTAGATGGGCCTTATTAGAGCAACGAAGTTTCAATTATTGTAAGTAGTCGGTGTTTGGAGTGTTTGCTGATGAAATTGCAAAATGCTGGGGTAAATTATAAACTATGGTTTGAACGCCACTGTTCAAATCCTGTGTGCCAATTTGCACTTCAAATAGGAAGAAATTAGGAGATGATAAGGACAGAGAGTTATAACTATACCCATACATTTCGGAGAAAGTAGGCTATATGTTCTTTCCCGAACATCTTGTTTAAATAATGAACTCATAGTGCTACCTTGTGCCAGCAAACATGAAAGGATTCTCCAATGCATCTGCAGTAGTGTCATATACCTGCAACTGTATGCGGGAGCAATTCACTGCCTACTTGATGCGAGCAACGCTTTATACCGGCCAGTTAGTGAACCCATGCCAGCGCTGTTATTGAAAATGGCCTCTTATTGCCGATATAGCGCACTGCCAAGTATAGGCGCTATTAAGAATTAGGTGTGCAGTAGGTATATTAAAGGCGTTTCTCCCAGTGATACGTTTAGACCAACCAAATAGCTTAATAAGATAATAGTGGAAACTCCCACGAGAAACTGGTGACACCGATCGTGCGTGCCATCTAGCGGTTCGCGCAGACAACTACGAACTCGATTTCAATCAGCTGGCAAGTTTATCTGCACATGTTAGAAGTGTAACTTTTGGGCTATGTATGGGTGTTTTCATTACAAAATACAAAGTGATTAAGCTATTTGGACCAACGAAGTTTCAATTAGTGTTAGTAGTCGGTGTTAATATACTGAATTCCTACGTTGTGAGTGTTGGTTGATGCGATATAGCACTCGAGGTATCGAGTGCTTACATTAAATAAGAATACAACAAAAGTATGAAAATTTAATAAATCGTAATTGTTTTCAGCAAATATGATATAATGAATATTTTCACACCAAAGAACGACAATTAAAAAATGATTTATTGAAGCAATTTCTTTAATGGGGCCTCCAAACCTTGAGGTAAACCGTATGCGATTTACATTCCACATAGTCACATGGCTTACAGTACGTCGTTGTACCGATCTCCGCCATCGCGCGCACTCATTGTTTCCGTCCCATGCACTTCCGTCCCATCCACTTCCGTCTCTTTTCCAAAATCACTCCCACAAAAATGTCCAGCTACCGAGTGCCACAAAAATATCCAGATACCGAGAGGAAAGATGTTACACATCAATAAACTGACACTTTTTTTCGCTATCGTTTTACCCTTCAGGGTCGGCTTTTCCCACGGACTAAGCGAGGGATCCCACCTCTACCGCCACTGAGGGCAGTGTCTTGGGGCTTGAGACTCTGAGTCGGGGATACAACTGGAGTGTGTGACCAGCACTACGCTCAGGCGGCCTCACATGCAAAGCGAACAGGGGGCCTGATGAAGTGATGGGAAGAGTGGGAGGGTTAGGCAAGTAAGTAGGAAGGAGGCGGCGTGGCCTTACGGTAGGTAGACCCTACCATCCCGGCATTTGCCCGAAGACGAAGTCGGAAACCACGGAAAACCACTTCGAGAAAGGCTGAGGTGGGAATCGAACACCCTCTACTCATTTGGACCACCTGAGGCTGAGTAGACCCCGTACAAGTACTCATACCACTTTTCAAATTTCGTGGCAGAGCCGGGAATCGAACGCAGGACCTCCGGGGCGGCAGCTAACCATGCTGACCGCTACGCTACGGAGACGACCACACATTATTTTAGTGCATAAAACAGAGCCAGAAATGTAAGAAAAGTGTTCTTATATTTTTTGTACAATTAAAAAAGGCATTATACTGTACTTATGTTAATAAATTAAATATCATGTATTTGCTTTTTATTTTTCCGGATTATCCAGATTTTCGATAATTCGGATCAGTTCCGGTCCCACTTAATCCAGATAAACGAGGTTTTTGTGTATATGGTATTTGAAAAAAGGTGTAACAAAACTTATAAGGCCAGGAAGCTAGTGAAAAAAATTGGTTGAAAATAATTTAGTGGTCTTAAACTACTGATAGGCACTGTATCATACAGGGTCATCGAAAAATGATGCCAACATTTCAAAAAATTATAGCGCCGAAACCCTTTATGTTAAACGTGTAATTCTTTCAATGAACGTCAGCTGGTTAAAGTAAGTTTTGTTTAGGAGGGGAAGTGACCTTGCTATGCGCACACTAGATGCGCAGTAGCCAAGGTCGGCCGAGGGTGCGCGCGCCAATGAAGTCCCGACCTCACCCCTTGGGATTTTTTTTTCTGGGGGTACAATTAAAACATTGTGTGTGAAGAAAAAATTCGGGATTTGGAGCACCTGCGGGAGCGAATTTCTGCCGCAATCTTGACAGTTACTCCTGAAATGATTGTAGGTACCAATCCAGCCATTGGGAAAGCGTGCGTTCAATGCTGATGTTGGTGGTCGGCCTGGCCTAGATTATTTCTCTACAGTCCCTGTTTCCTTAACCTGATTAAACCATCGAATTACAGCTTTGTAATCAGGTGCAGTTTTTTCGGGCGGTGCAGTCATTGGTGCACGTGCCCCCGGCCTACCTTGGCTACTGCGCATCTAGTGTGCGCATAGCAAGGTCACGTCTCCTCCAAAACAAAACTTAATGTAACCAGCTGACGTTCAGTGAAAGAATTACACGTTTAACATAAAGGGTTTCGGTGCTATAATTTTTTGAAATGTTGGCATTTTTTTCGATGACCCTGTATATGCCGCTGATGATCGCGACGTTCCAAGAAGTGGCTTCGGTGGCGTAGTCGGTAGCATGCTGAACTGTTATGCCCAATATCGCTGAAGTCGTCGGATTTTTAAGAGCGTGAAAATAATTCCGTATGCCTTCCTTCGGAGGGGGGAATTATTAAAATGATGGAATCATTTTACTAAACCTGCTGCTGTTACAAGTGCTCCGATTGCTCCTGTGTAAAGCCATGTCATACAGTAGATCTATGGCATGAAAAAGAACCTCCCAATACAATAAATTGGTAGTGTGTAGCTAAATGTCTAGGTTATTTGGTTAGAAACGCTCTATCAAGTTCCAACGTTCGCTGCTGGGAGTCAGTGACAGTGGTAGCCAGAGTTGGAACTGTTTGAAATTGAACTTGCCCAGTTTCATTCATCTTCATTCATTTCATCTCTTATTATCTTCTCTCCGGAGGTTGGCGTTAGGAAGGGCATCCGGCCGTAAAAACCATCCGCCACATAGAATTTCATCGCATATCATCCGTGACCCAGTTGGAAACGGGATTAATAAGAGGTAGACATACTTACATTGCGATGTTCCAAGATCCGAAATGATCAATATGAACGGGAGAGTGTCTTTTCACCTTGACGTGTTGAATTATTTCCTTTCGCAGCACTTGATGCTTGACTGATGCAATTGGATTTCTATTAATTCTCTTTGTACTTGAGAGGAATTCATATCCATTTCATTAAAACCCAATCAAACATTCTTATGTATTGGCGTAATTGCCGAGGTCAAAACAACTCGTGACTCATTCTCCTTTCATTTTATAATACGTAAGTTTATTATTACTAAAACGATAGTTAGAATGATTGTCACGTCATGCAGATAATACTTCGCATAGTTATGCGTATTGCGTATAACTTTCAAATGAAGTTCCTTAAACATCGCTGTCGCAAAATGCATTCTAAGTCATCATAAATTTCTAGATTACTTGTTAGAAATAATCAATATCAGTGGCATAAAACTACAGAGGGCGATTAAGGAGTTCAATACCCCCCAGAGCCAAATAATTTTAAAAATCGTGATTTGATGAAATTGTTATTTAATAAAAGCCAATTTTCGGATTGTTGACAAACGATTGGATGATGTACGTTTATGTTCGACCCTGACTATTATGTGTCAGAAAACTGTATCATAATGGGGCTCATTATAACACTTTTTTTTCATTATGAAACAGTTTCTCCCACCAATCAGAGCTCAAGAAACAGTTGTGTGACCAATTAGATAAGGATACCTTCGCGCTTGCGCTCAAAATCCAACATATCTATATAAATTACCGAAAGTGCACCGTCCATATGTTCGCGTAAATACACTGGTGAATATGAGACAAGCAATAGCACTGTACATTAATATCCCCAAATCCAATTTCTACACAGCGCTTAGTTTTTAAACGACTTCGGTGACAGTTTTACTGAATACTGGTGCACAATCTGAACATATGGCATTGAAGCACACAGAGCGCATGCGTCGGTCGGCCAGAGAGCTTGGAAAACAGAGATATACTACCCAGCGCAGCATCCGATCACAACATTCTAGTGACTGAACAGATATTTATGAATATTTCTGTTAAAACATATAATAAAGTTATAATTATCGTCGATCATAAACAGTCGTATGCAACTCACCTAGGCTCGTTGCATAATGTACTATTATAATTTGGGAACATTTATCCTTAATTGTGTAAAATATTTAGTATAAATAAAACGTATCAAATGCTATCGAGACCATTCATTGATTGTATTATTTTGCTCCCGCACAAAGCAAAATCAAACACTTGACCAAAATAGAAAGCAAAATAAAAATTCAAAAACAAAAGTAAAAGCAGAATCACCAAATCGAAAACACAAAGCAAATACAAAATTCAAAACCAGAAGCAGAAAACAAACACAAAACTAAAAGCAAAAATCAAAACCAGAAGCAGAAAACAAACACAAAACTAAAAACCATAACACAAAGCAAAGAGCAAAAATCAAAAACAAAAGCAGAAAACAAACACAAAACTAAAAAAAAAAAACTATAGCAAAAGCAGAAAACAAACACAAAGCCAAAAAACACTAAGCAAAACAAAAAAGCAAAAGCAGAAAACAAACACAAAACGAAAAACCAAAACACAAAGCACAAAGAAAAATTCAAAAACAAAAGCAAAATAAGAAAACAAACAGAAAACAAAAAACACAAAGCAAAAAGCAAAATTCAAATGCAGAAAACAATCAGCAAACAAACTAAAAACACAAAGCAAAAAGCAAAATTCAAAAGCAAAAATAAAACACAAAGCAAAATTCAAACATAAAAGCAGAAAGAAACACAAAACCAAAACTCAAAACAAAAAGCAAAATTCAAAAACAGAAACAAAAAGAAAGAAGTAGAAAACAACAAAACCAAAAACGCCATTAGTTCAGATTTGACTTCGCTCACCCCTCTCCAGAAGCGAATCCTAGTTACGCCACTGCCATAAGTACCTCTTGAGGAGGGGGTGAATTTTTTGAAACTGAAATATGAAATAGGCCTATCTCAATTAATATGGTCTGGATTAAACGAATCAAAAATCGAAAAAAGAAAAAAAAACACGTAAGGTATTCATATAGCCTACGTTTGGCTTTTTCACTTGTTTTCCTCTTTTTTTTTTTCAGATGGAAGCTTAATTCTTCTACTTTAAGAGATTGTATGGTGTTTATATGTTTCATGCATAAATATGCTCTGAAAATTGATTTAAATGTCTACGTGTCTAACCATGATGTAAAACTTACTTAATTTACTCTATAACCCTATAACCCTGTCTTTTGTTTCCCTTACTCTTATTTTTATTTTCCATTTCCTGTTCTAGAATGTACAGTAAGTATGTAGTTAGTTTTAATTGTAAGTATGTAATTAGTTTGATTATTAGATATATGTCATTGTTCTATTAGACTGTGTGTGTGTCTGGTGGCAGTTGCATTGTTTATCAGATACAAGCTGTACCCGGCATGCGTTGCAATGCCAATCAAAGAAAGTGTTGGCGTTGAAATTCTGTTTCTTGAAGTGATTTTGGATACACAACATGTTTTTCAATTTCCGTTCACTGCCTCTAAGCTATCGTAAAATGGATTTTCTAATTTAGAATCATTCGTGGGAGCGTGCACAACAACTTTCAAAAGTTTCATCGCAATCGGATGAATGGCATATGAACGTATACGGGATTTTGTTTGAACGATTCGTGCGCTGTCACTCATTTGTTGATTCTACTCATACGCTTCCTACTTGAGAAATGGAGTTACTAAGTCGAAACCCTACTCTGGCGTGTACACTCATCAAGGTTTCATCACAATCGAAGAAGGTTATATGAACACATAGGGGATTTTGTTGAAACGCTTCGCGCGTCGTCACCCATTTGTTGCATATACTCGTGTGCTACCTATTGTGAAATGGATTTACTAAGTCGAAACCCTCCCCTGGCGTGTACACAATAACTCATCAATGTTTCATCGCAATCGAAGAAGGTTATATGAACGCAATAGGGGATTTTGTTGAAACGCTTCGCGCGTCGTCACCCATTTGTTGCACCTACACTTGCGCTACTTATTGTGAAATGGATTTACTAAGTCGAGACCCTTCACTGGCGTGTACACAATAACTGATCAATGATTCATCGCAATCGGATGAATAATATATGAACGCATACCGGATTTTGTTTAAACGATTCGCACCCCGTCACTCATTTGTTGAATCTACTCGTGCGCTACCTACTGTAAAATGTATTTACTAAGTTAGAAACCGTCACATAAGTGTCCACAGCATCTCACCCAAGTTTCATCGCTATCGGACTAATGGGATATGAAGGCATAGGGGACTGTATTGAAACGCTCCGCGTGTCGTCGTTCATTTGTCGAATCTACTCGTGTGCTACCTACTGTGAAATGTATTTACTAAGCCAGAAACCTTCCTTGGTGTGTCCACCATATTTCACCCAATTTTCACCGCTAACGGCAGAATGCTATATGACCTTATGCGGGACTTTGTTGAAAGTCTCCTCCCTGGTAAAATTTCAATCCGGAGGTAAACTAGTCCCCCGTTCGGATCTCCGGGTGGGGACTACTCGAGAGGGGGTTAACATCACAGAAGTGACAAAGAGGAAATCTGACATTCTACGGATCGGAGCGTGGAATGTTAGAAGTCTGCTAGGAAGTGGAAGGTTATAAAACTTAGAAAGGGAAATGGATAGGTTGAGGTTGGATTACGTTGCGATTAGTGAAATGCGCTGGCAGGAAGAACAGGACTTTTGGTCACGAGACTAAAGGCTCATTAGCACTAAATCAAACAATGGTCAAGCAGGGGTTGGTCTCATATTGAGTAGGAAACTTGGACAGCGGGTGGAATATTATGAGCAATATAGTGAACGGATTATTGTAGCAAAAATCAATACTAAACCTACGTGCACCACTGTGGTACAAGCCTATATGCCTACCAGTCAAGCTGATAATGAAGGTGTTGGAAAGGTCTACGAAGAAATAAATGAAATTCTGAGGTATATCAAGGGTGATGAAAATGTTATAGTAATGGTTGATTGGAATGCTGTGGTAGGAAAAGGGAGAGAAGGGAAGATAGTAGGAATTTCGGATTAGGTGAAAGGAATGATCGAGGAAGCAGGCTGATGGAATTCTGCACCGAGCATAAGTTGGTCATAGCTAACACCTTATTCAATAACCACAAAAGAAGAATATACACATGGATGAGACCAGGAGATACAGGTCGTTACCAAATCGACTTCATTATGGTCAAGCAGAGGTTTCGAAACCAGATTTTGGATTGTAAAATATATCCTGGTGCTGACATAAACTCTGACCACAATCTCGTTGTTATGAAATGCACATTAAAGCTGAAGAAACTGAAGAAGAGTCAAAAGCCAAAAGGTGGGCAATAGACAGACTGAAAGTGAAGGATGTAAACGAAAGATTCAAGAGGAGTATAGAGGAAGGACTGATGAAAAACCCTAAACAAACTTCAATTGCGATGAATGGGCACTTTTGAAGAATGAAATAACAAAACCGCAGAAGAAAACATTGGTTGGAAAGAAAGAATAGGTAGAAAACCGTGGATCACTCAGGATATACTAGAATTGATGGATGAAAGGCGGAAACACAAGAATGTAAGAGATGAAAAGGGGAAAGCAGAATACAGACGTCTGAGAAATGAGGTTAACAAGAAGTGCAAGGAAGCGAAAGAAGAATGGTTGAAAGAGAAATGTGCAGGTATAGAAAATTGTCTGAAATTTGGAAAAGTAGACACAGCTTATCGAAGGATTAAGAATACTTTTGGGGAAAAGAAGACTAAATGCTGTAATATTAGGACAAAAATGGAAAGCCTCTAACAGATAGGGAAGAAAAGGTTGAGAGATGGAAAGCTTACATAGAGAATTTGTATCAGGGAAAGGAGATTGAGAATCATGTAATGGAAAGGGAGGAGGAAATTGATGAGGATGCGAAAGGAGATTTAATATTGAAATCAGAATTTGATAGAGCTTTGGAAGACTTAAGCAGGAACAAAGCACCAGGCATAGATGATATACCGATTGAGTTGCTACCCTGCGTAGGAGATGAAGGTCTGGTCAGGTTATTTCACTTGGTGTGTAGGATTTATGAGACAGGTGAGGTACCCCCGGATTTCAAGAAGAATGTTATCATTCCTACACCAAAGAAAGTGGGAGATGACAGATGTGAAGATTCCCGTACAATCAGCTTGATTACTCATGCTTCAAAGATCCTGTCTAGAATAATTTACAAGGGGATGGAAAGCCAGATAGAAACAGAGTTGGGTGAAGACTAGTTTGGTTTCAGGAAAAATGTAGGAACAAGGGAAGATGTACTAAGTCTTAGGCTGATTTTGGAAGGTAGAATAAGGAGAGATAAGAGAACGTTCATGGCATTTGTAGACTTAGAAAAGGCTTTTGATAACGTTGATTGGACTAAATTGTTTGACATTTTAAAATCGATTGGAATAAAGTACAGGGACAGGAGGGTGATCTACAATCCATACAGAAACCAGACCGCAGTCATTCGAGCTGAAGGACATGAGAGAGAAGCTGGTATTCAGAAAGGTGTAAGGCAAGGCTGCAACTTATCACCCATACTTTTCAATCTTTACATTGAACAAGCAATGAAGGAAATTGGAGAATAATTTAAAGTGGGAGTGAAGATTCAAGGAGAAATAATTTCAACTCTGAGATTTGCCGATGACATAGTCATCTTGGCCGACACGCCTGAGGATTTGAATGAGTTTTTGAATGGTATGGACTCCGTCTTGAGAAAATAATTCATGATGAAAATTAATAAATGTAAAACAAAAATACTGGAATGCAGCCGAAATAAATCAGAAACTTCTATGGACATCAAATTGGCAGGTGAAAAGCTGAAGGAAGTAGGAGACTTCTGTTACTTAGGAAGCAAAATAACCAGTGATGGACGAAGCAAAGAGGATATATAAAGAAGGTTGGCTTAGGTAAGGAAAGCATTTCTATAAAAAAGGAATCTGTTGACATCGAATATAGATTTAGGTATTAGGAAGTCATTTTTGAAAGCCTTTGTCTGGAGCGTG
Source organism: Meconema thalassinum (assembly GCA_946902985.2). Taxonomy (NCBI): domain Eukaryota; kingdom Metazoa; phylum Arthropoda; class Insecta; order Orthoptera; family Tettigoniidae; genus Meconema; species Meconema thalassinum. The sequence continues at coordinate 152,048,825 of OX336396.1, forward strand.
GCGCTCTATGGAAGTGAAACTTGGAGTATTGGTGCAGCAGAAAAGAGGAGAATTGAAGCATTTGAAATGTGGTGTTACAGGAGAATGATGAAGATCAGATGGGTAGATAGGGTTACAAACGAAGAGGTATTAAATACGAATGGGAGAAGAGAGATGTTTCTGGCGACTGCTAATGAAGAGGAGAGATATGTTAGTAGGACACATATTAAGACACCCAGGAATAGCATGCTTAGTTATGGAAGGAAGGGTCGAGGACAAGAACTGTAGGGGTAGACCAAGGTTAGAATATGTTAAACAGATTGCCTCGGATGTAGGGTGTGGTAGCTATGTAGAGATGAAACGATTAGCTCAGGACAGGGAGGCATGGAGAGTTGCATCAAACCAGTCAAAAGACTGAAGACTCAAACACAACACACACAAGAATTGTGTGTTGTTTTTTTTTACAGGTTCAAGCATCCAAACACCAAGTTCTAATTCACCTATCAACCTTAACAAGGTCTCAAACTAAAGATTATTAAATTAGAAATGCCCTGTTCTAAAGCTGAGAAAAATATGTCCCCATTCTAAAACTGAATACAAAGAAAGGAAAACAAAATATTATTGAAATTTACATTTTTGAAGGAATATGTTATATCTCGTAGTACAATAGTGATAAACTAGGAAATTTAGTAGGGAACATCAAAAACACTAATGTTAATAGTTATACCTAGTACAAAGTAAAAATTGAAATACATTCATTGTGGTTGTTTCTGGAGGATGCCAAGAAGTGCCATTTTTTTTTTCTTCAAAAAGTTATTTGAACATTCCTTAAGTTGTACATTAACCATTTTGATGGCATAACTGTCTTTATTTGCATTCTAGTTAACCACAAAAAAGTATGGTTTAAAATTAAGGTAAGTTGCTTAACCCTAGAATGGTAGCGTTCATCTCCGCGACGAAACGGGATACACTTCTACTTCCCCCACTTCTCCTTTTTGTCCAATCCCCTCCAGTGTTTGGAAGTCCTAAAATACAAAGCAAATTAGTAAAAAAAAACACACACACAAATAAAAATTATTCAAAATCGTAAAACCCTAAAAAACAATCAAAATTCAAAAATGAAAAAAAGTCAAAATTAGTCAAAATACAAAAAAAAATCAAAACTAGTAAAAAAAACTTAAGGAAATGTACAAAAACACAAATAATCAAAATTAATTAAAATGCCAAAAAGACAATCACAATTAGTCAAAATTAGTAAAGACCAGCTCAAAAATTCCCAAATAGAAATTAAAAATTAGTCTAAATACATACAAATACAAACAAAATAAATACATGTATTAGTTAATTATCACAATTATGTGGGACAATTTAGGATTACGCGTTTAGACACTCAAGTGGCCATCATGTGATGACTGTTTTTAGGTTTAAATTTTCACTACTGTAAATGTACTACTATTGTACAGTAGTAAGTCGTTAGGTGATTGATTATAATACGATTCGCATTTTGGATCTCGTTATACGTTAGGTTTGTTTTGTCTTCAAAGGTTTTATGAATTACGTGAGTAATGGTGTATAGGCTAAGCACGTGTAGACAATTTAGAATTACACACTGTAGGTCTAATAATAATAAATGAATTAACAAATTTAGCATGCACTGGAAAAATCTAATTATTTGTTTACTGTTTATTATAATTATTCTCAAGAGCTACAAATGACAAAGACGAAATTAATTGAAGTAAATGCAACTGGGCAAAGAGTTGGGAGGATGCGGGCTTGTCCATTTACAAGGTAGGCCTATAGCCAAACTGACAAGATAGTTAGTTAGTTATTGAGGTTTCAAAGGGTGGAACTACGAGGTCATCTGTCCCTCAATGACCAGATAACCACATTACAATAAGCCACCGGTTTATTTTTTTTTTTTTGTCGTGTAGCCTCCTGAGAGGCCGAGTGCAGGTCTTTCTAGTCGACGCCCGTCGGCGACCTGCGCGTCGGGATGAGAGATGGAATGGATGAAGATGAATGCAACTGGGCAAGGATGTGGAAGGAAGCGGCCGTGGCCTGTCAGAAGGTACTGTCCCAGCATTTGCCTGGTGTTGAAAATGGGAAACCACGGAAAACCATTTCAAGGACAGCCGACGGTGGGGCTCGAACCCACGCGTCTACCGAATCAGCTGAGAGCTTGGCCCCTTGACCTAACGCAGCGCTTTAGCGCGCGTAGCCACTAATGTCGGTACCGGTTTAAATAGGAATGGTTGATTGAAAATTGCAATTAAAAATCAAACATTAAAATTTAAAGTTTAAAATTTAAAAATTAAAAATTTTAAATAAAATTAAAATGAAAATTTTTAAATTAAAAATTAGAAAAATTGAAAATTTGAAAACTAAAAATTAAAATTGAAATTGAAATTAAAATTAATATAAAATTCAAAATTGAAAATTGAAGATTGAAATTGAAGTTAAAATTAACATCAATTTCAAAATCAAAATTAAACTTAAAATTCAACTGTAGAAATAAAATATAACCACTAACATTATAAAACTGTTTACAAAAATTAAAATCTTGAAATTGTAATTATACATAAGAATGTATTATGATTAACGAGAATAATATAATTAAAATTACAAAATAATTAAACAAAAATAAAATATTTGAAAACATTGTTCTGTGCTATAAGTGGTTAAAACCATTACAGTAAAACATTCGTATGTCATCAACAGCCTGAAAACAGTAGCCATTCCTCACGGATGCTCGCAACCACTATCGGATTTTTTTATTATGGATACTCGTGTTTAGGCCTTAATTACAATCAAACCAACAGACCTATTAAAAATTACTTATACCAATATTTTCCTTGTTTAATTCTGCGTTAGACTATATAAGCCAATTATTGTTAAGTTTATTAATTATTTATTTATTTGTGGTTGTATGAAAAATTGTCCGTGTTTTTGAAGTTTTTTCTAGTAACCGTTTACTTCAAACAATATACATGGTAAACTACTTGGCTGAGGGTATTGGAATTTTTATATGTTATAGGCACAGTTATTGGCAGTGGAAATCTCAAGTTTGAATGTTTTCTACTACCGGTACCCAATAAAAAGTTCTGATACTTTTTATGACGTAACGTTTTCTCAGCCCAGGATAAACGTACAGCAGGAAACTTGGTCTCATTTTGAAGCTCTCAGTCGTGACTATCGGAAACTACGACCACTGTAAACGTACAGTGTGATGACGAATTTATGAAGAGTAATATTATTGGGAGGTTTTGTAGTCGCGTGGCTGAAGTAATATCAGTTCGCTTATCGATGTAGGGAATTTATATATCAATCCCTGCATTTGCCTGAAAGGAATGTGAAAATTTCCGGTGAAAAGCACACTCAGGATAGCCGCTGTCAGCGCCGGGATTCAAACGTCCAATCTCCAGAATTGCTCGAACACTTCATCGCGGTCGTGTAAGGGATAATACGTTATTCAAGCTTGAGCAATTCGCCTGGAATGTTATACGCAATACACATTATTATGTGAAACAGTAGTTGCAATGTCGTGAGAACTACCGCTTTAATTACATTAACGTTATAAAAATGAATCACGAGTAGTCGTGACCTCAGATATTACGTCAATACAGGAGAATGTTAAGATTATTTTTTCATAAATCGAATCAACAGTAGCCAATATAAATTCTTCTCATTGTTCAGAGACAAGTAATATATTTTCAATTGATGTCACCAAGGATGACAAATGCTCAATAAGGAAACAATTCTACTTATCAAGGTGGAATAGTATTCTCCTGCAAGCGCATATGAAGCATGTTATACTAATACTCTCTATTGGGACAGACCGACAGTGGTAGCTACGCTCGCTAACGCGCAGCGCTAGGTCATGGGGCAAAGCTCTCTACTGACTCGGTAGACGTGGGTTCGGGCCCCACCGTCGGCCGTCCTTGTAATGGTTTTCCGTGGTTTCCCATCTTCAACTCGAGGCAAATTCTGACAAGCCACGGCCGCTTCCTTATACATCCTTGCCAAGTTTCATTCACCATCATTCATTTCATCTCTCATGTGATTGGCGTCGGGAAGGGCATCCGGCCGTAAAATCCATCAGCCACAAATACTTTGATCGCATCTCATCCCCGACCCTATTGAAAACCGGTAATAATAAGGGGTAGACATTATAGTACGCACTCTTTTGGGAGTGGCCTGTTTGCAATCTCTTGATGAATACAGTACATTTGTTTGTTGGCACAGGCTAGATTAAACGTGGCTTTTCACCGATGTCTCAGTCTTACTTATGGCTGTGATTATATGGAAGCTACTGAGGTATGGGTGGTGCTTAGTAATGACATTCAGGGCACAGTCAGTGCCTGTGGATGCTGTGAAGGGTTCTACTCGTAGGGTTAGTACTGCTGCTCTGACTCAGTGAGGAAAGGAATGGCAAACTACCTCACTCCTCATCTTGCCAAGTACGCCTCACTATAGTGCTTTCTTTGGTTTTTGTGGGTATCAACCCACATAACCTAACGGCGGTACTTTTTGAGGATCAAACCAGCCTTCGGGCTGACTACCTAACAGACAGACTATTAGGAACAGGCTGGCTGCGTGGCTCAGCGGTAAAGTTCTCGCTTGCTGTCCCAAAGGTAGCAGGATCGAATCCTGGCGCAGTCACGTGGCATTTGAGGGTGCTCAAATACGAGGGAGCCATGGTAGTAGATTTACTAAAACGTTAAAGATCCCCTTTGGCGAGAAATTCCAGAACCCCAGCATCTCTAAAAGCCGTAGATGATAAAAGGGACGTTAAACATATTACATTATTATTATTACTCTATTGGGACTCGGACAATCGTGCCTTATCAAGTTAAGGATATACGAGGCGCGTATTTGTATGGAACACTGAAGTCCCGATCATCCGACTTGATGGCACCAAGGGGCATTTGATTAATCGAAAATTCGGATAATCAGGAAACATTCTATTTCCGCGATAAAGCGAGCATACGGCACCTACGCACGCCTTTAATTCGATAGTACGCTCTGTTGGCGTCTGTAAATCAATCTTAAAGTGAAGGTCTTGAAACTATAAAATAAGGTATTTTATTTATGACTCGCGGGCGAGGCCACGTTTTTGGGCAACTACAGTCACTCTGGGTAGGGGACCAGTCCTACAAGAGGGTCCATGAATTTAAGTACCTAGGATCGCTTTTCACGGAGAACTCATCATGTGAGGCAGAAATCAACGCCAGGATCTCTACAGCTTAACACAGCTTCTTCGGTCCAGATGTCTCTCCAGACAGTTCAAAATTCGTCTGTATAAAACTCTGATCCACCCGTTGTACTATATGGAAATAAGACATGGAGTATCCGAAAACAGGACTTTCATAAACTACTCGTTTTTGAGAGAAAAGTTCTTCGGAAGATCTTCGGACCGGTGAGGGATGTAAACACGTGTGAATGGAGGATTAGACACGATCATGAATCAGAAGACCTGTACCATGATGCCAACATAGCTGGCACCATCAAAACCAGAAGACTGCAGTGGGTTGGACATGTAGCCCGGATGGAAGACCACCGATGGCCACGGAATCTACTGGATTTCATCCCCACAGCAAGAAGACCACCAGGGAGACCAAGGAAGCGGTGGAGTGATGGACTCCATGAAGATCTGCAACAGGCAGCTATACGTGTGGACAGTTGGCGGATGGCAGCTATGGATAGGAGACGATGGAGAAGGAAACTTGTAGTAGCGCGCGGTCCACTGGGCCTGATCACGTAGAAGAAGAAGAAGTTCACATACGTTTTAACCCCAGGAGGGTAGCGCTAATTGTACCGCTGTTATCGGTAACGCTTCGCATCGGCGACGAGTAGTCTACGATTCTAGAAACTGATAATAAATACCACTTACGTCAACTTTTATTTCACTCTCTAGGATAGCAGAATGGAGACTGTTTTTGAACAATTTTTGATTTTGGAGGGGGTGGGGGATTTTGAATAATTTCTAATTTATTTTTTGAAATTTTTATGCTGGTTTTCACTAATTTTGACTCATTGTGATTTTTTTGGCATTTTAACTAATTTTGATTATTTGTGTTTCTGTAGACTTATGTTGTTTGAGTCTTCAGTCTTTTGACTGGTTTGATGCAGATCTCCATGCCTCCCTGTCCTGAGCTAATCGTTTCATCTCTACATAACTACCACACCCTACATCTGAGGCAATCTGTTTAACATATTCTAACCTTGGTCTACCCCTACAGTTCTTGTCCTTGACCCTTCCTTCCATAACTAAGCTTGCTATTCCTGGGTGTCTTAGTATGTGTCCTACCAACCTATCTCTTCTCTTCATTAGCAGTCGCCAGAAACATATCTCCTCTCCCACTCGTCTTAATACCTCTATGTTTGTAACCCTATCTACCCATCTGATCTTCAACATTCTCCTGTAACACCACATTTCAAATGCTTCTATTCTCCTCTTTTCTGCTGCACCAATAGTCCAAGTTTCACTTCCGTAGAGCGCCACGCTCCAGACAAAGGCTTTCAAAAATGACTTCCTAATACCTAAATCTATATTTGATGTCAGCAGATTCCTTTTTTGTAGAAAAGCTTTCTTTGCCTGAGCCAACCTACTTTTTATATCCTCTTTGCTTCGTCCATCACTGGTTATTCTACTTCCTAAGTAACAGAAGTCTTCTACTTCCTTCAGCTTTTCACCTGTCAATTTGATCTCCATAGAGGTTTCTGATTTATTTCGGCTGCATTCCAGTATTTTTGTTTTACATTTATTAATTTTCATCATGAATTCTTTCTGTAAGACGGAGTCCATACCATTCAAAAACTCATTATAAACTTATAAAGTTTTTTTTACTACTTTTGATTGTTTTTATCCATTTTGACTAAGTTTGATTTTTTCTTTCGTTTTTAAGAGCTTTTTTGGACAAATTTTGACAAATTTTGATTATTTTTTGGGGTTTTATGATTGAGACTATTTTTTTGATTTTGGAGGGGCTTACTACTGTACAATAGTAGTACATTTACAGTAGTGAAAATTTAAACCTAAAAACAGTCATCAGATGATGGCCACTTGTGTGTCTAAACGCGTAATCCTAAATTGCCCCACATAATTGTGATAATTAACTAATACATGTATTTATTTCCAGGAGTGTATTTTTATATTTTGTTCCCCAGTCACGATAATCGTGTTGACCGACTGAAGAGCTACAAATGACAATTTTGTATAGGCCACACTGAAAGAATGGCTATCAAGTAGTTCCGTGAAGAACTATACAGCCTATTTTCATATATCCTAATCATGTTAATTGCCTCTATCAACATACAAAATTTCAGTTTGATTGTTATGATAGATTCGTAGATATTGAGAACCGTCTAAATATTTTAGATGGTCGCCAGGTTGGATTTTTATTTAGGCTATGTACCGTACTATTACATGAAGATTGATGTGTACGTTTGGTATTCAAACTTCAATCGCATGACTGGGACACAAGAAGAAAAAACAAGATTTTAAAATTTCGCACAGCTGCAATTTTGTGGTTATGAAAACAATTGAAATGAATTAGATGCCAGTGGATCGCATGACTAGGACACAAGAAGAAAAAACAAGATTTTAAAATTTCGCACAGCTGCCATTTTTGTGGTTATGAAAACAATTGAAATAAATTAGATGCCAGTGGATTAAAATTTTTATAAGCATTTAACGTGCAAAGTGTCACTGCACTCGGATGGTTAAATTGCGAGAAACGTCCATTTAAATATTTATACTTCGCGCCGCTGCCATGTTCGATTTGTGCTCACCAGGTTACTGAAAGTCCTATAGGTGAACTTAAGTTCATAGCCTCTATGAACATAAAAAATATCAGTTTGATTGCTGTAAACTGAGATATTGAGAACCGTCAAAATATTTCGGTGGCTCGCCATTTTGGATTGCTACATGTATAGGCCATAGAGTTATGTACTATTAAAGGAAAATTATTGCGTAGGTTCATTATTCAAACTTTCACTTCAATCGCATGATTACGACACAAGAAAAAAAACTTAATTTTAAAATTTCGCACAGCCTCCATCTTGAAATTATGTAAACAATTGAACTAAATTAGATGCCAGTGCATTACAATACGTATAATCATTTATTGTACCACATTTCACCGCGCTCAGATGGTTAAATTACGGGAAATTCTATTAAAATGATTCAACTTCGCTTGGCCGCCATGTTCTTTTTGTACTTTACAGGTGTTTGAAAGTTACATAGATAAACTTGTAGCATTGCCCTTTATCACCGTACAAAATTTCAGGGTGATATCTGTAATAGTTTCGGAGATATAGAATGTCAGTAATATATTTCGCACAACCGCCATTTTGAGGTTATGTAGACAATTGAACTAAATCAGCCGCCAGTGCATTACAGTATGTATAAACATTTGCTGTACCAAATTTCATTACGTTTGGATGGTTAAATCGCGAGAAAAGTATATTTAAAAGTCTCAACTTCGCTTGGCAGCCATGTTGGTTTTGTAGTTACCAGGGTTTTGACAGTCTCTTAGGTGAACTTCTAGTAGTGCCTTTTATCACCGTACATAATTTCAGTGTGATATCTGTAATAGTTTCGGAGATACTGAAAGCTGGTGAAATATTTCACACAGCCGCCATGTTGGATTGGTGAGACACAATAAAATTTGAAGAGCACGGTCGGGGTCGGCCAGAATGGTGCTATGATCTTACTGAGAATCATTGAAATCGCTCCAGCCGTTTAGAAGTTATTAGGGGTGACATACACACGAATCATACACGCGCACACACAGACACACGGACAAAAGGTGATCTCATAAGCCTATTAGCCTACTTTCGATTTTTGCAAAAAATGAAAGTAGACTTATGAGATCAACACAGGGCGAAAAAAGTGTGTCTGTCTGTGTGTGTGTATGTGTGTGTGTGAGTCTGTGTGTGTGTGTGTGTGTGTCTGTGTGTGTGTGTGTGTGTGTGTGTGAGTGTGTGTACTCTGAATGTCTGTCCCCCCCTATCAATTCGAACACGGTGAATGCGAATCGAACGAAATTTGGTACAAAGGTAGCACTAGCAAAGGACACCTCAGTGTCATGTTTTATATCGCCGCCATCTTTACTAAAACTGAATGGCGGCCACTCAAACGTTCAAAACGTAAAATCAAATAACGACTAACCAAATCATCCGATCTCTACCAAATTTAGTAACAACATACCTTCGTATAGGATGCGTCTTGTGACCAAACTACAAGGTCGTCCGCCATACCATTTCAGGATGGCGGCCGTGCGAATTATGCAAACTTTATAATCCATATCATGGGACCCACCAGTTCCGATTATCGAGCCGAGAATCGTTTTAACTGTTCTAAAGGAAGAGGCACGTTCGAAATTAAAAGTTTATTTTGTAATACTATAGTGCAGACGTGATTTTAAAAAGCTGAACTGATTCAGTAATAAGACAAGATGGCAGCGGATATCTTGTGCCTGACTTATATTTCACTAATTTGAGTATTGCATGCAATATAGCGTACTGATAAAAAATAAATAAACTTTGTATGAAATGCTTTATATATAAATAATATACTCCAGTGATGAAATCGTTTAGTATAAATCATTATTTGCTAACAAGTTCTATGTAAGTCATTTTAAATAGAACGATATTCGTTGACACAATTAGCTCAGTGGTAGAGCGTTAGCCTATCGCTCAAATGCCTATGGTTCAAACCCGATCAGAGCTAGGTTTTTTGCTTGAAATGTTATATGTTTATTGTTTTGTAATGACTCAGATGTTTTAAAATTAAGCGTTATATTGTGCACATTATGGTGTAAAATATATATTTAATTAAAACATAATTCGCCAGCAGATTTACTCGAGACATCTAGCTGCCAAAAAGGTAACTTCCAGATTTTATTGAAAAGTTTCTTCTTCTGGCCGCTAGAATGCACTCGCTCTGTTAGGATTATATTGTTCGATATTTCACCACTAGATGTCACGACTAGTCTACGTGGGGCTCCATTGATTACTATACCATTATCATTCTATGCGCATCGAATTTGAAGAATGACAAGATGATACTACGATACATTTTAACTTTTTATTTTAAAGGGTTTGTAACAGCCTATTTTGCGTTACTTGAAAATGTTATTAAGCGTTATATTGTGCACATTATGGTGTAAAATATATATTTAATTAAAACATAATTCGCCAGCAGATTTACTCGAGACATCTAGCTGCCAAAAAGGTAACTTCCAGATTTTATTGAAAAGTTTCTTCTTCTGGCCGGTAGAATGCACTCGCTCTGTTAGGATTATATTATCGAAAATATCCACATAGTGTGTATACACACGTCTCTGTAGGGTCATGGAAAGATTTGTTAATTCAATTAGGGTTGTGAAAGCCATGCACAACCAGACGTGTAAAGACATGCCTCAACTCAAAGTTGGATGTTGCCCACGGCAGGTCGTAATAATAATAATAATGTTATTGGACACAAAATCTACAGACAAGCACCCACTGGAAACCAAGTATGGAAAAATAACACAAGTGGAAAGTTTCAAATATCTAGGAGAGATTTTACAGAAAACAGGACTGAACTTGGCATCCAATGAAGACAGGATCGCTAAATTGCAGAAAGCATACCGACTTACATGGAACCACTACAATAAAAAAAAGTATTTCCATCAATGCCAAATTACGACACTACCGTACAGTAGTCTTACCAGAGGCCTTATACGCTTCAGAAACGACAGCAATCAAGGGGCGAACAAAAATCAAGGAATTAGAAAAACAAGAGAGAAAAAATCTCAGAAAGATCTACGGGCCAGTTCAGAAAGAGGGAATATGGATGAAGAGACCGACAATAGAACTGTACAAACGGACAGAGACGATTACAAACAACATAAGGTAAAGAAGGGCAAAATTTTATGGACATATACATAGGATGACCGAAGACAGACTGACCAAGAAAATTTTTAACATAGTTACGAATAGCACACTAAAATCCAATTGGGTAAAGGAAACCGTGGAAGACCTTAAGAAACTAAACATCTCTACAGAAGACATCGCAGACAGGAGCAAATACAGAGAAAAACTTAGACTACAGAAGTTTGAGCAAACTCCCAAAGAGAGACAACCAGCAAAGAGGTGGACAGAAGAGAGAAAGAGGAAACATAGTGTGTATATGAGAGGTTTTTGGGAAAAAAGAAGAAAGGTCCAGAATGAAACATGAAAATTGATTGTGTTGTAACGCTCTCCTTATGGGGAATTAACGAATAAATAATAAATAATGTTATTGGTTTTACATCCCTTTTAACTACTGCTGCTTTTAGAGACACCGGGGTGCCGGAATTTTGGCCCGAAGGGGATCTTTAACGTGCCAGTAAATGTACTGACACGGCTCCCTCGCATTTGTGCACCCTCAAATGCCAGCTGACTGCGCCAGGATACGAACCTGCAACCTAGGGCCCAGCAAGCGAGAACGTTACCGCTGAGCCACGCCGCCAGTCCGGTCGATTATGTCTCCAGATCCATAACATTCTTGATATACTTCTTATCTTTCTTTCTTCAATGATGGTAGCAGTTTTTATCTAGGTTGTGGCGTTTGGTAGAGGTAAATCGTTTCTAAGGTCTTCAACAAAGAATAGTTCTATTATGCTCTTTGATAATAACAACGAGTTATAACTATACTCATACATTTAGGAGAAAGTAGGCTATATGTTCTTTACTGAACATCTTGTTTTTTCATAAAATGAAAATCTCTACATTAATATCATCTCTCACTAACTCCTCTCAGGAAGTCCACGTCAGGATGGAGATCCCTCCGTACAAACCTTCCAGTCAAATTAAATCACTTCTCATCCATTTCTCAGCCCTTATAAAGAGGCAAAAGAGGTAGTAGACAGGTGGTAGACATACATACATAATGTTATTGGCTTTACGTCCCTTTTAACTACTGAAGCTTTTAGAGACGCCGCGGTGCCATAATTTGGCCTATAATTAAATAATTTGTCTTTGCTCGCTAGTTCAAATTTCAGTAAATTTGTAAGTTTATATACTTTTAGGAATGTACTGAACAAAATAATACACATTTAGTATCAAAAGATTTATAAAAACGGCAGAAAACGCTAATGAAATCGTTCATTCCACGACAAAATATGTCATGCATTTATACTAAACCAGTTGTTAACCTAGTTTTGGTACTGAGCGTGTGTAGCGTAATGGTAGCGTCTCTGACTCGTTGCTTAGCGGTTCCTGGTTCAAATCCCATCAGGTTCATTTTTTACTTCGTGTTTTCTTTGTATTTATTGATTTATAACTACTCACACGTTATAATGTTAAGCATATATACTGTGTATTTGCAATCAAAAATCTATATATATAAAAATGAATTATTGCTGTTCGTTAGTCTCGCTAAAACTCGAGAACGGCTGGACCGATTTGGCTAATTTTGGTCTTGAATTATTTGTGGAAGTCCAGAGAAGGTTTAAAAGGTGAATAAATATGAAAGTTGTAGCGCACAAGTAGATTCAACAAATGAGTGACGGCACGCGAATCGCTTTAATAAAGTCCCGTATGCGTTCATATACCATTCATCCGATTGCTATGAAACTTTGGTTGTATTGTTGTGCACACTCCAGGAAAGATTTCTGACTTAGTAAATCCTTTTTACAATAGGTAGCGCACGAGTAGATTCAACAAATGAGTAACGGCGCGCGTATCGTTTAAAAAAAATGCCATATGCTTTCATATACCATTCATGCGATTGCAATGAAATTTGGAGAAATGCTGTTTCCACTACCGCAAATATTTCTGATTTAGTAAATCCATTTTACAATTGGTAGCGCACGAGTATATTCTTTTAAAGAGTGACAGGACTGGAATCGTTTCAACCAAGTCCCGTATGCGTTCATTCTACCATTCATTTCATTGCGATGAAACTTTGGTGAGCTGTTGAGCACGCTCCCATGATTTTTTTGAGATAGTAAATCAATTTTACAATAGTTTAGATGTGGTTAACGGAAAAAGAAAAAAATATTGGGAATCCAAAAGCACTTCTACAAACTAAGTTACAACGCCAGCTGTACCCGATTTGGCTAATTTTGGTCTTGAATTATTTGTGGAAGTCCAGAGAAGGTTTAAAAGGTGAATAAATATGAAAGTTGTTAACTATCTTTCAGATTATTTTTATGTAGATTGATAAATCTTAAGTTTTGTCACAAATTAAATTTCTGAACGCAACCATAATTTTTGACATTTGAGAATCAACTATATGTAAATTGATAAATCTTAAGTTTCGTCACAAATTAAATTTCTGAACGCAACCATAATATTTGACATTTGACAATCAAATAGAACTTCCTTTGTGATAGTGACATTTCAAGTTATGTGCTCTTTTTTTTATCTTTTGTGATAGTGACACTTTACTGCTAAGTGCGCGAGAACTTTTATCACTTTGATGAATTACAATTTACGATGCCAAGGAGAAGGCTTAGGTCGTCGCAGTCAATCAAATGTGCGAAGAGCTACCTCACGTGCTAACCGCACTGATGACCAGAGAGAGACAGATCAACAAAATAGTCGTATTGCTATGTCAGAATTGCGTTCTTTAGTGAGTGACAATGAGTAGATAGGCTTAGAATGCAACGAGTTCGTGCACATCAAACACAACAACAGCGAGCATGGCATAATGAAATTGAGCGATTCCGCAGACGCAGTGCTCCTGTGATTCTGGAACGAGCTGCATTCCATTATGATCCGGCAATAGAATATTGTGCCGACAAATCGGTAACAATTGGGGAAATTACAATAATTTGTAAATATTGTAAGGCGTTAAAATACAGTGGTGAATCTACTTGATTATGTTGTGCTGGAGGCAAAGTAAAATTGCCACAATTGGTCCCACCACCAGATCCTTTACGCTCTTTAGTTTCTGGGATTGGAAATGATTCTAAGCACTTCTTGGCCAACATTCAGAAATATAACTGCTGTTTCCAGATGACATCGTTTAGCGCTACACATATTATACAGGACAATTTCATGCCCACTTTCAAGGTATTATACCATAATATGTTTTTATAATATTCAAGTTTGTATTAAAATATATATTTTTTATAATATTCAATATATATCGGAAATAATTATTGGACAAATCTTTAATAATTACAGATACAAGGACAAATTTATCACTTACTGGGGGCGCTGTTACCACAACCAGATACAGATCATTAATTTTTACAAATTTATTTTATGGGCAATTCGGATGCGGAAGTTGATAAGCGTTGTGCTTACAATCCAACAGTGAAGAGAACCATTGTCCAAGAATTACAAATGTTTCTTCATCAGAACAACAATTTAGTAAACATGTTCAAAATAGCATTGGATCGGATGCCATCTGACAGCCATAATATTGTCATTCGAGCTGACAAAACAACTGCCGGTGAACACACATTCACCTACCATTGACGAAGTGGCTGTTGTCATTGTGGGAGAAAATTTACAATCTAGATATATTGTGCTTCATCGTCGGAATAATGATTTAAAACGTGTATCTGAAACACACAGGACTTATGATGCGTTACAATATCCTTTGATCTTCTGGCAGGGGGAAGATGGATACCATTTTAATATCAAAATGGTAAATCAAGTAACAGGTAACTGGATTGAACAGTAATAATATTTTAGCCTACTTTCAATTTTTTCAAAAAATGAAAGTATACTTATGAGATCAACACAGGGCGAAAAAAGTGTGTCTGTCTGTGTCTGTGTGTGTGTGTGTGTGTGTGAGTGTGTGTACTCTGAATGTCTGTCCCCCCTATCAATTCGAACACGGTGAACGCGAATTGAACGAAATTTGGTACAAAGGTAGCACTAGCAAAGGACACCTCAGTGTCATGTTTTATATCGCCGCCATCTTGACGGAAACGTAATGGCGGCCACACAAATGTTCAAAGCTTAAATCAAATTACGACTAACCTAATCATCCGATCTCTACCAAATTTTGCAACAACATACCTTTATGGGAGGAGCATCATTTGACCAAACTAATAGGTCATCAGCCTAATAGTTTTCGGATGGCGGCCATCTTTGTGTGAATATCGAATCCCCCTATTAATTCGAACACGGTGAAACTGGATGGAACGAAATTTGGTACACAGGTAGTACTAGCAAAGGGCACCTCAGTGTCATGTTTTATATCGCCACCATCTTGACGGAGACGTAATGGCGGCCACACAAATGTTCAAAGCTTAAATCAAATTACGACTAACCTAATCATCCGATCTCTACCAAATTTTGCAACAACATACCTTTATAGAGAAAGCATCCTTTGACCAAATTAATAGGTCATTAGCTTAATAGTTTGCGGATGGCGGCCATCTTTGTGTCAAAATCGATTCCCCCTATTAATTCGAACACGGTGAAACCGAATGGAACCAAATTTGGTACAGAGGTAGCACTAGCAAAAGACACCTCAGTGTCATGTTTTACATCGCCGCCATCTTGACGGAAACGTAATGGCGGCCACACAAATGTTCAAAGCTTAAATCAAATTACGACTAACCTAATCATCCGATCTCTACCAAATTTTGCAACAACATACCTTTATGGGAGAAGCATCATTTGACCAAACTAATAGGTCATCAGCCTAATAGTTTGTGGATGGCGGCCATCTTTGAGTGAAAATCGAATCCCCCTATTAATTCGAACACGGTGAAAATGGATGGAACGAAATTTGGTACACAGGTAGTACTAGCAAAGGGCATCTCAGTGTCATGTTTTATATCGCCACCATCTTGACGGAGACGTAATGGCGGCCACACAAATGTTCAAAGCTTAAATCAAATTACGACTAACCTAATCATCCGATCTCTACCAAATTTTGCAACAGCATACCTTTATAGAGAAAGCATCCTTTGACCAAATTAATAGGTCATTAGCCTAATAGTTTGCGGATGGCGGCCATATTTGTGTCAAAATCGATTCCCCCTATTAATTCGAACACGGTGAAATCGAATGGAACCAAATTTGGTACAGAGGTAGCACTAGCAAAGGGCACCTCAGTGTCATGTTTTATATCGCCGCCATCTTGACGGAAACGTAATGGCGGCCACACAAATGTTCAAAGCTTATATCAAATTATGACTACCCTAATCATCCGATCTCTACCAAATTTTGCAACAACATATATTTATATGGCGAGCGTCTTTTGACTAAACTACATGGGCCTCAGCCCAATAGTTTGCAGATGGCGGCCATGTATGTGTGCTAATCGATTCCCCTATCAATTCAAACACGGTGAATCCGAATTGAACGAAATTTGGGTCAGAGGTAGCACTAGCAAAGGGCACCTCAGTGTCATGTTTTATATCACCGCCATCTTGACGGAAACGTAATCGCGGCCACCCAAATGTTAAAAGCTAAAATGTAATTACGACCAACCTAATAATCTAGTCTCTACCAAATTTTGCAACAACATATCTTTATGTGGGAAGCATATTCTGACCAATCTGCAAGATCATCAGCCCAATAGTTTGCAGATGGTGGCCAAGTATGTGTGCAAATCGATTCCTCCTATCAATTAAAACACGGTGAAACCGAATTGAACGATATTTGGTACAGAGGTAGCACCAGTAAAGGGCACCTCAGTGTAATGTTTTATATCGCCACCATCTTGACGGTAACGGAATGACGGCCACCCAAATGTTAAAAGCTTAAATCAAATTACGACCATCCTAATAATTTGATCTCTACCAGAATTTGCAACAACATGCCATTTTGTGGAAAGCATCTTATGACTGACTACAAGGTCATCAGCCCAATAGTTTGCAAATAGCGGCCATGTATGTGTGCAAATCCAATCCCCATATCAATTCAAACACGGTGAAACCGAATTGAATGTTTTTTTTTTTTTTTACAGAGGTAGCACTAGCAAAGGGCACCTCATATTCATGTTTAATATCCCTATAGCACGTTGTATTTCAACAAGCTACTACAACCAACATTCAATTATACTCCTTGAAAAGGACAAAGAGTTATAACAATACCCATGCATTTAGGAGAAAGTAGGCTATATGTTCTTTACTGAACATCTTGTTTAAATTCAATTCATCTAAGTAACAAATTAAAAATTTGTTATTTTTGATTGCAGGTGCTGAAACCAACAAAAAAGTTAGTGCTATGAATTTCTATTCATACAGACTCGTGATCCGTGAAGGTGAAGTAAATCATATTTTGATGTGTCGACGACTTTTTCATCAGTTTGCCGTTGACATGTATGTAAAAATTGAGACTGAACGATTGACATACATCCGTTTGAACCAACGACAGCTTCGATCAGAGGAATACATTCATCTTCGCGATGCTATAAATGCCGATGGCAATGTGAATAATGTGGGAAGAATGACAATTTTGCCAGCTACTTACATAGGAAGCCCGCGCCACATGCATGAATATACTCAGGATGCTATGTCATATGTTAGGCATTATGGCCGCCCAGACTTATTTGTTAAATTCACCTGTAACGCACAATGGTCCGAAATCAAGAGGGAATTGCTACATAACCAAACACCAGTTGATAGACATGACATCACTGCCAGAGTTTTTAAACAAAAATTACAATCTCTCATGAATTTCTTCATAAATCATCGCGTGTATGGCCAAGTCCGTTGTTGGATGTACTCTGTAGAATGGCAAAAGCGTTGTCTGCCACATGCGCACATTTTAGTCTGGTTTGTGGACAAAATAAGGCCAGATGAGATTGATTCCATAATTTCAGCTGAAATTCCTGATGAAACAGTTGACCCAAAATTGCATGCAGTAGTTACCAAACACATGATACATGGACCTTGCGGAGTTTTCAACTACAATTCACCCTGTATGGTCGACGGCAAGTGTTCCAAGCAATACCCAAGAGACCTGATTGCTGAAACCATAACGGGAAATGATGGATACCCATTGTATCGTCGGCGATCAGTTGCGGACAATGGGCGATCGGTAGTTGTGAAGCTATGAGGACAAAATGTTGATGTAGACAATCGTTGGATTGTGCCATACCCGCCAATATTGTCTAAAGCTTTTGAGACTCACATCAATGTGGAATATTGTAACTCTGTAAAGTCGATAAAGTACATATGTAAATATGTTAACAAAGGTAGCGATATGGCCGTCTTCGCTGTAACCAATGCAAATGACGAAGTATCACAGTACCAGATGGGTCACTATGTAAGTAGCAACGAAGCAATTTGGCTTATCTTTTCATTTGCGATCCATGAAAGACACCCTACAGTAGTCCATTTGGCAGTCCATTTAGAAAATGGTCAACGAGTTTATTTTAATGAATCGAACACGCCAGACAGAGTGGCACGTCCACCGTCGACAGCATTAACAAGTTTCTTCACAGTCTGTCAAACTGATGATTTTGCTCGCACTTTGCTGTATGCTGACATGCCACGCTATTACACATGGAATGCATCATCGAAATCGTTTCAGCGTCGAAAACAAGGAACACCAGTTGAAGGACATCCAAATATATTTGATTCAGACGCTCTTGGTCGCATCTACACAGTACATCCAAATAACGATGAATGTTATTATTTGCGGTTGTTGTTGGTGAATGTTCGTGGTCCGACATCGTTTAAACAACTGAGAAGGACAGCTGTGTGCGACTTACCGTGAGGCATGTCAACTATTACATTTACTCGAGAACGATTCGCACTGGGATGATACGCTCAAGGATTCCGTAATATCTTCATCGCCGCATCAAATTCGTACATTGTTTGCGATTATCAAATCGACATGTTTACCCTCGAATCCAAAAGATTTGTGGGTAAGTATAGAGATGACATGTCTGAGGATGTTTTGCATCGTGTGCGCCGTCTAACTTTGAATCCTACACTACAAATGTCTGCAGAAATTTTCAATGAGACATTGATCATGATAGAAGATATGTGTATATTGATGGCCAATAAAGTATTGTCGTGTTTGGGAATGACAGCACCCAATCGTCGTATGCACGATGCATTAAACCACGAGTTGCAAAGAAAACAAAAGTACGACATTGAAGCATTGGCCGAAACAGTTCGTACAAATGTTCCACAATTAAATCAACAACAAAGAATTGCTTACGCCACTTTGATTGAAGCTGTGAACAGTGGATCTGGTGGAATTTATTTCCTTGATGCTCCCGGAGGAACCGGGAAAACGTTCTTAATTTCATTGCTTTTGGCGAGGATCAGATCGCGAAATGATGTAGCTCTAGCGTTGGCTTCATCTGGAATAGCTGAGACTCTGCTAGAAGGCGGGCGAACTGCACATTCTGCATTGAAATTACCATTAAACTTGCAAATCAACGAAACACCAATTTGCAACTTCGCCAAAAATAGCGCAATGGCCAAGATCCTACAGGTATGCAAATTGATTGTTTGGTATGAATGCTAAATGGCCCATAAGAGGTCACTGGAGGCACTGGACAGAACGTTGAAAGATCTTCGTGACAACCGAAATATTTTTGGTGGGGCCATGATTCTGTTGTCAGGTGATTTTCGTCAGACTCTTCCAGTTATTCCCTGATCAACTGTTGCTGATGAGCTAAACGCATGCCTAAAATCATCAAATTTGTGGCGGTACGTAAAGACACTCCAATTAACAACTAACATGTGAGTATTTTTGCAACAAGATGAAACTGCAAATGTGTTTGCGAAGCAGTTGTTAGACATTGGAAATAATAAAGTCGCAGTGGACACCTCGACCGGATTCATCACATTACCCACAGATTCCTGTCACATCACAGACTCAAAAGAGGAGCTTATTCAGCGTGTTTCCCCAGATATAGCGCAACAGTTCAATAACCATAATTGGCTGGGTGAACAAGCAATATTGGCGGCGAAAAATAAAGATGTCGAGGATCTCAATGCGACCATTCAGAATTTTCTTTTGGGACAGTTGGTTTCCTTCCAATCAGTCGACACCGTTATGAACCAGGATGACGTAGTCAACTGTCCCACGGAGTTTTTAAATTCACTGGAATTGCCTGGATTACCACCTCACAATTTACAGTTAAAAGTAGAATCAGTTGTCATCATGCTGCGTAACATTAATCAACCTCGACTGTGCAATGGAACAAGACTGGCTGAAAAGAGATGATGAATAACGTCATTGAGGCAACAATCATAAAAGGAAAATACCGATGATTCCAACGGATTTACCATTCGATGTTAAACGTTTACAATTTCCAGTACGTCTGCCCTTTGCGATGACCATAAATAAATCGCAAGGCCAGTCGTTGGAAGTTTGCGGAATCAACTTGGAGTTTCCCTGTTTTGCGCATGGACAATTATACGTCGGGTGTTCGTTCGTCGAAAAACCGTCATCTTTGTCTATTTATGCACCACAAAACAAAACAAAAAATATAGTTTATCAGAAAGCTTTGAATTGATTAACAGACTGTATCATAACTGTGTGTGTCTGACAATATCAAATTGAAACCTTATAAATAGCCAGTATTTCAGGAAAACTCTGTTTTGTAAGTAAGCAACATCATGTGTAATTAATCGAAAATAATATTAAAACTTCCTTCATAACGAGCATTTTTTAAATTAATTATGAATTACTTTTGTTTGTTTTAAGTTTATTTTATACAAAAGTTTAGGTCTTGTATTTATCGATTGAGGCAGTACGAAGTCTGCCGGGTCAGCTAGTATTATATAGATTCTTATAACACCACATATTTCAACACTCGACTACAGCGATTAAAATTCGTTGTCCTTGATCCGCGGTAGAGTCTATTGTTGTTGTTGTTGTTGACCTTATTGTTGATTCTTTAAGGGTTTTGTGGCATCATGGTCTTGTAGCCCCGTGTACTTGGGTGTGTGTAGAATTTGTCTGATAACCTGTGTCACTGTAATGTCCGTGTACTTTTATACGGGGAAGGATTTGGGTAGGAAGCTGTTGTTGTTGCTGTTGTTGTTTCATTTGAGATGCATGGACATCATTGTCATTTAGCCCCATGTACTTGGGTGAGTGTTGAAATTTGTCTGACAACCTGTGTTATTATGATGGCTGTGTTAGAGCATGTGTATATATAATTCAAGTGAGGATTCAACCAATCAACGTATAATATCCGTATAGCACGTTGTATTTCAAGAAGCTACTACAACCATCATTCAAGTATACTCCTTGAAAAGGACAAAGAGTTATAACTAGGGCACGGATTATTAGGTATATAAATATATTTTTATGTTAATACATATTTTAAGCATTTTTTCTATAAATACATAAATTCCTGCTTTTCACTTATTAGCACATAAAAAGACATAATATTTAATTTTTTTTAAATCAGTACCGGTATGCTAGATCTTTCAGTTTATTGCATTTTTTTCTGTCTTACTTCAACTGGGAAGAACCTGTGTGCTATCTTATCTTCATGCAGAGCGTATGTAAGCTTGCAACTGTGTTATTCTTAACTTGTCGCCCCGTGCCACTCACTGTGGAAGCCGGGGATTTCCCTGACCATATCCATATTGCACCACGTGCTAGACCTCCCCTCCCCCAGCTACCTGGAACCAGTGTCACTCACATGCAGTTCATTTCTGGCACTGTGAAATGTAAGGCAGTTCTACGATGCCTAAAGTAAAAACAACTACATGTTATCGTCTATTGCAGAATTTAAAGATAATTTTACTCTCGATGGGGGCGTTCTGTTCGGCCAACCATGTGGGAAAGCAATCAAGACTGAAGGCTGAACAGCGATCTCAAGTTACACAACACCTCAAGGACAAGATACATGTTACCGCAGTTTCGCGCCTTCAGAAGAAGTGTTTCGCTATAATTGACGGTGATTTGTAATGGACAACCTGAAGATGTATTGTACCCGATACCTAGTTGAGGCTATCGGCTACGCCAGCAGACATTAAGCCGTAGTTGAGATTATGGGAAGAGTTATGAAAAGATAGCGCTCAGATCGGGTCAAGAGGAATGTCAAGATGACGTGGAAGGTCTAGGATTAAGAGGGCACTGACGGCAGTCAAGCGGATGGAATTATGGATGGAAATATGAAGCTTTATTAAGATCTATATGGAACATGGTATTTAAACATCTCAGAAGAGGAGATATAACAAGCATTATATGGGGTAATTATTTGTAGGAAGTCAGATAACCTTTAAGTTATTTTATAACTTAATAGCCGAGATGATCGGGATTCGAGATTATATTTGTGACGCAAGACCACAGAGGTGGGGAGAACGTCACGTGATTGCGCCAGGCAGGTGAGGGTCAATGCAGTCCAGAGACAGTCAGTTGAGCTCAGTGAGCCAAGCAGTCGAGTTCTGTTAGCAAGAGAGTCCAGTACAGCGAGCTGAGTAGGACATATGCCGAGCGCATGATAAGGTCGCGCAGCGAACAGTTTTGTCACGGAAAGTGAAAGCGACAGTTTTAACTTCACCAAGCAGCGAACGAAAAGTAGGTCAGTGAGCCGGGTGGACATCCGCAGCAGGCAGTGTGAAGACCGGTTACAGAACCAGCTGTATGGGTCAACCAAGTATGAGAAGGCCGGGGTTTAGAACAGCACAGTAAAACGAGTTGGAGAACTTATTTCAAGCTGCGTTTCAACGCAGAACAGCATAGCAGAGCGACATGGCGAGGCCAGCTTTAGGCGGAGATTATTATAGTATTGCAGTAGGGACGAGCGGGTTATTTCCAATTTTATACGCAAGCATTATGACAGAAGCTGAACTTCATTACAACATTGAGTTGGAACGTTTATTCAGCATTTGAATTATAAAGGCAGATAGTTACGAGATACTGCAACTGTGAACTTCAACTGAACATAGTTTTTCAATGACATTACGACTATGCATTTCATAACGCATTCCAAGTAACATTAACGATTTTAAGCAAATGAAATGTTTTAAGCATATGCACTTAGGAACATTAGCTCGTGTATTAATGCAATTATTTCTTATGAAGTGTTATGAATTACCGAGAAAGAACACAGCTACAGGGTGTGTCATAAACTTAGACACTCTGATGAAACAATTTTATTTTCTACAAGTGAGACTAAGCCGCTGTGGAAATTGAACTTTCAACACTCAAACCGAACATTGTATGGAACAGTGGCGTAACGTAGAAGAGGAATAGGGGATCCGCTGTTTCTATGAACTTTTTCGTGAGGATTTGGACAATATCCGCTATGGATAACCAGAAGTTCATCATGTCGGAGTAAACGCAGACAGAGACGCGATGGCACCACAGAGCGATGGATTCGGTTCCTGAAGAAGAGGAGGACCAGCTGATTCACTTGAGATTTTGAAGGCAATCGTCATTGCGTGGGTGGAATGATATTCACGCCGATCTTTCGAGAAATTCATTACATAAGGAAAATCGACGATCTTTGAAATTTAATAACAGCTGATTATGAGAAGGTACTGTAAGAGTTATAACTTCCAGATACGATTATTTTCATGAATACTGGGCACACATGTATTATTTTCTAATAGGAGTGATAAGATTGTGTAGACATGGCTTTGACTTTATATGCTTCAAATTGTATCTAGAATATGGCGTGACCATATGATATGGCAGGCATCATTATACGAAATTCTCACCATTGGTTGGCTTTATTAAGCAGATGTTTGGTCTTTTAGACATTTTTCCAGCAAGGATAGTATTCATGAATAGTTTTTTTTGTGTGACGAGTATTTCAAACTCGTGATCTGCAATTGATTATCTAAATTACTTCGTCAGTTCATTGCATACTAGCGAGTGTGTATTATTCATCAGTAGGGATTTTTTCCATTGGATTGTTTGGAGATATTAAGATGTTATTCACTTTAGTGAATGAATATCGCTTTTATATGACAACTAGAGACTTGTTGATTCCTATCTGGTACATTCACTCATTTTAGTCTTCGAGATGGGGTCTTTCGTATTTATACGATTGTATGGTGGTTACTCATCTTATCCATCGTTCAGGGCACTATCATGTTAGTCGACGGGGCGAGGTCTTTCGTATTTATACGATTGCACGGTGGTTACTCATCTTACTTGCCATTGAGGGACTCATTTTTATCATCCGAGTGTACATGAGATTGTAAGAGAATCAAACAAGGAACTACTAGTCACATATCAGTCGAACTTTTGTTAAATAAAGTAAAGATAAATGTCAGCAGGGTTACATTTGTAATTCTTGTTTGCCAATCCAATATTTTGTTGCTATACTCTTTTGAGAGTACTTTCAGTTTAACAGCTGGTACAGCTGATGCTTTTGATGATTTTTATAATAGTGTTTGATACCTTTGAGAAGGATTTAAAGTAATTGAATCTTGTGAGATGAATCATTAATGGTCAGATTTATTTTAAGGCAGATTAGTATTGCAGATTTTGATATAAGAGATTATAGCACATTGGTGTTTTCTGTGATGTGAATTATGAGAATTGTAAGAGAATTTATGCTATTTGAAAGCAGATCTTGAATTACTAAGGTAATAGTTTTTCCAATTGTTTAAGAAGTTGTCTAGATGTGATCAGATTAATTACAGTTATTGGAGATTGTGTGCGTTGATAATTTGAAGCCAGTTATATATTTTTTGTAGATCATGCAACATGGTTAAGTGAAGTTTGTGATAGGCATTTTGTGGAAGTTGCCAAGTGATAGTTGCAATGTTGCTAATGTATTTTGAGGCAGACAAGAGGTTGTCGAACCCAGTCTAGCGTAATTGTTGAGATTCATGCTGTATGTGCTGAATATTTATGGAGTTTTGTGGAATAATTGTGGTATTCAAAAGTGATATTGGAAGAATTGAGGATATACAATGTAGTTGTGGATAGTCAGATCCAACGTGATGTCGTGAAGGCAATAATATTTTTGGCATGATAATTAAATACGAGATATAACTTGGAAGTAATAAAACTGTAAGACAACGTTCTATAACCCATATTAAACAATTTGTTAGGAAATTAAACAAATAAATAAAGTTGATAATACAAAATTTTCTGAGAATAATAATTAATGAAATACTAATCTGAAATTTAAGCATATTAATGATCTGACCTAATGAAATAAAAATCAGAATGACTAGATGAAATAATAAAAATCTAAATAACCAGAAGAATAAAATTTAAATAAATTGATAAATTAAATTTTGGAATAAATCAATGAATTAAATAAATGGATGAATTAGAAGTTGAATAAATAAACTGATTTAAATAAATTAATAGACGATTGGATAGATGATGAATAACTGAATTAGAAGGTGATAATTAATTAAATAAGCTGATGATTAATGAATTTATAAGGAATTAAATAAATTTAATTGAGATATAATTTAGGAAATTGCAACTTGAGTTGAGGAATTAAACGATTTGTATTGATGATTTAAGATGATTTAATTTGAAGTAGATGATAAGATAAGAATGTGTGAATAATTAGAAAGCATAATGAAGTAATGATAATAATTTTCATTTAAATGATTTAATGGTGATGAGTTAATGATTCTGACAGGAATATGTTGAATTTTGAGATGAGAATTAATGTGAGAAATATTTAACTTTGATGATGATGATGATGACCAATGAGCAGTGGATTTTCTGTAATTCACGAACAAGCAATTATTAATGACAATGTAAATAGTGTAAATTAATTATTCGATGTTTAGGAGCATTTTACTAACGTGTTTAACATTTGAATTATGCCATGCAAGCCATAAAATTACGTGATGTTTAAAATATGTGATTATAATGTGTATGTTTAGACAGATTAATAATTTTTTCAAAGCCACATTCATGATGTTAATTAACGAGAAATTAGGTCTCAGGTATCACAAATGTCAGTGACGAGAGACATAGTGCTACAGTGATCCTGAGAACCCAAGAGAACTTTAGAGATTTTCACGTTTTATGTGGATGAAATACTTTTGATTAGAAAAGAGATGGTTCGATTTTTGGACAATGACAATATAACGTTGGCTTTCGACCATGCTCTCAGGTAGGATGAATATTTAAAATGTCTCTCTGACTATCAAAGTGAAATAAATTTGTTTTTATCTTAGTTGTGATCTGATGATGGTGTGATTTTCCTTTTTCTTTCCTTGTCTTGATTAAGGCTTAACCGGGAAGGATGTGGTTTGCTAGGAATTCAGTTGATGGCGCCCATTTATATTTGCATTTTTTTTATTAAACTTAAGCCCGTAACGACCCTAGAGATACTTTGTCTCGTGTTACCCATTGCTTTTTCGATAACTCAGCTGAATTTCCGACACATTCCTTATTTGACTAGAGGTTCATTTAACTCCGCTCTGTCCTGGAACTCCAGGAATGCGATGTAATAGCAGATGGGTCATCGCATCCCCAGGAAGAACGGGTACAGAGAGAGAGGGAGAATTGGTTTTACCCACCTGTGGGGCTTCGATTTTGTTTATTCTATGGAATCACATCAGATTTAGATTACTGAGAGATTGATCTCAAGTTCATTTAATTGTGTTATAAAATTTATTAAACTTAGTCAGACAATATACTTGTGTGCCCATTCCATTGTTCATGTTAATCATATTAGTATTATATCATGTTAGTTATAAGTCATTTTTCTCATACCCAAGTGAATGCAGGAATTGAGACATTGTGATGTGTTGTTGTCTAACGTCTCTGAATAAAACGTCTATTGAAAATATAATTATGTTGCCGGAAGATTTAGCTAAGGTGTTAGGAGAGTTACAGAGTGGTATGTCTGGTATTGCAGAAACTATTTCTAAAATGGAAACGGAAGTTAAAGAACAGATAAACAGTTCAGAAACTAGGTTAGAAGCTAAATGTAAAGAAAATGTGCAAGATTACAGACTAGTTATGAAGAAAATTTAAAATTATTACAGTCAAATAGTAAAGATGAGTTGATGTTATTAGAGACTAGATTACAGACTAGTACTGAAGCTAACTTGAAGGATAGTTTTAAATCATTAGAAGAAAGATTACAGTCAAATAGTGAAGATAATTTAAAGTCATTGGAGACTAGATTACAGTCCAGTAGTAGAGATGAGTTGAAATCATTACAGATTAGTAACGAAGCTAATATAAAAGTATTACAGTCAACTAGTGAGGATAATTTTAAATCATTGGAAGAGAAATTACAAGCTCGTAGTTAAGAAACTAACACAGAGTTAGAAAACAAGTTAACTAGGTTAGAGAATAGATTAACTTTAAAGAATAATGAAATGCTTAAGACTTTACAATTAGATATAATTGCAGTAAATATGAAAGGAGAGGAAAATGTTCAAATATTAAGAAAGAATATTATTGAATTAGAAAGTAGAGGAGAAGAAAACATTCTTACTTTAAGAACAGACGTTATGTCCATACAGAAAGACATTAAATCGGATGTATCGAAGTTGAGATTCGACATTGATGGTTTAGTGGCAGATGTAGGCAAAATTCAAGAGTGGTCTACCGAAGTATCTTTCGAGACTAAAATCAAAGGTCTAGAGATGAATCTAGGTAATGAGATCAAAGATTTAAAGTCAGTAATTGGGACCATTAAAGAGGAAGTCTTAGGAGAGGTTAATTCTAATTTAAAATCATTAGAGAATCAATTGCAGAAAGATATTAGGAAGATGGATGATGATACAGAGCAAAAGGTTAATGAAAACTTAGCTTTATTCAAAAATAGAGTCGGTGCAATCGTGGAAGAACGGTATAGTGAGGTCGATGCCGAAGCAAAAGAAAAACGTGCAGGATTAGATGAGAAATTAATCGCAGGTATGGCGAACTTAGAAGCGAGGTTTACGGAGAACAAGGAAGCGATGAAGATAGATTCAACTCTATTTAGGACAGATGATGATCTGTTAAAGGAACAAGTCGCGTCAGTAAAGAATACATGCGAAGACAAGATAGACAAGTTGAAAAACAATTTAGAAGAGAGTAACAAAACGCAGAATGTTACGTCGTTGGATGAGTTGAAGACTCAGGTCAAGACCGTAGAGAAATTGGCAGAAGATAGGATGACTAAACTAGAATCTATGATTAACAGTTTCTCAAGTCAAAATATTACATCAGGGGAAATATCGATAAATCAGACAGCGATAGACCGCAGTATGAGTAATCAAGAAGTTAGCATGGGAGAAGACCGTCAAACGCAACCGAATGTGACATTCGAAAGGGCAAGTTCAACCCCTCAGGATAATCCAAGTTCGAATAGGAGTACGTTGGGTACAAGTGAACGATACTCAGGTCCAGTTACCATTATCAGAAATCTGGATGACAAGCCGAGGAAGTTTTCTGGAAACACAGGAGTCACACCAGTCGAATTTCTGCGAGATATTCGAGACTACATGGCGGAACATAGAGTAGCCAAGGAAAGAGAGCTAAGGATAGTCGAACGCGCCTTAGACGGGCCTGCGTTAACTTGGTTTAGAGCATTCAGAAGCAATTTTGCGAATATGGAGCAATTTGCAATAGCATTCTTAAGGAGATTTTGGAGTGCAGAGGATCAACTGAACGTAAGAGCAGAAATGTACTCGAAGCGTTATTCTACGTCGCATCCGACGCATTATGCCAATTATTTTACTTCACAATTGGCTAAATTACAGTTTCTGATTCCACCATTGCCTGAAGAAGAGCTTTTGCAAGCTATAGCGAGACAGTTACCGATTGAGGTACAGCGATCACTCATAGCGTCGGGAGCAAACACACTTGAGCACTATGACGACATTTTACGGCGATTAGACTATACAAGCGCTCAAGTTACGCCTAGAAATGCAAGAAACGACAATCGAAACACGCAAGAGGTGAATGCGGTAGTCGTTGATAACGCAGCTCAAACGGACAGAAGAGATTACTGGGAAAACAGAAGGAACGAAGGAAATCGAGGAAACATCCGTAACGTTCGTGGAAATGATCGATATAGAGGACCATATGAAAGGCCATACGATCAGGAAGCAAGAGACAGCCGATACAGAAATTATAACCAGAATTCCAGATATCAAGACAGGAATCGATACAACAATAGATATCGTGGTAGAAACAACTGGAGCCAAGGTCAACAGTATAATCGAAACGACAGGCAGGATGGCCGAAGAAATGAGCCAAGTGAAAGACGAGATAATCGTGAATATGAGAGATCGAGGCAAGAAAATAGACAGCCTAGTGCACCACCCGAGGAGACAGTCAGAGATGTCAATCGAGCAAGCACGAGTGTCGAAGGGAAAAAACGTCAAATTAACTTCAGAGAAGGATGCAACTCATTGGGAATCGATCATCATTGTGGAAACGTATCAGATCAAGGACGAGGATTTAATTGAAGAGGAAGACGTAGTACATCGAGGAAATAGACATGAATTGCCAGTTATCAGTGTGGAAGTCATGGGAAAGGAAATAAAGACACTGGTAGACACGGGGGCTATGGTGAGCTTGATATCCATAGGTTGCTTGGATGAGTTGAAATTATCAGGAGAAGTTACGATGTTGCCAACTGTTGTTAGCAAGATTCAAGGGGTGATCCCAGACAGAAGTATGAAATGTAAAAGTCAGGTACTTTTAGATGTTGGGATTGGAACCAGAAGTTTTGAACAGATGTTCCTAGTAGTGGGTCAACTACATTTTGACATGATCCTAGGAGTGGATTTCTTAAGTGAGAGTGGCCTGATCATAGATATGCAGAGTAGGCGCATGTACTTTCCAGAAGGGGTCATGGAAAATCAGGAATCCAAGATGACATTCTTGAGAGAGAATATATTGGATGAGATAGTATGCAGCATTGAAAGGTCTCATAGAAAATTTTACCTACAGCATCAAGTTGATGGATGACAAACCATACCATAAGAATTTATATCCCATTCCGGATAAATGGAAGGAGGAAGTTAGTACAATGATAAGCGATATGGAGAAAGATGGAATAATCAAGAAGATGCCAACTGCGTATTTGAATCCTTTAGCTGTTGTCAAGAAACCTAATGGTAAGCTGAGGATATGCCTAGATGCTAGAGCCCTTAATGAAAGAGTTCTTCCTGAACACGACAGGCCACCTGTTATTCGCGAATTGTTGCGCAGATTCAGAGGAAAGAGTTTCTTTTCTACAATCGATCTGACTAGTTCTTATTATCATGTGGAGCTAGCAGAAGACTGCAAACAATACACAGGGTTCTTGTTTGACCATAAAACATATGTATTCAATAGGTTACCTTTTGGAGTGAAAAATAGTGGTCCGGTGATGATCCGAGCACTGGATGAAAATTTGTCAAATGCAGTTAAGGAGCATGTGGTGAGCTATATTGATGACCTGATTATAGCGTCTGAGACAGCGGAAGAACATATCAGGCACCTTAGAATGCTTTTTGAGGATCTTAGGAGGACGAACTTCAAGGTGAATTTCAACAAATGTCAGTTCTTTCATGAAGAAATTGAATTTCTTGGACATAGAATCGATGGAGATGGTTATAGGCCCAATCCAAAGAAGATCATGGCTATTTCAGAGTTTCCAACCCCACGAAAGATTAAAGAGGTACGGCAGTTTTTAGGCATGTGTCAGTTCTTTTCAACACATTGTCCTGAATATACTGAAACGATGGCACCTCTGCAGGATTTACTAAGAAAGGGAAATCGATGGAAATGGGACGATAGATGCAATCAAGCGTTTTTAGCGGCTAAAAACATGTTGATCCAAAATATCAAGCTTGAGTACCCGGATTTTACGAGAAGATTTTTTGTGGAGACAGACGCATCCAAAATAGGTATCAGTGGGATCCTATATCAGTTGGATGATGACAAGAAACATAGGTATTTAGCTTTCACCAGTCGCAAGCTCAGGAATTGTGAGAAGAATTACTATGCAACTGAGTTAGAGGCATTAGCAGTGGTTCATGCTCTTATGACGTGGAAGAAGGTGTTGTTTGGACATGACATAACAGTGATCACAGATCATAAAGCCCTCCAATTTATTATGAAGACAGACTTAGCGAGTGACCGCATCACCAGATGGGCTCTGTTCTTACAGCAATTTAACCCAACTGTTGTACATAGACCTGGGAAATTAAATCTGTTAGCAGATGTGTTGAGCAGAAACCCTTGTGAGGAAGTAATTGTCAACCATATAAATTTGATTCAAGAGGATAATGGTACTCTAGAAAAGTTGAAGATGTTAGCGCAAACTCAGAAGAGATATGCACCTTTGCGAAGAATTTACCGTTTTTTGACACGCAGGATGGACAACGCTGATCCAGATTTTCAAAGAACTGAGATAGAGGCTAGAAAATACCACATTATGGGAGGTGTTATATGCCAATATATCGACCAGGATCATACTAAACTTAGAGTAGTGATCCCACCCAAGCTTGTCAAACCAGTTATTTGGATGATACACCAAACTGCAGCTCATGTAGGTGTAGACAAGACTTTGGCTCTCGCTCAAGAAACCTTCATTTGGAGACAAATGGGACAAACGATTCGCGACGTCATAAAGACCTGTGACAGTTGTCAGCGAAGTAAATATTCATCTAAGCTAATGAAAGAAGTTCCTAGATCAATATTACCCAGCAAGCCAAGAGAACTTTTCGCTACGGACATTTTCGGTCCGATTCCTCGTTCGACGAAAGGAAATCAGTTCGTTTTGGTAACAGTAGACGTATTTTCTAAATACGTATCTCCATGCCCTATCCAGAAAGCTACATCCAAGTACGTGATCAACAGATTAGAGAAAACAGTTATTCCAAGTATGGGGAAACCTGAAGTTTTGTTGAGTGACCATGGATCACAATTCACCAGTATGGAATTTTCTACTGCTATGGAACGTTTAGGAATAAGGCATGTGTTTAATTCTGTGCGGTATCCAGAGGGAAATCCAGCCGAAAGAATTATGCCGGAACTCAGTAAAATGTGTCGCTTATATGTGTCAAGGCAACACCATAGATGGATGGAAGTGATACCCATCATTAGTCAATGCTTGAATTCCACAGTACATGAAAGCACAGGACAGATTCCGTCCATGCTTCATCATGGATTGAAACCGGATAGACCATGGGACCGAGTCGTGAGGGCACCAGTAGATCCTCAACCCACACAAGAAAGAAGAGTCGAGATGGCAGGAGAGAGACTCAGAAGACAGGCGGAGAAGAGAGCCAGGAGACAAGCAGGAAGGAGGTTCCACGAGCCGTTTCAAGAAAATGATGAGGTGCTGATTAGGAAGCCAGTCACTTCGAATCTTCAACTGAAGATCTACCATAAATTTGCGCCGTTGTACGCTGGTCCATTCCGTATCGAAGAAACGTACCGAAATAATAGCTACAAGATTGTCAGGATGGATACTAATGAAGTTGTGGGAACTTTTAATGCAGCCAGCATTAGGAAGTACCATCATGCTGAATAAGGGAATTGTAGAGCTATCGTGTACATGTGTTATATATAGAATGCCTGAGAGTGTATTTTTTTCTCAATCCTGATTTTAAAAAAGGAGATGTACGGGAGAGATGTACCCGATACCTAGTTGAGGCTATCGGCTACGCCAGCAGACATTAAGCCGTAGTTGAGATTATGGGAAGAGTTATGAAAAGATAGCGCTCAGATCGAGTCAAGAGGAATGTCAAGATGACGTGGAAGGTCTAGGATTAAGAGGGCACTGACGGCAGTCAAGCGGATGGAATTATGGATGGAAATATGAAGCTTTATTAAGATCTATATGGAACATGGTATTTAAACATCTCAGAAGAGGAGATATAACAAGCATTATATGGGGTAATTATTTGTAGGAAGTCAGATAACCCTTAAGTTATTTTATAACTTAATAGCCGAGATGATCGGGGTTCGGGATTATATTTGTGACGCAAGACCACAGAGGTGGGGAGAACGTCACGTGAGTGCGCCAGGCAGGTGAGGGTCAATGCAGTCCAGAGACAGTCAGTCGAGCTCAGTGAGCCAAGCAGTCGAGTTCTGTTAGCAAGAGAGTCCAGTACAGCGAGCTGAGTAGGACATATGCCGAGCGCATGATAAGGTCGCGCAGCGAACAGTTTTGTCACGGAAAGTGAAAGCGACAGTTTTAACTTCACCAAGCAGCGAACGAAAAGTAGGTCAGTGAGCCGGGCGGACATCCGCAGCAGGCAGTGTGAAGACCGGTTACAGAACCAGCTGTATGGGTCAACCAAGTATGAGAAGGCCGGGGTTTAGAACAGCACAGTAAAACGAGTTGGAGAACTTATTTCAAGCTGCGTTTCAACGCAGAACAGCATAGCAGAGCGACATGGCGAGACCAGCTTTAGGCGGAAATTATTATAGTATTGCAGTAGGGTCGAGCGGGTTATTTCCAATTTTATATGCAAGCATTATGACAGAAGCTGAACTTCATTACAACATTGAGTTGGAACGTTTATTCAGCATTTGAATTATAAAGGCAGATAGTTACGAGATACTGCAACTGTGAACTTCAACTGAACATAGTTTTTCAATGACATTACGACTATGCATTTCATAACGCATTCCAAGTAACATTAACGATTTTAAGCAAATGAAATGTTTTAAGCATATGCACTTAGGAACATTAGCTCGTGTATTAATGCAATTATTTCTTATGAAGTGTTATGAATTACCGAGAACGAACACAGCTACAGGGTGTGTCATAAACTTAGACACTCTGATGAAACAATTTTATTTTCTACAAGTGAGACTAAGCCGCTGTGGAAATTGAACTTTCAACACTCAAACCGAACATTGTATGGAACAGTGGCGTAACGTAGAAGAGGAATAGGGGGTCCGCTGTTTCTATGAACTTTTTCGTGAGGATTTGGACAATATCCGCTATGGATAACCAGAAGTTCATCATGTCGGAGTAAACGCAGACAGAGACGCGATGGCACCACAGAGCGATGGATTCGATTCCTGAAGAAGAGGAGGACCAGCTGATTCACTTGGGATTTTGAAGGCAATCGTCATTGCGTGGGTGGAATGATATTCACGCCGATCTTTCGAGAAATTCATTACATAAGGAAAATCGACGATCTTTGAAATTTAATAACAGCTGATTATGAGAAGGTACTGTAAGAGTTATAACTTCCAGATACGATTATTTTCATGAATACTGGGCACACATGTATTATTTTCTAATAGGAGTGATACGATTGTGTAGACATGGCTTTGACTTTATATGCTTCAAATTTTTTCTAGAATATGGCGTGACCATATGATATGGCAGGCATCATTATACGAAATTCTCACCATTGGTTGGCTTTATTAAGCAGATGTTTGGTCTTTTAGACATTTTTCCAGCAAGGATAGTTTTCATGAATAGTTTTTTTTTGTGTGACGAGTATTTCAAACTCGTGATCTGCAATTGATTATCTAAATTACTTCGTCAGTTCATTGCATACTAGCGAGTGTGTATTATTCATCAGTAGGGATTTTTTCCATTGGATTGTTTGGAGATATTAAGATGTTATTCACTTTAGTGAATGAATATCGCTTTTATATGACAACTAGAGACTTGTTTGATTCCTATCTGGTACATTCACTCATTTTAGTCTTCGAGATGGGGTCTTTCGTATTTATACGATTGTATGGTGGTTACTCATCTTACCCATCGTTCAGGGCACTATCATGTTAGTCGACGGGGCGAGGTCTTTCGTATTTATACGATTGTACGGTGGTTACTCATCTTACTTGCCATTGAGGGACTCATTTTTATCATCCGAGTGTACATGAGATTGTAAGAGAATCAAACAAGGAACTACTAGTCACATATCAGTCGAACTTTTTTAAATAAAGTAAAGATAAATGTCAGCAGGGTTACATTTGTAATTCTTGTTTGCCAATCCAATATTTTGTTGCTATACTCTTTTGAGAGTACTTTCAGTTTAACAGCTGGTACAGCTGATGCTTTTGATGATTTTTATAATTGTGTTTGATACCTTTGAGAAGGATTTAAAGTAATTGAATCTTGTGAGATGAATCATTAATGGTCAGATTTATTTTAAGGCAGATTAGTATTGCAGATTTTGATATAAGAGATTATAGCACATTGGTGTTTTTCTGTGATGTGAATTATGAGAATTGTAAGACCAAGGTTAGAATATGTTAAACAGATTGCCTCCGATGTAGGGTGTCGGAGCTATGTAGAGATGAAACGATTAGCTCAGGACAGGGAGGCATGGAGGGCTGCATCAAACCAGTCAAAAGACTGAAGACTCAAACAACAACAAGAGAATTTATGCTATTTGAAAGCAGATCTTGAATTACTAAGGTAATAGTTTTTCCAATTGTTTAAGAAGTTGTCTAGATGTGATCAGATTAATTACAGTTATTGGAGATTGTGTGCGTTGATAATTTGAAGCCAGTTATATATTTTTTGTAGATCATGCAACATGGTTAAGTGAAGTTTGTGATAGGTATTTTGTGGAAGTTGCCAAGTGATAGTTGCAATGTTGCTAATGTATTTTGAGGCAGACATGAGGTTGACGAACCCAGTCGAGCGTAATTGTTGAGATTCATGCTGTATGTGCTGAATATTTATGGAGTTTTGTGGAATAATTGTGGTATTCAAATGTGATATTTGAAGAATTGAGGATATACAATGTAGTTGTGGATAGTCAGATCCAACGTGATGTCGTGAAGGCAATAATATTTTTTGGCATGATAATTAAATACGAGATATAACATGGAAGTAATAAAACTGTAAGACAACGTTCTATAACCCATATTAAACAATTTGTTAGGAAATTAAACAAATAAATAAAGTTGATAATACAAGATTTTCTGAGAATAATAATTAATGAAATACTAATCTGAAATTTAAGCATATTAATGATCTGACCTAATGAAATAAAAATCAGAATGACTAGATGAAATAATAAAAATCTAAATAACCAGAAGAATAGAATTTAAATAAATTGATAAATTAAATTTTGGAATAAATCAATGAATTAAATAAATGGATGAATTAGAAGTTGAATAAATAATCTGATTTAAATAAATTAATAGACGATTGGATAGATGATGAATAACTGAATTAGAAGGTGATAATTAATTAAAGAAGCTGATGATTAATGAATTTATAAGGAATTAAATAAATTTAATTGAGATATAATTTAAGAAATTGTAACTTGAGTTGAGGAATTAAACGATTTGTATTGATGATTTAAGATGATTTAATTTGAAGTAGATGATAAGATAAGAATGTGTGAATAATTAGAAAGCATAATGAAGTAATGATAATAATTTTCATTTAAATGATTTAATGGTGATGAGTTAATGATTCTGACAGGAATATGTTGAATTTTGAGATGAGAATTAATGTGAGAAATATTTAACTTTGATGATGATGATGATGATGACCAATGAGCAGTGGATTTTCTGTAATTCACGAACAAGCAATTATTAATGACAATGTAAATAGTGTAAATTAATTATTCGATGTTTAGGAGCATTTTACTAACGTGTTTAACATTTGAATTATGCCATGCAAGCCATAAAATTACGTGACGTTTAAAATATGTGATTATAATGTGTATGTTTAGACAGATTAATAATTTTTTCAAATCCACATTCATGATGTTAATTAAAGAGAAATTAGATCTCAGGTATCACAAATGTCAGTGACGAGAGACATAGTGCTACAGTGATCCTGAGAACCCAAGAGAACTTTAGAGATTTTCACGTTTTATGTGGATGAAATACTTTTGATTAGAAAAGAGATGGTTCGATTTTTGGACAATGACAATTTAACATTGGCATTCGACCATGCTCTCAGGTAGGATGAATATTTAAAATGTCTGTCTGACTATCAAAGTGAAATAAATTTGTTTTTATCTTAGTTGTGATCTGATGATGGTGTGATTTTCCTTTTTCTTTCCTTGTCTTGATTAAGGCTTAACCCGGAAGTATGTGGTTTGCTAGGAATTCAGTTGATGGCGCCCATTTATATTTGCATTTTTTATTAAACTTAAGCCCGTAACGACCCTAGAGATACTTTGTCTCGTGTTACCCATTGCTTTTTCGATAACTCAGCTGAATTTCCGACACATTCCTTATTTGACTAGAGGTTCATTTAACTCCGCTCTGTCCTGGAACTCCAGGAATGCGATGTAATAGCAGATGGGTCATCGCATCCCCAGGACGAACGGGTACAGTATCTCGTTGTGTATTGTAATGTTTCAGCAGTCAGTGTGTCATAGAGTAAATTACATTCGTGAGTACTGCATATTGTTTATATTCACATTAATAAATTAAATTATAATTAAATATTTTTACTTATTTGTTACATATTTCAGGTATCTTTAATACATAAAAAATAAATATTTTCCCGATTTTTAGCACCTAAAAATCCGAGTCCTAGTTATAACTATATCCATACATTTAGGAGAAAGTAGGCTATATGTTCTTTACTGAAAATCTTGTTTCCCTATTGTTTCCTCTCTTGAGACATGTTCAAATTTCTTGTGTCTGATTTTATTTCTGAATTGATCTTTGTCCTTGATATCATTTTAAGAGATTTTGAATCGCTCCAAGTCTTCCTGTGTTTCTCTTATCCAACTGATCTATAATTTATTTGTGTTAATGATGTTAAACGTTTTCTTTATGAGTCTGTTTTCGTCCATCCTCCACAGGTGTCCATAGAACTGTAGGCGTCGATTCCTAAATTTCTCTGTGATGTTGTCTGTGTCTCCGTAGAGTTCCTTTGTAGGTCGTCTTATCCAAGTTCCGTCGCGGAGAACAGCGCCGTGTATCTTTCTAAGAATTTATTTTTAGGTTTTACATGCCTTCCTCTATTTTTCTACATAGTTGCCTTGTTTATTTATGCAATTGTCATACCTTAAAACTATGTTCTGAAATCCCTCTGCATAAAAGTTTGCCGCCTGCTCTTACAACCAAGAATTCACACTTGAGGAAAATCCATTGATAGAGTGGTTATCATGAATCTTCGGTCCTCGTGAATTTTCGTGTCAATTGCAGTCACCAAGTTATCTGTGATCACAGACCTGAGCGTTCATCGTCATGAACATTTTCACGGCCACTTTTGAACTCGCGTACCCATTTTCGCACTTTAATTCCGTCATTGCATTATCATCATACACATACCGGGTGAGTTAGCCGAGGTCGTTGCGGCATGACTGTTGGCAGTCGCCCACATCCGGGAGGTTCGAATCCCCCCGCCGGCAACCTTGAAGATGGTCTTCTGTGGTTTCCCATCTTCCTTCCAGGCAAATGCCGGGGTTGGTCCTTAACTATAGGCCTCAGCCGCTACCTTCCAACTCCTCGACCCTCCCTTCCAACTTTCCTCCCCAACGGTACTTGTAGCTCACCAATTGGGTGTCCGTCTCGAAGCAGCTACAAAACTGGCGAGCCGAACATGTCCTCGGACACTCCCGGCACTAAAAGCCATACGCTAAAAAATAAAAAAATAAAAAACATACACATCACAAAGCTGACGATGAATGTCTGCAGCCAACATGTTTCTTGCATTCATAAAAGTATCACAGTTCGTACCTCACACGCGGCGGGCGAATCAATAATGTTGAACATTGTAAAGATGCACAGTTCAGCGTACAGGTTAGCTACACAGCTGCAACTGACGCCTGCTTGTTCGCAAAGGATGCCGGGAGGTAGCGCGCACGCTTGTTGCAGCATGCGCACTAACTAAGGGGCTTTAAAAAACGGCCCTTACTTAAAAAACAGCCCTCGTATAATATTGGCCTACATTATATTTTAATCACATGTAATTAATTTCAGGTTATTTTTTCACATATTCCAGTAATTGGAATTATTTGGTGTTGACCGACTGAAAGTTACACTATTAGTATAATAATACTATCGTATGGCTTCGGTTGCCGGGTGCAAACTTTGTTATTTGACGCCCTTAGGGCAGCTTGCATGTCGATTGTTATCGCTCCTTGGAGCGCTATGTTAGTGAAGGAGGTTAGATATCTAAGCTCCTTGACACTATAGCGCTTTCTAGTAGAGAAAGGAGGAACTTTGTGTTGGCAGAAAATCCCGAGATTAATTTTGCCATTATGAACTCGGCCTACTGAATTCAAATGGGTTCTTTAACATGCCAACAACGTATGACATGCGTGCCGAGATTTTTGTCGCCTTTCAAAAATCACTTACCACTCATCTTCTTCTTCTTCTTCTGCTTATTCTTCTTCTTCCTAGCGTGGTCCCGCTGGTGCAGGGTCTGCTTTTTTGGTCATTGACCTCCATTTTGTCAGGTTTCGTGCGTCAGCTGGATTTAGGCCGGTAATTTTTAAGTCACCATTTATAGTGTCTTGCCAACGCTGCTTCGGTCGTCCTCTGGGGCGTAGGCCTTCAACCTCAAAATGAAGGACAGAGTTAGTAACAGTATCAGGCGCTGCACGCAAGGCATGGCCATACCATCAGAGCCGTTTCTCTCTCATTTTTTCCACAATTGGGGCGACACCCATTTGCTCCCGAATTGTGTCGTTTCTGACATGGTCAATAAGGGAGATGCTCATTGTCCAACGGAGCATTCTCATTTCCATGGCGTGCAGGCGACGTTCTGAAATTTTGTCGGATGGTCGACATTCAACGCCATACAGCGCAACTGGCCGTACCACTGTCCGATATATCTTCGATTTGAGACGAAGTGGCATTTTCTTGTCACAAAGCACACCCGTGACCTCCTTCCATCGCAACCAGGTTGCGTTTACCCTGGCTCTTACTTCATCATTGAAGTTGCCATCACTCTGAAGACGAGATCCAAGGTACCTGAAGCATTCTGTCTTGACTAGATTTTGTCCAGCGACTTGAATGGTACCGTCACTTGGGTTTAACTCCAGATACTCCGTCTTTTTCACTTACCACTGCCAGGAGCGAACCTTCAATCTCGGGGTTGGCAGTCCGACACGATAACCACTCACCCACCGTGGTAAGCTACAATATTAATTGCTCCCTCATATGAAAAAGTGTTGTTCCGGTAACAAACAATTCACTTACATAAGACGATTAACCAATTAAATTTAACGACCCTAATCAGCGACGATCCATTTCTGGGACATAAAAGGTGAGCAAGCAGTGTATCTATTATGGAGTCTTTGAAACGATCCAGTTTTAATGGCAAGTACAGTACAATATGGGCATGCTCATTTGTTGGCCGGCAGTCAGCATGCGGGAGGTCAACGTCTCTCGCTTGATTCGACCTTACAGCACGCCCGTGAGTGGCCTGTTAAGTAAACACAACCATCGTACACAGCCAGACTCATATCAACTCCCCCCAGGAGCTGAAGTGGGTTGGCGACCACGGGACCCTAGCTGAGTCTGGCTTTGCTTCCACTTACTTGTACCGTGCTCCTCTCCGTCTTCTGTCCTGTCAACCTCTCTTGGGCAACTCTTGTTCTCTTCCAACCCCGACGGTATTAGGGTATCCGAGACCTAGGGAGTCTCTTCTTGTCCCGCCTTAATTGGCCCTTCTCTCATCTTTCCTGATCCCTCGTTCTTCGAGAGGTCAGACCTCTTGATTTTTAGCCTATTTTCAATTTTGAGAAAATAGGCTTAAGAGATCACCTTTTGTCCGTGTGTGTGTGTGTGTGTGAGGTGTGTGTGTGTGTCCCTAATAACTTTTAAACGGCTGGAGCGATTTCACTGAAACTCGGTAAGTTCATCGTACTATTCCGGGCGACCTCGACCGTGCCCTTCAAATTTTTTTACGTCCCACCAATCCAACATGGCGGCTGTGCGAAATATTTCACCAGCATTCAATATCTCCGAAACTATTACCGATATCACCCTGGAATTTTTACGGTGATAAAAGGAACTACTAGAAGTTCACCTGTGTAACGTTTGAAAACCTGGTAACTACAAAACCAACATGGCGGCCACGCGAATTTGCGACTTTTAAATAGACGTTTCTCGCGATTTAACCAACCAAACACAATAAAACTTGGTACAGTATATGTTTATACACATTGTAATGCACCGACATCTAACTTGGTTCAATTGTTTATCTAACCACAAGATGGCGGATGAGCGAAATATTTCACCGGCATTCTATATCTCTGAAACTATTAGCTGTATCATCCTGAAATTTTATACGGAGATAAAGGGCACTACTGGAAGTTCATCTATAAGACTTTCAAAAAGCAGTTAACTACAAAACGAACATGGCGGCCAAGCGAATTTGAAAATTTTAAATAGACCTTTCTCGCGATTTAATGTTCCAAACGCAATGAAATCTGGTACAGGAAATGTTTATACACATTGTAATGCACTGGTATCTAATTTAGTTCAATTGTTTACATAACCTCAAGATGGCGGCTGTGCGAATTTTAAAATCAAGTTTTTATTTCTTGTATCGTAATCAAGCGATCGAAGTGAAAGTTTGAATAATGAACCTACGCAATAATTTTCCTTCAATGGTACATGTCTCTATGGCCTATACATTTAACAATACAACATGGCGACCATCCGAAATATTCAGACGACTCTGAATATCTACGAATCTATCATAACTTTAAATAACCTGGTGATCACAAATCCAACATGGCGGCAACGCGAAGTATAAACATTCACATGGACGTTTCTCGCAATTTAACCATCCGAGTGCAGTGAAACATGGTACAGTAAATCCTTTTACGAATGTTAATCCACTGGCATCTAATTTATTTCAATTGTTTCCATAACCACAAGATGGCAGCTGTGCGAAATTTTAAAATCTCCTTATTACTTCTTGTGTCCTAATCATGCGATTGAAGTTTGAATGCTACACGTACACAATAATCTTCATGTAACATTACATAACTCTAGGACCTACATATATAAAATCCAACATGGCGACCATCCGAAATATTTAGTCGG
Source organism: Meconema thalassinum (assembly GCA_946902985.2). Taxonomy (NCBI): domain Eukaryota; kingdom Metazoa; phylum Arthropoda; class Insecta; order Orthoptera; family Tettigoniidae; genus Meconema; species Meconema thalassinum. The sequence goes on from OX336396.1 coordinate 152,090,558, forward strand.
TACTCAATATCTACGAATCTATTACAGCAATCCAACTGAAATTTTGTATGTTGATATTGGCAGTTAACATATGTAGGATATATGAAAATAGGCTGTATAGTTCTTCACGGAACTACTTGTTTTTCCTGATATCTCCTGCCTTCTGCTCAAGGACCTAAAGGAATAAATAATAATGTTATTGGTTTTACGTCCCTTTTAACTACACTGGCTTTTAGAGACGCCGGGGTGCCGGATTTTGCCCCGAAGAGGATCTTTAACGTGCCAGTAAATCTACTGACACGGCTCCCTCGCATTTGCGCACCATCAAATGCCAGCTGACTGCGCCAGGTTTCGAACCTGCAACCTTGGGCTCAGCAAGCGAGAACGTTACCCCTGAGCCAGACGACCTAAAGGAGACAGGGTGTGTGTAGCCCCACCACTTCTGGTGCACCTTAAATAGTGCTACACTCTCGAGGGCTCGTGGCTGGTGGCTCGAGATTTGGTGACCCCGAGGGATTCCTGAGCTGGGTCAAGTTCTTCCCCGCCGCCCCCCCCCCCCTCCTTTTTTTAATTGCCTTTGGGGTGGACCCTCTCCTCTTTCCTATCTGCCTTTCATGGCTCTCCTTCCTTCCAAGTCCCTCAATTCTCATTCTTCGAGGGTTGAAGCCATTTCCTTTCCTCCTGTCTTATTTACGTTCTCCTTTTAGGTAGATTTCATTAGAAAGCTAACTATTGCAATGGGTCCCATGTTTCTACTTCGGGAAAATTTAGACATATCTTCACGTTTCACATCCCCCAGACCCCAAAACCACCGTCAGTTCAAAAGTTTATATATAATTTATGTATGTATATATGTATAGATATCAGTTTCTTGTGGACACGATAACTGCCGTAATTTTGCACCAATCACTTTGAATTTTTTACATAATATGTATCCCCTTAAAATCTCGGTCGAGTTCTTTAATGGGCAAAATCGGTCAAAGGGGGTGAAAATGGGAGGCTTTTTTCGAAAAATTGAAATATCGCTATAACTCTCTTAATATCTGAAATATTGAATCCATTCAAAGTTCATACTATGTATCGGATAGGGCCCTAAAATTTATGTTTGAAAAGTTTTTTCATAGCACCAACCATTGACCAAAGGGGTGGGAAAAAGTGGGTTTTTCGGGAAACATTAATCATATCTCTATTAATAGGCACAATATCAAAACCGTACGAAATGGACAATATTCCTCCAATAATTACCTAAAACTTTTGTCTGAAAGAATTTGTCATATGGCCCACCATTACGCCACGGGGTGAGCAAAATGATTTAAATTACAAGAAAATGCCAAGTGCCAAGAGAGGTTGCCATGACAACTTTACTTTTAATTGATAAGGGATGAGCCATCAGCAGTTGCTATGACAACGCCACTGCACGAGATCACATTCAGTTTTCCATCTGTCTGTGGGAAGCGACTTCGGTATCGGAACTGGTAGCATGCTGAACCTCTATGCACAAGGTCGCGGGTTCAAACCCGGCTGAAGTCGTCGGATTTAATAAGAGCGCTAAAAACCCTGAGTATGCTTTCCTTCGGAGGGGAAGTTCCAACGTTCGTTGCGAGTTGATGGCTCCGGTTGCATCTAGTAGCCAAGTTCACAGCTAGGTGTCGAAGGTAGTATTTTTAATTATGTAGCTTATTTTAGGTAGATTTCATCAGAAAGCTAACTATTGCAATGGGTGCCATGTTTCAACTTCCGGAAAATTTCGACATATCTTCGCGTTTCACATCCCCCAGACTCCCAAACCACCGTCAGTTCAAAAGTTTATATATATATATACATGTGTGTGTAAATATATGCATATTATGCCCATTTCAACAATGAAATATGCAAATCACAGTTTGCCAGCAATGCTCAATCGGGGTTCATGGTTTGTTCTCCCACTCTGTGACTTACACACTTTGGATTAAGCATAGGATGCACTTCCAAAAAAAATAAAAAAAATAAAAATCCTACAATCAAAACATTTAATTATCCAAAAATATGGCGCTACAAAAATAAACAAAAAAATACTGACACTACACTTCACACTTGTCCAAAGCTGAACAAGGAATTCAAATTAAATAATCACAAAATAATAATTACTGGTTTTCAAACAAAACTCCAACTAAGTTTAACTCCCATATGGCGTCAATTCTAATTCTTTAAAAACGAGCTCCCAACGGCTCGGTAAAGTTTACATGCACTGTGTTAACAGTTAAACACACATCAATTAATATTTACATGAGTATATCTGGCTTTAATCATAATATCATAGTATGGCTAATCATTAATTAATTTTGGGCTCTCACAAGACTCATCTGTTACCATCACTCTCTCTCTCTCAAGCCACCAACTCACTGCCGTGACTGGAAAAATCTGCGTATCCCCGAGTCATAGAAAACTACTGAGCAAGTCAACTTAAGATTACTCCCAGAACCTTAATGTTCTCATAATAACTCGTGAATCACTGAATCATTTAATAAACGTTAGGGATTTATTTATATTGTCTTCAAAGACAATTATATCTTAAAGAAGCAACGATCTGAACTCTGCAAGCGATAATAATGAATGTAAAGGGACCTCAGTTCAAAAACTGGGTCGTTACAACAATCTTAAACACTTCCGTGTGCCGTGAATCAGACAGCCCGTTCCTAACCTACCTCACTAAAAGAGTGTGTAAGGGTCTGTCTCAACACTTGGGTGATTTATTGCATGGAGGGAGGGGAACTCTACAGTCTCGCTTCCGCAAGGGACTGGCTATTCAGCTTTTAAACACAGCTGCTTCAAATGCATTTCTCTGAATGGCAAGGCTCATGACACAAATTAACCACAAGACAATATTAGGTTCTACAGACATATTCTTTCAGCTTCGGCAAAGTATAATTATGAAGTGTCCACATTAGCGGGTAAGAAAATTCAATAAAACAACAAATATTAAGGGGCTTCAACACGGACGACTCTGAGTTCGATCCTTTAAAATGCCTCGGGAGCAGTATCCCAACTTTGAGGACTTACAACATTTGCGACTTAAGGAAGGCCTAGCACGCCACCAGCGCTCTCATTACAACATAAATTGCACCCTTTTCACAATTCAACATAAAATGCCTCGGGAGCAGTATCCCAACTTTGAGGACTTACAACAACTCATTACCGCTACTAACTGTCCCTCACAATTATTTTACCGAGCATTTCAACGCATTCCTAGCGTGATAAATTATTTCAACTGCGCGACATGGCGCTCATACATAAAATAGCCAAGTTGCCTTTTAGAGAACGAAATAAATTCAAATCAAAGTTTGATCTACGTCTCAAAATATAATATCTTCAGCCTCCATCAATAATAATCATTTATACCATAAAGAACATATTGATTCACAACAATTAACAATTCATCTGAAGGAGCTCTTGCAGCTACCACTTACTCAATATAAAATTCATCACATAATTAATTTACTTTATTATTATTATTATTATTATTATTATTATTACGCTTGCTTTACCATAGTTATATCATTTACCATTATACTGATATTCCACTGAATATTTTTCACAAGGGATTCATTAATACTTCACGTATTTATTATATTTCAATCAAATTAATCGTTCAGATCGCGCAATCTTTATTTCACATGTTTTCAAACATCCCTACTGTACTTCCACTCATGAGGATTATACGCAAATCTTCCCAAAACACATAATAATGAAATTATTACTCACATGATTGTACGGTCAGAGACCGGATTCTCCACCTATGGAACATTTTCACCCACCAATTTCTTCTTAAGCCATATTCATGGTTATATCTACACTTGATAACACTTTCCTAACAGCACATAAAACATATACACTAATCACTTTGAATATAAAGAATACCATTTTGGATTCGTTTTCACTTAAACACAAATACAATTTCACTAAAAATATATTACACTCAAAAATTTCACTATACTTGAATTACATAAAAATTTTATCACTCTGGCGTTAATTGTTTGCCTTAACACACGTGATTTCTTTATTCTTCCCGTTTCCAAGGGTTGCTCTATATGCACGTCGGCTTCCTACTCGGATGAGATGATTGAAAGTCTCGATCGAACACTGGAACAGCTGATCTTCTAATTCTGGGTTTGACTATCTGCTTCTAAATTTTACTGCCCGATGTCGTATCTTGCTAGACGCTAACTTGTTCGTCTAATAAAAGTCTGTCACTGATATATTACTTTTAGGATCGCTCGAACTTGTATAACGGCGACCTAGTAATTTCCTTGTCCAATAATCCACACATGGATTTTACTTTCTGTTACTTCGATTCTTGGCTTATTGGAGTAATCCCCAATGTCTGACTGTTCATTTGTTTACACCTAGACAAAGCCTAGAACCTCGATTCGTAAATTCTATCGTACTTCGCTCTAGTCCCCTCAGTTCAGGAACACCAGAAGTTACTATTACGTTCTACCCTGATCTGGTTACTTAACGTAGATAGAACTGTATATTTCACTGTCCTTGGGTACTTCGAAATCTTATGATGCGTCGGTTCTTTAACTGAAACTATATAAACTCGAGTACCTATCGCCGGTAATTTCTTAAGTCCACAGCCTAAACTTTGACTGTACTGGTGAACTTTATAAAGTCCGAAGCTTGATGATATTATTCCCTATAACAGGATTCTGATGTGTCTTCACACGGCGATACCAATGACGATACTGGATGGCAACTCCCCTACGGGGTGCTCGTCTGCGATACAAAGTAACACGACCTCTCACGGTCTGGTAAATACTGCATGCTCTTCCTGGCACGTCCAGGGTTTATTTGGCAATCTGCTGCAAAAAGATCAGATCTGCTTCTTCTCCCGCACTAACTTCTAAAATAATTGTCGTATAATTTTGAAAAATATGTCTCCTGAAAGCTCTCATTTTAAACGTAAAAGGGTTTCTTTGATCACGAAAATCGATCACACAATTCCAAGATATTAAATAATTAGGCTCCTCAGATGCGTGGGTAGTGTGGTTTATTTTTCCATCTCTCCCATATTTGGGCTCGGGGAAAAACTAACGACGTAATGCCGCGTATGCATTTCTTTCCTGTGCAATTATTATAAACTTTTTCCACACACAAAAATCTATTTTCCAAGATGATCAACAGTGATGTGTTCATTTCATTAATTAAATGCTTGCAAATGGTTTAATTTTAATTATTTCTCTTCTTGCCTCATTGCGATGCTGCCATTTTATAGCTGAGTAAGACCTTTTTCCGAAACTCATTCTCACTTACTCGCCGTGGAAAGTTTCCAGTTCTATTAATAATTATGCGTAGCTTCTTATCGATGCGTCAAGCGTGATCTCATGCCCGCGTGACTAGTGGTCACCCGCTCTTGCATCACATTATAACAGCCCAACTTCTTATTAGCCCTGAAAATCTTACAAATTCATTCTAAAGACTGCATTATTTCCTCTCTTCTTTTGCATATAAAATATGGATTCGACGCTTGAACCAAATCCACATGGGTTCAATATATATCAGTTTCTTGTGGACACGATAACTGCCGTAATTTTGCACCAATCACTTTGAATGTTTTACATAATATGTAACCCCTTAAAATATCGGTCGAGTTCGTTAAAGGGCACAATCGGTCGACAGGGGTGACGGTGGGGGCTTTTTTTTTCGAAAAAGTGAAATATCGCTATAACTCTCTTGATATTTGAAATATCGAATCCATTCGAAGTTCATACTATGTGTCGGATAAGGCCCAAAAATGTATGTTTGAAAAGTTTTTTGATAGCACCAATCATTGACCAAAGGGGTGGGAAAAGTGGGTTTTTCGGGAAACATTAATCATATCTCTCTTAATAGACACAATATCAAAACCCTACAAAGTGGACAATATCCCCCTGATAATTACCTAAAACTTTGTCTGAAAGAATTTTCGATCTGACCTACCATTACGCCAAGGGATGAGAAAAATGATTTCGGAATTAAAGAAAATGCCAAGTGCCATCAGAGGTTACCATGACAACGCTTCTAAATTGATGAGGGATGAGCTATCAGAGGTTGCCAAGACAACGCCATTGCACGAGATCACATTCATTTTTTCATCTGACTCTGTGGGAAGCGGCTAACTGGTAGCATGCTGAACTTATATGCCCAAGGTCGCTGGTTCAAAGCCGGCCAAAGTCGTCGGATTCTCTAAGAGAGCTAAAAATCCCTCAGCATGCTTTCCTTTGGAGGGGAAGTTCCAACGTTCGTTGCAAGTTGCTGGTTGCGGTGGCATCTAGTCGCCAAGTTCACAGCTAGGTGTCATTGACGTTAGTATATGGTACAAAATGAGGAACTACTACTTACAATTGACCGTCTGCAGACCTTGCCTGAATTACAGACTCATACAGTTATCAAAATTAACACCGTTTATCAGATTCTACACACACGCAATGTACACGGGGTTACATGACCACGTTGTCGCAGCCCCTAAACTGAGAAACCAACAAAAATCTCTGCGGGAGATAAAATTTTGCGTGAAGAAGTAACAGACTGTCAGATAGTTACACATCAGTTCCAAACCTTGCATAAGGACAGTGTGATCACAAGTATAAGAATGAACCCCAAATGACAAGAAGGTTACCGTCGCCATAAGACAATAAAATGATAAAAATATGCATACAAAAACGAAAAAAAACGTTAATTAACCTCCAAATGTAAAATACTTTCTTGCAATAAATGAGGTCTGATCCTGCTACGAAAACTTGCATATTTTGCCTATTATAGCCTATCCCCTAATTTGCCCGGTGAAATCTACCTCCGCCTTCCGGCGTGCCGAGAGGAATTTTTTGATTCTAAATTGTTATTATAGTTATAGTTATTAGTTGTAAGTTTCATTTGATCATATTTCTTTTTCACGACCACCCAATCCATTAGGGGCCGATAACCTAGATGTTAGGCCCCTTAAAGCAACAATTATCATCATCATCATATGAGGCGCCTAGAATCAAAACCCGCCAAATCCATATTTTATAAAAATTGAGATAAGCATTGTTTCATATAGCTTTTGCTGCGCTGAATTCATTAAAACTATTATTTTGTTACAAAACCCGCTACATCCTACTGTAAAACGAAGTCAAAGTTGAGGCTTAGTTGCAATATCCGCCAAGTCCAACGACAGTTTCGCCATTTATGGTCACAAAACCCACCACATCCACATCAGCCAATAGGAGCACCCAGTTCCGCCATCTTACCTTCCATGATGCTTTGCGAAGTGTGTACTCTTTACCTACGTGCATTAGTCAGAGAATGTACCTCTACCTGACGTGATTAGAATGGTTTATGTTGTACTTTCTGATAATAATTTGTTTTTGATAATTTTGACAAAGAACAAGAAGAACAATAACATTTTGGTCTAGGTGATGTTTTCCACAGAACTGACATTTGCGAACACAAACGTGTCACGAACCCTGATTTTGATATGACTCACGTAAAGCCAGAAGCCATAAACAGAGGGATTGTCTTTCAGGCACAAGTATTGAAAGATGTTTCGTGACTGCTTTCGAAGCATTTTGGAGAAAGATGGAGGGAAAATGTAGAGCTGCAGTTTTATTGCAATCTGCAAAGTCGTGGCGAACACGAAGAGAATGATGATGATTCAGAAACTACTATTGAGGATGAGGTAGAAACAGAAATTGTGTAGCTATAACTTCCAGTAAAGAATGTGATTTAATAGTTGAATGACGATAGTTTTGTCTCTAAAGGCCTGGACCATAGTAATTGAATATTAATTTAATTTGACTCTTTTCCTTATTATTATTGTTCAGTACTGTAGGCTACAGTATTGCCGGCCCCGTGGTGTTGGGGTAGCGCACCTGCCTCGCACCCGGAGGCCCTGGGTTCGATTCCCGGCTCCGACAGGGATTTTGGAAACTGACGTGAGGGCTGGAACGGGGTGCACTCAGCCTCGTGAGGACAATTGAGTAACTGACAGGGAGGCAGCGCCCCGATCACGAAAACCAAGATTAACGGCCGAGGGGACCCGATGCGCTGGTCATGTGGCACCCCAATATCTGCAGGCCAAATGACTGGGGATTAGGCCCTTGACGGGCTGTAGTGCCAGGGGTTATTTACTGTACAGTATTATTACCATTTCAGGAATTGATTGCCGGCGGTGGAGATGGGAACTACTCTTTATGTAATTGTGTCACACGTCAGCTTGCTTCGTTGACAGGTACAGTTGCGCGTGTAGGATATGACTTAGCTCCAGTACCCCCAGTCATCATTTAACTGTCCATGGTGACATGAGCTCCTGTGACGCTTATCTGACGCAATGCAGCGTGACCTATGTGCAGATTTCACTCTGTCATCGCTGTGTCCTCCGCTTCGCCCCGCAGAGCTCATGCTACAATAAAAATAAACGCTGGCACAGCCACGCTCAGCGGCAATCAAATCTTGAATGGGTAATATGAGTTTTATTCTTTTTCTGTTTATTCTAATAAAACACAAAAACAACAATAACAACAACAACAACAACAAAACACAAAAATTATACGATTCTTTTAATTTTATAACCTATATTTAGTTAACTTTCATTCAAAATATTAATTTCTTAATAAAGCTTCCGCAGTTTCTACAATCTCTTCTCACAACTTCGAATGTATTAGGGCTCTTTGGTATCAAAACCTGCCAAATCCAAATCTTAGTAACAAACCCCGACAAATCCGAATTATTGCTTTATATTTTTCTACATACATTTTTAACTATATCGGGGATCAGCTTCGTAGTTCGTCACTGTTTTTAAAAATAATTCATTCATTTTTTTAGTGAAAAAAGTATTTCTTTTTGGGTATTGGTTCGTTTGTGACAGTTTTTGCCACTTTGCCGAAAAGTGAAGGAATGGATTTGGCGGGTTTTGATTCTAGGTACCTCATATCAACTGCTGTATCAGGCGTAAAACTGTACTGTGAAACGAGCCAGTGGTGATCGGTATGTAGCGAGGCTCTTTGTTTGGGTGCGAAGTTTGGGACTAATATTGCCAACCTTGTATAGTCATGTATTGGTATGAATTTAACCACAGGAAGGCATACATATTACAGGTAATTACAAATATCTGTATGTTCTACGTACCTTACACTAATTTTCCACATAGTCTCCACATTTGTTCAGACATTAATGCCATCGCAGCACTAAATATGAGATACCCCTGTGATAGAATTCAGCCGGCTGACTGTGGAACCATCGTCAGACTGCTGTCATGGCGTCATCTTTCCACGTGAATCGCTGTCCTGCCCAGAACATCTTCAGTGGACCATGGCAATGTGAGACCACATGTGGCAACCAGAACCACCAACAAGCTCCGGCCATTTCACTGGGAGTGTCTGGACCATCCACCATACAACCCGAACCTCGCCCCTAGTGGTTTCCACGTTTTTTGGTCCATTGAAGAATGTTGTGGTCGAACAGCGATTCACGTGCAACGATGACGCCAAGACAGCAGTCTGACGATGGTTCCACAGTCAGCCGGATCAATTTTACCACAGTGGCGTCTCAAATTTAGTGCTGCGATGGGACAAATGGCTGAACAATATAATGTGGAGACTATGTGGAAAAATAATTTAAGGTACGTAGAACAGTACGCATATTTGCAATTACCTGTATGCATTTTTGTTTGGCTAAAGAAAGTAGGGGCAATGACTTTTCGATCCACCCTCGTAGTAAAAAACAAAGTCCCCGATTCTTGGATGTAACGGGTAATCTCGTGAACCACTGGATGGATTTTGATGTTGATTCCTCGAGAAAGATTTCTGTAGAAAAACATTCATTTAGGCCTACAGTATGACCAAAGGAAGACGAGCTGTAACGATTTCAGTGAATCGAGTCGAAGAAAAACCTACCGTCCGTGCGCCTTTTAAGCGTACGCTGGGTAAACTGTTAAAATACCTATATATTATGAGTGTAAGAATTGTTCAGCACGGGAAGTTCTACAAAAACGTCCCCGACAGCATACATCTTTAATACATCACCCACTATAAGTGTTTTTACGTTTTCATTTCTTCCAACAATCTCCATTCAGAGGAAATTTAAATTACTAGCTCGGAGTGAGTTTACGAGCTATCGAGCGAGCCTATCACCCCAGCTTCGGCCACCATCAAACTGTTGAGTCGTGTCGATTTAGGACTTCAGAGAAGAGTATAATGTGTTTGGAGTTTCGCTGTTCACCTCGGCTTTTCTGAATTGCGCCTGGGATCTGCCGTCCGTGCGCCGTTTAATCATACGCTGGATAAGCCGTTAAACATACCGGGCGAAGCCGGACCGTATTGCTATAAATTATATTTTGAAATTATCTTAAAATGTAGAAATGTTAAAAATCAGATCGTTACAACAATAATTAATAAAAACTTTCTTAAAAACTTTAAAAATGGGTCAAAATGTAATAAAACACCTACATGAAGCCTGTTGAAAATTGATGTATTTAATATTCTTAAAATTGTAACCTAGTCTTATTCCATCGAATTTCTAAAAATATATTTTTTAGATCCCTGATAGTTCTTTAAAAAAATGTCCTAGTTTATTATGAACGAAAATTTTAGGGACTTCCCGTTTATTTTGTTGGTCCTTGGGAAAATAAACACAACATGATGGATCCAGTTTTATGCAGAGTGGACAATTACTAGAGAAGCGTCTTGTATAACCTGGTCATAGTTCTATTCCCAATAACATTATTATTATTATTATTATTATTATTATTACTGTTAGATAACAGTCATGCGGATGCGGGGTGGATGTGGATAATAGTCGAGCGGATGCGGATAACAGTCATGTGGATGCGGGGTGGATGTGGATAATAGTCGAGCGGATGTGGGTTGGATTTTTGTTTATCCACCCAGGACTCTACCAATATGACAAGTAACATGCATACCTTACTATATGTCAAACCTTGGGACACCTGCCCAAATCCCGAATCTTTATAATTAGTCAGACACACTATTACATTTACCACAAAAACACAGTTATCAGTCAAATAAAACTAGACCACCTCGTGGTGCAGTGGCTAGCAACCTTGGCTGTCGCCAAAGAGATCCGGGTTCGATTCCCGGCTCTGCCAAGGTATTTAATTCTGGTCTGAAGGCTGGAACGGGGTTCACTCAGACTCGTTATGCAGAACTGAGAAGAGGTGGGTTCAATTCATGAATTATAAATACACACACTATTATAGACACCACAAAAACACAGGTTATCAAACAAAAAATACACACAGCCAAATGACCACGATGTCCAAGTCTCTCAAAGGAAACAACAATAAATAAAAGACTAACTCAAGTACACAATGTTCCAATTAGGCTAATGCTCGGATGCGGTCGTATCAATCAGACAGCAAGAAGAGTAAATAAGAGAATTCCAGTTATTCATTAACTTTAAATTTGGGGGTTTCGTGGTAATTAGCCGCATGATGTTGTTAATTCATTTTAGGGGGTTCGGACATCTTTGTCATCAGTCCCGTGTAGTTGGGTGTGTGTTGAATTTGTCTGATAACCTGTATTTCTGTGATAGCTGTAGTAGTGTGTGTAACTGTATTAGGAATAGGGAAGGTGTAGGTGCCCCGGGACTTGATGTAAGGTCCTGTCCCGGGGGGAGTGTGGAAAAACCCAGGGAGCAAAACACACTTAAAATATCCCTCAGGGGCTCACGACTAGTGGGACGTGGGTTGGCGACCACGAAGCCCCAGCTAAGTTCGGCATTACTTCCACTTACTTGTGCCGGGCTCCTATCTGTCATCTTTCCTATCGACCTCCCTTGGTCAACTCTTCTTCTTTTCCGACCCCGACGGTATTAGGGTATCCGAGGCCTAGGGAGTCCTTCACTTTCCCGCCTTAATTGGCCCTTGTCTCATCTTTCCTGATATCCTCATTCTTCGAGGGGTCAGCCTTCTTTTTCTTTTCATGATACCTCCTGCCTTCTGCTCAAGGCCCTTAGGGAGGCAGGGTGTGTGTAGCCCCACCACTTCTGGTGCACCCTGGATAATGCTACACCCTCAAGGGCCTACGGCTGGTGAGTTCGGGAGTTGCCGACCCCGAGGGATTCCTGAGCTGGGTCCGGTTTTCCCCCCTTTTTCCATTGCCTCTGGAGCGGACCCTCTCCTCTTTCACTTTCCTATCTGCCTTTCATGGCTCTCCTTCCTTACATGTCCCTCAATCCTCATTCTTCGAGGGTTGATGGCGTTTCTTTTCCTCTTGTCCTTTATTTGCCTTATTCTCCTATTGTTTTCCATTTCTCTTTCTAGTATATAAGTTAGTAGTTAGTTTTAGTTATATTTTACATTTCATTATGATCTTCACGATCACCCAAACCATTAGGGACTGATAACCTAGATGTTAGGCCCCTTAAAACAACAATTATCATCATCATCATCATCAAGACTTAAAATAGACGCAGTCAGTGGCGGAAATCGAGCCTATGATCTCCAAACTTGATGCAGTTGCTCGCGCGGTCGTGGAGCATGATTTTAACGAGCACAGCTGCGCCGTGGGACTCACTGACGGTATAGCGCTGTTATATACCAGAATGCAGAATACCGAGAAAAGGTCACTTTCTGACTCACCCATCTCTACATCGAGGTTGCACAATCAGACGCAATTCGTGCGGATATAATTTCAATTACCTACTTAGTAATATCCATGACAGCAGATGCGTATAATATCCCAAGTATTTGTCAATCCTCGAGCACTCTAGTGATCTTGAAAGAACCCCTCGTTCAGCTAATGAGTTGCACAGTCATCCTGTTTATAGAAACTAGCAGTTACTTTAACGAGGTGGCCTATAAATATTTATTTCTAGCCGTGCTCTCATTTTAAACTTTTTACTCGAGTAAAAGTCTAAGTAGTTACTTTGAGAAATGCTTTGTTCTGTTCGTTAGTTCTATGAAATCGCTGTACATAGACTACTAGGAAATGATTGTAAAATATTATTAATATTCTAAGAAAGATCACTTAAATATTCACAAGTTCTTAATTTTACTCTTTGAGCTCTAGGTGATGTAGTGAATTTACGACAGATGTGTTCGTACAATGGTGGTCAAATCTAAACTAGTAATAATAATAATAATCCTATCCGAGAAATGTTTGCTCGCGAATTTGGAGAGAAAATAAAGAAAGAAAGAAAGAAAGAAAGAAAGAAAGAAAGAAAGAAATATCCTACACATCATACTTGGCCCGGACTACAAAAATGGCATCTACATCAGAAAATCCAGGCAAGAAATATACTCGAAGATAGAGAAGATCACAGACACAATGCGAAAACGCAGAGTTTGCGTCTACGGTCATATACGACGGATGATCGACTCCCGATGGATGAAACGTATCTTCAGTATCTTTGACTCAAAACCAAAAACGGCAATGCCATGATACGTTAACGTCCAGAAATATCATAAAGAAATGGGGATACGAGCAGAAGATGCACAAGACCGAAATCTTTATAGAGCAGCCGTCAAGACGTTTGGGACTTTCCGGGACGAAAAACGGACAACTGGTGCGAAATGGACAGAAGAACGTCGTGCTAAACACAGTGAGCTCATGAGGCAATGTGGATCAAGCGAAAAATGAACAAATGCCAGAATGTAAAATGAGGCTTATCGTGGTTCCTAGTTGGCCGAATAGCGAAATTGAATGAATGAATAAAATGTTATGTGGGACCATTGCTTACTTGTTTAAAAGCACTTTTGAAACAAATTATCGATATTTATGAAATCGGAATGCAATTCGTCACTGTTGTGGGTAATTGTCTTCCTTTTGAACGCACGATTTGTTACTGTACTTGTGTCCGCTCCATGCGTATAGACCACCCGGCTGGCTCTACTGTTATGCGGGCTGAACGCGACGCAGTTTATTTATTTAAACGCCAATTTTAAACAAATAAATATATTCTCGTTAACTTTTCAAGAAATGCATGATGTGTCCTGTATTATTGAGACAATTTGGAAGATTTTGGCACAACCCGCACATTCCAACTCCCTCTGGTTTAAGAGCTTGAGTTTTGTGAAACTCAAATAGCGTTTTATATATAGCAGTAGGGGGGTGATGACGGTTCTAACCCACCCGGCGTTGCTCGGGCGGCGTCCATGTTAAATCATTAATATCTGGCCAACCCATGGACCAATTTTGACAAATGAGGTGTCGTTGGACTCAAGCTGACGCCCTCTTTCCAATGGACCACTCATTTCAATCCCTAAATAAAACCTACCCCTACTAGGGGGTGAAATTGTAATTTTTTAGTGAAAGTCTCTTTTCAAATGCGACATGTATAAGGTGCGCTGCTAAAATGAACTTAAACGTTGTTGCTCATATAGTGCATGCGTTTTGTTGGATGCCGCTATAGATCAACATTTTTGTTTTTGTTTTTTACGCATGCGCACTTGGGATTTTTGTAAGAGGGCGAGCTCTTTAAAAAAAATGATTGATAAGAAGGGGTTTTGGTGGTGAGGAGAGAACCAGATAGTCGCCTACTTTCCTACGATGTTTGCCGATATTTCTCGAACGCAAGGTCGGATTTGGACGTGTGACGTGTCAAATCGCTTGCCTCCTAGCCCTATATATGTTATTAACAGGTTAAAGTTTTGAGAATGAGGGAAACAGGCTTTTTGGGGGTAAAACCATGATTTTAGACTTTTTCTGATATTTCACGAATGCATGGTCGGATTTGGTCCTATGACAAGTCAAATGGCTTGTCTCGAAACCCTTTTTTATTTTGGTATTAGGTTAAAGTTTTTGAGAATGAGGGAAACAGATTTTTTGGGGGTAAAACCGTGATTTTAACTTTTTGCTATATTTCGCGAACCATTCATGCTAGAGGCGTGTACGAGGGCTCCAAGGACTCGGGGTGACGTCCTCTTTGCTATGAACCACTCGTTATATTTTTAAAAAAATTGGAAACTCGATGTTGGGGTAAACAAGTGTTTTTTGTGATTTTTGCCGATATCTCACGAACCAATAAACCTAGAGACGTGTACGAGGTGTCCTAGGACTCGGGCTAACGCCCCCTTTCGAGTGTGGTAGATATGTTTTCCAAAAAATAATTCACAAAGGGCCTAACGCCATACATGTTGAAAAAAACTTTTTTTCTTTACCTGTTTATAATGTTCATGAAGCGTGGTGGTTGAGAGAGACGATACTGCTGGGTGTGTGTGTGTGTTTCAACGAAACTGTCGCTAACCACAAGGACCATGCTTAATAGAACAATCGATATTTCGGTGGGTCGGTGTATGACAGAGCGAGGGTTCGTTTTTCCGATCTTTCCTATGGCAGACGGATGTAGGCTAATATTTGAAAATGTGTGAAGCATGCTAAGAATTTTTTACCCCCGAAGGGGATCTTTAACGTGTAAACGGTGATGATAACTTGGTTCTATGTTGGTCGAAGCGAGTAGAGAAAACAAACTTGCCAAGGAGCAGGAGGTGAATGTCATTTGAGCTTATTGGAAGGCGCTGATCAGACTTGACAACAGGTGCAATGGAAAATGACAGAGACGCAGAGGACCCTTGAAGGTGAAATAATCTGACCATCGTGGTGGCAGGGAAGAGCGAAAGGCATGCATACACGTGTGAGATGACATGTACTCTAAACAAGTTACATCCTGTTTGTTTCGTACGTGACAAAATGCAAGTTCATGTGAAATATGATACAACACAGGTGTTCACCTGGGACGTTAGCTGTCCACGTGCACGATAACTGTTAACAAGTCACATCCTGTTTGCTTCGTACGTGACAAAATGCAAGTTCATGTGAAATTTGACCTGGCATAGGTGTTCACCTTGGGTGTTAGCTGTCCACGTGACCGATGACAGAATGTTCAAAGCGTGGGAAAAAATGATTATACATGCAACGTAACGTATGTCGTTATCATTTCCTCCCTCATTTAGCCTTTGAACACACTGCATTGCGTGAAATACTTGGTCTTGTTTAACAGTTTTGGTGTTGGTGGAAAATACTTAACCTTGTTGTGAGGTAGGTATATATTTATTTATACATTTATTGATTTATATATATATTTACAAGCAATTATTTATTGATTAGGTAATTAATGATTTTATTTATTTGTTTGAAGATAACCGGTATACCTTACATGTCTGAGAGAGAAGAAACCATTGCACTTTTGAGCTCACTAGAAGGAAACAGCAACAAGCCACTGCAAGTAATGGTGAGATGATTTTTTTAAACTAACTTGTTTCATTTTTTGTTTTATGTTTTATTTTATGAAATGCATGTATTAACCTGAATTTAGGTATTTATAGCGGTTTATTTTATTTATTTTTAGAAACTTGGAAAGAAAAGCCTTACCGCCGTAGCAGTTGCTGAAAAAAAAACCGAAACGCACTAAAGCGAAACCACTGCCAAAGAGTGAACTGTTTAAAACTCAGGTAAGTCTTACTTAAAAATGCTATTCCATTTTACCACTACTGAAAACTCGTAGGCAAAAAAAATCATTACCTGTACATGACTGGGACAATGATTGCTTTTTTGATTAATGGCTATGTTGTTGTTGACTGGGAAAAGTACAAGGCCATGTTGGATTTTCTAAAACCACAAAAAAATAAATTTAATTTACGGGTGGTTCTCTATGGGCTCAACGAATATCCACAGGTTTGAACATGATAATGTGAAGAAAATGACATGACATTCATTTTTGTTTATATATTGGTTAAAGGGGGGGATGTAAATGACTCTTGCTTTATAAAAAGAAAATAAGTACATGGGTTACTGTTAGTGCCAACATACAGTTTATTTTTAATGGTGTTTTGATATATTAATGCCAATTAACGTTAACGTTTAATTTACAAGTATTGATTGATTGATTGATTGATAGATAGATTGATTGATTGAGTGATGGGTTATTTTGTTTGCTTTTAGGTGTCGTCATGTGCCATTAACGTAATGAACAGACAGTGAACAAGCATGCATTATGCTTTAAAGTACTCTGTGCTCTTGTGCAACGTTAATAACTTACAATAAGAAAAAGTTTTATTATAACACATGGCGTTAGTACCAAATACAACAAGTGAGCAAGTTGGTTTACCACGTGGGTTAAATTTAAAATCAGAACATGATCGATGGTTAACATTTGAATCCTGGCCTGTAGGCTTTTTGTCGACACATAAACTTGAAAAAGTCGTTTTTTTTACTTGAACCGAGAAGATGTGGTGCGCTGTGTGTTTTGTCGTATTGAACTTTCACACTGGGAAGAAGGGGATGATACCTTTAGAGACCATTTGCGATGGTCTCCGCATTGTCCTTACATGCTTGGAAAGCAAGTGGGTAACCTACCCGTGCATTCATTTTACCAAACCACAAGGCCTTTGGCCGCTACTTACGTTGCTGAATCACAAATAAATAATAATAATGATGTATTAGCAGCCAACGGTAGTATCGATATATGTGGTCCATATGCCATAGACAGTGTTGAATTGGCGTGTGCTTTTGAAAAATTGGGAGTTTGCAAGTCTAAAGCACTAGCACACCCAGAGTACAGCTCTGTAGAAAAACGTTTAGAATCTTATAAAAATATTTGGCCATTAATATTAAAACACCTTACCAAACAACTAAGTGAAGCTGGATTTTTTATACTGGTGAAGGGGATAAACAATATGTTTTTATTGTGGATTTGCTTTAAAGGATTGGCAAATGACTGATGACCCTTTTGTGCAACACGATCGTTGGTTACCTAACTGCAAATACATGGTGTTGCTTAAAGGTCAGGAATTTGTGAACACTATTCGTAAAGAAAACGTGATTGCAGCACAAGTGCCTTTAGAGTTAGAACACGCGGAGCAAATACACGAGGCTGAAAGAAAAGACTTGTCTCACGAACAGATACAAAAGTGTGACCAACAATTATGTAAAATTTGTTATCATGATGAACTAGGTGTTGTATTTTTGCCTTGTGGACACATGATAGCCTGTGTCAAGTGTGCATTAGAACTTAACAATTGTGCTATATGCAGAAAAGTAGTATCTGCTACAGTTAGGGCATTTCTTGCATAACTAGTATAATTTATTCGTCATGCATTGTGCAAATTCCCTAATAGCACAATATTATTAAAGCTGTTTTAGAGGTTAATAGATTTTGTTTATAGACTACTACAATGAATGTTTTGAATGCTGTGGGACAATCATGTGGCTTAGAGACAAAGAAGCTCAGCGAATTGCCAACGCATATTCCATTCCGCATTATCAAGATTCGGAAATTGAAAACAGCATATGGTGATCGTGTACTTTGTGTATGTGAAAACTTTGAGACATTTCTGCCTATACGGTTTAATGATATGTTGGAGAGTGTTTTTGATAAAGTCAATAATGCTGTGCAACCTGTACACTTAATTTTTGAAGGTTTTAAAAACAATAGGTGCATGGTTCGTTTTAATTAAATAAATAAAAAATGTGAAATAATAATGGAAAATATAAGTAATGACAATATACTGAAAAAGAAAGAAAATATGTGTATAGAATAGTAATGTTTTAGTGTTTAGTGTTGTCTTTAAAAATATTACGATGAAACCAAAAAAACAAGAAATGTATATAAAGTTTGTAAATAAATGCAAAATGATGTTACAATGTTGTTTTATTTTATACAAAGTTAGTATATTTAACATTGCAGAGTATACATGATTATGACAATAAATGCACACTGAATACAAGCCTTTCTCACTTTACAATAGTCTGTTATAGTTTTAAACACAAGGCTTGTTGTAGGTCATTTTATAGCAATGTCAATTCAATGTTGTTTTCGAAAAGTAGGGAAGCCGCAATGGTTGAATAGGCATAAAACCTTATTGTTATTACTATTTAGTCACTTTGATCCCCTTGCATATCAAGAGCAGATGACCTAGTTGTTCCACTCTTTAAAACGACGACAACAACAACACTACCTCTTGCATAGTTTGTGATGTTGATGGCTCTTGCGACGTGGAAGATGTATTAAAAATAACTTTTAGAACAGGGGTTAAACGTTGCTCATTAAACAATGCACTATTTTGAGTAGCAATACGGTTTTCTTGATTTTTTGTCGACGGCAACTGTGTTTCATGCAGTACACTACATTGCTGATCACTGCCACTTAAAACCTCACTATTTTTAGCCTATTTTCAATTTTGAAAAAGTAGGCTTATGAGATCACCTTTTTTCCGTTTGTGTGTGCGTGTGTGTGTGTGTGAGAGAGGTGTGTGTGTGTGTGTGTGTGTGTCCCTAATAAAATCTAAACGGCTGGTGCGATATCAATGAAGCTCGGTAAGTTCATAGCACTATTCCCGGCGACCTCGACCGTGCCCTTCAAATTTTGTTACGTCTCACCAATTCAACATGGCGGCCGTGCGAAATATTTCACTAGCATTCAATATCTCCGAAACTATTACCGATATCGCCCTGAAATTGTGTACGGTGATAAAGGGCACTACTAGAAGTTCAGCTATGAGACTTTTAAAAACCTGGTGACTACAAAACCAACATGGCGGTCAAGCGAAGTTGAGACTTTTAAACAGACATTTCTCGCGATTTAACTATCCAAACGTAATGAAACTTGGTACAGCAAATATTCATACACATTGTAATGCACTGGAGTCTAATTTAGTTCAATTGCTTACATAACCTCAAAATGGCGGCTGTGCGAAATATTTCACTGACATTCTATATCTCCGAAACTATTACAGATATCATCATGCAATTTTGTACCGTGATAAAGGGTACTGATACATGTTTACCTATGTATATTTCATAAACCTGGAAAGTACAAAACGAACATGGCGACCAAGCGAATTTGAAATATTTTAATAGACTTTTCTCCTGATTTAACTCTCTGATTGCAGTGAAATGTGGTACAGTAAATGATTTTGCAGATTGTAATGCGCTGCCATCTAATTTAATTCAATTGTTTACATAACCTCAAGATGGCGGCTGTACAAAATTTTAAAATTAAGTTTTTATTTTTGTGTCGTAATCATGCGATCGAAGTGAAAGTTTGAATAATGAAGCTAGGCAATAATTGTCCTCGAATGGTACATAACTCTATGGCCTATGCATATAATAATCCTAAATGGGAAGCTTCCGAAATATTTAGACGGTTCTCAATATCTATGAATCTCTTACAGCAACCAAACTGATTTTTTTTATGTTCATAGAGACTATGACTTTCAGTAACCTGGACAAATCCAACATGGCGGCGACGCGAAGTATAAATATTTAAATGGACGTTTCTCACGAATTAACTATTCGAGTGCCGTGAAACGTTGCACGTTAAATGCTTATACAAATGTTGATCCACTGGCATGTAATTTATTTCAATTGTTTGCATAATCACAAGATGGCTGGTGTGTGTACTTTTAAAATCTCGTTTTTACTTCTTGTGTTCTAATCATGCGATTGAAGTTTGACTTTTGTGTTGGCTTTTCGTATTGGCTTTTCGTGATGGCTTTTTGCGTTGGCTTTTGTGTTGGCTTTTTGTGTTGGGTTCTTGTGTTGGCTTTTTGTGTTGGCTTTTGTGTTGGCTTTTGTATTGGCTTATTTGACAAGTTATTTGTGTCAATGTATTTAGTGGATTTTTTTCTTGGTGTTGGAAAGTAGTTGAAAGAGAGGGAATATTTAAAGACTTAACCTCAGCTCACTAACCTAACCTGACCTAACCTAACCTAACTTCACCTAACCTAACCTAACCTAATCTTTCAACTCTCAGATGTTAATTAAATTCTGTGCATAGTCGAGTTGGAACCCAAGACCTCAGGGGTAAAAAAACAATTATTTTTGATGGCTTATTTTTGGTAACTTATTTTGATGGCTAACCTAACTTTACCTAACCTAACCTCAGCTCACTTTGGATATTACTAGTAAGTGTTCATATCCTCTGCTAGGTAGAATGCTAGTAGTACAGGTAGTACTCATATTTACCGCTAGGTAGCGGAAACATACATTGCGTGTTGCATGTGACACTTGTGAAGTTTAACCGCATGCAAGACGTGCTTGTATAAGTTCTCTATTTAAGGTCAATGTACAATTTACCACTAAATGTTCAGAACTAACATGTATAGCCATGTTTAGGGTATATAGGAGACCCTTAGGAAGAAAGGCTGTCTAACCCACGAGTGTACAGCTTTGTCATACGCAGTAAGCACCTGTTGGCAGAAAACCACAACAACAACAATTTGAGAATGCAAACAAAAAAACTGATTCCTTTAAATACATTAATGGATATGTTGTTGGCTTTCTCAAATTGTTGTTGTTGTTTTCTGCCAACAGGTGCTTACTGCGTATGACAAAGCTGTACACTCGTGGGTTAGACAGCCTTTCTTGCTAAGGGTCTCCTATATACCCTAAACATGGCTATACATGTTAGTTCTGAACATTTAGTGGTTAATTGTATATTGAGTTTAAATAGAGAACTTATACAAGCACGTCTTGCATGCGGTTAAACTTCACAAGTGTCACATGCAACACGCAATGTATGTTTCCGCTACCTAGCGGTAAATATGAGAACTACTGTACTACTAGCATTCTACCTAGTGGAGGATATGAACACTTACCAGTAATATTCAAAGTGAGCTGAGGTTAGGTTAGGTTAGGTAAAGTTAGGTTAGCCATCAAAATAAGTTACCAAAAATAAGCCATCAAAAAATAATTGGTTTTTTACCCCTGAGGCCTTGGGTTCCAACTCGACTATGCACAGAATTTAATTAACATCTGAGAGTTGAAAGGTTAGGTTAGGTTAGGCTAGGTTAAGTTAGGTTAGGTGAAGTTAGGTTAGGTTAGGTTAGGTTAGTGAGCTGAGGTTAAGTCTTTAAATATTCCCTCTCTTTCAACTTCTTTCCAACACCAAGAAAAAATCCACTAAATACATTGACACAAATAACGTGCCAAATAAGCCAATTCAAAAGCCAATACTAAAGCCAACATAAAAAGCCAATACAAAAGCCAACACAAAAAGCCAACACAAAACGCCAACACAAAAGCCAACGCAAAAAGCCACCACGAAAAGCCAATACAAAAAGCCAACACAAAAGCCAACACAAAAAGCCAACACGAAAAGCCAACACAAAAAGCCAACACAAAAGCCAACACAAAAAGCCAACACAAAAAGCCAACACAAAAGCCACCACAAAAGCCAACACAAAAGCCAACACAAAAAGCCAACACGAAAATCCAACACAAAAAGCCAACACAAAAGCCAACACAAAAAGCCAACACAAAAAGCCAACACAAAAAGTCAACACATAAACCAATATATAAGCTTATGGTAGGTCACTCCATCAGCAAAACAGTTGTAACCTTTGTAGTGTGAACATCGTACTGACAGGTCAGTTACTACTATGGAACTTATTACAACCAACAAAGGTAGGCTACGTGCACTCTATCAAGGCTACTCTTATAACTATAATCGCCAGAATGTGAATGGAATAATATTCTGGCGTTGCTCAAAAGAGAGGTCAACAAAATGTCGAGGCAATCTGAAAAGTAAAAATGGAAAGGTTTTAAGTGTGAGTGTTCATCAATGTAGTGCTCTAAACGAACCACGCTTGCTGTTTACAATCAATTATCAAAATGCTAAAAAGCAAGTTCGAGAAAACGATATTGCGGCTCAAAATAGTGCAGTGTTTGTTCAAAAGGACTTATCATGTCCTCAAAACGTCATGTTAGGACAGTTGTCAACGCCCAAGAAACCTTCAACACTATCAAAATCAACTCAGACTATAAATAAAGTGGTATTGCAAGAGGATCAAAAAGGACTATATAGTAACAGTGATGATGGTCATGATCATGATGATGATAATGATGATGATAATGATCATGATAATGGTAATGCTTTGTTTACACCTAAAATCCATTTGTTAAATTTGTATACTGGAACAAACCCAGTAAGCTAATTCAACGGCTTCGACAATTGCATGCTTTACAACAAGCTGGACATACCGGTCACGATTGGGAAATCAAAGAAATTGAACAAGAGCTTCGTCGTGCTGAAATTATTGTGTAATGGGTCTATCACTTTGCGACCACTTTTACCCCCACTCTTGTTTCTAATATTTGCTAATTTGCTTCCACCTTTACCTGAACTCTTTGGATCCATATTTGCTCTCACATTAAACTATTATTCTTATTACCAAGTTGACTTTACTAGAGCTTAGTCTATGCTTGACAGTTGATATGGAAGTATCAGTGACTAGGTATGGTAAGCCTTACGCATACTATAAAGGATATTCATATATTGTGAAACGAACCAATAAAAATGGAACTGTTATTTGGCGTTGTTCAAAGCAACGTTCCAAACATTGTCGTGGTGACCTAAAAAGTAAAAATAGTGAGGTTTTAAGTGTCAGTGATCAGCAATGTAGTGTACTGCATGAAACACAGTTGCCGTCGACAAAAAATCAAGAAAACCATATTGCTACTCAAAATAGTGCATTGTTAATGAGCAACGTTTAACCCCTTTTCTAAAAGTTATTTTTAATACATCTTCCACGTCGCAAGAGCCATCAACATCACAAACTATGCAAGAGGTAGTGTTGTTGTTGTTGTCGTTTTAAAGAGTGGAACAACTAGGTCATCTGCTCTTGATATGCAAGGGGATCAAAGTGACTAAATAGTAATAACAATAAGGTTTTATGCCTATTCAACCATTGCGGCTTCCCTACTTTTCGAAAACAACATTGAATGGACATTGCTATAAAATGACCTACAACAAGCCTTGTGTTTAAAACTATAACAGACTATTGTAAAGTGAGAAAGGCTTGTATTCAGTGTGCATTTATTGTCATAATCATGTATACTCTGCAATGTTAAATATACTAACTTTGTATAAAATAAAACAACATTGTAACATCATTTTGCATTTATTTACAAACTTTATATACATTTCTTGTTTTTTTGGTTTCATCGTAATATTTTTAAAGACAACACTAAACACTAAAACATTACTATTCTATACACATATTTTCTTTCTTTTTCAGTATATTGTCATTACTTATATTTTCCATTATTATTTCACATTTTTTATTTATTTAATTAAAACGAACCATGCACCTATTGTTTTTAAAACCTTCATAAATTAAGTGTACAGGTTGCACAGCATTATTGACTTCATCAAAAACACTCTCCAACATATCATTAAACCGTATAGGCAGAAATGTCTCAAAGTTTTCACATACACAAAGTACACGATCACCATAGGCTGTTTTCAATTTCCGAATCTTGATAATGCGGAATGGAATATGCGTTGGCAATTCGCTGAGCTTCTTTGTCTCTAAGCCACATGATTGTCCCACAGCATTCAAAACATTCATTGTAGTAGTCTATAAACAAAATCTATTAACCTCTAAAACAGCTTTAATAATATTGTGCTATTAGGGAATTTGCACAATGCATGACGAATAAATTATACTAGTTATGCAAGAAATGCCCTAACTGTAGCAGATACTACTTTTCTGCATATAGCACAATTGTTAAGTTCTAATGCACACTTGACACAGGCTATCATGTGTCCACAAGGCAAAAATACAACACCTAGTTCATCATGATAACAAATTTTACATAATTGTTGGTCACACTTTTGTATCTGTTCGTGAGACAAGTCTTTTCTTTCAGCCTCGTGTATTTGCTCCGCGTGTTCTAACTCTAAAGGCACTTGTGCTGCAATCACGTTTTCTTTACGAATAGTGTTCACAAATTCCTGACCTTTAAGCAACACCATGTATTTGCAGTTAGGTAACCAACGATCGTGTTGCACAAAAGGGTCATCAGTCATTTGCCAATCCTTTAAAGCAAATCCACAATAAAAACATATTGTTTATCCCCTTCACCAGTATAAAAAATCCAGCTTCACTTAGTTGTTTGGTAATGTGTTTTAATATTAATGGCCAAATATTTTTATAAGATTCTAAACGTTTTTCTACAGAGCTGTACTCTGGGTGTGCTAGTGCTTTAGTCTTGCAAACTCTCAATTTTTCAAAAGCACACGCCAATTCAACACTGCCTATGGCATATGGACCACATATATCGATACTACCGTTGGCTGGTAATACATCATTATTATTATTTATTTGTGATTCAGCAACGTAAGTAGCGGCCAAAGGCCTTGTGGTTTGGTAAAATGAATGCACGGGTAGGTTACCCACTTGCTTTCCAAGCATGTAAGGACAATGAGGAGACCATCGCAAATGGTCTCTAAAGGTATCATCCCCTTCTTCCCAGTGTGAAAGTTCAATACGACAAAACACACAGCGCACCACATCTTCACGGTTCAAGTAAAAAAAACGACTTTTTCAAGTTTATGTGTCGACAAAAAGCCTACAGGCCAGGATTCAAATGTTAACCATCGATCATGTTCTGATTTTAAATTTAACCCACGCGGTAAACCAACTTGCTCACTTGTTGTATTTGGTACTAACGCCATGTGTTATAATAAAACTTTTTCTTATTGTAAGTTATTAACGTTGCACAAGAGCACAGAGTACTTTAAAGCATAATGCATGCTTGTTCACTGTCTGTTCATTACGTTAATGGCACATGACGACACCTAAAAGCAAACAAAATAACCCATCACTCAATCAATCAATCTATCTATCAATCAATCAATCAATCAATACTTGTAAATAAAACGTTAACGTTAATTGGCATTAATATATCAAAACACCATTAAAAATAAACTGTATGTTGGCACTAACAGTAACCCATGTACTTATTTTCTTTTTATAAAGCATGAGTCATTTACATCCCCCCCTTTAACCAATATATAAACAAAAATGAATGTCATGTCATTTTCTTCACATTATCATGTTCAAACCTGTGGATATTCGTTGAGCCCATAGGGAACCACCCATAAATTAAATTTAATTTTTTTGGTTTTAGAAAATCCAACATGGCCTTGTACTTTTCCCAGTCAACAACAACAACATAGCCATTAATCAAGAAAGCAATCATTGTCCCAGTCATGTACAGGTAATGATTTTTTTTTGTCTACGAGTTTTCAGTAGTGGTAAAATGGAATAGCATTTTTAAGTTAGACTTACCTGAGTTTTAAACAGTTCACTCTTTGGCAGTGGTTTCGCTTTGGTGCGTTTCGGTTTTTTTTTCAGCAACTGCTATTGCGGTAAGGCTTTTCTTTCCAAGTTTCTAAAAATAAATAAAATAAACCGCTATAAATACCTAAATTCAGGTTAATACATTCATTTCATAAAATAAAACATAAAACAAAAAATGAAACAAGTTAGTTTAAAAAAATCATCTCACCATTACTTGCAGTGGCTTGTTGCTGTTTCCTTCTAGTGGGCTCAAAAGTGCAATGGTTTCTTCTCTCTCAGACATGTGGGTATACCGGTTATCTGCAAACAAATAAATAAATAAATAAAATCATTAATTACCTAATCAATAAATAATTGCTTGTAAATATATATATAAATCAATAAATGTATAAATAAATGTATACCTACCTCACAACAAGGTTAAGTATTTTCCACCAAAACTCTTAAACAAGACCAAGTGTTTCACGCAATGCAGTGTGTTCAAAGGCTAAGTGAGAGAGGAAATGATAACGACATACGTTACGTTGCATGTATAATCATTTTTCCCACGCTTTGAACATTCTGTTATCGGTCACGTGGACAGCTAACACCCAAGGTGAACACCTGTGCCAGGACAAATTTCACATGAACTTGCATTTTGTCACGTACGAAGCAAACAGGATGTGACTTGTTAACAGTTATCGTGCACGTGGACAGCTAACGTCCCAGGTGAACACCTGTGTTGTATCATATTTCACATGAACTTGCATTTTGTCACGTACGAAACAAACAGGATGTAACTTGTTTAGAGTACATGTCATCTCACACGTGTATGCATGCCTTTCGCTCTTCCCTGCCACCACGATGGTCAGATTATTTCACCTTCAAGGGTCCTCTGCGTCTCTGTCATTTTCCATTGCACCTGTTGTCAAGTCTGATCAGCGCCTTCCAATAAGCTCAAATGACATTCACCTCCTGCTCCTTGGCAAGTTTGTTTTCTCTACTCGCTTCGACCAACATAGAACCAAGTTCTCATCACCGTTTACACGTTAAATATCCCCTTCGGGGGTAAAAATTCTTAGCATGCTTCACACATTTTCAAATATTAGCCTCCATCCGTCTGCCATAGGAAAGATCGGAAAAACGAACCCTCGCTCTGTCATACACCGACCCGCCAAAATATCGATTGTTCTATTAAGCATGGTCCTTGTGGTTAGCGACAGGTCCGTTGAAACACACACACACACACCCAGCAGTATCGTCTCTCTCAACCACCACGCTTCATGAACATTATAAACAGGTAAAGAAAAAAAGTTTTTTTCAACATGTATGGCGTTAGGCCCTTTGTGAATTACTTTTTGGAAAACATATCTACTACACTCGAAAGGGGGCGTTAGCCCGAGTCCTAGGACACCTCGTACACGTCTCTAGGTTTATTGGTTCGTGAGATATCGGCAAAAATCACAAAAAACACTTGTTTACCCCAACATCGAGTTTTCAAATTTTTTAAAAATATAACGAGTGGTTCATAGCAAAGATGACGTCACCCCGAGTCCTTGGACCCCTCGTACACGCCTCTAGCATGAATGGTTCGCGAAATATAGCAAAAAGTTTAAAATCACGGTTTTACCCCCAAAAAATCTGTTTCCCTCATTCTCAAAAACTTTAACCTAATACCAAAATAAAACAAGATGTTCAGTAAAGAACATATAGCCTACTTTCCATTAATGCATGGGCATTGTTATAACTCTTTGTCCTCTTCAAGGAGTATGATTGAATGTTGGGTGTAGTAGCTTGTTGAAATACAACGTGCTATAGGGATATTGAACAGGAATATGAGGTGCCCTTTGCTAGTGCTACCTCTGTAAAAAAATTCGTTCAATTCGGTTTCACCGTGTTTGAATTGATAGGGGGAATCGATTTGCACACATACTTGGCCACCATCTGCAAATTATTGGGCTGATGATCTTGCAGTTTGGTCAGAATGTGTTTCCCACATAAAGATATGGTGTTGCAAAATTTGGTAGAAACTAGATTATTAGGTTGGTCGTAATTACATTTTAGCTTTTAACATTTGGGTGGCCGCGATTACGTTTCCGTCAAGATAGCGGTGATATAAAACATGACACTGAGGTGCCCTTTGCTAGTGCTACCTCTGTACCAAATTTCGTTCATTCGGTTCCACCGTGTTCGAATTAATAGGGGGAATCAATTTTGACATAAAGATGGCCTCCATCCGCAAACTATTAGGTTGATGACCTATTAGATTGGTCAAAGGATGCTCCCTCCATAAAGGTAAGTTGCTGCAAAGTTTGGTAGAGATCGGATGGTTATGATAGTCGTAATTTGATTTAAGCTTTAAACATTTGTGTGGCCGCCATTACGTTTCTGTCAAGATGGCGGCGATATTAATCATGACACTGAGATGCCCTTTGCTAGTGCTATCTCTGTACCAAATTTCGTTCCATTCGGTTTCACCGTGTTCGAATTAATAGGGGGAATCGATTTTCACACAAAGATGTCCGCCAACCGCAAACTATTAGGCGAATGACCTATTAGATTGGGCAAAGGATGCTCCCTCCATAAAGGTATGTAGTTGCAAAATTTGGTAGAGATCGGATGATTAGGTTAATCGTAATTTAATTTAAGCTTTGAATATTTGTGTGGCCGCCATTACGTTTCAGTCAAGATGGCGGCGATATAAAACATGACACTGAGGTGCCCTTTGATAGTGCTACCTCTGTACCAAATTTCGTTCCATTCGGTTCCACCGTGTTCGAATTAATAGGGGGAATCTATTTTGACATAAAGATGGCCGCCATCCGCAATCTATTAGGCTAATAACCTATTAGATTGGTCAAAGGATGCTTCCTCTATAAGGGTATGTTGTTGCAAAATTTGGTAGAGATAAGATGATTAAGTTAATCGTAATTTGATTTAAGCATTGAACATTTGTGTGGCAGCCATTACGTTTCCGTCAAGACGGCGGCGATATAAAACATGACACTGAGGTGCCTTTTGTTAGTACTACCTCTGTACCAAATTTCGTTCCATTCGGTTGCACCGTGTTCGAATTAATAGGGGAATCGATTTTCACACAAAGATGGCCGCCATCCGCAAACTATTACGCTGATGACCTATTAGTTTGGTCAAAGGATGCTCCCCCATAAAGGTATGTTGTTGCAAAATTTGGTAGAGATCGGATGATTAGGTTAGTCGTAATTTGATTTAAGCTTTGAACATTTGTGTGGCCGCCATTACGTTTCCGTCAAGATGGCGGCGATATAAAACATGACACTGAGGTGCCTTTAGTTAGTACTACCTCTGTACCAAATTTCGTTCCATTCGGTTGCACCGTGTTCGAATTAATAGGGGGAATCGATTTTCACACAAAGATGGCCGCCATCCGCAAACTATTACGCTGATGACCTATTAGTTTGGTCAAAGGATGCTCCCCCATAAAGGTATGTTGTTGCAAAATTTGGTAGAGATCGGATGATTAGGTTAGTCGTAATTTGATTTAAGCTTTGAACATTTGTGTGGCCGCCATTACGTTTCCGTCAAGATAGCGGTGATATAAAACATGACACTGAGGTGCCCTTTGCTAGTGCTACCTCTGTACCAAATTTCGTTCATTCGGTTCCACCGTGTTCGAATTAATAGGGGGAATCAATTTTGACATAAAGATGGCCTCCATCCGCAAACTATTAGGTTGATGACCTATTAGATTGGTCAAAGGATGCTCCCTCCATAAAGGTAAGTTGCTGCAAAGTTTGGTAGAGATCGGATGGTTATGATAGTCGTAATTTGATTTAAGCTTTAAACATTTGTGTGGCCGCCATTACGTTTCTGTCAAGATGGCGGCGATATTAATCATGACACTGAGATGCCCTTTGCTAGTGCTATCTCTGTACCAAATTTCGTTCCATTCGGTTTCACCGTGTTCGAATTAATAGGGGGAATCGATTTTCACACAAAGATGTCCGCCAACCGCAAACTATTAGGCGAATGACCTATTAGATTGGGCAAAGGATGCTCCCTCCATAAAGGTATGTAGTTGCAAAATTTGGTAGAGATCGGATGATTAGGTTAATCGTAATTTGATTTAAGCTTTGAACATGCGTGTGGCCGCCATTACGTTTCAGTCAAGATGGCGGCGATATAAAACATGACACTGAGGTGCCCTTTGCTAGAGCTACCTCTGTACCAAATTTCGTTCCATTCGGTTCCACCGTGTTCGAATTAATAGAGGGAATCTATTTTGACATAAAGATGGCCGCCATCCGCAATCTATTAGGCTAATAACCTATTAGATTGGTCAAAGGATGCTTCCTCTATAAGGGTATGTTGTTGCAAAATTTGGTAGAGATAAGATGATTAAGTTAATCGTAATTTGATTTAAGCATTGAACATTTGTGTGGCAGCCATTACGTTTCCGTCAAGACGGCGGCGATATAAAACATGACACTGAGGTGCCTTTTGTTAGTACTACCTCTGTACCAAATTTCGTTCCATTCGGTTGCACCGTGTTCGAATTAATAGGGGAATCGATTTTCACACAAAGATGGCCGCCATCCGCAAACTATTACGCTGATGACCTATTAGTTTGGTCAAAGGATGCTCCCCCATAAAGGTATGTTGTTGCAAAATTTGGTAGAGATCGGATGATTAGATTAGTCGTAATTTGATTTAAGCTTTGAACATTTGTGTGGCCGCCATTACGTTTCCGTCAAGATGGCGGCGATATAAAACATGACACTGAGGTGCCTTTAGTTAGTACTACCTCTGTACCAAATTTCGTTCCATTCGGTTGCACCGTGTTCGAATTAATAGGGGGAATCGATTTTCACACAAAGATGGCCGCCATCCGTAAACTATTACGCTGATGACCTATTAGATTGGTCAAAGGATGTTCTCTCCATTAAGGTATGTAGTTGCAAAATTTGGTAGAGATCGGATGATTAGGTTAATCCTAATTTGATTTAAGCTTTGAACATTCGTGTGGCCGCCATTACGTTTCAGTCAAGATGGCGGCGATATAAAACATGACACTGAGGTGCCCTTTGCTAGTGCTACCTCTGTACCAAATTTCGTTCCATTCGGTTCCACCGTGTTCGAATTAATAGGGGGAATCAATTTTGACATAAAGATGGCCGCCATCCGCAAAACTATTAGGCTAATAACCTATTAGATTGGTCAAAGGATGCTCCCTCCATAAAGGTATGTTGTTGCATAATTTGATAGAGATCGGATAGTTATGTTAGTCGTAATTTAACTTAAGCTTTGAACATTTGTGTGGCCGCCATTACGTTCCAGTCAATATGGTGGCGATATAAAACATGACACTAAGATGCCCTTTGCTAGTGCTACCTCTGTGCCAAATTTCGTTACATTCGGTTTCACCGTGTTTGAATTAATAGGGGGAATTTATTTTCACACAAAGATGGCCGCCATCCGCAAACTATTAGGCTAATGACCTATTCATTTGGTCAAAGGATGCTTCCTCTATAAAGGTATGTTGTTGCAAAATTTGGTAGAGATCGGATGATTAGGTTAGTCGTAATTTGATTTAAGCTTTGAACATTTGTGTGGCCGCCATTACGTTTCCGTCAAGATGGCGGCGATATAAAACATGACACTGAGGTGCCCTTTGATAGTACTACCTCTGTACCAAATTTCGTTCCATTCGGTTGCACCATGTTCGAATTAATAGGTGGAATCGATTTTCACACAAAGATGGCCGCCATCCGCAGACTATTAGGCCAATGACCTATTCATTTGGTCAAAGGATGCTCCCCCCATAAAGGTATGTTGTTGCAAAATTTGGTAGAGATCGGATGATTAGGTTAGTCGTAATTTGATTTAAGCTTTGAACATTTGTTTGGCCGCCATTACGTTTCCGTCAAGATGGCGGCGATATAAAACATGACACTGAGGTGTCCTTTGCTAGTGCCAGCTTTGTACCAAATTTCGTTCAATTCGCATTCACCGTGTTCGAATTGATAGGGGGGACAGACATTCAGAGTACACACACTCACACACACACACACACACACACACACAGACAGACTCACACACACACATACACACACACACAGACTCACACACACATACACACACACAGACAGACACACTTTTTTCGCCCTGTGTTGATCTCATAAGTCTACTTTCATTTTTTGCAAAAATCGAAAGTAGGCTAACAAGTAGATAACTAATTTCTTTATAACATTTATTATGTAAGCCATTAAATTTGTAGTTTTATCTAAACTAAATGAACTTTATGTTTAAAACAAGATGTTCAGTAAAGAACATACAGCCTACTTTCTCCTACATGCATGGGTATTGTTATAACTCTTTGTCCTTTTCAAGGAGTATGATTGAATGTTGGTTGTAGTAGCTTGTTGAAATACAACGTGCTGTAGGGATATTAAACATGAATATGAGGCGCTCTTTGCAAGTGCTACCTCTGTACCAAATTTCGTTCAATTCGGTTTCACCGTGTTTGAATTGATAGGGGAAATCGATTTGCACACATACTTGGCCACCATCTGCAAACTATTGGGCTGATGTTCTTGCAGTTTGGTCAGAATATGTTTCCCACATAAAGATATGGTGTTGCAAAATTTGGTAGAGACTAGATTAGTAGGTTGGTTGTAATTACATTTTAGCTTTTAAAATTTGGGTGGCCGCGATTACGTTTCCGTCAAGATAGCGGTGATATAAAACATGACACTGCTAGTGCTACCACTGTACCAAATTTCGTTCAATCGGTTCCACCGTGTTCGAATTAATAGGGGGAATCAATTTTGACATAAAGATGGCCGCCATCCGCAAACTATTAGGCTAATGACCTATTAGATTGGTCAAAGGATGCTCCCTCCATAAAGGTATGTTGTTGCAAAATTTGGTAGAGATCGGATGGTTATGTTAGTCGTAATTTGATTTTAAGCTTTAAACATTTGTGTGGCCGCCACTACGTTTCTGTCAATATGGCGGCGATATTAATCATGACACTGAGATGCCCTTTGATAGTGCTATCTCTGTACCAAATTTCGTTCCATTCGGTTTCACCGTGTTTGAATTAATAGGGGGAATCCATTCTGACACAAAGATGGCCACCATCCGCAAACTATTATGCGAATGACCTATTAGATTGGTCAAAGGATGCTCCCTCCATAAAGGTATGTAGTTGCAAAATTTGGTAGAGATCGGATGATTAGGTTAATCGTTATTTCATTTAAGCTTTGAATATTCGTGTGGCCGCCATTACGTTTCAATCAAGATGGCGGCGATATAAAACATGACACTGAGGTGCCCTTTGCTAGTGCTACCCCTGTACCAAATTTCGTTTCATTCGGTTCCACCGTGTTCGAATTAATAGGGGGAATCAATTTTGACATAAAGATGGCCGCCATCCGCAAACTATTAGGCGAATGACCTATTAGATTGGTCAAAGGATGCTCCCTCCATAAAGGTATGTAGTTGCAAAATTTGGTAGAGATCGGATGATTAGGTTAATCGTAATTTGATTTAAGCTTTGAATATTCGTGTGGCCGCCATTACGTATCAGTCAAGATGGCGGCGATATAAAATATGACACTGAGGTGCCCTTTGCTAGTGCTACCTCTGTACCAAATTTCGTTCCATTCGGTTCCACCGTATTCGAATTAATAGGGGGAATCAATTTTGACATAAAGATGGCCGCCATCCGCAAACTATTAGGCTAATAACCTATTAGATTGGTCAAAGGATGCTCGCTCCATAAAGGTATGTTGTTGCAAAGTTTGGTAGAGATCGGATGGTTATGTTAGTCGTAATTTAACTTAAGCTTTGAACATTTGTGTGGTCGCCATTACGTTTCCGTCAAGATGGCGGCGATATAAAACATGACACTCGGGTGCCATTTTTTAGTACTACCTCTGTACCAAGTTTCGTTCCATTCGGTTGCACCGTGTTCGAATTAATAGGGGAAATCTATTTTCACACAAAGATGGCCGCCATCCGCAAACTCTGAAGCTGATGACCGATTGGTTTGGTCAAAGGATGCTCCCCCATAAAGGTATGTTGTTGCAAAATTTGGTAGAGATCGGATGATTAGGTTAGTCGTAATTTGATTTAAGCTTTGAATATTTGTGTGGCCGCCATTACGTTTCCGTCAAGATGGCGGCGATATAAAACATGACACTGAGGTGTCCTTTGTTAGTGCTACCTTTGTACCAAATTTCGTTCAATTCGCATTCACCGTGTTCGAATTGATAGGGGGGGACAGACATTCAGAGTACACACACTCACACACACACACACACACACAGACTCACACACACACATACACACACACACACAGACTCACACACACACATACACACACACAGACAGACACACTTTTTTCGCCCTGTGTTGATCTCATAAGTCTACTTTCATTTTTTGCAAAAATCGAAAGTAGGCTAAAAAGGGTTTCGAGACAAGCCATTTGACTTGTCATAGGACCAAATCCGACCATGCATTCGAGAAATATCAGAAAAAGTCTAAAATCATGGTTTTACCCCCAAAAAGCCTGTTTCCCTCATTCTCAAAACTTTAACCTGTTAATAACATATATAGGGCTAGGAGGCAAGCGATTTGACACGTCACACGTCCAAATCCGACCTTGCGTTCGAGAAATATCGGCAAACTTCGTAGGAAAGTAGGCGACTATCTGGTTCTCTCCTCACTACCAAAACCCCTTCTTATCATTCATTTTTTTTTCAAAGAGCTCGCCCTCTTACAAAAATCCCAAGTGCGCATGCGTAAAAAAACAAAAACAAAAATGTTGATCCATAGCGGCATCCAACAAAACGCATGCGCTATATGAGCAACAACGTTTTAGTTCATTTTAGCAGCGCACCTTATACATGTCGCATTTGAAAAGAGACTTTCCCTAAAAAATTACAATTTCACCCCCTAGTAGGGGTAGGTTTTATTTAGGGGTTGAAATGAGCGGTCTATTGAAAAGGGGGCGTCAGCCTGAGTGCAGCATCACCTCATTTGTCAAAATCGGACCATGGGTTGGCCAGATATTAAAGATTTAACATGGACGCCGCCCGAGCAACGTCGGGTGGGTTAGAATTGGCATCACCCCCCTACTTATAGCCTATGATTTTTTACGCATTGATAATTCATTTTGTTTTCCATATTATGGAATGCACTAAACTGTTCAAATCAAACAAATTGTAGGAGCGATGAGAAGCAAAAGCAAAGCAAAGCCATCTCCGTACAGGCCATGGAAGGTGACATGGGATGAAGTTGTCAGATCCACGCCCGGCCAGGTGTCTTCCTGATTGCGGTCATTCCAGATTGCGTTCACCTCATTAGTAGTCAAGATTTCATTTTAGGGAAGAGCTATAACATTCCAGCGTCCAGATTGCGATCACATTTCTTGGGAGACCGGTCCGGTTGTAACTCCCCTGGGGATTTCCTCACCTTTCACTTCCACCCCTCTTGCCAATGTTGAGGTACATGGCATGTGTCAGTTCTCTTTGGTCCTGATACACTACTTTTTGACAGTCAACTTATTGATTTTGACTTAATAAAAGTCACAGATTTCAAATCTGGAATGTTAATAAACCTAAAAATTCACATGTTTGATTTTGTGTGTTGGAGGGGGCGGGGACAAACATTGGATTACAAAGGGGATTGAGAATCAAACGCAGAACAAATTACTTTTACGAGACGATTTTTTCGAGGTAATGAAAAGAATGTTTTTCACGATACACAGTACCGGTACCTATTATAAAAATATATCTCGCGCCTCAAATGGGAGAGGAGGTGCAGAAACTAAAAATTATACCCTGTATTGTAAGTATGACATTTCCCATTACAACAATTTTGTTGAAAGTGAAGGTCGTTGATTCCGATCCTGAAACGTTTCTATTCTTAAGACTGAAAATGTTATAATCATTGCTTTACGAGGTGCCGTCAGATTGGGAAGGGACTTGATTTTTGTAAGTGAAGTTTTATGGGGTGTGCTCAGCTGAACACTGAACTATATTCTTTGGTTAGGTAGTGAACTATCAGGTTCCCCATGTTATCCACAAAACTTACGGAAGGTATGAGTCAGTCGGGAAGAACCAAGGACCGGTCTCCCAAGAAAAGTGATCGCAATCTGGACGCTGGAATGTTTATAGCTCTTCCCTAAAATGAAAGTGACTGGATTCTGGACTGCTAACGAGGCGAACGCAATTTGGAATGACCGCCATCAGGACACAAACCCCGGCCGTCTTTGCTCCCAGGAATTACCCTGGTACTCATTTTTGGTGTAGGCTAAATGAACCCCAGGGCTATTTGCGTTTCAGAAAGTGGTATTTATGTTTCTAATATC
This sequence comes from Meconema thalassinum, assembly GCA_946902985.2. Classification (NCBI taxonomy): domain Eukaryota; kingdom Metazoa; phylum Arthropoda; class Insecta; order Orthoptera; family Tettigoniidae; genus Meconema; species Meconema thalassinum. Next base: position 152,126,914 of record OX336396.1, read on the forward strand.
CACTACCTGGGTGGGGATCGAACCCACTCCCTTTCAGTTAGAAGCTCAGCTCCTCTACCGACTGCGCCACGCAGGCCCTTGATGAAAAGCAACTAATTGATAGAGGAGTACCGGAAAAGTAACGATGCGTTAGGTTTTACAAAAGTAACTGTAACGTACTGTAGTTACATTTCCTGGTCCTGCTACATAATCACTCACAATAAATTACTAATGTTGTTGCATTGCTGCCTCTACACCTCGAGGTGTTCTCACACAGTCTGACATAAACTACACTGTTGTTCTCTTTTAGACGCAGCCTATGTTTCGTCAAGGTGTTCATGTTTATATTTTATTTATAACGGTAAGTTAGCTATGTGGGTAACTTACAGTATTAACTTTTGCAGATTTATTATATTTGTGGATTATCACTTTTTTCTGTTCTCTTAATATTATTTAGATTTACAATTACCTACTTCGTATTTATGTGGCAAGAAGGTATTGAATTTGGCTTATGGCCTGTATATTTTCACAAATAAAAAAAAAGAAACAAATAAATAAGTTTTTTTATATTTTTATTTATTTTTTATTATGTCGCCTCCGTAGCGTAGCGGTCAGCATGGTTAGCTGCCGCCCCGGAGGTCCTGGGTTCGATTCCCGGCTCTGCCACGAAATTTGAAAAGTGGTATGAGGACTGGAACGGGGTCTGCTCAGCCTCGGGTGGTCCAAATGAGTAGAGGGGGTTCGATTCCCACCTCAGCCATCCTCGAAGTGGTTTTCCGTGGTTTCCCACTTCGTCTTCGGGCAAATGCCGGGATGGCACCTACTATAAGGCCACGGCCGCCTCCTTCCCCCTTCCTCGCCTATCCATCCCAATCTTCCATCCCTTCCCATCCCTCATGAGGCCCCTGTTCGCTTTGCAGGTGAGGCCGCCTGGGCGAAGTGCTGATCATACCTCCCCAGTTGTATCCATCATGACCAGTTGTTCCAGGCTCCAGGAAACTGCCCATAGAGGCGGTAGTGGCGAGTTCCCTCGCTGAGTCCGTGGGAACCACCAACCTAGAGGGTAAATTGACTAAATAAAAAAATAAAAAAATTTTTTTATTATTATTCTTATCGAGTTTACCCTCCAGGGTGGTGGCTCCCACGGACTCAGCGAGGGAACTCGCCCCTACAGCCATTTTCCAGCCAGTGTCCTAGAGTTGGGAACATCGAATCGGAAGGGATACAACTGGTGAGGTGGGATTGGCACCTCGCCCAGGCGGCCTACCTGCAAAGCGAACTGGGGCCTCATGAGGGAAGGGATTGGAAGGTTAGGATGGGTAGTCAATGAAGAGGGAAGGAGGCGGCCGTGGCCTTACAGGAGGTACCATCCCGGCATTTGCCCGAAGACGAAGTGGGAAACCACGGAAAACCACTTTCGAGGATGGCTGAGGTTGGAATTGAACCCCCTCTACTCATTTGGACCACCCGAGGCTGAGTAGACCCCGTTCCAGTCCTCATACCACTTTTAAAATTTCGTGGCAGAGCCGGGAATCGAACCCAGGACCTCCGGGGCGGCAGCTAACCATGCTGGCCGCTACGCTACGGAGGCGACCATTAAATAAGTAAATAAATAAATAAATACATTCTCTTTTGAGACTGTTTAGCCTTTCAGCGTCCAGTTTAGTCTGCAAGCCTCTGTTCATCTAACAAGTCTCCCCCATGAACCCCTAATATCAGTTATCACTGCGTCCTCCTCTGCGTCTGCACCTCTCACTTTGAAATCGTACAATGATAAATCTAATCATTGCCTCCTAGATATACCTCTGCTTCTCTTACCCTCTGAATCCCGGACTCATTAACTTCTTAGGTAATCTCTCCTCCCCCATTCTCTTCACATGACCCCATCATCTGAGTCGGCTCATACGAACAACTTCATCTAGCGTGTTCATTTCTAACTTAGCCTTTATCTCATCCTTACGAGAACCTTCCTACCAATGCTCCCATCTATTTGTCCCAACAATCGTTTTAAATTTTGAATTTTAGATTTTAGATTTTCTTTATTTTTAGATTTTAGATTTTACATTTTTAAATTTCAGATTTTTATTTTTAAATTTTAGATATAAAATTTTAAAATTTAGTTTTTAGATGATTATTTTTTCATCTTTTATTTTTTATTTTTACATCTTAAATTTTATATTTTTAATTTTAGATTTTAGATTTTAAATATTAGATTGTAGATTTTTTTATTTTTAGGTTTTACATTGTGCTACCCTCATGTCAGGCACCTCTAGGTTATGTATCAGACATCCTGAATCTACCCAGCTTTCACTTCCATACAGCAAGGTCGGTCTAAATACTGAACCCGATGGGGTTATGCTGACTGGAATCGAACATGGTTCTCAGAGACTGTGATCTCAGTATAAAGGTTCCACCAGGAAGCGAACCAGAGATCTGTACAGGGAGTTTCTTGGTGAAAACCCCTCGAAAGAAATGTATATTTAATCACTGGTGTGATTTTTGATGAAATGGCATTATTTAGTTAAAATAATGTAGGAAATAATGAGCAGATTATATCATTATAAGACGATTTGGTGTAAGCTATTGGAGGCTTGAAGCACAGAGGAGGGCAGAGCTGACATTTACTAATTGGCCCAGAATTGTGGGTTGGAACCAGCGGCGCCACGTCCATCTCAGTGACCCCAATATGTCGTCTAGAGCAGGGGCGAGGCCTGAATAATGACATAGTTATTCCCCGACGGAGAATGGATTTAGAGTAGGGGCGGAGAAATGCCCAGAAAAATCATTGATTACTCGTGATTGGAGTAACGAATCGAGATGAGAGTTGCACACAGGTGAATATTTTGGCAAGAAGATAATTTTAGAGTCTTTTACCTGCGAAATTGGTGCATATTTAGTGATGTGCGTAAGGACTGTAAAACGACCATTGTTCGCGGATGGATGTGAAGATGTTGCCGGGGGTTTCCCGTTAGGTAGCGTCCCACGCCATGGAGAAAGGAATTAATATTAATTAATTGGACGAGCGATTCCTTTGCACACAGATAGTTTTGGGACCTGTGAAGAGAGAGGAACACAATGATCATGGTTTGAAGACCTGAATCATGCTGTGAGAGGAGCCAAGATTACGCGGGAAGATGTTGCTCTACTTTCTGTGGAAATCCGATATAAGGGAGTAGACCCCAGGAGGAGCTCTCAGTCTAACTCAGTCAAGCTCAGTCTAACTCAGTCAAGCTCAGTCTAACTCAGTCGTCACGCAGTCTACATGCCGCCAAGCGCAGTTACAGCCAGTTACAGTCTTACTCAATTGTCAATTGTAGCACAATGGCAATAAGTTGCAATCAGTATGCAGCAAATATGCAGCAGTACGAGACAGCGTGTAAGTCGCATACAGAAGTCTTCAAATAAGCTACGTGCAGTCTTCGAGTGAAACTTCAGTCAGCTACAGCCAGGTTGAAGCAAGTTCGTCAAGGCAAAACGCATGACGATTCTATTCATCAAGACGCCGAACAAAGACTGGTATGTGTAAAAGAAACAGTAAATATGCTTGTATGAATAATAGTCGTGATACAGGCATAATCAGCAGCACGAACTATGACGTGTTCAGTTACGAAGCACCGTATAGACTAACGGTAGAACTATTGTATATAATTATTTGTGAAAGTGTTGAACTTTATTAAGCGCAGTGTGTATAGTATTAACTAATCGTATATGTGTAACTACGATAGAATGCGCGAAAGAAACTCTACTAAGTGTTTGGTATTGCCATGAGAGTACCAGATGTTAACGCTCATGTTTAGGAGCCAGCGTATTGATGTAACGCAGGACGCTTACTGTAGGAGTAATGATATTCATAAAAACTGTTGGAGAGTTCCGAGAGCAGATGACCAGACTTTCAATCAGGAGTTGGTAACGTAAGATGCCGTCGACACCTGCAATTTCGATCTCTGCTAGGGAATTTCAGCATTGAAGTGTGTATAAAGTGACGAGTGTTCAGTGTAATGTATATGTAAAAATATCATTTAAGGTAGTGTTTGATGAAGTGTTTCACTTGTTTGGGGAGTGATAACTTCCTGAAAGGTATGCAACGTGTCGTGTTGGTGATAGAAATTATGTGTAATCAAATGTGTGTAAACAAGAGAAATATGTCGCGTTAAACCCATTATGGCGGGCGACATGGAAGAATATGATTGGTCGGAGCCACCTTAGATGCCTATAGAGATGTAAGTACCCCACACAAATTATGGTTATGATTATGTAGAAGTTTGGACCGCTGCATGTCTGTGATTCCGTAAAGATATTGTGAATTCCTTATAGATGCCAGTAAAAGTCAGTTAGGATGCTGATCCTCCATGTTTAATCAGTATTGAGTTGATTTTTATAGAGTTGAGATGTTGATTTGCATCATTAAGTGGAGTAATTATTCCCACTATGAATTAAGAATGGCAATCAGTTATGTAAATGCAACGAACGCGATTGTTCGAGTTTCAAACGTCTAGCTATGTCGGAAAATTTGGTAATTTATGTGAGAATAATAATAAATAATGATTTTTGGTCATTTATGTCAATGAGATTTATAGTAATAATAATAATGGTTATTAAGAGTATGAATGAACACATCAGGAAACAAATAAATGTTGTAAGCGAGAATTATTAACGCTAATTTGCAAGACTTATCAATCTAAGCAGGAAGATGTTACAGTGAGATTACATTACAGTAACTATGGAAAGAAGTTTTATATCAGAATATTGCATATATTCAGTAATGATACCAGTAATGAAAGAGCTTTTAGTGAATTGAATTTGCAGCTTAATTGAGAAGCTTATAGAGTAAATGTTAGATTTCTCTTAATATTATAGGTCGGAGTGTCGTAGCATGGAGCATTAGGGGCCAGATAGTCTATTCTACGTATGAATTCTCCTACGTCGTGGACATTGTTGGAGATATTATTTATTCCAGAGTTTTAGTGATGGACCCTAACTCTGAAGAAAGGATTGAAATGTGTTCCGGGCTGGAATCTTGATAGGGTCGAGGAAACAAGGACACCTCGCAGCTCTATGATTTCCCGAGAACTTATTGATGAGTTATTTACGCTCGTTGGCAGCGAAAACTCATGGCGACAGTGGTTTTCTGCGCCTATATTATACTTGAGACATCGGTCACCGCCAGGCTCATGCATTGCGAACCCCGAACCTTCATGTTGGATGGACCCTTGTGAGGCCATTAATTAATCGTTATCCTCGACGTAGGAATAATTACAAAAGCTCATTCAATACCTGTTGGCATAATAGTCAATTAAGATCCTTTGGGAACATGTGTGTCGGTCAGGACACAGTATTTGTCTTGTAAACCTTCACTGCTTAGAGAGGGAGACTTTCAAACTTTTAGAAAGGTCGAGATAATTGGTGAAACGACCCATTCCACTTTCTATTGTGTAGCGACTTCCTTAGCCGAGGGTCGGTGCTAGCCACCCGGGCCGCTCAGGCAAGTTATAAAGGGAAGAGATTCTAGACCTTGTTAAAATGACATATAATGCAAGATTGTTATGTTGAGTATTATAGCCATGTGGTTTGGGAACACATGGATAATTATAGTTCATCCTGATGGTTCATTATTTTAGCTATCTGACGAATAGTTACATGATATATTTGTACTGTCACTGGAACCAAGTCATGTAGTTGGCGACTAGATGCCAATCGCCATGAGCGCGAGGTAGTCTATCGTACAATCCGACATAAGCTATAACGTAACGTTTTATCTAGGAATCACAGACAGCATGCGGTGAAACCATATAATTGGAGGATGTGTAGGGGGTAGCTTACATAATTATGGAGTTGCACGTCGATTTTGGTGCAACGTCCAAATAGGTAAATGCATGCAAAGCATTTCATTGGTGAGAAGAAAAGTATTAAAACACGCACGGCACACATAATTGTTTAACATAAAGAGGTTTAAGGAATAATCCTTGTTGTAATATTAAAGAAGTCACATTGTATGACTGTTATGTTAATGTACAGTTTGTTTTGAAGTCGTAGGTGCATCAGCGCACTAGTATATCCTTGTGAAGTTCACAGAAGGGTAAAGCCTTATGGCTAGGTATGACTTTGTTGTGATTTTATATTTGTTTACTTATGGATTGTGGAAGTAAAAATTTTGTTTGCTTTATTTTATGCTTTTTGGGTATTGTTTTGTGTTTGAAGCCATGATTTATTTTACTGGATTAAAGTTTTAGAATAGAGTTGTGCCTTATCATTGTAGAGTTGATACCTTTTAGCCTCAAATCCAAAATATGCACTGCTAAATTGGGGTTACCGTACACACCTGAGAGCTGATGCTAGCTGGAGGCAGATGCATATTATCCACCGAGATTACTCACATGGGTACATGGAAATTGATGTCCTATACTGTGATTTGAGCTAAAGGTACGACTAAAGTCGGTCAGATTTAATGCACACAACTCTATTAAAGTAAGAATTAACGACGTAGGGTGTGACCGTTCCTAATCCATAGCTAAGTTCCGATACGTATATATAAATTTTGATAGATAGTACAATTCTCTATATAATTTATCATGGCGTGGCCCAAGTGGGGCTTTCGGCAGTAAAAACCACTCCCTGAACAGTTTTTATAGTAAATTAGAATATGGCCGATGTCCTACTAATACCATAGCCATACTATAATTTATCATGGCGCCCAGAATACGTGGAACTTATGGGATTTAGGGAAAACCCATAGATTTTTTATGGTATTTCATGGGGGAAACCATAGTAATTGTTTTGCCTCAAACTGTGTTTGAGTGATTTTTGAATTCAGTAGGCTTTTGAGGTAACGCAGAATCTCTCTATTGAGAAGAGAATGGCCTAAGGGTACGAGCGTTACTTACCCAATCCACAATCTACCATAATATTATCAGGTTTCGTACGACTTCACAATATGTGTGCAGTGTTTGATGTTTCTCTTCGAAACGTATCCACATATTTTTCCAGGAAGCCTGCCTGCATATTTAAGTGTGTTATTGGAAAATGTCAGGTACGGAGGAAATCTTGCAGGTTATTGCAGGATTGAAACAGCATTTTGATGCTGCTCACGAGCAGAGTAAACTGGAAACCAAAGCGTTCCAGGATAGTATAAACACTCGGTTAGATGAGAACCAGAGAGAGTTAAATAACAGGTTAGATGCCAATCAGGAGGCAATTAATGCAAATCAGGTTGCAATGGATAATAACCAGATTGAATTAAACAATAAGTTAGGTCAAATGCAAGAAGTCATTAAGACCGAAGTAACAGATACTGTTGTAAGCATTGTATCGGAAAAGCAGGTAAAAACTGACAAACGTTTCGAGGCTATAGAAGCCAAACTTGAGGGTAATTTGCAAGCGTGTAGGCATGCTCAGGAGCAAACCAACAGTAAATTAGAGGCGTTGTCTAACGATATTAAGGATATTCAGATCCAAAATGAGGCGAATCTCGAACGCCAAGCGAAACAGTTCGCAGAGTTTACGAAAACAGTAGACCAGAGATTAGAGGAGAACGACTCCAAATGGGACCAGAAATTGAAAAGTTACGCTAGAGCAATTAACGGTGACCTCAAGAAACAGGACCAGAATATATTAGGTCAATGCCAGGAAATAGGCGAAATTAAGGCTATCGCTCATGAAAGTAAGGAGCTGGTAGGCAACGTGAAAAGTCAGATGGGTAAAGTTCATAAAGAACTGGACCAAGTTCAGAGTGATATTGTCATAGTCAATAAAAGGCAAGAGGAAAATAGAGGCGAGATCACCAAGGTCCGGAATGAATTGTCTAAAGTCAATGGACACATTCAAGATGAAATTAAAGGTCTGAGAGAAGAACTCGAAATAAGAGAAGGCCAGAAAACAGAGGCAAGCGACAAGACCCTTGCTCAAATTAAAGAGGACGTAGAGGATGAAATATCCCATATCAAACAAAGTCTGAAAGAAGACAAGGTGAAAATTTTTCAAGTAGCCGAGGAAAACCGAGATAGGCTTACAAGAATAGAAAAAGAAGTCATTACTCGCCTAGAAAGAGCAGAAATGCGCCATAACCAAATGGAGACTAGGATAATAGCACAGGAGGAGACACTTCTGAAATATCCTAAGTCAAGTGAAGGCAGCATAGAGGATATAAGAAAAACAAGGTGGGCAGACTTAGAAACCCAACCTATAAGCAGAAATGCTACAGGCGCAGGAGAAAGTCCTTACATGACGCCAGGTGTACCAATTGCGGCATCGACGCCACATGAAAATGCGATGCACACCCAGGTGATAAACGTCATTAGGGCAAGCGAAGAAAAACCTAGGAAATTTTCAGGTAGTCACTGCAGTATGACACCAAAATATTGGTTAAAGGAAGTGACTGAATATCTCAATGATGCACGAATACCGCAGGAGCGTAGGCTACGTGCTATAGAGAAGTTAACAGAGGGGGAGTGCGCATTATGGTTTCGCAGCTTCCGTTACACTTTTGATACTGTTGAGAAATTCCGCGAGGCATTCTTGAAGAGATATTGGGACGCCGCGACTCAGCAGAATTTACGGCTGGATTTGTATGCCAAAAAGTACAGCACGAACAACCCGACGAAGTACGCAGAATTCTTCATATCGCAGATGTGTCGTTTTAAAGAGCTGGATCAAAAACCTAGTGAACTGGAGCTATGCATTGCTATCGCCAAACAGCTTCCATACGAGATCCAAAGGCTACTAATCTCGGCTAATGCGAAAACTGCTATGGAAATGGAGACAGTTCTAAGGCAACTGGACCTCACCACAGCAAATACTATGCGTCAGAGTCGAACCGTGGAACAAGTCCACGTGACCAACACACAGACTGACCAACAGCAAGCTCCAAGGAACAACAAGGCCACGAGCACAGAAACTTTGGATTCCTATGGACGGCAATGGGAACAGGAACCCAGAAAATGGCAGTCAAGGTACAAAGGAAATGCTAATAAAGCAGGAAGAGGTCGAAGTTCGTGGAATAAACACAATAACAGGGGCAAACCGTACCATAACAATGGAGGTAATAATGGCCAGGAAGGCAATAATAGAAATTGGAGACCCCAAGAGAGAAGAAGTAACTTCGATGACGAGGCAGAAGAGCGATATCATGCTTCTTTGCGATACCTCGAAGAAAGGGGAGATGAGCCCCAGAAATCACAAGTCCGCTGGCAAGAAGTCATGCAGAACAGGACATCGCCAGACAGATATGGAGATGGAGCTAAGAGTTTGGAACTACAGCGCAGCGAACAGGAGAGAAGGAACTCCAAAGGGGCGGGCGCTGAAGAAAGAAAAAAAAACGCCAAAATTAGAAGAGCTCGAGACTGATGGATGGAAGTCTATTAACATCATCAATTGGATAGCCAAACCAGAAGAATTGATTGAGGATACAGGAGGACCACAGGTCATGGTCAAGAGAGAATTGCCTATTATAATTGTGAGAGTGGCAGGATTAAAAGTCAGAAGTCTGTTAGATACGGGATCAACAGTAAGCCTGATGACACAAGCTCTATATAATGAAATAGCCCGGAGAGAGAACATTTTGAAGATACCGATCTCCAGTGTCAAAATTAAAGGGGTAATTCCAGACAGAACAATGATATGTAAATACCAGGTATTCCTAGATTTACAGATAGGAGGCTCGATTTTCTCACAGAGTTTCCTGTTAGTAAACAAACTACCTTATAACCTACTTATTGGGGCAGAGTTTATAAGGGAATACAGAGTGATAATTGACCTAGCACAGGACAGGGTTATGTTCCATGTGAATGAAGAAGCTGAAGACTTAGAGGTCGCACTCAATGAAATTGAACCAGGATCCAGTGAACAAGTATGGCATACATACAGAGATGTGGCTGATGAAGAAGTGTTAGCTATTGAGCAGTTAGAAGCGGAGCTCAAAACACTAGCCACAGACTTGGAAAAAGATCTGGAACCCAAATTGGAAGAATACATTTCGGAGAAGCTAGAAGAAGCGAAAATTGGGCTAAAAGAGAAGGAAAATTTAAAGCAGTTATTGCTGGAACAGAAGGAAGTCTTTGATTCGAGACCTGGTCGGATAAAGAACTTCACTTATGCTTTTCAAGTCAGTGATTGGACACCATTTAGGCAGAAACCCTACCCTATAGCTGAAAAGCATTATGCTAAAGTAAAAGAGGCAATTCAGGAGATGTTGGAGGCCGGCGTTATTGAGAAGACACCTACGCCTTACGTAAGTCCATTGGTAATTGTACCAAAGTCAGACGGATCTGTCAGAGTCTGCTTGGACCTGAGACGCTTAAATTTGAGAGTTATTCCGGAATTTGACCAAGTGCCACCTATTAAAGAGATCCTCAGGAAGTTTAGAGGGAAAACTATATTCTCAAATTTGGATATCACATCCAGTTTCCACCATCTTGAATTAGAGAAGAAAACTAGTCTGTTGACAGGATTTATGTTTGATCAACATACATTCACATTTTTAAGGCTACCTTTTGGGTTGAAAACAGCTGGTTCAGCCCTGATAAGAGCGTTAGATCGCAATCTATCAGATGAGGTTAAAGAGAGTACCATCAGATATGTAGACGACATTCTACTCACATCAGAATCTCTGGAGGAGCACATGAGAGACCTGAAGAAGTTGCTAGATGACCTTCGAGAGGCTAACTTTAAGGTCAATATCAAGAAATCGCACTTCTGTCAGAGGGAAGTTAAATTCCTAGGGCATGTTATTGATGCAAATGGAGTGAAGCCTAACCCAGATAAATTGGAGGTAATTCGGAATTTCCCTCGACCCACGAAAGTTAAGCACGTCCGACAGTATTTGGGAGTAATTGGATTCTTTTCGAACCACTGCCCAAACTATACTGCGACAGTAGCACCACTGCAGGACCTATTGAAGAAAGGCGGCAGATGGAATTGGACGGAGCAATGTCAGGAAGCATTCGTGAGGTCAAAACAAATGCTTTTGGAATATGTGAAACTGGGATACCCAGATTATACCCAGAAGTTTATCATACAGACGGATGCATCACTTATTGGGATTGGAGCGATGCTATTCCAGGAAAATGTTGACCAGCCTGAGAAGAAAGTTTTTATCGCCTTTATCAGCAGAAGACTGAGAGCCCATGAGAAAAACTACACGATCACAGAGATAGAATTGCTCGCAATTTTGTACGCGTTGCAATCGTGGCACAAACTCGTGTATGGCTTCCGAATAGTTCTGAGAACAGACCATAAAGCTTTAACATTTTTGTTAAAGACAGATTTGTCGAGTCAGAGATTGACAAGATGGTCCCTGTATATCCAGCAATTTAATGTGGAAATAGAATACTGTCCAGGGAAAGAGAATGTAATACCGGACATATTAAGTCGTTACCCTAGAGAAGAAGAAGTACTAGCGGTCCAGATTGAGAATCGAGATCAGAAGACGTTGGATGACTTAAGGAACATTACCAACCTACAACGCGAAGACCCATGGTTGAAGATGATAATCGATTACTTCGAGGGACGCTTAGCAAGGGGAACTGCGATATACAGAGAGGCGGAGGCATTGGCAACAGATTATGTATGGTATAATCAGATATTACACAAGTGGGACGATGTGGATCACACACGTCAAAGGATTGTAATTCCTGCATCTTTGCAGAGGAGATTAGTATGGCTAGCCCACAGAGCATTTGGACATCCTGGGATAGATAAAATCTGTGCTCTGTTGAAGGAAGCATTTACTTGGCCAAAATTGAGAGAAACGGTGAGAAATGCTATTAGAACATGTGATCTTTGCCAAAGGGTAAAGCCGAATCCCTTTTTAATGAGGCAACGACCTATCCCGTTGTTACCAGAGAAGCCAAGGCAGCTATTGAGTATCGACAACTTTGGACCATTGCCTAGAGCACGTAGAGGCAATAGACACATTTTAGTAGCCATGGATGTATTTTCGAAAATGGTGGTGTTGTGCCCCATTCAAAAGACAAGTTCAAAACAGGTCTTGAAGCGCCTGAAAGAGAGAGTTATTCCGATTCTTGGGAAGCCGGATAACATTCTCTCGGACCACGGAAGTTGCTTTACTAGTGCAGAATTTCGTCGAGAACTGGAAACTCTAGGAATTAGGCAGATTTTATCTACCATTCGCCATCCTGACGCAAGTCCCGTTGAAAGAGTAATGAGAGAGGTCCAGAAATACATGAAGATCTACTGTTCTGAAGCGAATTGGCGTTGGATTGAATTTCTAGAAGTAATTGAATACTGTATAAATAATACTGTACATGAGGCGACAGGTCAGGTTCCCGTTACTCTACATCTGGATCAGAGACCAGAGAGACCGTGGAATGGTGTTATTCCATTACCAGTAGACGCACAGCCCGGTAGAGAATTGAGGATCCAACGAACCTTTGAATATCTCAAAGCACAGGCGGAGAGACGTCAGAAAAGGAATCGTGCGAAGAGGTATCATAAACCGCTTCTCGTGGGACAGAAAGTTTTAATTAAGAAACCCGCCAGTTCAGATCCAGAGGCACGGAAGTATAAAAAGTTCATTTTTGCTTACCACGGCCCGTTCGAGGTGATAAGAGACCTCCAGAACAATGCATACAGGTTAAGGCATTTAGAGAATGGAAACGAGGTCGTTATGAACATAGCCAACTTAAAAGTTTATTACTCGCCAGAAGAATTCGATGAACAAGAAGAAGAATTAGTAACGCACACCCAACTCAACGTGGAGAGCGGAGGCAGCCAAGCAGGCAGACCTGAATGTTGGAACGGCGAGACGGGACGAGAAGCAGACAGTTTACCCAGAGTAAGCGGAGAGCAGAAAGAATGCCAGTGTTTGCGAGAATTCTATGAAGAAATGGTCAGAGTGGCCAGAGAGGTTGAGGCTGTAAACGCGACCCTTCGCAGGGAGAATAGACAGCTCAGAAACAAGGCCGAGTGTGGAAGGGGGAACACTACTAACCCACTCGCAGCCAGACAAGGTGAAGGACCCCAGACGTAAACACAGACGGTGGTCGACAGTCAGCTGGTTACTTATATAAGCCACTTGCATTGGACTTTTATAAGTTTTGCAAGGGGAACATGAACCCGATGGGGTTATGCTGACTGGAATCGAACATGGTTCTCAGAGACTGTGATCTCAGTATAAAGGTTCCACCAGGAAGCGAACCAGAGATCTGTACAGGGAGTTTCTTGGTGAAAACCCCTCGAAAGAAATGTATATTTAATCACTGGTGTGATTTTTGATGAAATGGCATTATTTAGTTAAAATAATGTAGGAAATAATGAGCAGATTATATCATTATAAGACGATTTGGTGTAAGCTATTGGAGGCTTGAAGCACAGAGGAGGGCAGAGCTGACATTTACTAATTGGCCCAGAATTGTGGGTTGGAACCAGCGGCGCCACGTCCATCTCAGTGACCCCAATATGTCGTCTAGAGCAGGGGCGAGGCCTGAATAATGACATAGTTATTCCCCGACGGAGAATGGATTTAGAGTAGGGGCGGAGAAATGCCCAGAAAAATCATTGATTACTCGTGATTGGAGTAACGAATCGAGATGAGAGTTGCACACAGGTGAATATTTTGGCAAGAAGATAATTTTAGAGTCTTTTACCTGCGAAATTGGTGCATATTTAGTGATGTGCGTAAGGACTGTAAAACGACCATTGTTCGCGGATGGATGTGAAGATGTTGCCGGGGGTTTCCCGTTAGGTAGCGTCCCACGCCATGGAGAAAGGAATTAATATTAATTAATTGGACGAGCGATTCCTTTGCACACAGATAGTTTTGGGACCTGTGAAGAGAGAGGAACACAATGATCATGGTTTGAAGACCTGAATCATGCTGTGAGAGGAGCCAAGATTACGCGGGAAGATGTTGCTCTACTTTCTGTGGAAATCCGATATAAGGGAGTAGACCCCAGGAGGAGCTCTCAGTCTAACTCAGTCAAGCTCAGTCTAACTCAGTCAAGCTCAGTCTAACTCAGTCATCACGCAGTCTACATGCCGCCAAGCGCAGTTACAGCCAGTTACAGTCTTACTCAATTGTCAATTGTAGCACAATGGCAATAAGTTGCAATCAGTATGCAGCAAATATGCAGCAGTACGAGACAGCGTGTAAGTCGCATACAGAAGTCTTCAAATAAGCTACGTGCAGTCTTCGAGTGAAACTTCAGTCAGCTACAGCCAGGTTGAAGCAAGTTCGTCAAGGCAAAACGCATGACGATTCTATTCATCAAGACGCCGAACAAAGACTGGTATGTGTAAAAGAAACAGTAAATATGCTTGTATGAATAATAGTCGTGATACAGGCATAATCAGCAGCACGAACTATGACGTGTTCAGTTACGAAGCACCGTATAGACTAACGGTAGAACTATTGTATATAATTATTTGTGAAAGTGTTGAACTTTATTAAGCGCAGTGTGTATAGTATTAACTAATCGTATATGTGTAACTACGATAGAATGCGCGAAAGAAACTCTACTAAGTGTTTGGTATTGCCATGAGAGTACCAGATGTTAACGCTCATGTTTAGGAGCCAGCGTATTGATGTAACGCAGGACGCTTACTGTAGGAGTAATGATATTCATAAAAACTGTTGGAGAGTTCCGAGAGCAGATGACCAGACTTTCAATCAGGAGTTGGTAACGTAAGATGCCGTCGACACCTGCAATTTCGATCTCTGCTAGGGAATTTCAGCATTGAAGTGTGTATAAAGTGACGAGTGTTCAGTGTAATGTATATGTAAAAATATCATTTAAAGTAGTGTTTGATGAAGTGTTTCACTTGTTTGGGGAGTGATAACTTCCTGAAAGGTATGCAACGTGTCGTGTTGGTGATAGAAATTATGTGTAATCAAATGTGTGTAAACAAGAGAAATATGTCGCGTTAAACCCATTATGGTGGGCGACATGGAAGAATATGATTGGTCGGAGCCACCTTAGATGCCTATAGAGATGTAAGTACCCCACACAAATTATGGTTATGATTATGTAGAAGTTTGGACCGCTGCATGTCTGTGATTCCGTAAAGATATTGTGAATTCCTTATAGATGCCAGTAAAAGTCAGTTAGGAGGCTGATCCTCCATGTTTAATCAGTATTGAGTTGATTTTTATAGAGTTGAGATGTTGATTTGCATCATTAAGTGGAGTAATTATTCCCACTATGAATTAAGAATGGCAATCAGTTATGTAAATGCAACGAACGCGATTGTTCGAGTTTCAAACGTCTAGCTATGTCGGAAAATTTGGTAATTTATGTGAGAATAATAATAAATAATGATTTTTGGTCATTTATGTCAATGAGATTTATAGTAATAATAATAATGGTTATTAAGAGTATGAATGAACACATCAGGAAACAAATAAATGTTGTAAGCGAGAATTATTAACGCTAATTTGCAAGACTTATCAATCTAAGCAGGAAGATGTTACAGTGAGATTACATTACAGTAACTATGGAAAGAAGTTTTATATCAGAATATTGCATATATTCAGTAATGATACCAGTAATGAAAGAGCTTTTAGTGAATTGAATTTGCAGCTTAATTGAGAAGCTTATAGAGTAAATGTTAGATTTCTCTTAATATTATAGGTCGGAGTGTCGTAGCATGGAGCATTAGGGGCCAGATAGTCTATTCTACGTATGAATTCTCCTACGTCGTGGACATTGTTGGAGATATTATTTATTCCAGAGTTTTAGTGATGGACCCTAACTCTGAAGAAAGGATTGAAATGTGTTCCGGGCTGGAATCTTGATAGGGTCGAGGAAACAAGGACACCTCGCAGCTCTATGATTTCCCGAGAACTTATTGATGAGTTATTTACGCTCGTTGGCAGCGAAAACTCATGGCGACAGTGGTTTTCTGCGCCTATATTATACTTGAGACATCGGTCACCGCCAGGCTCATGCATTGCGAACCCCGAACCTTCATGTTGGATGGACCCTTGTGAGGCCATTAATTAATCGTTATCCTCGACGTAGGAATAATTACAAAAGCTCATTCAATACCTGTTGGCATAATAGTCAATTAAGATCCTTTGGGAACATGTGTGTCGGTCAGGACACAGTATTTGTCTTGTAAACCTTCACTGCTTAGAGAGGGAGACTTTCAAACTTTTAGAAAGGTCGAGATAATTGGTGAAACGACCCATTCCACTTTCTATTGTGTAGCGACTTCCTTAGCCGAGGGTCGGTGCTAGCCACCCGGGCCGCTCAGGCAAGTTATAAAGGGAAGAGATTCTAGACCTTGTTAAAATGACATATAATGCAAGATTGTTATGTTGAGTATTATAGCCATGTGGTTTGGGAACACATGGATAATTATAGTTCATCCTGATGGTTCATTATTTTAGCTATCTGACGAATAGTTACATGATATATTTGTACTGTCACTGGAACCAAGTCATGTAGTTGGCGACTAGATGCCAATCGCCATGAGCGCGAGGTAGTCTATCGTACAATCCGACATAAGCTATAACGTAACGTTTTATCTAGGAATCACAGACAGCATGCGGTGAAACCATATAATTGGAGGATGTGTAGGGGGTAGCTTACATAATTATGGAGTTGCACGTCGATTTTGGTGCAACGTCCAAATAGGTAAATGCATGAAAAGCATTTCATTGGTGAGAAGAAAAGTATTAAAACACGCACGGCACACATAATTGTTTAACATAAAGAGGTTTAAGGAATAATCCTTGTTGTAATATTAAAGAAGTCACATTGTATGACTGTTATGTTAATGTACAGTTTGTTTTGAAGTCGTAGGTGCATCAGCGCACTAGTATATCCTTGTGAAGTTCACAGAAGGGTAAAGCCTTATAGCTAGGTATGACTTTGTTGTGATTTTATATTTGTTTACTTATGGATTGTGGAAGTAAAAATTTTGTTTGCTTTATTTTATGCTTTTTGGGTATTGTTTTGTGTTTGAAGCCATGATTTATTTTACTGGATTAAAGTTTTAGAATAGAGTTGTGCCTTATCATTGTAGAGTTGATACCTTTTAGCCTCAAATCCAAAATATGCACTGCTAAATTGGGGTTACCGTACACACCTGAGAGCTGATGCTAGCTGGAGGCAGATGCATATTATCCACCGAGATTACTCACATGGGTACAATACTGCGCATAGTAGGGAGAGTTTCGTGGCAACACTAACTTCCTGTTTGCAGAATACTATAGATCGCAACTGAGAACTCACTGCATTGGAGTTTCAACACCTCGACTCTATTTCCTTCCCCATACTACCAACCTGAGAGAATACACCCCCCAAGTACTTAAAATGTTCCACCTGCTCCAATTTGGTTCTCCTACCTGGTATTCTATTTTCTTGAGTTTTTGATGTGTAACTTCTTTTCACTCGGTTGCTGGATATTTTTGTGGGAGTGATTTTGAAAAATGGGACGGAAGTAGTTCGGACGGAAGTGTGTAAGACGCACTGCCAGCAGGCAGTCGTAAGAGGAAACAATAAGTGCGCGGTGTCGGAGATTTGTACTATAACGCACTGACGGCCGTGTGGAATGTATATCACATACGGATTACTTCAAGGTTTGGAGACGACATTACAGATATTTCCACAATAAATAATCTTCAAGTTGTCGTTCTTTGGTGTAAAATATTAATTATATCACATTTGCTGAAAACAATTAAACCCCGCCAACCTGGGCCCAATGTTTGGGAAGCCAGGCTCTGCCTGTCACAATCCAGGACAAAGTGGTGAGTGATAGAGGAGTAACACCTCTTTAAAAAACCTCGGTCCAGCTGACCCGGCTAGTAGTACCTTGTAAGGGTCCCTTGCCAGGGTTACGGTGAAGTCCTCAACGGCATAGGCAGTGGAGTAGATGGACTACGGAACAGTGTAGATGGCGGAAGAGCCAGCCCAGTACTCGGGATAATGAGTAAAAGGTATATGTCCATATAATAGGCACATATCAGACACCGAACTTCTCCCGGGATAAGGAGACCACCTTCTATCAAGTGCCAATGGTCTTTTAGGAGGGCGGATGAGCGGGTAGAAGAAGGGCACTCTCTTGCCCTTGGGGTGGGAAACTGCTCCTAAAGGCGGAAAAGCCAACAGATGGCCAACGGCATAGAATGGAGAAGGCAACGGGAAACCACTCCATTAAAGATCCGACTGGATATCCCAAGAAGCAGCACCTCGTGATGGAAAGCTCTTTGGTTAAATTCTCCGGAGGTAAAATAGCTCCCCATTCGGATCTCCGGGCGGGGGCAGCTAAAGGAAATAATTGTATTATTAACAAACGCAAGAAACAGAAATGCGTAAGGAAAATAGGAACATGGAATGTTAACACATTATTAAAGGTTGGGAAGCTGGAAAACCTGAAAATAGAAATGAAGAGATTAAAAATATATATTCTTGGTATTTCTGAAATGAGATGGCCTGGCACGGTAGGGGAAGGAACAGAGGGAACAACTGTTGGGCAGTTTGGACTGGGAGTCCGAAATGAGAGAGGTGAACGATTGATCGAATTCTGCACTAGGCTTAAATTAGTCATAACAAATACACTCTTCAACCATCCCAAGAGAAGACGATACACTTGGAAAGCTCCTGGAGACACGAGAAGAGCGCAATTGGATTACATAATGGTAAACTGCAGAAGTTATCCAGGTGCTGATGTCGTAAGCGATCATAACCTAGTCATGATGCACGCGGAACTCAAATATAAGAAAATCATTACGAGAAAAACTGAGTATCTACAGGTGACAAAACTTAAGATGCCAAATATTAGAGATGAGTTCCAAAGAAGAACAGATGAAATGATTGAAAGAAATACTGACATATTCTAGAAACCAATAGAAAGTCAGTGGGGAATTCTGAAGGAGGAAATACTTGGAATTACAGAGGAACTGCTGAAAAATAAAAATAAGAACAGCAGGAAAGCATGGATAAGTGAGGAAGTTGTAGAAATGATAACTGAAAGAAGAAGGTTCAAAAACGTCACAAGTGACGAAGGAAAACAACAATATAGAAGACTGAGAAATGAAATCGTTAGGAAAAGCAGGCGGGACAAAGAAAAATACTTATGTGATATATATGTGATGAAATAGACACCGATTTTAAAACAAATAACTTAGAAAAAGCATATGGAAATGTAAAGCAATTTTTTGGTGAGAGGAAACAGAAGACATGTGGTATTAAAGATGAGAATGATCAATACCTGTATGAAGAGGGAAAGGTTGGGAAGAGATGGAAAGAATATCTAGAGAGCCTCTATGGAGATGAAGTTATGAATAAGGAAGTAATAGAGGAAGAAGACCAGACAGATGCAGAGAATAGAGGTGACCAAATACTAAAATTGGAATTTCATAGAGCACTGAAAGATTTAAAAGACAAAAAAGCACCAGGTGTAGATATAATCCCTGCAGAACTATTAAATAACTGCGGAGACAAAGCTGAAGATGCAATGTATGGAATGATATGCAAAATGTATGACACTGGAATAGTACCAACTGACTTTACTAAGTGCATAATAATTCCAATTCCAAAGGAGGCCAGAGCACAAAATTGCGATCAATTTAGGACATTAAGCCTGACAACACATGCATCTAAAATTCTTACACGTATTATACTTATGAGAATAGAGAACAACCTTGATAACTACATTACAGATGACCAATTTGGATTCAGAAGGGGCATTGGAACAAGAGAAGCAATATTAACTCTAAGACAAATAATTGAAAAGAGAAATAGAAAAGGAATACCAGCATATCTAGCATTCGTTGATCTGAGAAAGCTTTTGACAACGTGAGTTGGAATATACTGTTCAAGTTACTAAAGAAAGTGGGAATCTCTTATAGAGATAGAAGAATAATACATAGTCTGTATAAGAATGAAAGGGGAATAATAAGATCTGGCAATAACCAGGAAGAGGTTGAAATAAGAAAAGGAGTACGACAAGTATGCTCGCTATCTCCTTACTTATTTAATTTGTACGTCCAAGATGCCATAAATAGAATAAGAGAAGAGATTCAAGTTGAAGTAAATATACATGGGGAAAAGATTGACATGCTCCAATTCGCAGATGACATTGCTTTAACAACAGATAATGAAGATGATCTTCAACAGATACTTCATGTAATGAATAACATCCTTAAAAACGAATTTAACATGAAGATGAATCAAAATAAAACAAAAATACTCATATGCAGTCGGAACCAGGAAGATCATAGAAGAGTACCAGCAATTTATATCGAGAATGATAGAATACAACATGTGAAGGAATATAAGTATCTGGGAAGCTTCATAACGTATGATGGAACCAGCAAAAGATAAATTTGGAGTAGAATTATTCAGGCAAAGAACGCCTTTTATAGAAAGAAGAATCTCTTCACATCCAGAAGTATAGACCTAAAAATAAGGTAAAGACTGTTGAAGACATACGTGTGGAGTGTGGCTTTGTATGGTAGTGAGACCTGGACAATAGGGAAGTCAGAAGAAAGGAAGTTGATGGCTTTTGAGGCTTAGTGCTGGAGAAGAATGCTTAAGATCAGTTGGATTCAACATATGACAAATGAAGAGGTATTCAGAAGAGCAGGAGAAAGTAGAAGCTTTATGAAGAGCCTGAAAACAAGACGAGCACATATGTTGGGCCATATTCTCAGACATAATAGCCTGCTAGCAAGAGTCATCGAAGGGATGTTAGATGGGAAAAACACAAGAGGAAGACCACCACTTGCATACATCACCCAGTTAATGACAGACACGAACACAAAATCATATCGTGAATTGAAGAGGATGGCGGAGAATAGATAAGATTGGCGAGTTGCTGCAAACCAGCCCCAGGGCTGTTGACTTAAGAGAGAGAGAGAAAACAATTATGATTTATTAAGAGTCTGTTCTTCGATCTCTGGATAAAAGTGATGGGCATCCACTCCCCGAGTAACTTTGCTCAACACTTTCATACTGAACGGTAAACGCTCATGCGAACTCTGGTGCCAACTGATTGAAACACAAACCACACATTAAAAGTGTTCGCATCAGTAATTAAATGATGGTATGCTTTAATATGAAACATTGTAACTAGTCGGCAAAGCCGGTTATTTATTTATTTATTTATCGTATGGCTTTTAGCGCCGGGAGTGTCCGAGGACATGTTCGGTTCGCCTGAGTCTGTAGCTGCTTCCAGCGGACACCCTAAAGGGTGAGCTACACGTTCCGTTCAATTTCAAGTAGTTCCAACTTTCGCCACCAGACATCAATGATACCTAGTGGCAAACGTTGGAACTTTGATAGAGCGTTCTGACGAAATCTTACCTAACAAATTTTGCTTTACACAAGTTTAGTCTGTGAAAGGATCATTTACATGCCATAAATCTATGACATGGGACCGCCGGCTTCACTTCCCCTCCGAAGGAAGGCATACTGAAGGATTTTTAACGCTCTTAAAAAATCCGATGACTTCGGCAGGGTTTGAACCCGCTATCTTGAGCACAGCAGTTCAGCATGCTACCGACTACGCCACCGAAGCCGGTATTATGTTTCTGCACAATGGCTATTCAGATATTAACCCACATTGCGGTAATGCAGTGATCTATGCAATATGTATCGACGGTTTTACACGGGAACTGGGCAAGCCTCTCGTGGACCACTATAGGAATTCCCTTTACTGTCAAGTAGGCGTATTCATAACTAATTTAAAACTCAATTCCACGCAGGAACATTATCGAAAAATGCAAAATATTAATGGAGCATAAAAACTACTTCCATATTATTACCGGCAAGTGAAAATAAGTAACTGTCTTGTACTCAAAATTTCTGTGGTTGTAATGGCTGCGTGGATAGCATTTTGGTCTGCGAATCATGAGGTCTCAGGTTCTAACCTCAGTCCCGGCAATTATTTTTGTTGCCGGATTATCGATTTAAACGATATCTATCATAACATTATGCGTCATTTTAACAGAATATACATGAAATTACGATGTATCTAATTTTAATTACAATAGTTTGCACCAAGCAGGAGTTGGGAAATTTGATTGTATTGAATATTATTTCTAGTAGTCTATAGTGAACCCTTTTATCCTCTGTTGGATAAATGATTCTATGTTTTATTTCTCCAATTAATAAATATTTCCACCAGCATCATGAAAGTAGCCAGTCGGAGATGAGGAAATTTCAAGCATTGGTTGGAGACAGCGGGGACATACCTGAAGCAGATTGACAATAGGCTAAAGATTTTAGCTGTGAAAGGAAATAGCATAGCGATGTGTCAGAAGGACAGGTGGGCCGCCTCAAATAGAAGCGACGCGCGGTGAGACATGCTGCTGGTATGTTCATTGTGATATTCGCGCCTAGAAGAAATATGATGCAGTAATGTGAGTGGCTGATGAGCAGGCTGGACACTCCTACGACGCCAAGATCTGCTATGAACCGCCAAATTACAGAAAATGTGAGAACCAATGAGAGAAGAATGCCTAGTTAACGCGGCAGGTCTAGCGTGGGCACGCTCGGCTAGCATTCACGCGGGAAATCGCCTAGACAAAATCTCTACGATCGATTCTAGGATTAATGAGCATATTCTTGACCTGTGCAATATTACGAGTTCAGTGATATTTATTTCATGCCTGTACCACAATTATTTCGAGAAATTTTTACATAAATTCCCCCCCCCCCCATCGAGACCTAGGGCCAGTTCTTTTATAAGTGGCATGAAGAGCCAAGACATTGACTTTTATTTGGTGTGTCGAAGGCACAAGGCTATTATTCTGTGCGTCTACGGGCGTAGTGGTCTTATTACTGTGTTCGTTCTCGGACAGAACGACTTCTATTTTGTGTGTCGTGGACACAGGTTGATTATTATTTTGTGTGTCTTGAACACAGAAATTATTGTAAAGTGTTAAATTCAGTGATAGATAGTCACAGTACTATATTGTAGGGGCAGTATCGTCGATAATTCGCCAACGAACTGTGACAGGGAAAGTAGTACCTGAACAGCGAATTTAGTAGTCAGATATCAAGTGTATAATAATCTAATTTTTGAAGCAGCGCCAGAGATGACACCGACGACTACAGAGGAAGTTTGGAATTCTCAACACTCCGTCCAGATGGCTGAGATGAGATAGAACCATTCAGTTGGGAAATGGCAGCAGACGTTCTTTGACGGGTGACTACAAGAGAGATGAGTACAAAATAATGGTCTTTATTATTTGATAAATTAACTTATGGTTTATGGGACATATTTTTGTAAATACATTGCTTGTGTGATTAACGTAGTATACTTAGTTTTGGTCTGACACACTTTTGTATGGAAGCAGCTCGCACGAATGTAGTTAGTGAAAGGTTCTTGTTTTTGTATTGTGTTAACTAACGTAGCTATGTGAACGGCCGTGTTTGCATATGTTACGCAATGCGGTTAAAAACGTCTCTCGGAGATCTGTTGTGTTTCAGAAGTAGGACTGAATTAATGTAATTATACAGTAGATTGGAGGGTAATTAAAATTGTTGAAGATTTATTATTGATCAGATTCAGTGTGACTATTGCCGATTGGAGCAATGTAATTTGTGACGAAGAGTAATCAGCTCTATCGTAGGTTTTAAATATTGTGTTTAATGTTTGTGAGCACCTATTCAGCAGACCTGTGTGGAAAGCGTCATGTCGGTCCCAGATGTGTGTATGTGTGTATTTTTGTGGTATTACAAGCGGGAATTTCAGCTGAGACTGATTTCTGTCAGCTTGGTACTCGGTCCATATTGTATCCTTGCGAGGGCGATTGTGGATATGTGATTATGTCTGACCATATGTTGAGTTGGATGAGATTTTTGTTGCTGTTGATTCCGTGAGGTAACGGAACAGCTGGTCGGCTATTTATATACACTGGACTGGGACACGACAAGTATTTGAGGAAAGGGGGGAGATGTTTCACAAGGCTGTCTGAACGTGCAAAGCATGGTCATTAGTGAGGAGTGCTCGTTGGCTCCCTAATTACTTGAATTCCAGATAAGAACTGATCAATGGTAAAAATTGCTGAAATAAATGGGAGTTGCCTACGAATCACGATAATCTCCGAAGCGTTACCTTAACATGCAGTTTCGTTCATATAAAGTAATCTTAGCCGGTCAGGCTTTTGTTGTTGTTGGTTTATTCCAGGTTTATTTTCATTTCAGTGACCCGTGAGTCACGTGCAATGCTGTCTTTCCTTGTGTGTATTGAGCAATTGGCCAGTTGGTAGCTCATGTTGTTAAGTGCGTCTTCGCGCTAATGAGGATCAGAGAGATTCCTGTAAATAATAGATTTGTAGAGTGTGTGTCAGCATTAGAGTTTTTAAGGGTTTTTATTAATGTCATGCCCATATCCATAAACGTTGATTTACGTGATGATTGTTCGTGAGCACCGTGGCTGTTAACCCGTTGTAAACGAACGGTCATCCAAGTACTCATTTTCTCGTAGTTAGTCATCACGCGCACATAAAACTCAAATGCAAGGTAGTGGAACTAGGATCCACAATTTTATTATAAAGGGGGAGATCCATCTGACTCCTCAAAGTGTTAGATATTCCTGTCAGGGAAAAATTCAGGGAGGATATATTTTTATTATTGTTTGTTTATTTTCTTTTATGCACAATTAGTTATTAAAATCTTGTTATTATCTTACGTCTTGTCTCCTTACTTTCTTAATTACAGTTTTTATCCTATGACCCTTGCCTCAGTAAAGCACGTTGTTTGGCGGACGTAAACACCACACTATGAACTGAGCGCGACCCCTTGATCAAGATTCTTGCATAAAACACTGCTATTCTGAAGGGTTCATAGGGATAAAACTGGCGCGGCCAAGCGTGGGGCCATTTACTGTGGTGTAACGGCGGAGATTACACATGTCAATAGTGGCGTATTTGAGTAAAACTGACATGCCGCAAATGCAGGCAGATATGACAGTATTTAATCACCGGGAAGTGATATTTTATTAAAAGTAATTGAGGCGAAGTGGATACCGCCAAATGTGTGAAAGATAAATTAAAATCAGGAGTTTGCAAAGTAAAATACGGTTCACGTTTTTGTCTTTTAAAACGAAGTAAAATTAATATGTGATACCGGGCGCCCAATGATAAAATTAAAACTAGATTTGCGTAGAAAGTCAAACTCATGGAAATATTAGGAGGCTGTAGCCTAAAAATGACAATTAATACTTTGTTAATTAGTCAGTGTTAATATCAGATCAGGATAACAATTTAATGACTAAATATGTGCTTGGGTTTAAAATTAAATTGAGTAAAACTAGAACCACTCAGAGATGCAATTGACTAGTGGGAGTAAATGTAAAAAATAAATGAACTGAGTTGGATAAAGAAAGTAAATGTGCATTGGATTTTATGTGTGTGTCAAAGGGCATTGCTTTATGCCATTTCCCTAATGTCTCATATAAAGTGTGTATTATGGCAACGGTGGAGCAGATCCAGGAGATCATTGAGAGTGCGGCGAGGAGAACACAGGAATTGTTGGATACTAAATTGGCGGAACAAAGCGTATCGCTAAACACGAAGTTATCTGAACAAATAAACACTAAACTATCAGAACAGAGTCAATCTATAAACACTAGTATGTTAGAGCAAAGTGAATCATTGCGGACACAATTAAACACTAGTATATTAGAACAAAGTGAGTCCATAAACAAATTATCTGAGCAAAGTGAATCATTGCGGACACAATTAAACAATAGTAGGCTAGAACAAAGTGAGTCTATAAACAAATTATCTGAACAAAGTGAACAATTGCGGACACAATTAAATAACAGTAGAATTGAACAAAATGAATATCAGGCGGAACAAGCTAGGTTATTAAAGAACGAAATTAATGACACTATCAATTCGCAGTTAGAGGCGCAAAATATTAAAAACACGAACCAATTAGCTTCGTTAACCGCAGAAATGAAAGATCACACAAATCAACAGATGGTATTACTGGCCCTAGATGTTAGCAAGAATAATGAGAATTAATTAGATCAGATTAAAAAAATGGAAGATATTTTTAATCAAAAACTTAGCATTCTGGATGAAACGGTGTTGGCGAAATTAGAACAAATTGAAATAGCATGCACAATGAATACAAGCGAGGTCAAAATAGCTCAGGATAAATTGGAAGGACGATTTAAGGAGATGGAGAAAAGCGGCAGGGTCATTCAACAACAATTATCAGCAGTAGATGAAAACATATCCGGCATAATTAAAGATATGGACCGTCTCGAGATAAAATCAGCGGAACAATGGAAAAGCCTAACAGCGGAGCAAGAGCAATTTAAGAGTACATTAGACGAAAGGCTGAGCCAGATAGAAAGTAATCAGGATGACACAAAAAGCCAGATCGAAGGGCAAGTAAGCACAATTAAAGAACAAATAAGGAAAGATTGGAAGAAAATGAATATTGATTCTAAAGAGGAAAGATCCACCATTCTTAAAACAGTAGGCGAAAATCACACGCGTATTCAAGCTTTGGAGCAAGAGGTGAAAAATAAACTTAAAGAGCAGACGGACAGGATCATTAAAGCCGAACTCCGCTCATTAGAACAATCATCTATATTTAGAACGGGAACAGTGAAAGACAAGCCGGATAACTCAAATAGTCCAGAGTCCAGCACAGCAGGAAGTCAGACTCAGGCAGACAGCCCATTAACAACAAACACGGAAGGATTTCGTAAGAATGTAGATAGGAGCTCGACACCACAAGACGGTCATCAGCCCACACAACTTATTCAAGTAATTCGCTCAAATGACTACAAACCGCAGAAATACACGGAAAATTCAGGGGTGACACCTAAAGCCTTTATCAAAGAGATGGAAGACCATTTCAATGACACTGAGGTACCTGAAGCACGTAGATTAAGGATGATGGAGAGATTTTTATCGGGAAATGTCCTCACATGGTTTTTAAGCTTCAAATATACATTTGGAAACATGTCAGATTTCAACTTAGCGTTTCTGCGCAAATACTGGTCGCCCGCAACACAACAGAGTCTAAGGATGGAGCTTTACTCTAGGAAGTACCAAACCACCCAGCAAACAAAATACTCAGATTTCTTTAACATGCAAATGTTAAAATTTCGCGACCTTGATTACCCATTAAATGAAGCAGATCTGGTGATGACTATAGCGAGACAAATGCCAGTAAACCTACAACAAGTACTAGTCGCAGCGAACGTTAGTACGGCCCTACATGCAGAGCAGATACTACGGCAAATAGATGAGACTACATCTCATAGTCATTATAGAGGAGGAAGACAGCTGGAGTTAGTCAATACTACAGAGGTCATCAAACCAAAACAGGCAAACACCAAAACGCAGGGCACTAACACAAGCACTTCCACACCTAGGCGAAACCAGGAAGAAGGAGAAAACAGACCATATCAGCGTAACGAAAATCAGTACAACAATAGGTCATACCAAGGTAACAATAGATACCAACAGAGAGGATATCAGCAATGGCGTGAAAATCGAAGGAATGACAGACCTTATGGAAGATACGGTGATTACAATGCCAATCAACGATGGAAAGGAAGAAGAGATCAAAATCAAGGAGAGCAACGTAACTATCGAGATGACTGGGATGATAGGCACGCTCAATCGCAAAATTACTTAGAGGAGTTACACGCTAGTCAAGGTGGAGAGATAGGAAGATGGGAAAAGGCCATTGGGAACATGAAGAATCCTGATACACATACTGAGGAAGCTGGAAGTCTACTGAGACAACAGGGATATCAAGGACATGAGCGACAGAAGGATGATGGGAGTCGCAATGGAGCTAAAAAAAATGTTAAATTTGGATAAAGGAGACAGGCTACAAAGACTACAGTCGGAAGTTGAAGATGGATGGATAGTAGCGAACATACAAGAATGGATTGCTTTGCCAGAAGATTGCCTGGAGGAGACGGTGAAACCACGGAACGATGAAATTAGGCAGTTACCCATTATTTACGCGAGGATTGGTGGAATTAATATAAGATGTTTATTGGATACGGGGTCACAGATCAGTCTGGTATCGGAGGCCTTGGTTCGAGAGTTGGGACGGAGTCAGAACATTCCTGTAATTCCGGTACCACAGCTCAAAGTGAGGGGTGTTATTCCTGAACGCACCGTCACTTGTAAACGTCAGGCATACTTAGAGCTGAACATATTGGAACACACTTTTGGGCAAACATTCATTATCATGGCAAAGATGAATTTCAATATAATTCTTGGTGCAAATTTTATTTGTGACTATCAAGCAGTGTTAGATTTGCACAAGAATACTGTCAGTTTTAGAGAGTATGATCAACTGAAAAATGTGGGATTGCATATGGATGAAATCACTACCGGAAGAGATGTAAATTCTTGGGCATTGGAAGCAATATCGGAAGAGACGGAAGGGGAGGTACGAAAGGCAGAGGATAACATCATAGAAGGAGCTGTTGTGGAACTAGATGAGGAGAGTGAATCCCAGGAGATATGGTCTTTATTAACGGAAGGAGATAACAGCGATGGTACAACACTTGGAGTTAACACCGAAGGACCGGAAATTCTTGGAGGAGTTACGTGAGATACAGCGAGAACAGGAAGCGGAACCATGGATGATGCTTTTAATTCAATACTTCAGAAAGCAACTACCTACAGGAACACCTGCATTTCGAGAAGCGAAAGCCAAAGAAGGAAGATATGTTTATGTCAACAATTTGCTGCACAAATGGGTAGATAATGACCACACCAAGTTACGCATATTAGTACCTGCATCGTTACAACGAGGATTGACATGGCATACGCACGAAAGTTACGGTCATGTGGGCGTAGATAAGTGCGAAGCGACGATAGGAGAGACATTTACATGGCCACGTATGAGAACAACTATATGTGACGTCATTACAACTTGTGATCCGTGTCAGAGGACAAAGCCCAATAATTACTTAATGAGGCAGTATCCCAGACCATTGCTACCTCAGAAACCTTGTGAGCTACTGGCACTCGACTGTTTCGGTCCAATACCGAAGGGAAGGCGAGGTTGCCGTCATTTGCTAGTGTGCATTGATGTATTTTCTAAATTCGTAGTACTATGCCCTATTCAGAAAACGACATCGAAACAAGTACTCAGTCGCATTCGAAATAGAGTGATTCCAATCCTTGGAAAACCAGAGTTTATATTATCAGACCATGGCAGTTATTTCACAAGCGCCGAATTCAAGAAAGGTATGGAAGATATGGGTATAAAACACGTTTTAAGCAGTATCCGACATGCTCAATCAAATCCAAGTGAAAGAGCAATTAAATGTGTAACTTCCTATTTGAGGATCTTCAATCCGAACGAACACCACAAATGGGTCGATAAGATTAAGGATGTAGAGACATGCATGAATTCTACCAGGCACGAGTCAACAGGACAAATCCCTATGGTCCTACACAAGAACGAGTATCCAGTAAAAACGTGGAAAAGCATCATTAACTGTCCACAAGATCCAATGATAGCACCTGACTTGCGAATTGAGAGGACGAGAGCCTACATGAGAAAACAAGCAGACCGCAGATTACGGCGAGTAAGAAATAAGAGGTTTCACAGGGATCTTGAAATCAACCAGCTCGTTTTGGTGAAACGACCTGCTACATCGGACCCAGAAAAGAAAAACTTCAGTAAATTCTGCGAAAAGTTCATAGGACCCTATTCTATCGTAAGAAACCTTGGAAACAATGCTTACAGAGTGAAAGAATTGAGTACAGGAACAATGTCAGTCTACAACGCTGCCAACCTAAAAAAGTATCGTCGAAGTGAGCCATGGGAGCGCCAAAATTAATGACGCAGTTTGAATATATGGACGTCCTATTATCAACAAAGTGCACGAGGAGTAGTTGAGTACGGCACGTAAACGAGGAAGTAGTGTTGTTGTTGACAAACATTAACGAGACGAGCAGAGTGTTGCCTCAGGCACCAGAGCGTCATGCAAGCAGACTGAGAGGGGAGATACGAGCAGGAAATGAAAACGAGTAAATGCCATTCAAGACAGGAGCGACTAGACCAGTAATAGAAAAGGGGTGTTTCTGAAATAAAACATATTGGCCTACGGAAGTCTTTTAAAATTGTCGACTTTATTCCTAAGTTCGAAATTTTGTGAGTGGGAGAGTTGTGAACCCTTTTATCCTCTGTTGGATAAATGATTCTATGTTTTATTTCTCCAATTAATAAATATTTCCACCAGCATCATGAAAGTAGCCAGTCGGAGATGAGGAAATTTCTAGCATTGGTTGGAGACAGCGGGGACATACCTGAAGCAGATTGACAATAGGCTAAAGATTTTAGCTGTGAAAGGAAATAGCATAGCGATGTGTCAGAAGGACAGGTGGGCCACCTCAAATAGAAGCGACGCGCGGTGAGACATGCTGCTGGTATGTTCATTGTGATATTCGCGCCTAGAAGAAATATGATGCAGTAATGTGAGTGGCTGATGAGCAGGCTGGACACTCCTACGACGCCAAGATCTGCTATGAACCGCCAAATTACAGAAAATGTGAGAACCAATGAGAGAAGAATGCCTAGTTAACGCGGCAGGTCTAGCGTGGGCACGCTCGGCTAGCATTCACGCGGGAAATCGCCTAGACAAAATCTCTACGATCGATTCTAGGATTAATGAGCATATTCTTGACCTGTGCAATATTACGAGTTCAGTGATATTTATTTCATGCCTGTACCACAATTATTTCGAGAAATTTTTACATAAATTCCCCCCCCCCCCATCGAGACCTAGGGCCAGTTCTTTTATAAGTGGCATGAAGAGCCAAGACATTGACTTTTATTTGGTGTGTCGAAGGCACAAGGCTATTATTCTGTGCGTCTACGGGCGTAGTGGTCTTATTACTGTGTTCGTTCTCGGACAGAACGACTTCTATTTTGTGTGTCGTGGACACAGGTTGATTATTATTTTGTGTGTCTTGAACACAGAAATTATTGTAAAGTGTTAAATTCAGTGATAGATAGTCACAGTACTATATTGTAGGGGCAGTATCGTCGATAATTCGCCAACGAACTGTGACAGGGAAAGTAGTACCTGAACAGCGAATTTAGTAGTCAGATATCAAGTGTATAATAATCTAATTTTTGAAGCAGCGCCAGAGATGACACCGACGACTACAGAGGAAGTTTGGAATTCTCAACACTCCGTCCAGATGGCTGAGATGAGATAGAACCATTCAGTTGGGAAATGGCAGCAGACGTTCTTTGACGGGTGACTACAAGAGAGATGAGTACAAAATAATAGTCTTTATTATTTGATAAATTAACTTATGGTTTATGGGACATATTTTTGTAAATACATTGCTTGTGTGATTAACGTAGTATACTTAGTTTTGGTCTGACACACTTTTGTATGGAAGCAGCTCGCACGAATGTAGTTAGTGGAAGGTTCTTGTTTTTGTATTGTGTTAACTAACGTAGCTATGTGAACGGCCGTGTTTGCATATGTTACGCAATGCGGTTAAAAACGTCTCTCGGAGATCTGTTGTGTTTCAGAAGTAGGACTGAATTAATGTAATTATACAGTAGATTGGAGGGTAATTAAAATTGTTGAAGATTTATTATTGATCAGATTCAGTGTGACTATTGCCGATTGGAGCAATGTAATTTGTGACGAAGAGTAATCAGCTCTATCGTAGGTTTTAAATATCGTGTTTAATGTTTGTGAGCACCTATTCAGCAGACCTGTGTGGAAAGCGTCATGTCGGTCCCAGATGTGTGTATGTGTGTATTTTTGTGGTATTACAAGCGGGAATTTCAGCTGAGACTGATTTCTGTCAGCTTGGTACTCGGTCCATATTGTATCCTTGCGAGGGCAATTGTGGATATGTGATTATGTCTGACCATATGTTGAGTTGGATGAGATTTTTGTTGCTGTTGATTCCGTGAGGTAACGGAACAGCTGGTCGGCTATTTATATACACTGGACTGGGACACGACAAGTATTTGAGGAAAGGGGGGAGATGTTTCACAAGGCTGTCTGAACGTGCAAAGCATGGTCATTAGTGAGGAGTGCTCGTTGGCTCCCTAATTACTTGAATTCCAGATAAGAACTGATCAATGGTAAAAATTGCTGAAATAAATGGGAGTTGCCTACGAATCACGATAATCTCCGAAGCGTTACCTTAACATGCAGTTTCGTTCATATAAAGTAATCTTAGCCGGTCAGGCTTTTGTTGTTGTTGGTTTATTCCAGGTTTATTTTCATTTCAGTGACCCGTGAGTCACGTGCAATGCTGTCTTTCCTTGTGTGTATTGAGCAATTGGCCAGTTGGTAGCTCATGTTGTTAAGTGCGTCTTCGCGCTAATGAGGATCAGAGAGATTCCTGTAAATAATAGATTTGTAGAGTGTGTGTCAGCATTAGAGTTTTTAAGGGTTTTTATTAATGTCATGCCCATATCCATAAACGTTGATTTACGTGATGATTGTTCGTGAGCACCGTGGCTGTTAACCCGTTGTAAACGAACGGTCATCCAAGTACTCATTTTCTCGTAGTTAGTCATCACGCGCACATAAAACTCAAATGCAAGGTAGTGGAACTAGGATCCACAATTTTATTATAAAGGGGGAGATCCATCTGACTCCTCAAAGTGTTAGATATTCCTGTCAGGGAAAAATTCAGAGAGGATATATTTTTATTATTGTTTGTTTATTTTCTTTTATGCACAATTAGTTATTAAAATCTTGTTATTATCTTACGTCTTGTCTCCTTACTTTCTTAATTACAGTTTTTATCCTATGACCCTTGCCTCAGTAAAGCACGTTGTTTGGCGGACGTAAACACCACACTATGAACTGAGCGCGACCCCTTGATCAAGATTCTTGCATAAAACACTGCTATTCTGAAGGGTTCAATAGATAGGCTAGAGACTATGGTTTCATTCCTCCTCTTCATTTACAATATATTATGTGATGTTTGTTCGTTCAAAGTGTGACAGTAGCATATATTTAATTCAATCTATACATTCATCATAGTACCAGTATGAAAACGGAGCATAAATTAACATTTTGAGAATGTCCAAACTGTGTAGTATGCGAGTACAATAACATGTCAGATGACTTCACATATATTTCATCTCAATTTCATAGTAGGATAACATGTCAAATGGTACACATCATATGCGTATCTTTTTTTTATTCCCCTGCCGACATAAGCTTCTCTTTGAAATGCTAATAATAATAATAATGCTATTGGTTTTACGTCTATTTTAACTACTCTGGCTTTTAGAGACGCCGGGGCGCCGGAATTTTGCCCCAAAGGGGATCTTTAACGTGCCAGTAAACTTTGAAATGCTGATATTCATACCATACTCCCAACCCCTACACTGCTGTTCAAGTTCCAACATGTTAGCTTGCAAGCGTCCGACGGAGTCCGTCATTACAACCAGGTCATTAGCATAGGCCAGACAAAACAAATAAATAATTTTAAACGTCAATCAATAAATAATTGAATAAATGGATGAATAAATGAATGAATGAACAAATTAATGATTTAATTAACAAATGAATGAATAAATGAATGAATAAATGACTGTATAAATGAACAAATTAATGAACAAATAAATGAATGAAGGTCGCCTCCGTAGCGTAGCGGTCAGCATGGTTAGCTGCCGCCCCCGGAGGTCCTGGGTTCGATTCCCGGCTCTGCCACGAAATTTGAAAAGTGGTACGAGGACTGGAACGGGGTCTACTCAGCCTCGGGTGGCCCAAATGAGTAGAGGGGGTTCGATTCCCCCTCAGCTATCTTCGAAGTGGTTTTCCGTGGTTTCCCACTTCGTCTTCGGGCAAATGCCGTGATGGTACCTTCTTCAAGGCCACGGCCGCCTCTTTCCCTCTTCCTTGTCTATCCATCCTAACCATTCCTTACCTTCCCTCATGAGGCCCCTGTTCGCTTTGCAGGTGAGGCCGCCTGGGCGAGGTGCCAATCCCACCTCACCAGTTGTATCCCTTTCGATTCGATGTTCCCAGCTCTAGGACACTACCCGTAGAGGCGGTAGTGGTGAGTTCCCTCGCTGAGTCCGTGGGTTCCACCAACCTGGAGGGTAAACTACTAAAAAATAAATATAAAAAAAGATGAATGAATAAATAAATGAATAAAGGACTGCATAAATAAATAAATAAATCATACTATATATAAAAATGAGATGGTGTGTGTCTGTCTGTGTGTTACTCAATAACACAAGAACCACTGGTTCGATTTAAATGAAATTGTGTATGGACGTAGCTGATTTACCATGCTTACATATAGGCTACTTTTGATTTCGATATTTTGCACTATTTAAAAATGGCGACTATTTTCATATTTCCATTTCAAATAAAAAGAAAACGCTAAGAAATAGCAAACTTTTGATGGCACTACGAGCTTTAAAATTTAATTTTCTATCCGAAAGGTCCTTATCAATTTTCTGTATCTACAACGGTTAGCGAGTAAAACCTAAACATGACTTATAAAACACGGTCAACGCAGAGCGATGTTAGTCTATTTTAGTCTCTACATAAACTGTTTTATTTATAGAGGTAGTGTGTGGGGTCCGAAACTAGACGTGATTTTGAGTCTAATTTTATACTCTTTGTGCCGGTTATTGTATGTGAGTATTAGGATCTTTACGCTGTTTCACAATGTTATAGGGCTTTGTACTTTGCACGGTATGCTTTCATCCTTTTTATCGATTTGTTTTTCGTTAAATGAATATTTCAGTTGGCCAATATTTATCTGCTTTTTGTCATTTTTTACCATGATCAGAAACCCAAATTCACAGACGAATGTGTCGAAGACTATCGACTGACACATTAGTTTATTTAGTGTTCATATTAATCTTACTGCAGAACTGGGCAAATTTATTTCAATAAAGTAGGTATTTTGACTTTCGCGGCCAATAAAAAAACCGCACGAAAGACGCCGTAAACCTAGAAAAGTTGCTTAGTTTTAATTGCTTGGCCCTGAAATTGAATATACAATCATTTTGGAGCCTTTATAGAGAGGTGAAAGACTGTTTTAACCTTTAGCACTCGCAGTAAAGTAGCTGAGGTGTTCTAAATAAGAATTGAGGTATCGCACAGTTTGCCACTCCTTTGGTAGTCCGCAAATAGACCACAAGAGCCCGCTGATGAACCATCTCGGAGTTAATAGGCGTAATCTCGCACAAGACACGGCATAAACTTAGAACATTTTTCTGTGATTAATTTGTTTTTGTTATTATTACTTGGGATGAATGAAGTTTGTTCCGTTACTGTTACTCATGATCATGACATGGTACGTACTTTTCGCAATATTACTTATTGCGGATATGATAATTGCTATCAAGTTTTATGTATTTTTAGCATAATGTTTATATGTTTAAATATAGTATGAAGACGTTAAACGATAGGTGTTCAATATTTAAGACAGGTTATTTAACTTTTACTACATAGAAGCTGATATTTATTTCCAATATTTAAACGCACTTTCTCACCTACAAAACGGAGGCAGACAGGGTTTTCTCCGGGTACTCCGGTTTTCCCTGTCACAATTTCATTCCAGCAACACTCTCCACTATCATTTCATTTCATACGTCATTCATTTAAGCATTGCCCCAGGGGAGTGCGACAGGCTTCGGCAGCCGGCACAATTCATATCCTCGCTGTTAGATGGGGATTTCATTCATTCCATTCCTTGACCCGGTCGGTCGACTGAAATCAGGCTAAGGATTTTCACTTTCCTACCTCTGATTAATAATTTAGTGAGTGAAAATGCATGTAGTATACACATGTAGTTGGTAACATGGAAATAACATAACTACATTAGGAATGTGTGATTATATAATAGTAATGACTTAGGCCAGCAAGTACTAAAAGCCGTCCGATGAACGGGTACTTCAGCTAGTAAAGGAATAAAGCAATGAATGATTAAATAAATAAATAAATGAATGAATGAGTCGCCTCCGTAGCGTATCAGTCAGCTGCCGCCCCGGAGGTCCTGGGTTCGATTCCCGGCTCTGCTACGAAATTTGATAAGTGGTATGAGGACTGGAACCGAGTCTACTCAGACTCGGGTGGTCCAAATGAGTAGAGGGGGTTCGATTCCCACCTCAGCCATCCTTGAAGTGGTTTTCCGAAGGCCACGGCCACCTCCTTCCCGCTTCCTTGCCTATCCATCCCAATCTTCCCTCATGAGGCCCCTGTGCCCTTTGCAGGTGAGGCCGCCTGGGCGAGGTGCTGATCACACCTCTTCAGTTGTATCCACTCCGACCGGATGTTCCCAGCTCTAGGACACTGCCCGTAGAGGCCGTAGTGGTGAGTTTCCTCGCTGAGTCCGTGGGAACCACCAACCTGGAGGGTAAACACGATTAAAAACTGAATAAATACATGAATGAATAAATGTATAGGACTAAATTAATAAATGTATGAATGAATAAATGAATGAAACTGATAAATGAATAAATGAATGAATAAATGAATGAATAAATAAGTAAATGAATGAATGAATAAATTAATGAATGAATGAATAAATAAATAAATGAATGAATGAATGAATAAATAAATGAATGAATAAATAAATGAATGAATGAATGAATAAATGAATGAATAAATGAATGAATGAATGAATGAATGAATGAATGAATGAATGAATAAATGAATGAATGAATAAATGAGTAAATGAATGAATGAATGAATGAATGAATGAATAAATAAATAAATAAATGAATGAATAAATGAATGAATGAATGAATGAATGAATGATTGAATGAATGAATGAATGAATGAATAAATGAATGATTGATTGAATGAATGAATGAATGAATAAATGAATGAATGAATGAATGAATAAATAAATGAATGAATAAATGAATGAAAGAATGAATGAATGAATGAATGAATGAATGAATTAATTAATTAATAAATGAATGAATAAATGAATGAATAAATGAATGAATGAATGAATGAGTGAATGAATGGATAAATAAATGAATGAATAAATGAATGAATGAATGAATGATTGAATAAATAAATAAATGAATGAATGAATGAATGAATGAATGAATAAATGAATGAATAAATGAACGATTGAATGAATAAATAATTAAATAAATACAATCATAATTAAGTAAATAAACAAATGTATGACTGAGAGTTGAAACAAATGAAGATGGATGAAACTGTGGAAGGAAGTGGCCGTGGCCAGTCAGAAGATACCATCCCAGCATTTGCCTGGAGTTGAAAATGGCGAAACTAAGGACGGCCGACGGTGAGGCTCGGACCCACGTCTACCGAGTCCGCAGAGAGCTTGGCCCCATGGCCTAGCACTGCGCGTTAGCGAGGGTAGCTACTGCTGTCGGTGAATAAATGACTAAATAAAGTAATAAAATAAAATAAATAAATAAATAAATAAATAATAATTGAATTAAAAACAAAATGTTCTATATTTTTATTTTTTATTTTTATTATTTTTATTTTTTTTCTCTTTATTTTTATTTCTTTTTATTTTTTATTTTATTTTTTTAATTTTTATTTTATTGTTTCATTTTTTGTTTTCTTATTTTTTTAATTTCTTATTTTTATTTTTATTGTCATTTTATTAATTTTATTTTACTTTTTACTTTTATTTTTTAATTATTTTTATTTTTGTTAATTGTTTATTAATAATTAATCGATCAATAATTGAATGAATACATAAATAAATGAATGGTGAATAAATAAAAATACATAAATAAAATAAATATAACAAATTAATAAAGTAACTGTAACGGTAACTTCGTTATTAATCTTTGGTATGCAGCGATGCTTGTAACGTATTTACCTTGCTTGAGTTGTATTAAATTCAAATAGTATCGTATGTAAATGAAGAGCGGTCAACCGTTAGTTTACGGCACAGTGTGTCCTTGGAGTTGCTTTTGAAGTGAGCAGCGTGTTATCGTACGATCAGCAGCGGTTCGACACCGTGACACTGAATGACTCACAGTCGGAGCAAAATCAGACAGAACATACATACTTGACATTGTGGAAATGAGTGACTATAAATAGCGCCAACCATCCGAGTCATACCAGGCATGTGGAAATACGACGTGAGGGCAGGTGTTCGCGATATCAGCATGTTTTACGCGGACACTAACGGTATCAAAATACCGGTATTTTATCAGCGTTACGCAGGCGTGGATTTGGTGGGAAAGGTACAGTCGGATGTCCTCTTCATTGATGTAGACCTTGTCAAGCATCGACTGCCTCATGGTATAGTGGATACAGTTACTGGCTGCCTTTCCTGAGTTCCCGGTTTCGAATCCAGGCTCTGTCAATGAAAGACTCGTGAGGATAACTCTGAAGAGATGGATTTCACTGCCTCACTGACATCGGGAGAGTGTGGCGTGGGTTTGAATCCCACCTCGGCCGTCCTGAATATGGTTTTCCTGGTTTCCCATTTTCACCACCAGACAAATGCGTGGACGGTTCCTTTCAACAGGTCCACGGCCGAATTCCTTCCCAAATACCTTCTCTGACCGTTCCATAATTAGACCAAAGTTAGCGGCCTGTCACCATTCCCACGAACCGTTGCTAGGAGGATAAGCGATAAAATAAAAATATTTGCCTATTTATTTATTTATCACCGGATTTATTTATTTATTTACCGTTTTATTTATGTATTTACCGTCAGCGGTAGCTACACTCACAAACGCGCAGCGCTAGGTCATGCGGCCCAGCTCTCTACAACTCGGTATACGTGGGTTCGAGCCCCGCCGACGAACGTTCTTGAAATGGTTTTCCGTGGTTTCCCCATTTTCAACTCCAGGCAAATGCTGGGACGGTACCTTCTGACAGGCCACGGCCGCATTCTTCCACATCCTTGCCTAGTTTCATTCATCTTAATTAATTTCAACTCTCATCAACTGCTGTCATGAGGTTGACGTCAGGAAGGGCATCCGGCCGTGAAAACCATCCGCCACATAGAATTTCATTGCATCTCATCCCCGACCCCGTTGGAAACGGGAATAATAGGGGTAGATATTTATTTATTTATTTATTTATTTATTTATTTATTTATTTATTTATTTATTTATTTATTTATTTATTTATTTATTTATTTATTTATTTATTTATTAAGTTTGGTGTAAAAATGGAATATCGGCTTTCACGCCCAAGTAATTAACACTAGGAAATATTCTAGTTTTTTTTTCCTAATATAGGAAGAGCCCTGCGAGGTTAAACAAACCACTATCCGCATCCGCACAACTATTATTCGCATCCGCCCCACATCCACACAACTGTTATTCGCATCCGCCGCACATCCACATAACTGTTATCCGGATCCACCCCACATCCACATGACCTTTATCCGCATCTGCACGTTTGTTATCTGAATCTACTGGCATTACAATATTATTTTTAATTACATTATTTATTTAGCGTATGGCTTTTAGTGCCGGGAGAGCCCGACGACATGTTCGGCTCGCCAGAGGCTGTAGCTGCTTCAAGCGGACACCCATGGGGTGAGCTACAAATACCGTTCAATTTCAAGTAGTTCCAACTTTCGCTACCAGATATCACTGACACCTAGTGGTGAACGTTGGAACTTTGATAGAGCGTTACGACGAAATCTAACCCAGAAATTTAGCTTCACATAAGTTTAGTCTGTGGAAGGTTCTTTTACATGCGATAAATCTATGACATGGGACCGCCGGCTTTACTTCCCCTCCGAAGGAAGGCACACTGAGGGATTTTAACGCTCTTAAAATATCCGACGACTTCGGCCGGGTTTGAACCCGCGATCTTGGGCACAGCAGTTCAGCATACTACCAACTACGCAACATATTTAGATAATTGAGGAGAAAATCGCTGCCCTAGGCTATGGAGGCCTGTGTCATGTGATATGTTTAAAATGAATGTTATACAGCCAGAATTGCAACCCTTTTCAGTTCGGAGTGTTAATTATGCTTAATGACATAATTTGAATGCAATTAGCTAATAATAATGTTATTGGTTTTACGTCCCTTTAACTACTCCGGCTTTTAGAGACGCCGGGGTGCCAGAATTTTGCACCAAATGGGATCTTTAACGTACCAGTAAATCTACTGTCACGACTCCCTCGCATTTGCGCTCAAATGCCACCTGACTGCGAATGCAATTAGCGTAAATCATCATATTACGAAAGAAAAAAAACGGAAAAATATATAGGCTACTGTATGTCATAAACATTCGGATCGTAATAATGATATTCAACAAGTTGGGATTGTATTCTGAAAACTATCCACAAATTTTCTCCAAACATTATTCGCAGTTTATCCGCTATCCGCACAGCCATGCAAACTATATCCGCATGGCGAAACATTTTGCAGATATCCGCGGATAACCGCATCCGCGCAGGGCTTTAATTATAGGCTGCGGTGTTTTTGCGCTTCCTAACATGGGATCGTGTGTTCGGGGCAGCCTAGTTATAGGCTACCTCACCCACCCAGTGTGTATTGATATACAGATACAGAGCTAGCTGCCGAGTAAGCTACACGCCGTCACTCCGAGTTCCTGCCAATTGAGGCCTGTTCTGTCGATCTTCAACCGCTAAGCCCATTGTCAAGTTCCCATAGCCAACAATCCCTTCCTACTCCATAGTTCATTTCAACAATAGCCATCCCAACCGTTACCTATTGTTACTCCCTATCTAGCAGCCAATAACTAATTAATTCAAATTTATCTGATCACTCATCGTCACAACTCCAACTGTTTAATCTGGTAACTTTGAGTGACTGATACTTTTGTTTCTTCCTTTCTTACTTTCACGATCTGCCAAGGGCATTTGATCTCCTTTCCCCTACGCATTTAATTTTCACAACATGTCTTACACGGAAGCTGCAGACTCCCCTAACTCTGTACTCTGCTGCAGCGATAATTTTCTTACCATCATACACGAATCCATCTCATGTATCGACACCGAAGAAGCGTTGTATTACATATCGCCTGTGAATAAATTCCCCATAGGCACTACGATTATGGTCCGTCCCCCTGGGAGAGCCACATACACCAACCCTGTCAGAGCAGCTCTTATTAGCGTGCTATCACCCATCTCGGACAACGTTTCTTTGATAGAGGAGCTCAACAATGGCTTTATTTCTATCACTCCCATGAGGATAGAACACACTGAGATTGTGTGCCAAGCTCTCTCTAGTCATCCTGCTATTCCCCCGTACATTTTAATCCCACGACCCGTTACAACATACAACACTGCACAATCACAGACAGATGATACGGATGAGGCTCCTACTCTTGTAGGATACGAGTCAAAAAAAAACAGAGGTTCCAGAAACTCTCCATGAGGCTTCACAAACTGTCCCTGACACAGCCGAAAATTGGTCCCAAACATCTAGAACTCTTATTAAGCCTCCTAGGAAAACTAGGAGGAAACATAAGAGTACTCAGGCCTCTCTGGAACATGCATCTTCAAGTCCAATCGCTTCTCCCCCTGTGAGTGACCCCTCACTTGCTTCCCCTCACCCCTCTGACACAGTAAATTCAGCCCCTTAACACTGGTGACTTCTCGCCCCCCCCCCCCCCCCCCCCTCCCAAACCACATTCTACACTTACCATACAATGTTTCAACTGCCAAAGATTGATCCATAATGCTTCTAATTGCCCTCACGAGACCCGCTGTAACAGGTGTGGTGATCATCATCACACAGCTTGCAAGGTCGCACGTGACTGCCCTAAGTGCGTTAACTGTGGTGAGGGGCATGAAGCAAGCTATCTTGGTTGCAAATACATCAAGACCGCTATTAAGCGAAGGCAGATTGAACTAAGACAACATCCCCTCCCTCATGTCACTTACACTTGCACCGCCCACTCGGACCCAGAACTCAGCCCTTACACAATTCCTCCAAGTACTCCAACAATTAGCCACGATTCCCCTGAAAAACTACTGCCAAGCTACACCCTCCTTGCCCCGCGTTTCCGCTGAGCATCTGCTCGTGTGGCTGGCCTCGGACGGCTCACTCAGGATGGTGTTCCGCGGTCCGCGGGTTCGATCGCCCTACCAAGTCACCTCTGCATTTAATGCCCCGTTCACTGTCGTCCCTGCTTTTTGTTACTTCTTTTTGTCTCCGCTATTTTAATTCCTACGAACCACCAGGCTCATTTTGATTCTATATGCAGCTGCATTCACCTCTCTCTAACCTACCCACTTCCAAACTTCCCAATCCTTCCCACCACCCTACCCTCAGGTCATATTCTGGCCAATTAATCACTCTAATGAACCATAACCCTCATCCTAAACTATCAAGCTAAATAGAAACCAGTCCCAACTTTTGATACAGCCTCATGGGCT
Source organism: Meconema thalassinum (assembly GCA_946902985.2). Taxonomy (NCBI): domain Eukaryota; kingdom Metazoa; phylum Arthropoda; class Insecta; order Orthoptera; family Tettigoniidae; genus Meconema; species Meconema thalassinum. The sequence continues at coordinate 152,169,134 of OX336396.1, forward strand.
GAGAGGCTACAATTGCACACAACAAAGCCGGCTTTGTTTGCTAAAGGCTCAGGAGGTTTCTCGCTTCGCTCGAAGTCCCTTGACTCTTTGCACTCTGCTGCATGACGTCACGCACTCGCCGTCTCCGTATCGCATAACGCCAGACCCCAGGAGTAAACTCAGACTCGGTGCATATGCACTGAACAACATGATGACGTCATACACGCCGAAACCGTGACGCATAACGGTAGACTTAAGCATAACAATGAAGTCGACAAGATCATTTGAAGTGATAAAATAAATCGAACAGTTCAATTAATATTGAATTATTCGAAGATGATAAACACTCGACAATTACAGCAATTTTGGTGGGAAAAAAAAAGCCCAATGGACTAATTGTTCAAAGCAGGGGCGAATCCAAGGAATCGGATGGGGGTTCAACCCTTCCCCATTCAACCTGATAGAGCCTTTTAAATAAATATCATTCAAAAACAAGTATCGCTTGTTGTCTTTCTTTCTTTCTTTCCTTCTTTCTTTCTTTCTTTCTTTCCTTCCCTCCTTCTTTCTTTCCTTCCTTCCTTCCTTCTTTCTTTCTTTCCTTCCCTCTTTCTTTCTTTCTTTCTTTCTTGCTTTCTTTACTTCCTTCTTTCTTTCTTACTTTCTTTCTTTCTTTCTTTCTTTCTTTCTTTCTTTCCTTCCTTCCTTCTTTCTTTCTTTCTTGCTTTCTTTACTTCCTTCCTTCTTTCTTTCTTTCTTTCTTTCTTTATTTATTTCCTTCCTTCTTTCTTTCTTCCTTCTTTCTTTCTTTCTTTCTTTCTTTCCTTCCCTCCTTCTTTCTTTCTTTCTTTCTTTCTTTCCTTCCTTCCTTCCTTCTTTCTTTCTTTCTTTCTTTCTTTCTTTCCTTCCTTCCTTCTTTCTTTCTTTCTTTCTGTCCTTCTTTCTTTCTTTCTTTCTTTCTTTCTTTCCTTCCTTCCTTCCTTCCTTCTTTCTTTCTTTCTTTCTTTCTTTCTATCTTTCTTTCTTTCCTTCTTTCCTTCTTTCTTTCTTTCTTTCTTTCTTTCTTTCTTTATTTATTTATTTATTTATTTTCCCTTCATGCTTTGTCTCTATATTCGAATGTTCGAATAAGTATAATTAGGGCTCGGATGTTTAAGGAATAATCATATTTTTTTCTTTGCCACTATTTTCATGCCCGATTGGTTTCTGATGGAAATCCTGTGATTATCGTCACAATAAAGTGGTTTTTATCTGTCATATAAATGCATATTTCGAACATTTTTTTTACCATCAGGTCATATTTTGAGCATTTTTTTTTTGTTTTGGCAAGAACGTCGGTAGTTTGGCGGCAGCTGTAGGTGTGCAATCATCCTCAACTCACCGAACGGGAACTAGTGTTTACAGAAATAGACTGTAAATAACCACTTAAACATGTATATTCAGAAAATTAGTATGAAAATGGGAATAAAGAATTTAGTTTACAATTTAATCTCGAAGGGATTGTCGCTCGGATTTATAATTGAAAAGAAAATACCATATTTAAATCAGTAATTTTCAGGTCATATTTTGTCTCTTTTGTGTGATATTTCGTCATTTTTAGGGTCATATTTGCTAGCATATTCGGGCTATTTTAGGTCTTAATCATCCAAGCCGTAATTATAATAGTGATTCAAATCATTCGATTATTGACTGAACATCCAAATGAATTCACGAACGCAAATATTTCGACAATCGAATGTTCAAATAGGTTGGAAATTCGAATACAGTGGTACTTGGATAATTCGAACTTCAAGGGACATTTAAAAATTTCGAATTATCTAAAAATTCGAATTAAACAAAACATGTTTCAAAAATAACTCAAACTTTAAGATTTAACAAATAACTATATTGTTAGTTAGGCCTACTAGTAGTATACAGTATACGACAGTACTGGACACAGTAAACAACATTTTCTATTTGTCAAAAAAAAAACGAGATTTTAGATTGATATCTTGATTTAATTCTCTCACGAGTAATATACGTCTTATAGTGACTGAAAAATAGAATTACATAAGTTGTGTTGATGATCAAAAACTATTCTGAGTTGTTGGGCGTAATTGGATGCTTCTGCCGCACTCGGAATCATTCGTTCCTGATTTTCCCAAGAATCACCGTCCTCATCTTCATACGGGTCACCTGTAGCTTTGTTGGCGTTACTGATTACCTCGATGATTATGTCCGCGTCACTAAGCTAGCCACAAACTGCAACATCTTTATCAACATTAAAATATTCTTCACACGAGTTAGGAACAGTCACAATTTCCTCCCAACCGTCAGCTGAAATGAAATTCTGCGCTCTACCGTTGACGAAAAGAGTTAGAATCAACAAAAAAATATTCAAATTATCCATGATTTTTTAACATTGTTTACGTACAAAACGCTAGGGACCAAGCAAAATATTCGAATTAAAGCCGATTTCGAATTATAGAAGTTCGAATTATTCAAGTTCCACTGTATAGTCGAACTATTCGTATGTTCAAATCAAATATTCGAATTCTACATTATTCTAACAATTTAAATAATTTCATGTTTGAATAATGTATGTACAACCCTAGTGTGTATACAGTATATAAGATTCACTAGTACGCGCAAGACTTGGAGTTGTGGAATGTTTACGGATGTAAATCTATGCTGTGTTGAGTTATTCCTCAGCTTCTTGCATGCTAAGGAGGTAGTTCTGCATGCAAACAATATTGTGTAGATGTATTTGCAATTCCGACGCGCACACACGCAAAGCGGTCACGTCTGTCTCGACTCCGTTAGAACACACGCACGAAGATCGTGAATCACATATTGCTAATGGTATTCTGTCATTCCTAGCCATATTTCTATCTACAGATCAAGAATCACGCTTGAAGCGCATGGCCAAAGAAATTAATATGAAAATCCACAGCCTGCTTCCAGTCTCCGACCGGGTCAGGAATGGAATGAATGAAGCCCCATCTAGCGGCGAGGATATGGATAAAGCCCTGCAAAACTTTTCACCATGCGGATATAGTTTGCATGGCTATGCGGATAGCGGATAAGCTGCGGATAATGTTTGGAGTAAATTTGCGGATAGTTTTTAGAACACAATCCGAACTTTTTGAATATCATTACTAGGACCCTGATGTTTATGACATATCATTTTTTCATAACAAATATACGATGATGATTTAAGCTAATCTCATTCAAATCATGTCATTAAGCATAATTAACCATCAGAACTGAAAGGGGTTGCAATACCGACTGTATAATATTCATTTTAAACATACCACACGACATACATAGCCCAGGGGAACGACTTTTTCCTCAAATGTCGAAATGTGTGGCTGTAATACTTTATGCTTTATCTAATAAACTAAACATATTATTATAATGTCAGCGGATGCGGATGCGGGGCGGATGCGGGGCGGATGCGGATAACAATCGTGCGGATGCGGGGCGGATGCGGATAACGTTTTGCTTATCCGCGCAGGGCTCTAGATATGGACTGTGCCGGCTGCCGAGGCCTGACGCACTCCTCTGGGGCAATGATTAAATGAATGACAGATGAAATGAAATGATAGTGGAGAGTGTTGCTGGAATGAAATTTTGACAGGGAAAACCGGAGTACCCGGAGAAAAACCTGTCTGCCTCCGTTTTGTCCAGCACAGATCTCACATGGAGTGACCGGGATTTGAACCACGGACCCAGCGGTGAGAGGCCGGCGTGCTGCCGTCTAAGCCACGGAGGCTTCTTCAAAGAAATTAATATATTATCGTCAAAGTCCAAAGGACATTTTATAAAAGTTCGATATTTCCTATATTTGAATTGAACAACACGTCGCCTCCATGGTGTTGTGTTCAGCGTGCTTAGTTGCCGCCGACCCCCTCCCCCACCCCTCTTCAACCTCCTCTCCCCTTGGCGGTCCGAGGTTTGATTCCCGGCTCTGCCACGAAATATGAAAAGTGGTATCAGGACTGGAACGGGGTCTACTCATCCTCGGGTGGTCCAAATGAGTAGAGGGGGTTCGATTTCGATTCCCACCGCGAAGTGGTTTTCTCTGGTTTCCCATTTCGTCTTGGGGCGAATGCCGGGATGGCACCTAACGTAAGGCCACGGCCATCTCCTTCCCTCTTCCTTGTATCTCCCTTCCACTCTTCCCATCCCCTCATAAGGTCCCTGATCGCTTTGCAGGTGAGGCCGCCTCGGCGAAGTGCTAGTCCCCTGTTGTATCCCGCGACTCAGAGTCTCAAGCTCTAGGACACTACCCTCAGTGGCGGTAGAGGTAGGATCCCTCGCTTAGTCCGTGGGAAAAGCCAACTCTGGAGGGTAAAGCGATAACGAATTGAAGAACAATACGAATGCTGTTCTAGCTGGAGTGTCTCGGGTTGAATTGTCACGTCCGCAGTTGCTTCGTTGCCGACTCACAGTGTAGGCCTGACATGCCTCACATACTGACCAATTAGATCACCCCACGAACTAAATGCTGCTAGATCCTATCGTTTGAGATACAGTAGAGTCCGACCTAAACTGGACCTGGAGTAGTCAACGTCGGATCACAGAAAATGTCGGATAATAGAGAATAACTTTGATAATGAACTAAAACAAATAGGTAGGCTATACTGAATTACTGAAACAATGACAGAGGCGGTTCTAGCCCTGGGCCGAGGGGGCCCGCCCCCCCCCCCCCCCAGTTTTACTGAAATAATTATTTTAAAATTCCTTGGTTACTAAATAATTTGATAATTTACAGATACAATTTATCTGATATAAAACAAACTAATGCATTTAATTAAGTTAATTTTTCTTTCAATTTCAAGATTTATATATTTTATTACATGTAATTTAAACACACAATTGAAATCGAGTATAAATATAATATTTTTAAAATGCGTAGTGCTTACACCGAGAGTATTAAACTCTTTTCCCAACTTTTATGACATGCAAGTTCAGAAGTTTCCAATGTAGAAAAACCTCCATGCGATACAAGTGCATCGATATCTCCCCAACTCTGTGACAAAAATGTGAGTGCAACTGTTTCTAATATAGACGAACCAGTACCATTTTATATCAGTGCATCGATCTATGATGGTCCATGCCAACCATGTAAATCACTTTATAAACAAACGTTACTATACAATAAGAACAGAAGTTTTAACAGTAAATGGTTTGATAGGTATACATTTATTGAATACTCTGAGAACAAAGATGATGTTTTCTGTGTCGTCATTTTGTTCAATCTGATTCAAGCATGCTGAACATGTTTTCAGTAAATCTGGATTTTGCAATTGGAAAAGAATATGAGAAGAACGTGCAAAGCATGCTGATACTGAATGTTATAAATCTTCAATGGTAAAGTGAAACAGTTTTCTGGTAAGTGAACATAGCGGCACAGTGGTTTCGAAGCTAAGCGAGAAACCTCTGGTTATATTGCGTAACCGCTCAGCTGTGGCAACAATGGCCCGAGTCGCATTTCTTTGTGCTCGGCAAGACATTGGGCTCAGAGGTCATCGCCAAACAGTTTTGTATGATGATAGTGTTAATAATAAAGGGAATTTTGTTGAAATTTTAAATGTAATTAAACTAGAAACTGAAAGCACAAGTAAACAGTCTACCAAAGAATGCAACTTACTCATCTAAAGATTCTCAAAATGAATTTCTTGATATCTCAGCTAATATAATAGTTGAACATATTGGAGGAGAGACGAAAAAATATAACAATGGTTATGTTTCCTTAATCCTTGATGAAGTTAGAGTTGTTAGTAAAGTGGAACAGATGTCCGTATGTGTCAGATATGTAGGGCAAAATTCTATAGAGGAGCGTTTCATTGGTTTTATACATTTGTCTCAACTGAATGCTGAAAGTATAGCTAATTCAGCTTTAGAGTACCTTGTTTCAGTGGGTTTCGATCCATGTAAGTGCATTGGACAAGCATATGATGGAGCCGCGGTTATGTCAGGGAAGATAAACGGTGTGCAACGTTTATTGCGACAAAAGGTCAATAACCCGTGTGTTTACGTGCATTGTTATGCACATCGCTTAAATTTAGTTTTGGTGGACGTTTCAAAGCCAGTTTGTAGACGTGATAGGGGACACTTTTGGTTTACTGGAAGCAATTTATGCTTTTCAGTCTGTATCTACTGTAATACACCAAAAGTTTGTTGAGATACAGAGTGATCTTCATCCAGGAGAACGTGTTTTAAAGATACCTCATCAAAGTGACACGTGATGAGTTTGTAAATATAGAGGAGTAATGTATTTTCAGAAACGTTTTGCTTCAGTTAAAGCAGCTCTAGAGTATTTTTCAAAGTCAGCTAACAAGAAAGAGGCAGCAGAAGCAAAGGTTTGTTCAAACAGCTTTGTAAAGTGAAGGTGATGTTTGTGTTACAAATCTTTTCTGATATTCTCGAGCTTGCCAATAGAGCCTCTATGTTCTTACAACAAAAACATGTGAACTTCGGAGGGGCACATAGATTGATCTATGGTCTTGTAAAATCGTTGCAAGAAAAACAAAATTATGATTATTTTAAGGAACTATGGGCGGTTACATGTGACTCTGTTCAGTCGTTAGGCGTGAAAGTTTATAAGCAATCTAGAGTCTCAAGTATTCAAAAGAACTTTTCAGACTACGTTTTATTAATGCCAGTCTCTGCGGAGAAAGAAGAGGAAAATGTCACATTATCAGAGACATGTAAAAGAAATCTTTTTGAAATATTAGACAACATGGTAGAAGAGTTACTGCGTAGATTTACTGAAAATGATTTTGTGTGCAATGCAATGGATGCCTGTAACCCAAGAAGTGAAAACTTTTTAAATTTTGAATATATATATTCTCACGTTCTGTGAAAAGTATAATCTAATCTTCACAGACCGTAAGGTGCTACAGACTGAAATCAGTTAAGCTAAGAATGTATTTGGAGGCAAATATCCAAACACTTCCTCATTCTTTTTTTCTGAACTTCTGAAAATGGAAGCTACTATTATTTTTCAAATTGATGCTGACTCTTCCTGTGTCATCTGCTTCTGCTGAGCGCAGTTTCTCTGTCGTGAAACGAATAAAATCCTATTTAAGAGCAACAATGGCAACAAAGAGGCTTTCCAATCTCGCAATTCTTTCAATTGAAAGAGAATTAAGTGGAAAATTACTTCACGACCCTTCTGATATAGTGAACCAGTTTGCCCATAGTGGAAACAGAAGAATAAATTTATGTGACAGTGAAATATGCTATTTTTTACCAATGATAGTTTTTAGCCTACTTTTCTCATTTTGCAAAAATGAGGAAAAAGTAGACTAATGAGATCGATCCGGGAAAATGTCTGCCCCCCCCCCCCCCCCCCAAATTTAAGCTTCTAGAACCGCCACTGAACAATGACATGTTTTACGGTATTCTATTCACTGAATTATCATTTCAATTGTGCATACAGTATTGAACAAAAACGTTCCAAATGCCTTAAGAAAAGAAACAGTGTCTGCTTGCCTGATGATTCACGTTTTCTTGCTACGAAATCTCGCCATCGACGAAAAATCAACGCCTCCGTTGTGCTTGCCTCTGGGTGTTGCTCCACGTACGTTAATGCCATACCTAATGTACTCAATCCTTCACTGTGAGACATCGTTTTATCACTTTGTTCTGCAATACCTCGTTCTTCTTCTTAACCTTCTTCACCATCCTCATTTTCGTTGGCATTCACGAAATTAATAATACTAGCATTACCCGTCGCGGCTTCGCCCGCGAATATTCTAGTTGTAAAGAGTAGGCCTACATTTAGCAAAAACTCAATCATGAATGCTGTGACTGATTTATCCTTGGTATGAATAATCAGACTTTATCAATTCAGCTACTGGTGCAGTGGTTAGGGGTTTGTCATTCCTTCATAGGTATATTAGAGCGAAGTTAGTTTTCTGGGAATATCACAGACACTGTTAATTTAAGGGCCTTTAAATGTGGTTTTCGGAGACCCTTTATAGCCGGGTGAAAAAGACTTTCGTACCACACTCACACGTGAAAATTGCGTGAAAAAATTCTAGAGGGCCCCTTGACCCCCTTAAGCGCATTATACTGTATGTATTGATGAATTTTACAGCTTAATTTGGTCCAGTGATAACCGTATAACCGTCTGGAAACTTTCACAGTATTGTAATAATTGGAATTGAATTGCGTCTTACAGAAAAAGATGGACCCGTGAGATTCTGTTACCATGGTTACCGTGTTGCATTCTTTCATTATTTCATTGTAAATATACATGTTTTAAGGTATTTATTTAATTAAGAGGCATTTAAAGAGTAAGTGAGTGAGTTTCGCTTACGCATTGGGTTATGCTGAACCTGTAGGTACCCCATATGTGTAGGTTGGTGTTAATGGGACCTTATTTTCGGTACAAAACTGGAATGGGACCTTAGCAGAATAATAGTCTATAGGGTCAGTTAATTCAATCAGCTGATGTTGTGCACACCACTTACTCACATCTTAAGTCGTAGCATTCTCACAACCAGGAATTCAATTCAGTGGGGGAACAGTGTCGCATAACACGCAGTGTCGGATAAGCGAAGGTCGGTTGATCGGGACTCTACTGTATATAGTAAACCCTGCTTCCAAAGGAAACGAACGAGACACGCATTTTTTCCCCGTTAAAGATAGGTTTCCGGTTAACGGAGGTAAACCTGTGCTTTTTTATTTAGCGTATGGTACAAAGCACATCACAATACATATTATAATATAATAGTACATTATGCAACGAGCCTATAATGGCAATAATTAAGACACGAGTATGTTTATAAAACGAGCGTAAGCGAGTTTTATAATTTCCATACGAGTGTCTTAATTACCATTATAGGCGAGTTGCATACGACTGTTTATGTTCGACGATAATTATAAGTCTATTATATGTTTTAACATAAATATTCATAAATAAATATCTGTGGGATTCAGTTAATTCAGTTAGTGAACAGGGCACGCTGGGTGCTTTGCTGACAGAGCGCATGCGTGGGTCAAGGCACTCTGAAAGCAGAGACCATTCACTTTGCTTGCCAACACAGAACACTTATTTTTTACAGCCGGTCGTCCAGCTCTATAACATTCACTAATATTGTCACCGAAGTCGTTTGAAGGCAATGCACTGTGTAGAAATTGGATTTGGGGATATTAAGGTACAGTGCTATTTCTTGTCTCATATTCGCCAGTTTATTTACGCGAACATACGGACGGACCACTTTCCATGTCGATAATTTATATTGACATGTTGGCTTTTGAGCGCATGCGCGATGGTATCCTTACCTAATTGGTCACACGACTGTTTCTTGAGCTCTGATTGGTGGGAGAAACTGTTTCATAATGAATAGTGTTATAATGAGCCTCATTATGATACAGTTTTCCGACACATAATGTTCACATTTCGACATCGTCGAACATAAAGATAATTAAAATAGCATTGAAAACAAAATAACTATATACAAGGCTGAACTCAGATAAGGGTCACATCCTTTATGTAGTCGATGCATTTTTGTGTAGCCATCAAGAACTCAACTGAAGCCCCCACAGAAGGCAGTTAGTGGGCATGTGTGATATGCTGAATAGTTTGTCTATCAAAAACCTGTGCTAAAATAATTCAACCATGGGCAAATTAATAATGGACATACTGCGAAAAAATCATGTGTGCGATACATATCTTATTCAATGTTGTATTTAGATATTTCTACCACGAATTAATACAGTAGTGTTTCACTTTTACCTTTGTTTTAAGATCAAGCCTTAATGACTACTGCCGAACTATGTCAGTAATGTAGGTTGTGATGTGCTCAGTTAGAAGCTGAATTCTAAGCTGATTGACAAGGGCCGAGACTAAGCAGGGAATTATTGATTGACAGGTCATTAAAGCGAGTATTGGAAACGACTAGGGAACAGGAAACAGGCAAATATCCGTACAGTGTAAGTTGGAGAACAAAAGAAGAAAGACCTATTTCCTCCATCCTTGATAGCTACAGAATCAATTGCTACAGCAGACAAGGCAGACTTTCACAGGATGCCTGAAAATGTTCTGTTGTTGTTGTTGTTGTTTGAGTCTTTAGTCTTTCGACTGGTTTGATGCGGCTCTCCATACCTCCCTGTCCAGAGTTAATCGTTTCATCTCTACATAGCTACCATACCTTACATCTGAGGTAATCTGTTTAACATATTCTAATCATGGTCTAACCCTACAGTTCTTGTCCTCGACCCTTCCCTCCATAACTAAGTTTGCTATTCCTGAGTGTCTTAGTATGTGTCCTACCAACCTATCTCTTTTCTTTATCAGCAGTCACCACAAACATCTCTCCTCTCCCACTCGTCTTAATACCCCTTCATTTGCTACTCTATCTACACATCTGATCATCACAACATTTCAAACGCTTCTATTCCTCTCTTTTCTGCTGCGCCAACAGTCCAAGTTTCACTTACAAAAAGCGCCACGCTCCAGACAAAGGCTAAGAAATGTTCTAAACACTGCATTCCGGAATTTAGAAATTTTCCGTTCAAATGCATATTTTGATTTGCGTTGTCCGCGAAATACAGTTTCAGTTTCTTCTTCTTCTTCTTCTCCTCCTGTATCTGGCACTAGAGCCCGGTGTGAGCTTTGGCCTCCCCAACCACAGATTTCCATCGATCTTGATCTTGGACAGCTGTTCTCCAGGGTCGTACGTTCATTGTTTGCAAGTCCACCTCCACTTCATCTTTCCATCGATTCCTTGGGCTACCAGGGCGTCACGTCGTATTCTTTCCAGTCTGGCTTTATATATAATCTTTGGTGGTCTTTTGTCTTCCATCCTTTCAATGTGGCCCAGCCATCGTAGTCTTTGTGATTTTATATATCGAACAATGTCTTCGCTTTTGAGGATTTCATCTATTTCTCTATTAGTTCGTATCCTTCATTCTCCTCTATCCGATACAGCACCATAAAATCTCCGTATTATTTTCCTCTCAAACACCCTAAGTTTATTGCAATCCTGAACCTACATATTCCATGTTTCTAACACTGGCCTGATCAAGGTCTTGTAAATTTTGAGTTTTGTTTTATGCGACAACAAATGTGACTTAATGAGTTTCAGATTGGCAAAATAGGCTCTGTTTCCATTAATAATCCTCCTATTTATTTCTTCACTCATTTTCCGTTTAATGAAGGAAATTTAACACCTCTAAGTTCATGGCACAATCAAATATTTCCCACCTCAGCCATCCTAAAAGTGGTCTTCCGTAGATTCCGACGTCTACTTCTGGCAAATGTCAGGATGGTCACTAACTTAAAGTCACGGGTACCTCCTTCCCAATCCTAGTCTCATTTACAAATAAACACGCTACTACTGACATCTCAATAACACAGGTTATTTAACAAATCCTACACACACCCAAATACACGGAGCCAAATGAACACGATGTCACTAACCCCTAAATGGATGAACAACAGAAAAGCAAAGTATGGTTTCTCCTTGGGACGAGGAACGCTACATAAATGTTGGTAGCACCGGATGCATGTATCAGGTCTAAAAGACAGTCAGGCGCGCGATAGAACACGGGTGCCGCCAATACGTGACAGTAACAATGATAATCGTAAATACGTCATCGGTGATGGGGTGATATTACTTGACTGGAAAGGAAGTTCATTAATAAACAAGTAGACTACTCATAGATGACCGTTCTTAGTCCTTGCTGTATCCTTGAAAAGTAAAATTAGGTGCTCCCGGCAATATTGAAGTTCAATTAACTATTTGTATTTATTTAGTTAGTTAGTTAGCTAGTTAGTTAGTTAATTATTTATTTAGTTAGTTATGCATTAATTATTTAATTAATTCAGTTAGTTAGTTAGTTAGTTATTCATTCACTCAGTCAGTCAGTCAGTCAGTTAGTTAGTCATCATTCATTTAGTTAGTTAGTTAGTTATGCATTCAGTTAGTTAGTTAGTTACAGTAGTTAGTTAATTATTTAGTTAGTTAATTCGTTATTTATTAATTTAATATTTTTAAAAATTATTTAGTTAGTTAGTTATTCATTTATTCAGTTAGTAAGTTAGTTAGTTATTCATTCAGTTAAATACTTAGTTAGTTAGTCTGTTAGTTAGTTAGTCAGTTATTCCTTCAGTTATTTATTTCATTTATTTATTTATTTATTTATTTATTCCTTTATTTATTTATGTCAGTTATAATTCCTCTATTCGCTTCTATAGACGCACTTATCTTTAAAGCCAGTTACTAACTCTTTGAAGAGAAATTGTGTGTACGCCGTTCCAGCCCTCAAACTAGGATTAAATTTCTTAGCAGAGACGAGAATCGAACCGCGAATGCCTCACTCCGCGCAGAAATCTCTCATTCTCTCTCTCACCCAACTTCGCATTCGCTCTTCACTATAATTCTTGTGGTCTCTTACGGTTTCCGTAATGACATAGAGAATGTAGCCTACCAGAAATTCTCGAGGATGAACGTCATGACCCCTGAAAAGCCAACAATTAAGATAATACCTGTCAACACGCCAAAGAACTTTGGGAAAAAAAGAATGTTTTTAGGAACAGTTTGAACATTAAAGTATTCTTTTATTGTGTACGAATAGTACATTATGCAAAGTCACCCACATACTTGTAGACATTGATGTAACGGCCTAAGTGTAAAAGATCTGATGATGATCGCTTGACGAACGAAACTGGTCATCATTAATCTCATATAATGTTTTTTTTCAGTTTTAGGGAAACACCAATAACAATTGGGTACAATCGTGTGAGTGACTAACACGCATTAATTTCGCTTAAGGCAGTCTAATGTTTGCTATGTTGCACATATTGTCATTTTCTTTGTTTATAATGAACAATAATATACCGACAGTAGTGGCTACGCTGGCTAAAGCGCAGCATTAGGTCATGGGGCCAAGCTCTCTGCTGACTCGGTAGACGCATGGGTTCGAGCCCCACCGTCGGCCGTCCTTGAAATGGTTTTCCGTGGTTTCCCATTTTCAACACCAGGCAAATGCTGGGACGGTACCTTCCGACAGGCCACGGCCGCTTCCTTCCACATCCTTGCCCAGTTTCATTCACCATCATTCATTTCATCTCTCATTAACTCCTCTCCTGAGGTTGGCGTCAGGAAGGGCATCGGCCGTAAAAACCATCGCCACAAACACTTCCATCGCATCTCATCCCCGACCCCGTTGGAAAACGGGAATAATAAGGGGTAGACACACATACATAATGAACAATAATATACTCATTTTTCAACATTGTATATTTCTTTTTTTATGAATGTGCAACATCTTTCCATTCGGTTGCTGTATATTTTTTGCGGGGGTGATTTTCGAAAAGGGACGGAAATGGGACGGAAACTATGAGCGCGCGCGGTGGTGGAGATTGGTACAACGACATACTGTCGGTATTGAGACTATGAGGAATGTATATCGCATACGGTTTACTTCAAGGTTTGGAGGCCCCATTAAAGGTATTCCTACAATAAATCATCTTCAAATTGTCGTTCTTTTGTGTGAAAATATTCATTATATCATATTTGCTGAACACAATTATGATTTATTAAATCTTCATACTTTTGCTGTATTCTTATTTAATGTAAGCATTCGAGGTACTGTCGGCCAAAATACTGCACTATATGAAATGTATGTCGCACACGGTTTACTTCAAGGTTTGGAGGCTCCATTAAAGATATTCCTACAATAAATCATCTTCAAGTTGACGTTCTTTGGTGTGAAAATATTCATTATATCATATTTGCTCAAAGGATTTGGCTCTGGAGTTCTACAAGTAGTTATTTCAATGACCAACAGAGTTCACTGTTAACAAGGGATTTGCACTCCCGGTAGACACATGGTAGGATGTGGAATGTATATCGCACACGGTTTACTTCAAGGTTTTGAGGCCCCATTAAAAATATTCCTACAATGAATCATCTTCAAGTTGTACTTTGGTGTGAAAATATTCATTATATCATATTTGCTGAAAGGATTTGGCACAGGAGTTTTACAAGTAGTTATTTCAATGACCAACCGAGTTCACTGTTAACAAGGGATATTCGCTCCCGGCAGACGCATAGTAGGATAACATGTCACATGTTTCACATCATATGCGACAACTGTAAGGCTCGTAATTTTTTTATGTTGACTGTTTATCTCCATATATTTTAGAATCTATCTTAGATTCTATATAGCCTAAATGAGGTACAGTAAGAGGCTACTTTATACATCTAAAATGCACTATTTGCGGCCTAAGAGTTGGTGTTCTACTGATCACTACAGCACGAGGTGGACTATTTTATGTAAATTAGGGGATAAAACACCATTACGGATATTTCCCTTGAAATATTACCAGCATGCATGCAAAAGTATGTTGTTTTGTCAAATCTGGACTATCTGCACTGTTGTAAACATCAAGTGATAATCGCCAGGTATTAATAAATTTAATACCGGGTGAGTTAGCCGTGGTCGTTACGGCATGACTGCTGGCAGTCGCTCACATCCGGGAGGCGAGGAAGTTCAAATCCCCACGCCGGTAATCTTGAAGATGGTCTTCTGTGGTTTCCCATCTTCCTTCCAGGCAAATGCCGGGGTTGGTCCCTCACTATAGGCCACAGCCTTCCAAATCCTCGTCCTTCCATTCCAACTTTCCTCCCCAACGGTACTTGTAGCTCACCCATTGGGTGTCCGTCTCGAAGCAGCTACAAAACTGGCGAGCCGAACGTGTCCTCGGACACTCCCGGCACTAAAAGCCATACGCTAAAAAAATGAAGCGGCTTCGGTGGCGCAGTCAGTAGCATTCTGAACTGCTGTGCTCAAACCCGACCGAACTCGTCGGATTTTTTAAGATCGTTAAAAATCCTTCATTATGCCCTCCTTCGGAATATTTATGGCATGTAAAAGATCCTACCTCTACAAACGGTAGTGTGTAGCCAAATGTGTAAGTTACATTTCGTTGAAACGCTCTATCAAGTTCCAACGTTCACCACTAGGCGTCAGTGACAACTGGTGGCCCAAGTTGGAACTACTTGAAATTCAACTGTACTTGTAGCTCACCCTATGGGTGTCCGCATAGAAGTAGCTACAAACTCTGGCAAGCCGAACATATCTTCGGACACTCCCAGCACTAAAAGCCATACGCTAAATAAAAAATAAGTAAATAAATAAATAAATACATAAATACAATATTTTTTTTTCTCCTTTACCTAACTTATGTTCAACTTAATGTAGTTTTTAGTTTGATCTTTCTTCTTCTTCTAGTCCCAATCCCTTCCGGATGTCGGCAACCATCTTGACTGTGCTTTCTCTGTTCTGAGCTGTTTGGAATAACTCTTCCGATGTCTTGCGAGTCCATTCTCTGAGGATTTTAGCCAGTAGATTCGTCTCCTGCCAACACTTCTCTTTCCGGGTATTTTTCCGTGCATATTAATTTCTTGCAGTAGATGGTATCTGCTTCTGCAGCGCATGATGTGACCGAGGTATTGCATTAGTTTGATCAATCACAAAATTTGTATAGATTTCATGAAAATGAAAATGAAAATCCACAGCCTGCTTCCAGTCTCCGACCGGGTCAGGAATGTTATGAATGAAGCCCCCATCTAGCGGCGAGGATATGGACTGTGCCGGCTGCCGAGGCCTGACGCACTCCTCTGGGGCAATGACTAAATGAATGACAGATGAAATGAAATGCTAGTGGAGAGTGTTGCTGGAATGAAATTTTGACAGGGAAAACCGGAGTACCCGGAGAAAAACCTGTCTGCCTCCGTTATGTCCAGCACAGATCTCACATGGAGTGACCGGGATTTGAACCACGGACCCAGCGGTGAGAGGCCGGCGTGCTGCCGCCTAAGCCACGGAGGCTACATAGATTTCATGCTCTTAGTTTAATTTAAGTTTACTTTAACTTTATCACGTTAATAGTCACCAATTATTTGTGAGTTTATATTTTCTTTTTAAATTAGCTTTTCAGATTACTTTAACTTTATCTATTTATCTTGAATATTGTAGGTTATATTATGCCCCGTATTATTATTGTATGTGCTTAGTAACATTGAACATGCGATTGTAATCCTGCTATGTATTATTGGTCCCTATAATAATAATAATAATAATAATAATAATAATAATAATAATAATAATGTTATTGGTTTTACGTCCCTTCTAACTACTCTGGTGGCTTTTAGAGACGCAATATTGGTCAGACTCCAATAATTGGAATGTTATTCTATTGGAGTCGATAAATAAATGAATTAATTAATTAATTAATTAATTAATTAATTAATTAATTACTTAATTAATTAATTAAATAAATAAATAAATAAATATTACAATGGTTTAGACATGTGAAAAGGATGCAGAATAGTAAAATTCCAAATTTAATGTTACATTGGCAAGCTGGAAGCAAACGGAAACAGGGTAAACCAAGAGAGCAATGGATGGATGGTGTAACGAGAAGCATGGCTTCCAGAGGCTTAACCGAGGAAGATGCTGAAGACCGAAATTTTTGGAGGAGTAGAGTATTTTTGAGTTGAATGAAATCTACTGTATTGTAGAATATTCCTAATAGAGAAGAAGAAATAAATAAATAAATATATAAAGTTAAAGAGATCGGGCATTTGGCACTGACTTTCGCAATTTACCCTCGTCAGTTATCCATTTTGTCCAGAAAGCTCTAGAATTGTATTCCCAGTCGTTGTGTCGCGCCAGTTTAGCACGATGTTGCCAAAATGAAGACAGATGGTTGATGAGGGGTCAGGTCAGCCTCTCCACAGCAGTTCGCAGCTTCCCTCAACAGCTGCCGCGACCCAAGGGATCTTAAAAGAAATTTCGCACATTTCTGCCTATGGACGACCTCAAATAGCTTACATTCTCCTCCAACTAGCCTAAAGTTATCTCATGCGGATCTCTCGTACGAGCCAGTTGACTGTCTCCTCTATAATAGATTATGGAATGTTTCGCAGATCTTTGCCTCCGTTTGAAATGTCATTGTCCTTTTTAAGGCATACGTCATTTGTAAGATGGTTATTTCTGCATTTAAGGGCATGTGTAGAATATACAAGCATTTATGTCATCACTCATCAGTCATACGGAAGATGTCTTCGTAGAACAGCAATCTTTCATTTTGATGGACGACATTATCTTGGTGTATAGTTCTTCATTGGATCTCAATCGTACCTGGCCATCAACCCCTTTGTTGCATAAAATCTTCTATAATATCCTTCGTTCTCGTTTCATTAGACCAATTCCTTTTTGTTTTTGAAGCACAATCGTGTTGACCGACTGAAAAGCAACAGGGTCATTATCTATGTGCGCCCCGATAAACATGGCAAGCTAAGCCGGCTGTGACTGGCGCAGAACGTGGGCGCGCGTACGCGGTTCAGGCGGTGGTGGCGCGCTCCGCTGACTCATATCGTTAGTTCACACGTGTTTTGTCATTCATATGGACTTTTATCTGCAAAGCTTAGACGTTAGTGTTGCACGTTTAGTGAGTATTGTGATTACTGTGATTGTTGGTCATGCCTACACACCAATTCAAATTGCGCGAACATGTGTATATCCATAATTCGTATATAAAAAAACAGAAAATCTTGTTCTGAAACGAGATGAAAATTTCAAATCAAGTTTCCAGGGAGAACTGTGCCTAATGCCAGTACAATTAGGAGGCTCGCTAAACGATTCAAGAAAACAGGCTCCGTAAATAATAAAAGAGTTGACAGACATTCTTTCATCAGAAGATGTCAGGTGTGTTTTACAAGAGAGGGAGGACATTTTCAGCATCGCCTATGAGCACTGTAAGTACACATTATTGAACATGTTTGGTAAAAGTGTGAATGTGCGCGCCACCACCGGCTGAACCACGTACGCACGCCCGCGATCTGCGCCAGTCATAGCCGGCTTAGCTTGCCGTGTTTACTCACGTTCACATAAATAATGACCCTGTACAAAAACAATTTGTATTGGCAACACTGAAAAAAGAATGGCTTCAAATTTCTACACATCTAGCTATTCTTTTTACATCGTTATGTCCGTCTAAGTAACGCGATTGAGCCTATCTAGCTGATTTTGCTTTTTTGTCCTCCCAAATTCTCTTCATATTCTCGCTATGTCTCTTTATGCGCTCCAGGTTCTTTTGGATGCAATATTTGGATGATCTGAAAATTGATGATTGTCAACTAGTTCTCCGAATTTAGGTCTGTCCAGTACCATATCACTTGAGATGTCTATTTCCTGAAGATCTTTATCAACTTCAAGCAGCCAGTTGTGCTTAGCTTCCATTGAGAGAGTAAGATTTAGAATGATTTAAGTCAGCCTGTGATCACTCATTCTGATAATAGGCTATAGCTAAAGCCCCGCGCGGATGCGGATATCCGCGGATATCCGCAAAATGTTTCGCCATACGGATATAGTTTGCATGGCTGTGCGGATAGCGGATAAGCTGCGAATGATGTTTAGAGTAATTTTGCGGATAGTTTTTAGAATAAAATGTTGAACGGTTTTTTTTTTTATTTAAATAATTTACTTCTTGCTAAGATCTGAGTCTTTCACGGATCTTGCTATTTCCCTATTTGCTCTCGCTTGGATTGCATGAGAATAATAGGGAAGGGATAGAAGCCAGCCATGGAAATTAGTGTTGACTTATACCAAAACATAATCCTTTACTCCTGCGCTTGCCTGCGAGGGCATATCCGACGACTATAATTAGACACCCGCTGTTTCACTTGCCGTTACTCAGAGGGACAAAACTCAGTCAACATTGTCTAGCCTACGGGAACTCCTCAAATGTCTAAAAGTGTTGCTGTAATACTTTATGCTTTATCTAATAAATTAATAAATGAACAAGAAATTCCGTGACGAACTAAAGAGCCTACTTTTCATCAAATTAAGTTTCATGCCAATGAGTAATCTACAGTATATGAACCTATCTAGAATAATGACGAAATTAAGTTGGTAATATCGAAATGTCTAATTAGTTCGAAATACATCTGGTATAATGTAGCCTAATAGAGCACTACAGTCGGCAGACCTGGTGACTGAATATATTCTTAGTTCCATCTCGTAAGGTACAGAATAAAAAATTTGGTTGAAGTCCAATGGACGTTACATGATCGACACTAGATCGATCAGCACGCGTAAAAGCATGTTGGCAACAATGTAATGCGTTGCTGATCAGAAATAATTTGAAATATTATGATATCTTGTTGTGCCAATTTTGGATGAAATCCATTTGTTAGTATATAAGTTACATGTATTTTAAAATTGGACCTATCAGCAGGCATAGAATCATGTTGGCAGCACTGAATCATATTAATTACTCCAAATTAATCTAGAATGTTAGGTCCTATACGCGTGCAAAGTATAGAACTGTTGGCTTGGATACTTTCTGATGTATTGATATTAGGGTAAAAACATATAGACAGAATTTATTAACAGTTGGCAGCCCTGATTGCTCTTAAGAATACTTATAGTCATGTCTGTTATGTTACACATAGCACATACGAAATTTGGTTGAAATCCAACTGATAGTATAGAAGTTACATGTATTTAAAAATTTGTACTATCAGCAAGCTTATAATCATGTTGGTAGAACTGACGTATATAAGTTACTCCAAATTAATCTAAAATGTCAGGTACTATACGTGTGCATAGTTTAAAAGCTGTCGGCTTGCATACTTTATTGGTATTTGGATTTAAAAAAATAGAGAGAGCATTTATTAACAGTTGGCAGCCCTGGTGGCTCTTAAGAATACGCTCAGTCATATATGCTTATGTACACATATTACATACAAAATTTGGTTGAAATCCAATTGATAGTGTAGAAGTTATATGCATTTAAAAATTGGACTTATCAGAAGGCTTAAAATTATTTTGGCAACACTGTCATGTAAGGCATCCTGGAAATTAAACTGCAATAGTATTATCTACATGTGTGCCAATTTTGGAATAGCTCCCATGCATACCTTCCAAGATATCCAACATGGAGCTCACATTTCTAGTGCGTTTTTTCAGCAGTTGGTAGCACTGACATCATTTTCAAATATGGACATAAGCTATTCCGGTATACATCTTTACTCATACTAAATTTGGTTTCGATTGCTTCAGCCGTTTAGGAGTTGATAGGGGGAGACACACACACAGACAGACAGACAGACAGAAGGACAGACAGAAGGACACACATTTTCCCGGATCGATCTCATAAGTCTACTTTTTCCTCATTTTTGCAAAATGTGAAAAGTAGGCTAAAAATATTATTGTACTGTCAGTGGATTTGGATAACCAACGTGCGAATGCGGATAAAAGCCATGCGGATGAGGGGCGGATGCAGATAATGGTCGTGCGGATGTGGGGCGGATGCGGATAACAGTTGTGTGGATGCGGATAATGCAATGTTTATCCGCGCAGGGCTCTAACTATAGCCATATCCTTTCTAACGTCTTTTCGTAAATGTGTCCAAGATTTTCTCCGAATGCTGGTAAAGCTCTTGGGATTTCCTTTTAATCCTACAGTAATTCCCTCAGTACAAACTGGGCCAAAGATTTTCCTCAAGATTTTTAGCCTACATTTCACATTTTGCAAAAATGAGGAAAAAGTAGACTTATGAGATCGGGCAAATGTCTGTCTGTCTGTCTGTCTGTCTGTCCTTCTGCCTGCTGTCCTTCTGTCTGTCTGTCTGTCTGGCTGGCTGTGTGTGTGTGTGTGCCCTCCCCCCCCCCCCCTATCAACTCCTAAACGACTGCAGCAATCGAAACAAAATGTGGTAGGAGTAAAGATCTATACCTGAATATCTCACGGCCATATTTGAAAATGATGTCAGTGCTACCAACTGCTGAAAAATCGCTATTGAAATTTGAGCTCCATGTTGGATATCTTGGAAGGTATGAATGGGAGCTATTTCAAAATTGGCACACGTATAGATAATAATATTGCAGTTTAATTTCCAGGAGGCCATACATGGCAGTGTTGCCAAAATGATTATAAGCTTGCTGATAGGTCCAAATTTTAAATGCATATAACTTCTACGCTATCAATTGGATTTCAACCAAATTTCGTATGTGGTATGTGTACATAAACAGATATGACTGAGCGTATTCTTAAGAGCCACCAGGGCTGCCAACTGTTAATAAATGCTCTCAATTTTTATTAATCAAAATACCCATATATCAGAAAGTATACAAGCCGACAGATTTAAACTATGCACACGTATAGTACCAGACATTCTATATTAATTTGGAGTAACTTATATACGTCAGTGCTACCAACATGATTCTAAGCTGCTGATAGGTCCAATTTTAAATTGCATGTAACTTCTATACTAACTGATGGATTTCATTCAAAATTGACACAACAATATATCATATTATTTCAGATTATTTCTGACCAATACATGTATATCATTGTTGCCAACATGATTTTACGCGCGCTGTTAGATCCAATGTTTAACTGCATGTAACGTCCATGCTATCCCAACCAAATTTTGAATTCTGTACCATAAGAGATGGAACTAAGAATATATTCAGTCACCAGGGCTGCCAAGTGTAGTTCTCTATTAGGCTACATTATGACAGGTATACAGTATTTCGAACTTATCAGAAATTTTGATATTAGCAACTTAATTTCGTCATTATTCTAGATAGATCCATATAGATTAATCATTGGCATGCATCTTAAATTTCAAGAAAAGTAGGCTCTTTAGTTCGTCAAGGAACTTCTTGTTCTTTCTTGTTTTTGTATAAGTTTCATTATTTATTTATGTATTATTCGCTAATTGGCCAACTAGAAACCACGATAAGTTCCACTATACATTCTGGCGTTTATTCAATCTACTGTACGATTGATCCAGTAAGCTTTCATTAGCTTGTTGTGTCGAGCACTGCGTTCATCCGACCACTTTGCGCCGGTTGTCCATTTCTCATCTCGGAAAGTCCCCACCCAAGTCAGGATGCTTATTCAGAAAAGGCCTCGTTTGTGCGCATCATCTGGTCATAGGCCCATTTCTTGGAGGTCTTTATTGACGTTAACATACCAGGGAACTGTTGTTTTTGGTTTTGAGTCGAAATTGTTATATACTTTTTGTCCATCCGTCACAAGTGACTGTAGAAGCGAGCCCTGCGTTTGCGCATTATGTCTGTGATCTTCTTATTAGGACCAAATTGAATCACAAAAATACTTTTCTTAAGCCTCTTGTTATCTAACCTCCTTGTCGGAAGTTTATAAGAAAAGAGAGGAGAAGAAGGAATAAAGTAGTTCCGCCTGTGCTTAATGATTTGATCTCCCATAATTCAGGGTATTTAACGATCGAGTATCATATTACCAGCATATAGTATTGGGCATTCAGGGCACGGAATGAGGTAGAAATGGAGCGAGCCCTCTGAGATTCGAATCTCAAACATGTAAGTAAGTTGAGTTTCATAGCTCATTTTACTCCCATTTGCTACATTACAGTAATTTCCCGTCCAAGTGTCCTGTTAAGTGATTGCATAAACTGCAGAGTGATAATGAATTCTCTTTACTCTTGTCTCATGCATAAGTCCAAGAGCAGACGCATAATGTTCCTATTTATTTTATTATTGGTTGGTTCCTAAGTTAGGGGCTGCGACAACGCGGTCATGTAGCCCCGTGTACTTTGGGTGTGTGTAGAATTTGTCTGATAACCGGTGTTAATTGTGATGGCTGTTTTAGTTTGTGTAATCTGTGATTCAGGTAGAAGGACTGCAGACGATCAATTTTTCAATTATTGTAGTTCCTACTTTTGCTACCAAATGTTACCGTCCTCGACACCTTGCTGCGGACTTGGCTACTAGATGCCATCGCATTCAGCCCCTGGTGGCGAACGTTGGAACTAATATAGCGTTATCAACTAACCTACATTTTTTTAGCTTCCACAAGAGTAGTTAGTGGAAGGTTCTTTTTCATACCATAAATCTATGACATGGGACCGCCGGCTTTACTTCCTCTCCGAAGGAAGGCATACTGAGGGATTTTAACGTTCTTAAAAAATCCGACGACCTCGGCCGGGTTTGAACCTGCGATCTGCGGCATAGACGCTCAGCATGCTACCAACTACGCCACCGAAGAATGTTATTATTGGATTAGAAGGAGTAGAAAATGGAAGGTGTCTAACATATTTGAAAACATCTACATGAGAGTAAAATTATTTAATAACTAGCTTCGCCCTAAAGGTTCACCCAGCGTAAGCTTAAAGAATTAGGTTGGCTCAGGCAAGGAAATCATTTCTGCAGAAAAGGACTCGGTTGATATCAAATACAGATTTAGGGATTAGGAAGTCATTTTTGAAAGCCTTTGTCTGGAGCGTGTACTCGATGGAAGTGAAAGACTATTGGCACAGCATAAAAGAGGGAAATAGAAGCATTTGAAATGTGATGTAACAGGAGAATGATGAAGATCAGATGGGTAGATGAAAAAATCCACAGCCTGCTTCCAGTCTCCGACCGGGTCAGGAATGGAATGAATGAAGCCCCCAACTAGCGGCGAGGATAGAATTGTGCCGGCTGCCGAGGCCTGACGCACTCCTCTGGGGCAATGATTAAATGAATGACAGATGAAATGAAATGATAGTGGAGAGTGTTGCTGGAATGAAATTTCGACAGGGAAAACCGGAGTACCCGGAGAAAAACCTGTCTGCCTCCATTTTGTCCAGCACAGATCGCACATGGAGTGACCGGGATTTGAACCACGGACCCAGCGGTGAGAGGCCAGCGTGCTGCCGCCTAAGCCACGGAGGCTAGATGGGTAGATAGGGTAACAAATTAAGGATTTCTGGCGACTGCTATTGAAGATAAGAGATAGGTTGGCAGGACACATACTAAGACACCTAGGAATAGTAAACTTAGTTATGGAAGGAAGGGTCGAGGACAAGAACTGTAGGGGTAGACCAAGGTTTGAATATGGTAAACAAATTGTCTCGGATGTACAGAAAGGTGTGGTAACTATGTAGAGATGAAACGATTAGCTCAGGACAGGGAGGCATTTAGAGCTGCATCAAGCCAGTCAAAAGACTAGACTCAACACAATGCTGTGACACATGGTTTGTTTGGATATTTCGTCATGAAAATGCATGCTAATATCGCTGCAAGAATTGACAACTGGGCTATTGATAGTAGTATTATCCACAATCCCTTTAAACTACGACGAAACGGTCAAGAAGTCTGGTGTCGAAAGAAAGGAAGCTGGCACGAAAGCCTCATATCATTAGGGAAGGACTGCTGCGCAGACAATTTGGGGGACGAAGGTTGCGACTGGGTATCCGTTGGCCGCGTACTGTTCGGGTCCAAGCTCTGTGAACTTGCGGGCAGGGAAGGGGCAGGCGAGAAGAGAAGGGTATGTCAACAGCCCGCCGTGATATCTGGTATTCCTTTCTATTCCAATACTGCTAACATACGGCTGTTGCTCAAACCACTGTGGTGTTGCGAATGAGTGAGTGAGTCACCGACCAATGTATCTGGTTCTGTTACTACGCACGGACCAGGAAACCTCATCACTCGTCACCATCACTTCTCATAGTCCGCGGTCCAGGTTCCTGGAGCTTGGACCCGAGCAGTACTTACGGTACACCCAGCAGCTGAGAAATGTTTGCGGAATGTTTGCTCACAATAACACGTACTATTGTTACATGGCCGACTGGTGCTATCACACCTCACACCAACTGAGTGTCAAAAGACATTGTGCTGAAATCTCACATATTTTGTGAGTTATCTCTCAGTGACGCATGCTAGTGAGCGAATCCTTCTGGAATGCATTTGTATACACTTTTCGGCGTTTCTGCTAGCTACAAAGCCAGACTTAACATTGTTATTAGCATGTTGCACGATTTAAACAAAGGATCGGGTGGATCACGCCATTCCACTTCCTGGTGTAGCGGCTAGCATTCTTGGCTGTCGCCCCGGAGGTCCGGGTTCGATTCCCAACTCTGCCAAAAAACAATCTGCTCCGAGGGCAGGAACGGAGTACACTCAGCCTCGTGAGGCAAGACTGAGAAAAGTTGGGTTCAATCCCCACCTTATCTTGGAAGTGGTTTTCCGTGGTTTCCCATTTTTACTCCACGCAAATACCGAGATGGTTCCTAAGTTAAGGTCACCGCCACCTCCTTCCAAATCCTCACCTGAATTACAAATACACACACCACTACAGACATCATAACACAGGTAATCAGACTGATTCTTCAAATCCTAGTTCACGGGTCTCAATGACCGCGATGTCCACGGCCCTCAAATGAAACAACAACAAACAACAACCATTCAAAGAGCCCTAACACCAGCCGTCTTTGAAATTGTTTTCCAGGGTTTCACGTTTTTAACTTTTGGCAAATGCTGGGATGGAACGGTGTCATCCAATAGCCTACAACGCGGCAATGAACAGTACCGGTCTAAAATTGAGGACCACATAGGGAAATCATGATATGTCACCTAAAACCTAAACTTGTGGCACCAGAGCTCTTGCGATTTTTTTACTGAGCTCTTACATATGATAGAATATGTACGTCGCACTGCTGTTGTACTGGGTAAGCGCCTTGCGCTCTTCATTTGTCTCCTGCGTTCTCATGCCGCTAATATCCACGAATTTAAGTTGTTTAAATTGCTATTTTCGTGACTATGCCGAGCTATTGCAGTGTTCCTCTTTGCAAAAATCAGGGAAATCCGATTTCGTGTCACCAATTATTTTCACAAAATAAAGAAATGAGGAAGAAATGGTTACATGCTATTAGAAGGAAACATTTCGGTGAAGAAAATCTGACCGAAAATATTAAAGTGTGTTCCCATCGTTTTCAACTCGATGACTTCACGAAAACTGTGTTGGGCAAGTGTGATTTACAAAGGGAAATAATTCCTACCTATAAACTGAATAAACATATCGATAACAACCACTGAATTTATGCGTTTGTATTTGAAGATGAGTGAGCAAGATTAAAACCGGGCACTGTTCCATCGCTTTTTCCGTGGACCACGAACACAACAAAAATAAGGAAGAGGCCATACACAAGAAAATTGCCAGTTTACCACGATAAGCCTACAATATCGGAATCTGCATAAATTATCTCCATTGAAGTACGGTACGGGAAGAAATCGTCAATATATAGGAAGAAGTGAATGTAACATTTGTGACTCCCATTTTCAAAGGCATCAATACTCGGACAAATACTTCAAGAATAAATGTCACAACATTAACAGTCAAAAACGTATTATGGTTGGTTTCTTGAAATCAGAATTAATCGTCAACTTACATCTGCCCGACGGAGAATGTGGTACCGGTAGTGACTGACTTCTACATTCTTGAGTCATAGGCCTAAGTTAGCCAGATGAATGGAAACAGTTCATGGCCTTAAAACAGGGATTCTCAAACTTTTTAAATACTGTACCCCTAAGTCGTTTCCAAGGGGTACGGAAACGATTTGTATTAAGAAATTGACAAATTACAAAAGAACCAAACGTTGCGATGCATTTTGAGGTAAACAATACCGGTATCAACTTTCTTTGATTATGTTTACCTTAAAACAAGACCGTTTCATGTACGCTATCAACAAAAAAATACACGAATCGAAGTCTATAAGCAAGGGGAGCCAGTGAATATTTAAATCTCTATTTATAAAAGGAAGATTATAGTTTTACGTGACCGTTAATCTAGAGATCATAAGGCACAGAGGACTTCCTCTTTACGCGGAATCCGAACAGGACAAGGCATTTCACTTTGAAAATGTCACATGCATTGACCGGGAAATCTCTATTTATGATTTAAGTCTTATGGAGATATAGGCTATTTATCAATATAGGCCTACAATACTCAAGCATGCTGACTCCTATTCATAATTTGAATAATAAAGCGTGTTAGAATTTTGTTATTACCGCTGTAGCCTACTAATTCTTCCCTCCTCCCACTAGTTTTAGCGCCTCTAGTCCGTAGCTCATTTTACAGTTGTTTAACGCTTAAACGCTGAAAATCGTTCATAATATATTAGAGGATATACCTATAGAATTAATTAATATAGTCTTGGAGTAAAATTAGAGAAGATATAAGTTACTTTAGCTTAGAAAACTCGGTCACAATCTATACATTCCTCGTAGCTGACTGGGGGAAACATACGACGATTGCCTTGCGCTTACCCAGTACTACACGAGCGCTATCTGGTGCGAACTTTCTCAGGCTACATCCCTAAGGTCACACCAAAAAATCACCATTTTCAGAGGTATAATGTATTCCAACTGGTTGCAGGTATTGCCACCAATTTTCTCTTTTAGACTTGGAATAGTTGGGGATAATTTGGTATAAATATACAAATTCCGGAAAAATGCAGGACTTTGTTCCCCCCTGGTTTATACTTTTTCAAGCCAGTGCTTAAATGGTCGGTTTTTCCTTCTTATTACGCTTGTCGTAAGGCTTCCTTGCTACCTACCCGCTTCTAACTTGTCGTGTCTAGTAGCTCCACTTTGACTCAACAGATAGCATCAAAGCACAGATTTCGGGCTTGTAGGATTTCGCCAGGAGATTATTTTGTTGTCAGCAGTGCATAGTAACATTTTAGCGCTGGCTTGAAAAAGTATAAACCCGCAACAAAAAAAAAGGTCCTGCATTTTTTTCGGAATTTGTATATTTATACCAACATTATTCCCAACTATTGTTAAGTCTAAAAAAGATAATTGGTGGCAATACCAGCAATCAATTGGAATATACAATACATTATACCTCTGAAAATGGTGATTTCTTGGTGTGACCTTCCAACAGTGAAAAAATCATAACTTCTACATTACTTGGCCCAATTGAACGAAATCAGAACGCATATATTCTATCAGATGTAAGAGCTCAGTGAATAAATCGCAAAGCTCTAGTGTCACAAGTTTAGGTTTTAGGTGACATATCATTATTTCCTTGTGTGGTCTTAAACCTTTGACGGGTACTGTATATAAACATGGCAATAATATCGCCACAGAGTGGTTTGTTTGAGTGCTCGGTGTTAAATCGTCCTTTACCTTAACATTACTTTTGTGTTATCTTCTTCTCTATTAGGAATATTCTACAATACAGTAGCTTTCCTTCAACCCAAAATTACTCTACTCCTCCACAAATGTCGGTCCTCAGCATCTTCCTCGATTAAGCCTCTGGTAGCCATGCTTCTCTTTACACCATCCATCCATTGTTCTCTTGGTTTATCCCGTTTCCGTTTGCCTTCAGCTTGCCAATGTAACATTAAATTTGGAATTCTACTATTCTGCATCCTTTTCACATGTCTAAACCATTGTAATCTTCTTTCTTCGACCACTTCTAGTAATTTTCTTTTTTACCTGCATAATTTCTTTGATTCTCGTATTTCTAATTTTATCCAATCTTGATTTTTTTGCCGCCCTCCTCCAATAATCCATCTCTGTTATTAATAACTTGTTTGCTCTTTGTGTTATCACAAAGGCTATAATTAATCGTATAGAGTCGCGATACAGTGAGTGTGCTTGGCGTTATCATGATCTGTTGTATCTACACTGTGAACGACCTCCAGTTAGACTCTCGTTTTGTCTTGATTGATTGATTAATTAATTAATTACTTTACTTTTTATTTCTTTATTTATTAATTTATTTATTTATTCATTTATTTTAATTCTCTCTTTTTTACCGCTGACGAGCCTCTATGACTGGACTGCGTGTTAACAACCACTCTCATTTCAGTGTCTGCGTCTTGTTCGTTTGCCGGATTTGACATGTTGCCAGTATCTCTTGAGCCCATCTATCAGCTTATTCTTCCGCTCACCTGTTAAAGGTCCTCTCCGTCTTCTGGGCTCTGCCTCCACCATAAAACCATTGCAGACTTTTCACCATCCTTCTGAAACTATTCCTGTCTTTGATTTTATCCTCCGTAATGCCCACCTGTCTCACATCTTTCTCACACTCTTGGAACCATTTCGACTTGCAGATCTTCGGTTTAAGAAAATTCCAGATTCGATTTGCAGGAGAATTGTTCCAGTTTGCGGAAGAAAGAAGACAGAATGGCGATCGCCTGAAGAAGATTTCTCTATTTGAATGAACTCGGTGCTGACTCAAGACCGACTTACGCCTATATTATATTACGCATAATTGTACCGAATTAATGTCCGAAGTGTAGCCCTGTGTATTATTCGAATCAGCTGATTTACAACAACAATAATGAAAACTTGGCAACGTAGCTCAGCTCTTTCAAGCTCCCGTCCCTTCCTCCACGTTTTAGCCTATTTTCATTTATGAGATCACCTTTTGTCCGTGTGTGTGTGTGTGCGCGCGTATGTGTGTGTGTGTGCGTAGCCTATCTGTGTGTGTCCCTAATGAATTCTAAACGGCTGGAGCGATTTCAATGAAACTCAGTAAGGTTATTTTGGCCGACTCCGACCGTGCCCTTCAAATTGTATTACGTCTCACCAATCCAACATTGCGGCTGTGCGAAATATTTCACCGGCATTTTAGAACTCCGAAACGATTACCGATATCACCCTGACATTTTGTACGGTGATAGGCTAAAGGACACTACTAGAAGTTCACCTATGTGACTTTCAATCACCTGTTAGGTACAAAATTAACATGGCGGTCAAGCGAAGTTGAAACCTTTAAATAGACGTTTCTCGCGATATAACCATCCGAGCGCAGTGTAACTTGGTTCAGCATATGTTTATACATATTGTAATGCACTGACATCTAAATTAGTTTAATTGTTTACATAACCTCAAGATGCCGTCCGTGCGAAATTTAAAAAATAGGTTCTTATTTCTTGTGTCCTAATCATGCGATCAAAGTCAACGTTTGAATAATGAACCTACTCAATAATCACCATATAATAGTACTGTACATAACTCTATGGCCTAAATTATTAATAAAAACCCAAGATGGCGACCATCCGAAATATTAAGAAGGTTCTCAATGAATACTAATCTATGACAGCAATCGAACTGAAATTTTGTATGTTGATAAAGGCTATAAACATAAGTTCACCTATGGGACTTTCAATAATCTGGTGAGCACAAATCCAACATGGTGGCGACGCGAAATTTAAATATTTAAATGGACGTTTCTCGCGTTTTAACCATCCGAGCGCAGTGAAACTTGGTACGGTACATGCTAAGACACATTTTAATCCACTGACATCTAATTTATTTAAATTGTTTTTATAACTACAATATGGTGGCTGTGCAAAATTTTAAAATCTTCTTTTTATTATTTCTTGTGTCCTAATCATGCGATTGAAGTTTGGATAATACGCCTACGTAATAATCGTCATGTAATAGTACATAATTGTATGGCTTGCATACATAAAAATCCAACTTGGCGACCATCCGAAATACTTAGACGGTTCTCAATATCTACGAATCTATTACAGCAATCAAACTGAAATTTTGTATGTTGACAGAGGCTATTAACATAGGCTAAGTAGGATATATGAAAATAGGCTATGTAGTTCTTTACGGAACTACGTTTTTGTTTCAAAATGGCCTACAGTTACAGGGTATCGGTTATGCTATGGTCATCCTCTCTGGACGAACTAACGAGGTATTTCAAATGTGAATCCTTCCATGAATGCTAAATATCCCCTGGATCGATAAAGTTACGAACAAAGATGTCCTCAGAAGAGAAAACAAGTAGGAGTCCACGCAGCACGAACTGCTTTTGATGAGACGGTGGCGCAGCAGCAAGGGGCCAGCAAGAGGGGTTATAATCTCAAACAACAACTTCGTTGGTGGCAAGGCCTGCGGATTTGCATTTCGGACCTTCGACCCGATTGCAAAGAAATGTAGGAAAATTATAAAATGTTATTCTAGGCAATGCTGACACCATCACATGGTTATGAAAGCCGGACGTCCTCGGAAGTGGAAAATATCTTACTGCTGTAAATACATGATTCAACTTATTGAAAAGGTTAAAACGAGTAATTATAGATAATTTTCCGTAGAATTCAATTAGACCATAAGTTGAATTTTTACCAGTTGTTATATACATTTGGGCCCCCTTTTTTTTTCAAAAACCAAAACATTTAATAACATCAAAACGGTGAGAGATATCAAAATATGATAAGGGGTAGAAAAGTTGCAAATCACTGAGATCTTACACCTGTAGATTTAACTTTTTCGATAGGATCGATGCTTCCCGAGGTATAACGATTCGAAAAAAAAGAATGAAATTCACGGCCCCAAAAAAGGAAAACGGTGAGAGATATCAAAATATCGTTTTGAGTAAAAAAGTTGCATACCGCAGAGATCTTACACCTGTATATTTAACATGTTTCGATACGACCAACCGTTTCCGAGATATATCGATTCCAAAAATAAGGTTGAAATTCAGGGCCCCCAAAAAGATCCGGCCCTGCACCGATTTTAACGCCCAAAAATAGGATTCGTCACAGTCACTAACTCTTTCACCGTACCAAATTTCAGCTTAATACCTTGAAAATGGCGACCAGTACTTGGCTAAACGCAAAAATGTCACGCACAATGGACATTTTCAGGGCCCCAAAAAAAGAAAACTGTGAGAGATATCAAAAAAACCTTTTGAGTAAAAAAGTTGCATACCGCGGAGATCGTACACCTATACATTTAACATTTTTCGATACGACCAACCGTTTCCGAGA
The DNA here is from genome assembly GCA_946902985.2 of Meconema thalassinum. Lineage (NCBI taxonomy): Eukaryota > Metazoa > Arthropoda > Insecta > Orthoptera > Tettigoniidae > Meconema > Meconema thalassinum. Next base: position 152,200,671 of record OX336396.1, read on the forward strand.
TATATCGATTCCAAAAAACAGTTAGAAATTCAGGGCTCCCAAAAAAGATCCGGCCCTGCACCGATGTTAACGTCCAACAATAGGATTCGTCACAGTCACTAACTCTTTCACCGTACCGAATTTCAGCTTAATATCTTGAAAATTGCGACCAGTACTTAGCTACACGCAAAAATGTCACACGCAATGGACATTTTCAGGGCCCCAAAAAAGAAAACTGTGAGAGATATCAAAAAAAACTTTTGAGTAAAAAAGTTGCATACCGCGGATATCTTACACCTGTTCATTTAACATTTTTCGATACGACATACCGTTTCCGAGATATATCGATTCCAAAAAACAGTTAGAAATTCAGGGCCCCCCAAAAAGATCCGGCCCAGCACCGATTTTAACGCCCAACAATAGGATTCGTCACAGTCACTAACTCTTTCACCGTACCAAATTTCAGCTTAATATCTTGAAAATTGCGATCAGTACTTAGCTAAACGCAAAAATGTCACACACAATGGACATTTTCAGGGCCCCAAAAAAAGAAAACGGTGAGAGATATCAAAAAATCGTTTTGAGTAAAAAAGTTGCATACCGCGGAGATCTTACACCTATACATTTAACATTTTTCGTTACGATCAACCGTTTCCGAGATATATCGATTCAAAAAAAAGTTTGAAATTCAGAGCCCCCAAAAAAGATCCGGCCCTACACCGATTTTAACGCCCAACAACAGGATTCGTCACAGTCACAAACTCTTTCATCGTACCAAATTTCAGCCTAATATCTTGAAAATTGCGACCAGTACTTAGCTAAACGCAAAAATGTCACGCACAATGGACATTTTCAGGGCCCCAAAAAAAGAAAACGGTGAGAGATATCAAAATATCGTTTTGAGTAAAAAAGTTGCATACCGCAGAGATCTTACACCTGTATATTTAACATTTTTCGATACGACCAACCGTTTCCGAGATATATCGATTCAAAAAATAGGATGAAATTCAGGGCCCCAAAAAAAGGTCCGGCCCTGCACCGATTTTAACGCCCAACTATAGGGTTCGTTCCAGGCCCCAACTCTTTCACCGTACCAAATTTCAGCTCGATATCTTGAAAATTGCGACCTGTACTTTGCTAAACGCAAAAACGTCACGCACATACATACATACATACAGACAGACTTTTTTTTAAGAAAAAAAAATCAACTCCGATTCGATTGGTAAAGGTTTGAACACTGGGCGACGCGTAGTTTCCGAGATCTCGAAAAGTCCTACCACGGCTATATGAAAGCCTATAGGATCTTTAGATCCGGCTTTCATAACAAGTAGGAGTCCCCGCAGCACGACCAGCTTTTGATGAGACAGTGGCGCAGCAGCAAGGGGCCAGCAAGAGGGGTTATAATCTCAAACAACAACTTGTTTGGCGGCAAGGCCTGATGCCTAGCATTTCGGGCCTTTGGCCCGATTGTGTGGTAATGTAGGAATATTATAAAATGTTATTCTAGGCAATGCTGACACCATCACGTGGTTATGAAAGCCGGACGTGCTGGGAAATGGAAAGTATATTACAGCTGTAAATACATTATTTAACTTATTGAAAAGGTGAAAACGGGCTATTATAGATAATTTTCCGTAGAATTCAATTAGACCATCGTTTAAATTTTAACCTATTATTATATACATTTGGGCCCCATTTTTTTTTTCAAAAACCAAAAACATTTAATAACATCTTCAGGGCCCCAAAATAAGAAAACGGGTAGAGATATCAAAAAATCGTTATGAGTAAAAAAGATGCATACCGCGGAGATCTTACACCTGAACATTTAACGTTTTTGGATACGACCAACTATTTCCGAGATATATCGATTCCAAAAAAAAAGTTTGAAATTCAGGGCCCCCAAAAAAGATCCGGCCCTGCACCGATTTTAAAGCCCAACAATAGGGTTCTTCTCAGGCACTAACTCTTTCACCGAACCAAATTTCAGCTTGAGATGTTGAAAATTGCGACCAGTACTTTGCTAAACGCAAAAATGTCACGTACAATGGACATTTTCAGGGCCCAAAAAAAAGGAAACTGTGAGAGATATGAAAAAATCGTTTTGAGTAAAAAAGTTGCATACCGCGGAGATCTTACACCTGTACATTTAACGTTTTTCGATATGACCAACAGTTTCCGAGATATATCGATTCCAAAAAGAAGTTTGAAATTCAGGGCCCCCAAAAAAGGTCCGGCCCTGCATCGATTTTAACGCCCGAAAACAGGTTTCCTCACAGGCCCTAACTCTTTCACCGTACCAAAGTTCAGTTTGATATCTTGAAAATTGCGACCTATACTTTGCTAAACGCAAAAATGTCACGCACAATGGACATTTTCAGGGCCCCAAAAAATTAAAACGGTGAGAGATATCAAAAATCGTTTTGAGTAAAGTAGTTGCATACCACGGAGATCTCACACCTGTACATTTAACGTTTTTCGTTACGACCAACCGTTTCCGAGATATATAGATTACAAAAAAAAGTTTGAAATTCTGTGCCCCCCAAAAAGATCCGGCCCTGCACCGTTTTTATCGCCCGACAACAGATTTCCTCGGAGTCCGTAACTCTTTCACCGCTCCAAATTTCAGCTCGATATCTTGAAAATTGCGACCTGTACTTTGATAAAACCAAAAATTTCATGCACAATGGACATTTTCAGGGCCCCAAAAAAAGAAAACGGTGAGAGATATCAACAAATCGTTTTGTGTAAAAAAGTTGCATACCGCGGAGATCTTACACCTGTACATTTAACATTTTTCGATACGACCAACCGTTTCCGAGATATATCGATTCAAAAATATAGGATGAAATTCAGGGCCCCAAAAAAAGGTCCGGCCCTACACCGATTTTAACGCCCATCAATAGGCTTCGTCACAGGCCCCAACTCTCTCACCGTACCAAATTTCAGCTCGATATCTTCAAAATTGCGACCTGTACTTTGCTAAACGCAAAAACGTCACGCACATACGTACATACATACATACATACATACATACATACATACATACATACATACATACAGACAGACAGACTTTTTTTGAAAATTTTTTTTTCAACTCCGATTCGATTGGTAAAGGTTTGAACACTGGGCGACGCGTAGTTTCCGAGATCTCGAAAAATCCTACCACGGCTATATGAAAGCCTATAGGATCTTTAGATCCGGCTTTCATAACAAGGATCGTCAACTTTTATCTGAAATTAAATGTCGCAAGACTGCCTATTTAGGTCATGTACTTAGAAAGCCAAAAATATCAGCTGCTTCAATTAATATTGCAACGCAACTGTCAAAATCCCATCATGGATTCACAAGATAAAAATAGGCTAAAAAATTGGCTTATGAGATCACCTTTTGTCCGTGTGTGTGTGTGCGTATGTGTGTGTGTCTGTGTATGTGTCCCCCTCTAACAACCTCTAAACGGCTGGAGCGATTCCAATGAAACTCGGTAAGGTCATAGCACCATTTTGGCTGACCCCGGCCGTGCCCTTTAAATTTTATTACGTCCCACCAATCCAACATGGCGGCTGTGTGAAATATTTCACTGGCATTCTATATCTCCGAAATTATTACCGATATCATCCTTAAATTTTGTACGGTGATAAAGGGCACTACTAGAAGTTCACTTATGAGACTTTCAAAAACCTTTTAACTACAAAACGAACATGGCGGCTAAGCGAAGTTGAAATTTTTAAATAGACGTTTCTCGCGATTTAACCATCCAAACGCAATTAAACTTGGTAAGGCAAATGCTTATGGACATTGTAATGCACTGGTATCTAATTTAGTTCAATTGTTTACATAACCTCAAGATGGTCGCTGTGCGAAATATTTCACCGGCATTCTATATCTCCGAAACTATTACAGATATCACCCTAAAATTTTCTACGGCGAATGAGAGCACGACTAGAAATTTATCTATGTGATTTTCAAAAACCTGTAAAGTAGAAAAGGAACATGGTGGCAAAGCAAATTTGAAACATTTTAATAGACTTTTCTCGCGATTTAACCCTCTGAACGCAGTGAAATATTGTACAGCAAATATTCACACACATTGTAATGCACTGGGATCTAATTTAGTTCAATTTATTACATAACCTCAAGATGGCGGGTGTGTGAAATTTTAATATTAAGTTTTAATTTCTTGTGTCGTATACGTGCGATCGAAGTAAAAGTTTGAATAATGAACCTACGCAATAATTTTCATTTAATGGTACATAACTCTATGGCCTATACATATAACAATCCAACATGGTGACCATCCGAAATATTTAGACGGTTCTCAATATCTACGAATCTATTACAGCAATCAAACTGAATTTTTGACGTTTATAGAGACTATGAACATAAGTTCAGCTATTGGACTTTCAATAACCTGGTGAGCACAAATCCAACATGGCGGCGACGCGAAATATAAACATTTAAATGGACGTTTCTCGGGATTTTACTAATCCGAGTGTAGTGAAACTTGGTACGGTAAATGCTTATACAAATTTTAATCCACTGGCATCTAATTTATTTCAATTGTTTTCATAACTACAAGATGGCAGCTGTGCGAAATTTTAAAATATCATTTTGATTTTTTGTATCCTAATCATGCTATTGAAGTTTGAATACTACACTTAGGCCCTACTTAATAATCTTCATGTAATAGTACATAACTCTTAAGACCTACATATATAAAAATCCAACATGGCGACCATTCGAAATATTTTGACAGTTCTCAATATCTACGAATCTATTATAGCAATCAAACTGATATGTTGTATGTTGATAGAGGCAATTATCATAAGTAGGATATATGAAAATAGGCTTTAGTTCTTCACGGAACTAGTTGCTAATTGTTCCGTTCACAATTCACATTATAACTTCTGTTTAACACAAGAAGCGCGCGCGATGCTGTTTGACTTGTGGAGACTGCGTCATCGCTGTGTCCTTCTCATCGTCCCACTGTTATAAACAACAAAGAAAAGCCAAGTTCAGTGGCACTCGTATCATGAAAGGCTAATGCCATTCAAACATCCATGTGAGCTTTGAGTGAGAGTAGAATCCCCATGCAGCGCGATTAAGCACAAAAAGTTGACGCTTGTTATGATCCTGTCGGCGTATGTAATGTATTTATTAAGGGTCGTTTTCTAATTATCTGGTGCTAACGAGCGAAGCGCTCCGCACCCCATTAGTCTGCGCTCATCAACAACTTCTTATCTCCAGCAATAAACACCATTACAGCAATTAATAAGAAACAATGTTGGTAACCAAGTACGGAGGGCTGCCTGCTTTTAGGGGCTGAAGACAACGTCTCTATCAGACTCAACATTTGATTGATTCGGTAGTTTGTCGAGTCGAATCATTTATTTATTTATTTATTTATTTATTTATTTGCGCACAACAGGATTTCCATCCCAATTACAGTGGCATGAAGATACACAGTATGTTATCTTAAAACGTATACTAACTTAAACTAAACAGTAAATAAATAAAGCTAATTAAAATAACTAGGTGTGAAATTAAAACAGTATAAGTTAGTGCAAAAAAATACGAGCCTTACAGTAGTCGCATATGATGTGTAACATCTGAAATAGAAGAAACCTCACGTGAAATTGTTGATACTCCGGTATTTTATACTATTATTGGCACAAATATTAATCTATTGTAAAAGGGAGTGTTTTACAGATATTGTAGTTTATATTTTTTTCTTCTTAGTCGTTTACCCTCCAGGTTGGTGGAACCCACGGACTCAGCGAGGGAACTCACCACTACCGCCTCTACGGGCAGTGTCCTAGAGCGGGGAACATCGAATCGGAAGGGATACATACTGGTGAGGTGGGATTGGCACCTCGCCCAGGCGGCCTCACCTGCAAAGCGAACAAGGGCCTCATGAAGGAAGGTAAGGGATGGTTAGGATGGATAGGCAAGGAAGAGGGAAGGAGGCAGCCGTGGCCTTGAAGAAGGTACCATCCCGGCATTTGCCCGAAGACGAAGTGGGAAACCACGGAAAACCACTTCGAGGATGGCTGAGGGGGAATCGAACCCCATCTACTCATTTGGGCCACCCGAGGCTGAGTAGACCCCGTTTCAGTCCTCGTACCACTTTCCAAATTTCGTGACAGAGCCGGGAATCGAACCCAGGACCTCCGAGGCGGCAGCTAACCATGCTGACTGCTACGCTACGGAGGCGACAGTTTATAATACGGAACTCATTTTATTAGATGATTTGTAGCTTCCACCAGCACTAGCCTAAATAAAGATTACGAAATGGATCAACTAGATTAATAGACGCGACACCGCTCATAACCTTAAATGCCTTATAAACAGGTCCTCTTCATTCACAGAACAACACGTAATTTCATATGGATTCTGTTAAAATGAGTCATATTGATATGATAAATATCGTTTAAAATGATAATCTGGTAGCAAAAATATCTACCCCGTCCGGGATTCGAAACCAAGATCTCTAGATTCACAGTCATAAGCACTAACCCCACGGCTATCTCGGCTACGCAAATTTTGTGCACAAGATGGTAACTTATTTCCACGTTCCAATAGTACTGCATTACGGAATTAAGTTTCATTTATATTTTGCTTGTTTCGATAATGATCCTGCGTGAAATTGAGTTTAAAATGCCTTATGACTAGGCCCTCTTGTGAGTAAAGAGAATGTATTCAGTAATAGTTCATGAAGGCTTGCTCAATTCTCGTATAACCACAACGATTATATTATATTGATGACTGCATTACCGTTATGTGGGTTAATATTTGAATAGCTATTGGGCAGAAACATAATACCGGCAATGCCGACTGCTTACAATGTTTGATAGTAAGGCATTTTACCATTTAAATACTGATACGAAGACTTCGAACATGTACCATGTCATTTGTTTCAATCACTTGACACCAGAGTTCGCATGAGCGTTTTCCGTTCAGTATGTCTTAATACATTCCACATGGCCGAGAATACGTCATGGTATCAATTTCCGACACCGCGCGCTCATTGTTTCTCGTACCACTGCCAGCTGGGTCTTACCACCGCCCGCTGGATCGATCGATCGAGTTGGAAGTGCATCTTATACTTCCGTTCGTTCCACCACTGCCAGCTGGTACACTTCCGTTCGATCGATCTAGCGGGCAGTGCACACTTCCGTTTTCCACCACTGCCAGCAAGTACGCTTCCGTTCGATTGATCGAGCGGGCAGTGCATACTCCCGTTTTCCACCACTGCTAGCTAGTACACTTCCGTTCGATCGATCGAGCGGGCAGTGCATACTTCCGTTCGATCCACCACTGCCAGCTCGATCGTTCCGATCCACTTCCGTCTCCAATTTTCAAAATCACTCCCATGAAACTATCCAGCAACATCAATAATACAAATCTAATACAATGTTGGCTAGGTAAGAATTCATGATTTGCAATTTGCAAGGATCGAGACATTATTTCTGGAGAGTGGTTAGACATTCCATCAAAAATACTGGCAAGGGAGTACTAAAATGTATGGAATTATTATTTGAACAACATTGTTGAAAATATTACACAGTCTGTTCAGCGGTAAATTTTTGTGGGCAGATGTCCTGGTTCTTTTAATTTCAAATGTGATATTGTTCCTAGAATTGATGATTGGTACATGGAAATTTAAGAGAGAGAGGAATTCGGAATTATCAATTGAATTGTTGATAATTTTGAAAAGGAATTTCATAGCATCTATTTTTCTTCGTATTTCTAAACTATGTTGTTGTTGTTGTTGTTTGAGTATTTAGTATTTTGACTGGTTTGATGCAGCCCTCCATGTCTCCCTGTCCTGAGCTAATCGTTTCATCTCTACATAGCTAACACACCCTACATCCGAGGCAATCTGTTTAACATATTCTAACCTTGGTCTACCCCTACAGTTCTTGTCCTCGACCCTTCCTTCCATAACTAAGCTTGCTATTCCTGGGTGTCTTAGTATGTGTTCTACCAACCCATCTCTTCTCTTCATTAGCAGTCGCCAGAAACATCTCTCCTCTCCCACTAGTCTTAATACCTTTTCGTTTGTAACCCTCTCAACCCATCTGATCTTCATCATTCTCCTGTAACACCACATTTCAAACGCTTCAATTCTCCTCTTTTCTGCTGCACCAATAGTCCAAGTTTCACTCCCATAGAGCGCCACACTCCAGACAAAGGCCTTCAAAAGTAACTTCCTAACACCTAAATCTATATTCGATGTCAACAGATTCCTTTTCTGTAGAAATGCTATCCGTGCCTGAGCTAACCTACTTTTTATATCCTCTTTGCTTCGTCCATCACTGGTTATTTTGCTTCCTAAGTAACAGAAGTCTCCTACTTCCTTTAGTTTTTCCCCTGCCAATTTGATGTCCATAGGATTCTGATTTATTTCGGCTGCATTCCAATATTTTTGTATTACATTTATTAATTTTCATCATGAATTCTTTCCTCAAGACGGAGTCCATTCCATTCAAAAACTCATTCAAATCCTCAGGCGTGTCGGCCGAAATGACTATATCATCGGCAAATCTCAGAGTTGAAATTATTTCTCCTTGAATCTTCACTCCCACTTTAAATTTTTCTACAATTTCCACCAATTTATTAGCAGTTCCCGGTGTGGTATCAAGTGAGGATAGTTGGCTGTTCTTAAAAAGGGAGATATTTTAGGAATTTCCTTTGTGTGTTTTCAATCATTGAGGTATATGTCTTGCATCTAGGACTCCATATTATATGCACGCCATATTATAATACTAGCATATTCTAGATTCGGTCTGACTAGTGTGTTGTACAGCCGGCCCCGTGGTGTTGGGGTAGCGCGCCTGCCTCTCACCCGGAGGCCCCGGGTTTGATCCCCGACTCCGTCAGGGATTTTAAAACTGACGTGAGGGTTGGAACGGGGTGCACTCAGCCTCGTGAGGACAATTGAGTAGCTGTCTGACAGTGAGACAGCGCCCCGATCACGAATACCAAGATTAACGGCCGAGGGGACCCGACGCGCTGATCACGCGTCACCCCAATATCTGCAGGCCAAATGGCTGGGCAGCGGTCGCTTGGTCGGCCTTAGCCCGTCATGGGCTGGATAGTGCCAGGGGTTGTTGTTTTTTTCTTTTTTTTTTTTTTTTGAGTGTGTTGTACAGGTGGATACACGTGCTTATTGACTGAATAGTCGGGCTATAGTTCACGATTGCGTATATTTCGAAATTCGAATAATTCATAAATGATTGAATAGGTCTACTTCGAATATTCGAACGTGCGAATAATTAGAACAGTCAAACTATTCATATGTTGGAATAAAATAATCGTATTCGAAATTATTGGAACGATTCGAATAAATCGATGTTCGAATATGAAATGAAAATCCACAGCCTGCTTCCAGTCTCCGCCGGGTCAGGGATGGAATGAATGAAGCCCCCATTTAGCGGCGAGGATATGAACTGTGCCAGCTGCCGAGGCCTGACGCACTCCTCTGGGGCAATGATTAAATGAATGACAGATGAAATAAAATGACAGTGGAGAGTGTTGCTGGAATGAAATTTTGACAGGGAAAACCGGAGTACCCGGAGAATAACCTGTCTGCCTCCGTTTTGTCCAGCACAGATCTCACATGGAGTGAACGGGATTTGAACCACGGACCCAGCGGTGAGAGGCCGGCGTGCTGCCGCCTAAGCCACGGAGGCTTATGTTCAAATATGCGCAGTCCTAATACAAAGGTTTAGCCAAAGAATTCCAAATGTTCAAACAGAAAGCTTCATAGAGATATTGCATACAGGCTTCCACCGGAGGCGGTTTCAGAGGCGTAGTTGGTAGCCAAGATCAAGGGTTCAAACCCGGTTGAAGTCGTCGGATTTTTAAAAGTGTTAAAAATCCCTCAGTATGCCTTCCTTCGGAGGCGAAGTAAAGCTGGGCCCATGTCATAGATTTATGGTATGTAAAATAACCTTCCACTAACTAAACCTGTGTGAAGCAAAATTTGTTGGTTAGGTTTGATTAATGCTCTTAAGTTCCAACGTTCGTCACCAGGCGCTGGTTTAGATGGCATCTAGTAGTAGCCAAGTTCACTGCTAGGTGTCGTGGACGGTAGCATTTGGTGGCGAAAGTAGGAACTACTTGAAATTATAGTCTGCAGTCGTTACTTGAATTAAAACCGGGTGAGTTAGCCGTGGCCGTTACGGCATGACTGCTGGCAGTCGATCACATCTGGGAGGCGTGGAGGTTCGAATCCCCCCGCCGGCAACCTTGGAGATGATCTTCTGTGGTTTCCCATCTTCCTTCCAGGCAAATGCCGGGATTGGTCCCTCAATATAGGCCACAGCCGCTACCTTCCAACTCCTAGTCCTTCAATTCCAACTTTCCTCCCCAACGGTACGTGTAGCTCACCCATTGGGTGTCCACCTCGAAACAGCTACAAAACTGGCGAACCGAACATGTCCTCGGACACTCGCGGCACTAAAAAAAAACTTGAATTAAAAACAGATAACACACACTAATACAGTCATCACAATTAACACCGGTTATAGACAGATTCTACATACACCCGAAGTACACGGGCTACATGACCGCGTTGTCACAGCCCCTGGCCTAAACTAAGGAACCAACAAACCAGACTTCGAAAGGCATGCACGCTGAGACCCGCGGTGAATGTTTCAAACCGTACGAGAGCGAAGTTATTCACGAAGCTGTGCAATTAGAAGGGAGTTATGGTAGGTATTTGTGTTGCTGTCCTTGGGGACTGAATGTCATGTTCTCATCCAATTACTTTTCCTATGTGCATGCACTCAAGCTGGTAGTGAACGAAGCTTCCTTAGCCCACATTCTAGATCCCGGAAAGAAAAGTGATGTGGTCTGACCTACTCTAGTGCGTACACTGCGTTATCGCGTCGTATCCACAGGAAGCTGCCGCACACAATCTACCACGCTGTCACTATTAATATTCTTCCTAGTACAAGGGAACAGTACTGTCACTACACAGTCATTTCTCTTGTGGAAGTAAGATGTAGGCGGGATGTCCATGATCCATTGTCCAACTACCACCTTGGTGGTCTAAAACAAGGTCGGGCAGTAGCGCCGTTACTGATAACTAGGGCTCGGATTTTTAGGTAAATAAATATTTCTTTATGTAAATACATATTTTAAGCATATTTTCTATAAATACATAAATTCCTGCTTTTCACTTATTAGCACATAAAAGGACATAATATTTACATTTTTAAATCAGTATGCTAGATCTTTCAGTTTATTGATTTTTTGTTCTGTGTTTCTTCAAGGGGCAGGAACCTGTGAGCTATCTAATCTTCATGCAGAGCGTATGTCAGCTTGCAACTGTGTTATTCTTAACTTGTCGCCCCGTGCCACTCACCGTGGAAGCCGGGGATTTCCTTGTCCAGAGCCATATTCCACCCCTCCCTCAGCTACTTGGAACCTGTGTCACTCACATGCAGTTCATTTCTGGCACTGTGAAGTGTAACACAGTTCTACTATGCCTAAAGTAAAAGCAACTACAAGTTATCGTCTGTTGCAGAATTTAAGGATAATGTTACTTCTGATGGGGGCGTTCTGTTCTGCCAACCATGTGGGAAAGCAACCAAGGCTGAACAGCGATCTCAAGTTACACAACACCTCGAGGGCAGGAACACGGCGTTCTTAAGTTACAGGCGGGAGCGGTACCCCCACTCTGCCACCGGCGAGTGACGTCAGGGGTCTTAGCTGGCCGGCGGACAGCACGCTAGTTATATGGCAGAGAGATGCATTCATGTAATTAAATCGGTTTTGTTTACAGAAGACATTGGGATGGACTTCCGAATTTCACCACAGTCCTTCCTTAGTGATCGATGAATTGTGTGAGACGTTTTCCGCTGTCACTACGGGCGATTAAAGCAAATGACTGCGATACAAGTCAGCCCAGAGCGGTATACAAAAAGAGCATGCTGGAAACTAATGTTTGATTGCACTACAAGTAGGCGGTTTTTGTATCTTCTACAGAACACAATAATTAGTTGAATATATTTAAGTGAGATTGAAGCCTCCGTGGCTTAGGCGGCAGCACGCCGGCCTCTCACCGCTGGGTCCGTGGTTCAAATCCCGGTCACTCCATGTGAGATCTGTGCTGGACAAAACGGAGGCAGACAGGTTTTTCTCCGGGTACTCCGGTTTTCCCTGTCACAATTTCATTCCAGCAACACTCTCCACTATCATTTCATTTCATCTGTCATTCATTTAATCATTGCCCCAGAGGAGTGTGTCAGGCCTCGGCAGCCGGCACAGTTCATATCCTCGCCGCTAGATGGGGGCTTCATTCATTCCATTCCTGACCCGGTCGGAGACTGGAAGCAGGCTGTGGATTTTCATTTTTCATTTAAGTGAGATTATCATATCTGTTTATGTACTTTAACAAACAGGAAATTTCTTCTTTAACATATATTTCATCAAGTTGCAAAATTACCCACTTATCATCACACTTTTCAGAGGCTTTTTTCAAGAAATGAACGTTTTCGTTAAAATTACCCGGAGCTACCCTAAGGGAAGAAGTCAATCTTTGTAAATGTTTGGAATGAGGAAGGGATAGAAATTTGTTCTGCCTGATAGTATCATAACACTTCGCGGATTGCATGTACAATATGTAAGAGTAAAGTATCATGTTGGAGGACCTTTTTTTGTTCTTAAATATAAGAGAGAATTGCTCGGATAAAAATTAACTTGCTGAGAATTTCCCTCTTTTCCACTATCCAATAAAGTTTCTTGAATGACATCCAGCAATTTTAAGACATTGGCCACGTAATTTTCCAAGTTGGTTTGGAATCTCTTCTCAGTAAGATACTGTAACAAACTGAACAGTGTTCTCCAACTCTTCACAGCTGTTTCAATTCCCAAATACTGAAGAAAGTTCTGTAGAAGGCAATTGCAAATTATTATACACACATCAAAAAAAGTTTTGCATCACCTCGGTTCCAAGAGTTCCGGAACCGTTAAATACAAAGGGAATAGAGATCAACACAAACAACATTTCAGCTCGTTTTATTGCTCATGAGACCCACACATTGCATGTTGTACCATCATACAGCTAGACTTTCAGCATTTGTGGTCCAGATTGCAGTACACACCACTACCTCTAATACCCAGTAGCACGTCCTCTTGCATTGATGCATGCCTGTATTCGCCGTGGCATACTATCCACAAGTTCATCAAGACACTGTTGGTCCAAATTGTCCCACTCCTCAACGACAATTCGGCGTAAATCTCTCAGAGTGGTTGGTGGGTCAAGACGTCCATAAACAGCCCTTTTCAACATATCCCAGGCATGTTCGATAGGGTTCATGTCTGGCGAACATGCTGGCCACTGTAGTCGAGCGATGTCGTTATCTTGAAGGAACGCATTCACAAGATGTGCACGATGAGGTCGAGAATTGTCGTCCATGAAGACAAATGCCTCTCCAATATTCTGCCGATATGGTTGCACTATGGGTCGGAGGATGTCATTCAGGTATCGTAAAGCCGTTTCGGAGTCTTCCATGACCACCAGTGGCGTACGTCGGCCCCACATAATGCCACCCCAAAACATCAGGGAACCACCACCTTGCTGCACTCGCTGGACAGTGTGTCTAAGACGTTCAGCCTGACCAGGGTGCCTCCAAACACGTCTCCGACGATTGTCTGGTTGAAGGCATATGCGACACTCATCGGTGAAGAGAACGTGATGCCAATTCCGTGGGGTCCATTCAGCATGTTGTTGGGCCCATCTGTACCGCGCTGCATGGTGTCGGGGTTGCAAAGCTGGACCTCGCCATGGACGTCGGGAGTGAAGTTGCGCATCATGCAGCCTATTGCGCACAGTTTGAGTTGAAACACGACATCCTGTGGCTGAACGAAACGCATTATTCAACATGGTGGCATTGCTGTCAGGGTTCCTCCGAGCGGCAATCCGTAAGTAGCGGTCATCCACTACAGTAGTAGCCCTTGGGCGGCCTGAGCGAGGCCTGTCATCGACAGTTCCTGTATCTCTGTACCTCCTCCATGTCCGAACAACATCGCTTTGGTTCACTCTGAGACGCCTGGAAACTTCCCTTGTTGAGAGCCCTTCTTGACACAAAGTAACAATGCGGACGCGATCGAACTGCGGTATTGACCTTCTAGGCATGGTAGAACTACAGACAACATGAGCAGCGTACCTTCGTCCTGGTGGAATGACTGGAACTGATCGGCTGTCGTACCCCCTCCGTCTAATAGGCCCTGCTCATGCATGGTTGTTTACATCTTTGAGCAGTTTTAGTGACATCTATGAACAGTCAAAGGGACTGTATCTTAGATACAATATACACAGTCAACGTCTATATGCCGGAGATCTGGGAACCGAGGTGATGCAAAACTTTTTTTGATGTGTGTAGAAAGCCGAAACAAGTAAATGATTATCTACATTAATATAAAGAAACAAAAGTCATAGACTCAAAATTGATTCTATATATAACCACTCTATCGTCAAAAATATTGAAATTAATAGCTGAGTCCCCTTTCACTTTAGTGCTATTATCTGCTAATCGTTTCTCAAGAGAATTGCATAAATTCTCGAAACTGATTATAACATCGTCCCATTCTGCAGCAGCAACAGCACTTTCTTGAGCATGTTCCTTCCTCACTTCGATTTCTCTTCTCCTCTCTTCTGGTTGTATCCGCTTAATTTCACTTTCCTTGGTCAAGTATTTCGGCAAACCTTCAACAATAGTAAGACAAGAACCTTTAACTAGCTTAGGATGATCGTATTTATACACTTGTTTCTGTCCATTAGAATCACAGTATTCATTCTGGAAAATAATGCAGTCCGGTTGAAAATGTTTAATACACACAACACTGTTCTCAGAAGGTGTCCAGTCCTTCCTCGGGATGCTTCTCAGCCATCTATTTCTCAAGTTTACTTCCTTGGGAAAAGAGAAACATTTCACGTAGGCGGTTTCAACTCCACGAACCAGAAAATTACTACTACATCCTGGTACATAACCCCTTCGTGGCATTGTTTGCTTTTAAAACATACCACGTGGGGCACGGGTATATTTAACACTTGTCACTGGACAACTGGAAAAGCAATATATTGTGAAATATCACCCTCGAAACATAGAAACAATGACCACATCACAGCGCTCCAACAAGACTGAGCATCTCTTTGCTGTCTGTAGTAAGACCCGTGACGTCACAGCCCCGCCGGCAGTGTTCCCGCCTGTTAACTTAAGAGCGCCGTGGCAGGAAACATATTGCCGCAGTTTGGCGCCTTCAGAATAAGTGTTGCGCAATAATTGTCGGTCATTTGTGATGGACAACCTGAAGATGTATCTCGTTGTGTATTGTAATTCTTCAGCAGTCAGTAAGTCATAGAATAAATTGCATTCGTGAGTACTGCATATTGTTTATATTCACATTAATAAACTAAATTATAATTAAATATGTTTACTTTTTTGTCACACATGTCAGGTATTTTAATACATAGAAAATAAATATTTTCCCAATTTTTGGCACCTAAAAATCCGAGCCCTACTGATAACTAAGGTTCGGATGTTAAGGAAAAGTCATATTTTTTCCTGAGCTCATTTTTCCCGAAATCTGAAAAATAAATTTGAATGACGGGTCCCTGACCACATTTAAAGCAATTTGATGTTGCCTATAAATGCATATTTCAGCCATTTTTATTGTTTTGGTCTTATTTGGTCATATTTTAGTGATGTAAGGTCATATTTGGTCATAATTTCAGCATTTTTGTTTAAATTTAGGCGTCGGTAACAAAGTACGTGTTATCTGCGTCGAGTTTCAAACACAGGATTTCCGAATAGTGTAGTGGATATATTATATTTTTCTTTCTTTTCCCAGAACAGGCAGATAGCTGGTTTAGAATACCTGATTCTAAGAAGGCGCTCCTGTACGGACGTATGTTAGCACATCTTTCTGGACAAGCGGCTTCGGTGGCGTAGTCGGTAGCATGCTGAACTGCTATGCCCAAGATAGCGGGTTCAAACCCGGCCGAAGTCGTCGGATTTTTTAAGAGCGTTAAAAATCCTTCAGTATGCCTTCCTTCGGAGGGGAAGTAAAGCCGGCGGTCCCATGTCATAGATTTATGGCATGTTAAAGATCCTTTCACAGACTAAACTTGTGTAAAGCAAAATTTGTTAGGTTAGATTTCGTCAGAACGCTCTATCAAAGTTCCAACGTTCACCACTAGGTATCATTGATATCTGGTGGCGAAAGTTGGAACTACTTGAAATTGAACGGAACTTGTAGCTCGCCCTTTAGGGTGTCCGCTGGAAGCAGCTACAGACTCAGGCGAGCCGAACATGTCCTCGGACACTCCCGGTACTAAAAGCCATACGATAAATAAATAATCTGGACAAGTTAGATTGCGACACTGAACTCATGAGGTTACGGAATATGACTATAGTGTGCTTCCGCTTTTCAATAGGATGTCCACTCCAGTAGATATATTTAGCTCAGAAGCAATTAGCAAACAAGGAAATGCCATGTTTAGGAAAACCGAGCAAGAACTGCACCTCAAGGCTATGATACTGAATGAATGTTGAACATTTTAATGTACTGTAGCTCTCTGTCAGTTTGTATGATTAAATGTGTCTGGTGTATTATCGCTGATCACGTTTTGGCACTTAGGACGTTTACTGTATGTTAGTGATACTCTATCTATTCCAAAAATTCATGTCATATTTCATAGTTTATTAGGTCATATTTTATAGTTTTTAGGTCAAATTTATCTAGTTTTTAGGGCATATTTTCTTGCATATTTTATACTTCTTTAGGCCTTAAACTCCCGAACCCTAGTGATCACTCGACGACGAATAAATACCTTTATGTTCGACTATGTCGAAATGTAAATAGGCGGCTTCGGTGGCGTAGTTGGTAGCATGCTGAGGGTCTATGCCCAAGGTCGCAGGTTCAATCCCGGCCGAAGTCGTCGGATTCTTTAAGAGCGTTAAAAATTCTGCAGTATGCCTTTCCTCGGAGGGGAAGTAAAGCCGGCGGTCACATGTCATAGATGTATGGCATGATAAAGAACCTTCCACTCATTACACCTGTGTGAAGCTAAATTATAGGTTATCTTTGACTAACGCTCTAAGGTTGCAACGTTCGTCGACAGGAGCCGACTTTGGTGGCATCTAGTAACAAAGTGCAGAACTAGTTGGTCGTTGACGGTGGCGTTTGGTAGCAAAAGTTGGAACTACTTAAAAATCGAATGTATGCGGTCCTTACTTGAATTAAAAACAGATAACACACACTAATATAGACATCAAAATTAACACCGGTTATCAGAGAGATTCTACACACACCCAAATTACATGGGGCTACATGACCGCGTTGTCGCAGCTCCTAAACTGAGGAACCAACAAACCGAAATGTACATATTATATGTCAGAAAACTGTACAACAGTATAATGAAAGTCATTAAAGTAGTAGTTTTCATTATTATACAGTTTCACTCCACCAATCAGAGCTCAAGATTGTCATGATGAAACAATTGTGTGACCAATAAAGTAAGGATAGCTTCGCACATGCACTGAAAATCCAATATGTCGGACATGTATTACATGATTTGAAAGTTGACAATGTGTAAAGGATATCCGATTCCAAATGTTTGTATAAATAAACTGGGTGTTATGGGAAAATAAATAGCACTGTACCTTAATATCCCCAACTCCAATTTCTACACAGGGCATTGCTTTCGTACGATTTCGGAGACAATTTTAGTGATTGCTGGTGTTGATATAACCACGTCATGGAGGCAGCAAACATATGACATTAGATCCATGGAAATCAATAAGTCAGCTCTCTGTTCAGTAAAGGGATTTCTTATGCGAAATATTTCCGCCAGATGACATGGCTGTTCAATGTGGGACACCATTGATTTGCCTTCCGTTGACATTCTATACGCATCGAATTTGAAGAATAACTAGTTGATTTTAAAGCGTTTGTCACAGCCTATTGTGTGTCATTTGACGAAAATAACAAAATGATCCACCATAGTACCTGTGCGCTATCTATTAGTGCTACTTCAGGATAAACAACGTTTCAAAGCTTTGGAGTTTGTTATTGGGTTGAGAGCAAATGCTGAGCCCACACAATTCCCAGCGCAAGCACTTACACCAACTGACACAATCTTGACAGATATTTATGAATATTTATGTTAGAACATATAATGAAATTATAATTATCGTGGAACATAAACAGTCGTATGCAACTCGCCTATAATGGTAATTAAGACACGCATGTGGAATTATAAAACTCGCTTCACTCGTTTTATACACATACTCGTATCTTAATTATTGACATTATAGGCTCGTTGCATAATGTACTATTCATTTCATTCATTCATTCATGAAATGAATTAGTCAATAAGGACGGGCATCAATTCCACCCGGGAATTCCAGTCAGGTAGCCAGGGTTACCTCAATTCCACCCGGTCCTCCAAGGGACCCAGAAATGAGTTCCTCAACTCCGCCCAGGCTTTTCCCCAATGACGTAAACAAATGTCATAACCCTCCTGCTCGCATACCAAGGGCCGTGCCAAACACCTTATGCAGCGCATGAGTAGAAAAAAATAGAAAACTTGGCAGACTTATGTAAAAGAATATTATGATTAATTTTAAATCACCACCACCAAATCCGCTATATCGTTAAATCAGATATAAACATAATACAAAGAGCTAGATATTAATCACTGTTGTTAAATAAAAATATGGACAGGAAATTTAATAAAATAAGAAAAATCAGCATCTTAAAATCACATAAATCTTTACTTAATTTCAAACTATACAAAAAACATTAGATGAAACCCTTTTCATTCCCTAACTATTGTGTGAGAAACACACTTCACAAGATCTAATCTACTCATTGTTTGGTTGGCGTACTGCATGAGCTTGTTTTCAATGAATTATTTTCTCACACGACAATTCTTGTCTTTGCTCGACACCCGCCCGCTGCTGTTAAGTAGAATGTTCGTGTCTGTCTGTATCTGATGTAGGCACTATATATATTTGGATGAGGTGTTGTACTTGTGTTGTCGTGTGGAATGCAAGAATCCGCTCATGCGCTGCAGAAGGTGTTTGACGTTGACCCGGCCTTTGGTATGCGAGCAGGAGGGTTATGACATGTGTTTACGTCATTGAGGAACTTATTTTTGGGTCCCTTGGAGGACCGGGTGGAATTGAGGAAAATCGGGCGGCATTGATGTTCGACCTTCAATAAAATTATTATTTTTGTAATTCGATGAACTGGTTTCGGTCACATTATGACCTTCATCAGGAAATGTAATTAATATTTATCAATAGAAAAAAAAAAGGAAGTTGCAAGTCTGTGTGATAATGTGATAAAGGTAAAACAATAATTTTCTAAGATGGTATATTGGCTCTCACGACCAGTGAATTAAAACTCAGCAATTCTTCTAGGTTTGTGCCATGTCTTGTGTGGGGTTTCGCCTAGGACAGCAAGCTGACATATCAGCGGGCTCTTGGTGTCCCCGCCCGGACCTCCACAGGAGTAGCGAACTGCACGCTACCTCCCTGCACCACTTTTACTGCAAGAACTAAAATCTCAAGAAGCCTTAACCTCCCTATGAAGGCTTCCAAAAAGATGGTATATTGGCTTTCACGGCCAGTGAATTAAAACTCAGCATTTCTTCTAGGATTGTGCCGTGTCTTGTGTGCGGTTTCGCCTAGGACACCCCGCCTAAACCCCCACAGGAGTAGCGAACTTCGAGCTACCTCCGTTTATATGCAGTGCAACTGCACCACTTTACTGCGAGAACTAAAAGCACAAGCAGCCTTAACCTCCCTATGAAGCGCTGGTGAGCCAGCTTGGTGTCCTCGGCGAAAACCCACATAAGGCATGGCACAAACCTAGAAGAATTGCTGAATTTTAATTTTCTAAGTGTTTCTAATAATTTTCAACAAGTAATAATTAATTTTATATAAAAGCTAGGATCAAAATTATTAACTATCTAAAATATTTAAA
Organism: Meconema thalassinum; assembly: GCA_946902985.2. Lineage (NCBI taxonomy): Eukaryota > Metazoa > Arthropoda > Insecta > Orthoptera > Tettigoniidae > Meconema > Meconema thalassinum. The sequence goes on from OX336396.1 coordinate 152,220,654, forward strand.
ACTAGTCTACTAAAAACTATTAAAACCAGATATGTTACAATTTTCATCAACATGGAAAAATATTTCTTCAAAAGTAGACATTGTTATTTTCATGTCTCTTCTTATTAATGTTCATTTTAAAAATATCTTAATAAGTTTCGGTATTGAGCACATTTCGAGTTGCATTGAACTCTTCTTCAGCAATCAAATTTACATCTTAATTTCTATATACTTAAATGTGTACATTTGATTGCTGAAGAAGATTTAAATGCAATTCGAAACATGTCAAATACGAAAACTTTATAACGTTTTGTTAAAATATTGACAAAATTAAGAGGATCGATACAGCTTAACACATTCATTTAAGAATTTTAAACTTTTTAATATGTTCGATTCCATCATATAGGAACTAAACTTTTTTAAATCTTTGATTCCACCATATATGAACTGAACTTTTTTTAAAATCTTCGATTGGGGGCAGATGACCTTGCAGTTCATCCCCTTAAAACCTCAATAACTAACTAACTAACTAACTAACTAACTAACTAACTAACTAAAATCTTCGATGCCACCATATATGAAACAAACTTCTTAAAATCTTCGATTCCACCATATAAAAACAAAACTTTTAAAAATCTTCGATTCCACCATACATGAAACAAACTTTTTAATATCTTCGATTCCACCATATATGAAACAAACTTTTTAAAATCTTCCATTCCACCATATATATACAAAACTTTTTAAAATCTTCGATTCCACCATATATGAACTGTGCCCTTTTAGCAAGAAATATGCAAATAACAGTATGCCAGCAATGCTCAAATCGGGATTTTCGGGATTATGGTATGTTCTCCCACTCTGTGACTTACACATTTTGGATGAAATAGAGGATACACTTCCAAAATAAATAAACAAAATCAACTCCTATTATAAAACATTTAATTTACCAAATATATGGCGCTACAAACAAATTAAACCAATAAACTACTGACCAATCCTTCTAACTTGTTCAGAGTGAACAAGGAATACATAAAAATCAAACAAATGTTATATTAAAATACATGGTTTCCTACAAACCAACAAACTTATAATTCTTTTCACTTCCATAAAGTATCCCTTTAAAAATTCAATACACTCACGAGCTCCAATGGCTCGATACTTTCCAATATAAACGGTGTTATTCATTACACCTCTCAATATCTATTTTATGAGTTTCTTATAATCCAACAATATATAATATTATTTAAAGTCAATGTTACTCCTTTACTTAAATTTTTGGGCTTTCCACAATGTTCTCATGTTACCACCTCTCTCAAGTTAACAAATTCACTACAGTGATTGGGAAAAATACTTGTGCACTCCCGAGTTATAGAAGACTACTTGAACAAAGTCAAAAATTATGATTACTCCCGAAATCTAATTGTCTTCACTGAACTCGTGAAATCCTACATTACTATACCATTACATTAGGGATTTATATTTATTATTATTTGTCTTAAAATACCATCATCTCATAAGAAAGCAAACGATCTGAACTTGCAAGCGGTAACTTTCATCTACAAGAACCTCGGTTCGAATCCCGGGTCATTAACAAACTCTAAACACTCATGGCGTATTATTACTTCAAACAAGACGGTCCCCCCGACCTACCACACTTTCAATAGCGAGGGGTCGGGCCGTAACACTCAACGTGATTTATTGTCCAGGAGGGAGACCCCAAGTCTCGTCCACACGGGACGGCTACACTCATGCTTTAAAACAGCTATTTCTTATACACAGTTCTCTGAACATACCTGGCGTTTCTTTCATTCATTCATTTTAACAACATTATTTAGGTTCATAGACTACTTTCGTAACCTTGGCATTTATTAATTATGAAGTGTCATCATTGAAGGGTAAGAATAATTCAATACAACAGCAATATTTAGGGGCTTTCACACAAACGAACCTTGGTTCGATTCTCTCACTGCCTCGGGAACTACATCCCATACTGGAGGACTTTACAACAATTCGCGACTTATGGCGACCTCTGTCTACCCTGCGCTCATAATACAATACATTCGCACCCTTTATAAACACACATGGCCTCGTGATCCACATCACTATATGGAGGACTTATCATAGCTCAATTACCGCAATCAACTGTCCCTCATAATTAAATTACCAAGTATATTTAGATTCAACGCCTTCCTAGCGTGACAATTTACTTTAATGCACTACATTGCGCTATACATTACTTTAAGGCCTAGAGTCTTCCAAAGAACTGATAAATTCAAAATCAACATTTGATCTTCATCTCAATTTTTATATTAATCCTCTCCCGTGACAATAATCGCTATACTTTAAGAACATGTATTCACACCATGTCTTTATACTTTTACAGGAGCTTAAAAGCTACTACTTTCATATAATTCAACTTAATCTTCATTTATATAATTTTTATTATTATTCTTATTACACTTGCTTTCATAACATTTATCAAATACACTGATATTTTATTTCATACATTTTCTCTAAGGGATTTATTCATTTCACATAATCATTTTATAGTTTCTCAATTTTTATTTGTTCAGATCGCGCTCTTATTCTGTTATTTGTTATTCAAAAACATCCCTATTTATCATTCTCAGGTGGATTGTACACAAATACTTCCCAACACATAACATAATGAAAATGGTTACTTACATACTCGGACGGTCCCCAACCATACTTTCCAACGATGTTTCATTTCGCCCACTATTTGTGATTAAGCCATCTTGCTCAAATTCATTTCATACACTGACATATCTTGACACACATATAACTTATATACCTTAAACACTGGTAGCATTTTAAAATACACTTCTGTATTTTTCTATTATACACAATAAAATCACTGAAAAATTTCTATACTAACACAAATTTTATATATTTACACTACACTGATTCTAATCACTGAGGCTTTGATTAGGCCTTGCACACGTGATTTCTTGATTCCCCGTCTCCAAGGGTGAAACTAGTAGATGTCGGCTTCCTATCTGACCAGAATATGAAAGTCTCGAACATTCTACCCCTCCCTGGAATGGTACTTCTTCAAATCCGGTTTCCTGACGATCGGCTATTATTATTATTAGCTCGAAATTGCTTCTTTCTAGACCCTATTAGTTTTTCTAGCGAAAGTCTGTCTTGTTCACGGTCTCCCAGATACTCTATCGGTGACCTATTATTTTCTAGCATCTAATGCTCCTCGTAACTTTAGTGCTTTTTATAGTTCGTTTGTTTCCTTGAAACAACGTCTTGAATTTAATTCTCCCTTCTGATTATTCTGTTCTATAATTCCTATCTTTTCAGAATACTATGCGGACCTTATTTTGTCAGACCCTGATCGGGTTCTTTAACGTTGATAGAATGTTTGTTTCGCTATTATGGTACTTCAAAACGTTACGATACTTTCGGTCGTTTAAATGAACTGTTATTTGAAGACCTATCGCCTGTTCTTTAAGTTCGCAGCCTACTTTGACTGTAATACTGAACTGTTCACTATAAGATTGATACTGGCGGAACTAGATCCTGTATTAGGATTTTCCTAAGTCTCCGCACGGCGATACTATGATGATACTTATCGGCCACTCCTTACGGGTGCACGTTGGTTGTCGATACAGCGACGCCCTCGGGCTGTCGGATACTGTCTATACGATGTGATACAGCGTCTCCCCTCAAGGAGTCCTGGTAAACTGCCTTCGATGTGATACAGCCTCTCTGCACGAGGTCTGTTCTAAACTGCATTCGATGTGAAACAGTACGATCCGCCTCAGCGCGGTCGTTCAAGACTGAATATGGTGATGCTCCAACGTCACGCCCCCCTGGACGGACTAAAACTGTATGATGTGATGTAGCACAGTGACGCCCCCTCGGGCTGTTTGAAACTGCATGATGTGATGTAGCACAGTGACGCCCCCTCGGGCTGTTTGAAACTGCATGATGTGATGTAGCACAGTGACGCCCCCTCGGGCTGTTTGAAACTGCATGATTTGTCTGGCTCTGCCAGGACTTTTATACAAATCGGCGACAAAAAGATAAAATCCTTGTCTTTTCCAGAACCAACTTTTGAAGTAATGGTCGCACACTATTAAAAATTATACCTCTGGAAAGCTCGTTTTCTAAACGTAAACTGACTTCTTTGCACATGAAAATCGATCGTGCAGTTCTGAGATATTAAATAAAATTTGGTCTTCAGATGTGTGGGTGTTACAGTTGATTTTTAATTCCCACCTCCTCGGGTCTCGGGGAACTCCCAATGACGTATGGCCACGTCGGCACTTCTTTCCTGGGCATTTATTATAACATCTTCCTCCACACAAAAATCTCTATTCCGAAATGATTCACAATGCTGTATTTCTTTAGTTAATTTTATTCTTGCAAATGGGTTAAATCTAATTATTCTTCTTCTGGCACAGCTGCGTGGTTGCCATTTTCCTGCAACGTAAGGGCAATTTCCGAAACACGCTCGCAGTCACTCCGACGGAAAGTTCCACTCGTTCTAATTATATTCGTGACCGACTCCTTATCAATGCGTCATGCATGATCTCATTTCCTGGCCACCTGGGATCCAGTTTATTACACAACGTTATGCTCGCCCTCTTGTATAAACTCTTTCTATGTTCCACTGAAGACTGTATATTTCCTTCCTTCCTTTTACCAAAATACATGGATTCGACCCCTTGAACCAATGGTACATGGGTTCATCTCTCCCTTCCTTAGGTAAATAAATTTTCGAAAAATTTTGAGGAAATTTATTTCAATTATTCATATAATCTTTTTCTTCTTTAATGTCGAAGCCATCCTAACATTTCTCAGTACCTTCTGATCTTTATCTCCAAAGTCCTTTTCCTCTCTGGCTTGTTTTGGGTCTTACATAGTTCCCATTCATTCATTTCCCTTAGCGGACGTCTCCACTTAGGGCTATAAATTACTCGTCTCGTTCGGGTGTTTATGATTCTCCCCTAGTCTAGCGCGCGCTCTCCAAACATGGTTTAGACCGTTTTGTTTCCTTTCTTGTTTCATAAGACGAGCATTGTGCCGGTCTGTCTCTCTTTTCTCATGTTATGTACTGACAACTTCTTGTCCTTCTTTTATTACTTTACGGGTGCATACGGCTTAACCCGTTACTTCTTCATTATTGTTTTCAGACTCCAAGTCTGCAGAATTTCGTTTTGTGTTGAAGAGCTCGGTCTATCCTTACCCGACTCTTCTTGGTTTTCTTCCGTTTTTCTCATCTCTTCTTGAGATGGCATTTTCAAGAAAAATCCTTTTATTCTCTTACTCTTTAACGGGTGCATACGGCTTAACCCGTTAGCTCTGCTGGAATAATCCTTTTCCTTCATCTCGCATCGAGATGGCATTTTCAAAGAATATTTCTTTTTCCTACTCTTCCAATTCCATAGTTCCTTCAGATCTTCTTCCTTTCTCTTCCTTCTATTATTCCATTTCTTCCGACGAACTTTCCAACTGTAAAACGCCTGTGCGTTTTCTTTTTCCAAGGCATTGTACGTCATCTCTCCTCCTCTCCAAATTTCCATGGGGTATCCATTCTCTTGTAAACCTATTACATTTTGCGGTGGTCTTCCTCTTTCCTGATTTTCTTCAAAGACCCTTCTTCTCTTTTATCCAATAACTCCCATATTCTCATCTTTTCCTTGGAGGTTTTCTTTGCTCTCATTAGAATCTGTTTCCAATTCTCTTTTCTTTCTTTGACATCCCTGATATTTTCTTATTAATTCAAGGATATGGGCTTTCAATTTTTCTTCTTTCCCTTGTATCTTATCTTCCTTATCCTCATTAATTTCTTCTGGGTTTTCCCCTTTAATTTCTGTTGAATCTTGAACCTCTGCTTCCCTCTGTGCCTCGACGACATTCTCTCTTATGATTTCATTAGATTTCTTCATCTCTTCAGGAATTATTATTTCCGTCTCCCCAACTTTCACGTCTTTTGTTATCTCTGGTTCTGGGTTTTTCTCTTGCTCTTCCAGCTCAACCTTTTCATTAAAATGTTCTTCTTAACTTTGCAGCTTATTTTCATTTCGGCTGTCCTCCTGGTTTGGGATTCTCATTTCCTCTTGAGTCTCCATTTGTTTCTCAGGAAGGATCTCAAAGTTTTTCTCAGTTTCCATTGGAGTCATTACGATTTCTACTTCTTGTTCTTCTTCTCTAATCTCAATTTTGGGCTCTTCCGGCACCATTATTTCTTTTTCTTCTACAATCTCCATCTGATTTTCAACTTGGGCAACGGCTTCATTTAATTGATGGTTCTGCGCCACCATGTATTCCTCATATCTCTTCTGGACGGCCTCTAATATTTCTTTGAATTCCGGAATCTTACCTTCTCTTACTTCAGCCAACTCCTGAATACTTATGATATCTTTGTCATCATATATGCTCATTATGAACTGATGCATCTTACTCCTTTCTTTTTCTATCCACTCTTTCTGTTCCTGAACGTAATTTCCTTCGTCTTGCTCTTTATAAAAGTCTTCCACCATATCTCATTCCATTTATCTCTCATTTCCCATAATGAGTTCTTTATTTCACGTACATCCTCAGTAAACCTTTTATCTGTTCCCACGAAGCTATTTCTATTTTCCCTTCTTTCTCCATGCGTCTCACAAATTCCTTTTTCGTCTCTCTGAACGACTCTTTAACCTTAGGGATTTGTTTGTATAATTCCTCTAATTCCTGTTTAGGTATCTTATACCAATTTTTACTTGCCCTATCACGAAGTTTGTCTATCTTCTCAATTTCCTCAGAAATACTTTCTCTTTGTTCCTCAATTCCTTCCTTCCTTCTTAAGTTCAAATCTTTTAATTCCCAAAGTTCATCCTTCATCGTTATGTACTCTTCTCGCATTTCTTTAATTATATCCAAGAATTCTTTTATTTCCTTCCAAGTCGCCATTTCTACCTTTTCCTGATCCTGAACGCGGAAGCTATCTTTCTTTCCCCTTCGTTTTTCGAACCTACTTGAACCAGCCTTAATACATGAGACTTTGACTTATCTTTATCATTATTATTTTCTGTACTAGTTACACATTCCCTTGGAATCGGTTCACATCTTACTTTTTCTATCTGGAGCTCCAAAGGCTCATCTTTTACCCTATTGTCTGCAGACATGTTACCTTCTCTTTGTGTAACTATGTCTCCAGGTGCACGTATGCTTTCTAAAGAAACCTTTACATTTTCTTTACTTGGGTACCCTTTATCATTTATAGATTCCAATCTATTTTTACTTCCTACTTCTACAACTTCCGATAACCTCTGCCTTTCATCACTCAATAACATCTTTGTCATTTCCTCCATCTCCTTATTGAAATGCTCCCCCAGGCACTCCTTAAAATCCCTTATTGTCAACATCTTATTCACAATATTAGAATACAATGGGCTACTATGCCACATCGCTGGTACATGCTTGAAGATGGTAATCCGAACTCTTGTATCCCAATTTCCAAAAATTTTACCTTGGTACGGGTGTTTACTAAAACGTACCCTGTTGATATACTCATTCAATGTAAAAACCTTATGGAAGTAATTTAGAAATTCAAAAATTCGAAAAACCATTTATTTTTTCAAAAAAATTGAAAATTTTGATTTTTCAAGAAAACTCGGGTTTTCACTAGGAAAACATCCCTACGTACTGGGCGCCAAAAATGTGTTTATGACGTGTATGATATAATCATACAATCCCCACGTTGGGCGCCATTTTATGTGTTTTAGGGGGGGGGGTTATTTATTTATTTAGGGCTGCTCGGTGTGAGTTTCCAGGGACCCATGCGGTCAGTTAACATTATATGTTGTAGCTATTCCTATCATTAATTTACTTTTACATGATATGACCCTCTTAAGTGTTCCTCTAATGATAAATCCAAGCACAGTACTTCTATGCCCCCCTGTGCCTTTTAGCAAGAAATATGCAAATCACAGTATGCCAGCAATGCTCAAATCGGGATTTTCGGGGTTATAGTATGTTCTCCCACTCTGTGACTTACACATTTTGGATGAAATAGAGGATACACTTCCAAAATAAATAAACAAAATCAACTCCTATTATAAAACATTTAATTTACCAAATATATGGCGCTACAAACAAATTAAACCAATAAACTACTGACCAATCCTTCTAACTTGTTCAGAGTGAACAAGGAATACATAAAAATCAAACAAATGTTATATTAAAATACATGGTTTCCTACAAACCAACAAACTTATAATTCTTTTCACTTCCATAAAGTATCCCTTTAAAAATTCAATACACTCACGAGCTCCAATGGCTCGATACTTTCCAATATAAACGGTGTTATTCATTACACCTCTCAATATCTATTTTATGAGTTTCTTATAATCCAACAATATATAATATTATTTAAAGTCAATGTTACTCCTTTACTTAAATTTTTGGGCTTTCCACAATGTTCTCATGTTACCACCTCTCTCAAGTTAACAAATTCACTACAGTGATTGGGAAAAATACTTGTGCACTCCCGAGTTATAGAAGACTATTTGAACAAAGTCAAAAATTATGATTACTCCCGAAATCTAATTGTCTTCACTGAACTCGTGAAATCCTACATTACTATACCATTACATTAGGGATTTATATTTATTATTATTTGTCTTAAAATACCATCATCTCATAAGAAAGCAAACGATCTGAACTTGCAAGCGGTAACTTTCATCTACAAGAACCTCGGTTCGAATCCCGGGTCATTAACAAACTCTAAACACTCATGGTGTATTATTATTTCAAACAAGACGGTCCCCCCGACCTACCACACTTTCAATAGCGAGGGGTCGGGCCGTAACACTCAACGTGATTTATTGTCCAGGAGGGAGACCCCAAGTCTCGTCCACACGGGACGGCTACACTCATGCTTTAAAACAGCTATTTCTTATACACAGTTCTCTGAACAGACCTGGCGTTTCTTTCATTCATTCATTTTAACAACATTATTTAGGTTCATAGACTACTTTCGTAACCTTGGCATTTATTAATTATGAAGTGTCATCATTGAAGGGTAAGAATAATTCAATACAACAACAATATTTAGGGGCTTTCACACAAACGAACCTTGGTTCGATTCTCTCACTGCCTCGGGAACTACATCCCATACTGGAGGACTTTACAACAATTCGCGACTTATGGCGACCTCTGTCTACCCTGCGCTCATAATACAATACATTCGCCCCCTTTATAAACACACATGGCCTCGTGATCCACATCATTATATGGAGGACTTATCATAGCTCAATTACCGCAATCAACTGTCCCTCATAATTAAATTACCAAGTATATTTAGATTCAACGCCTTCCTAGCGTGACAATTTACTTTAATGCACTACATTGCGCTATACATTACTTTAAGGCCTAGCGTCTTCCAAAGAAGTGATAAATTGAAAATCAACATTTGTTCTACATCTCAATTTTTATATTAATCCTCTCCCGTGACAATAATCGCTATACTTTAAGAACATGTATTCACACCATGTCTTTATACTTTTACAGGAGCTTAAAAGCTACTACTTTCATATAATTCAACTTAATCTTCATTTATATAATTTTATTATTATTCTTATTACGCTTGCTTTCATAACATTTATCAAATACACTGATATTTTATTTCATACATTTCCTCTAAGGGATTTATTCATTTCACATAATCATTTTATAGTTTCTCAATTTTTATTTGTTCAGATCGCGCTCTTATTCTGTTATTTGTTATTCAAAAACATCCCTATTTATCATTCTCAGGTGGATTGTACACAAATACTTCCCAACACATAACATAATGAAAATGGTTACTTACATACTCGGACGGTCCCCAACCATACTTTCCAACGATGTTTCATTTCACCCACTATTTGTGATTAAGCCATCTTGCTCAAATTCATTTCATACACTGACATATCTTGACACACATATAACTTATATACCTTAAACACTGGTAGCATTTTAAAATACACTTCTGTATTTTTCTATTATACACAATAAAATCACTGAAAAATTTCTATACTAACACAAATTTTATATATTTACACTACACTGATTCTAATCACTGAGGCTTTGATTAGGCCTTGCACACGTGATTTCTTGATTCCCCGTCTCCAAGGGTGAAACTAGTAGATGTCGGCTTCCTATCTGACCAGAATATGAAAGTCTCGAACACTCTACCCCTCCCTGGAATGGTACTTCTTCAAATCCGGTTTCCTGACGATCGGCTATTATTATTATTAGCTCGAAATTGCTTCTTTCTAGACCCTATTAGTTTGTCTAGTGAAAGTCTGTCTTGTTCACGGTCTCCCAGATACTCTATCGGTGACCTATTATTTTCTAGCATCTAATGCTCCTCGTAACTTTAGTGCTTTTTATAGTTCGTTTGTTTCCTTGAAACAACGTCTTGAATTTAATTCTCCCTTCTGATTATTCTGTTCTATAATTCCTATCTTTTCAGAATACTATGCGGACCTTATTTTGTCAGACCCTGATCGGGTTCTTTAACGTTGATAGAATGTTTGTTTCGCTATTATGGTACTTCAAAACGTTACGATACTTTCGGTCGTTTAAATGAACTGTTATTTGAAGACCTATCGCCTGTTCTTTAAGTTCGCAGCCTACTTTGACTGTAATACTGAACTGTTCACTATAAGATTGATACTGGCGGAACTAGATCCTGTATTAGGATTTTCCTAAGTCTCCGCACGGCGATACTATGATGATACTTATCGGCCACTCCTTACGGGTGCACGTTGGTTGTCGATACAGCGACGCCCTCGGGCTGTCGGATACTGTCTATACGATGTGATACAGCGTCTCCCCTCAAGGAGTCCTGGTAAACTGCCTTCGATGTGATACAGCCTCTCTGCACGAGGTCTGTTCTAAACTGCATTCGATGTGAAACAGTACGACCCGCCTCAGCGGTCGTTCAAGACTGAATATGGTGATGCTCCAACGTCACGCCCCCCTGGACGGACTAAAACTGCATGATGTGATGTAGCACAGTGACGCCCCCTCGGGCTGTTTGAAACTGCATGATGTGATGTAGCACAGTGACGCCCCCTCGGGCTGTTTGAAACTGCATGATGTGATGTAGCACAGTGACGCCCCCTCGGGCTGTTTGAAACTGCATGATTTGTCTGGCTCTGCCAGGACTTTTATACAAATCGGCGACAAAAAGATAAAATCCTTGTCTTTTCCAGAACCAACTTTTGAAGTAATGGTCGCACACTATTAAAAATTATACCTCTGGAAAGCTCGTTTTCTAAACGTAAACTGACTTCTTTGCACATGAAAATCGATCGTGCAGTTCTGAGATATTAAATAAAATTTGGTCTTCAGATGTGTGGGTGTTACAGTTGATTTTTAATTCCCACCTCCTCGGGTCTCGGGGAACTCCCAATGACGTATGGCCACGTCGGCACTTCTTTCCTGGGCATTTATTATAACATCTTCCTCCACACAAAAATCTCTATTCCGAAATGATTCACAATGCTGTATTTCTTTAGTTAATTTTATTCTTGCAAATGGGTTAAATCTAATTATTCTTCTTCTGGCACAGCTGCGCGGTTGCCATTTTCCTGCAACGTAAGGGCAATTTCCGAAACACGCTCGCAGTCACTCCGACGGAAAGTTCCACTCGTTCTAATTATATTCGTGACCGACTCCTTATCAATGCGTCATGCATGATCTCATTTCCTGGCCACCTGGGATCCAGTTTATTACACAACGTTATGCTCGCCCTCTTGTATAAAATCTTTCTATGTTCCACTGAAGACTGTGTATTTCCTTCCTTCCTTTTACCAAAATACATGGATTCGACCCCTTGAACCAATGGTACATGGGTTCAGAACTAAACTTTTTAAAATCTACGATTCTACCATACCTATATGAACTAAAGTTTTTAAAATTTTCGATTCCACCATATATGAACTAAAGTTTTTAAAATCTTCGATTCCACCATATATGAACTAAACTTTTTAAAATCTACGATTCTACCATACCTATATGAACTAAAGTTTTTAAAATTTTCGATTCCACCATATATGAACTAAAGTTTTTAAAATCTTCGATTCCACCATATATGAACTAAACTTTTTAAAATCTACGATTCTACCATACCTATATGAACTAAAGTTTTTAAAATTTTCGATTCCACCATATATGAACTAAAGTTTTTAAAATCTTCGATTCCACCATATATGAACTAAACTTTTTAAAATCTACGATTCTACCATACCTATATGAACTAAAGTTTTTAAAATTTTCGATTCCACCATATATGAACTGAAGTTTTTAAAATCTTCGATTCCACCATATATGAACTAAACTTTTTAAAATCTTCGATTCCACTATATATGAACTAAACTTTTTAAAATCTACGATTCCACCATATATGAACTAAACTTTGTACATGAAACTTACCTCATGTGAAGAGTCATCATCATATCCTGAAAGCAAGGCCTTGTCGCTACAACGCCATTAGTCTCTCCTCTGCCGAATGTTTCAAATCAGCATATTCCTGGAAATCAGTGTGTCCATCACAGAATCCAGATACTTCTTCCCTGGTTTTCCACTTCCCTTCTTCCCCAAAACCTTTCCTTCCAACACGATCGTTAGGAAATTGCTATGGCGTGGTGTGTACCAAGGAATTTTGTTTTCCTTTTTACTATAATAGGCCTATTGATCTACCCCCTTGTTTCATCTACTTCCTTAACTCGCGAGGACTGGCGCATGGGTATTTTTGATCCGAGGATTAAATATTGCTCTATATTTTCGTTTTGGTCAGCCCTTATTTCCTGTCGCTTACAGGACCTTCCTTCCTCTACTTAAACTTCACCCTGCAAGAGAAACTTTTCCATCGCTCATTGAACACTCAAGTTATTTCTACATAATTTACGGTCGGATCAGATTTACCCATGGCGTGACAAATTTCGGCTTACGTTAGTCGGGTCAATCTGTAAACAAGTAGTTCCGTGAAGAACTATACATATAACCTACTTATGTTAATTGCCTCTATGAACATACACAATTTCAGTTTGATTGCTCTAAAAATTCGTAGATATTGAGAACCGACTAAATATTGCGGATGGTCGCCATGTTGGATTTTTATATATGTAGGTCTTAGAGTTATATACTGTTACATGAAGATTATTGTGTACGTGTTGTAGTATTCAAACTTCAATCGCATGATTAGGACACAAGAAGTAAAAACGAGATTTTAAAATTTCGCACAGCTGCCATCTTGTGGTTATGGAAACAATTGAAAAAAATAGATGCCAGTGGATTAACATTTGCATAAGGATTTACTGTACCAAGTGTCACTGCACTCGGATGGCTAAATTGCGAGAAACGACCATGTGAATATTTATACTTCGCGTCGCCGCCATGTTTAGAGTAGACTATTAAGCTGTAACGGCCTCCTTAATTGTCTTTTCCAATTTGTAAATTTTTACGGATGCTCTTTTAAAGTAACCACAATGGGTAACATTTTTGTTAATTGAGTTGATTACATTAAATAACCAGACGTCTCTTGCGTACGGCATCAGTAAACCTGTCAGTTAAAGAGTAGAGGTCCGCTGTTCTCCTCTTAATCCACATTCCATTTTCTCTCGTAGGACCATACATTTTCCTGAGAATTTTCCGTTCTTACGGTACTTTTCAATTTCTATAATTTTAGAGTGACCAGAGATAGCGTATATGGTTTCTGAGGCGTATAAAGCTTCCGGCAAAACAACTGTCTTGTAGTATCGTAGTTTTGCATTTTTAGCCTACTTTTCACATTTTGTTAAAACTCCTAAACGGCTGCGGCTATCGAAACCAAAGTTTGCAGAGTAAAGATCTATGCCTGTATATCTCACTGCCTTATTTCAAAATGACGTCAGTGCTACCAACTACTGAATAATCGCAATTGAAATTTGAGCTCCATGTTTGATATCTTGGAAGGTATGCATGGGACCTATTCCAAAATTGGCACACACATGGATAAAATTATTTCAGTTTAATTTCCAGGAGGCCATTCATGACAGTGTTGCCAACATGATTCCACGGCTGCTAATAGGTCATATCGTTAACAAGATGTTCAGTAAAGAACATATAGCCTACTTTCTCCTAAATGCATGGGTATTGTTATAACTCTTTGTCCTTTTCAAGGAGTATGATTGAATGTTGGTTGTAGTAGCTTGTTGAAATACAACGTGCTATAGGGATATTAAACATGAATATGAGGTGCCCTTTGCTAGTGCTACCTCTGTACCAAATTTCGTTCAATTCGGTTTCGCCGTGTTTGAATTGATAGGGGGAATCGATTTGCACACATACTTGGCCACCATCTGCAAACTATTGGGCTGATGTTCTTGCAGTTTGGTCTGAATATGTTCCCCACAAAAAGATATGGTGTTGCAAAATTTGGTAGAGACTAGATTATTAGGTTGGTCGTAATTACATTTTAGCATTTAACATTTGGGTGGCCGCGATTACTTTTCCGTCAAGATAGCGGTGATATAAAACATGACACTGAGGTGCCCTTTGCTAGTGCTACCTCTGTACCAAATTTCGTTCCATTCGGTTTCACCATGTTCGAATTGATAAGGGGAATCGATTTTCACACAAAGATGGCCGCCATCCGCAAAATATTAGGCTGATGACCTATTAGTTTGGTCAAAGGATGCTCCCTCCATAAAGGTATGTTGTTGCTAAATTTGCTAGAGATCGGATGATTAGGCTAATCGTAATTTGATTTAAGCTTTGAACATTTGTGTGGCCGCCATTACGTTTCCGTCAAGATGGCGGCGATATAAAACATGACACTGAGGTGCCCTTTGCTAGTGCTACCTCTGTACCAAATTTCGTTCATTCGGTTCCACCGTGTTCGAATTAATAGGGGGAATCAATTTTGACATAAAGATGGCCGCCATCCGCAAACTAATAGGCTAATGGCCTATTAGATTGGTCAAAGGATGCTCCCTCCATAAAGGTATGTTGTTGCAAAGTTTGGTAGAGATCGGATGGTTATGTAAGTCGTAATTTGATTTAAGCTTTAAATATTTGTGTGGCCGCCATTACGTTTCTGTCAATATTGCGGCGATATAAATCATGGCACTGAGGTGCCCTTTGCTAGTGCTACCTCTGTACCAAATTTCGTTCATTCGGTTCCACCGTGTTCGAATTAATAGGGGGAATCAATTTTGACATAAAGATGGCCGCCATCCGCAAACTAATAGGCTAATGGCCTATTAGATTGGTCAAAGGATGCTCCCTCCATAAAGGTATGTTGTTGCAAAGTTTGGTAGAGATCGGATGGTTATGTAAGTCGTAATTTGATTTAAGCTTTAAATATTTGTGTGGCCGCCATTACGTTTCTGTCAATATGGCGGCGATATAAATCATGGCACTGAGGTGCCCTTTGCTAGTGCTACCTCTGCACCAAATTTCGTTCCATTCGGTTTCACCGTGTTTGAATTAATAGGGGGAATTGATTTTCACACAAAGATGGCCGCCATCGCAAACTATTAGGCTAATGACCTAGTCATTTGGTCAAAGGATGCTTCCTCTATAAAGGTATGTTGTTACAAAATATGGTAGAGATCGGATGATTAGGTTAATCGTAATTTGATTTAAGCTTTGAACATTTGTGTGGCTGCCATTACGTTTCCGTCAAGATGGCGGCGATATAAAATATGACACTGAGGTGCCTTTTGTGAGTACTACCTCTGTACCAAATTTCGTTCCATTCGGTTGCACCGTGTTCGAATTAATAGGGGGAATCGATTTTCACACAAAGATGGCCGCCATCCGCAAACTATTACGCTGATGACCTATTAGTTTGGTCAAAATATGCTCCCCCCCCCCCATAGAGGTATGCTGTTGCAAAATTTGGTAGAGATCGGATGATTAGGTTAGTCGTAATTTGATTTAAGCTTTGAACATTTGTGTGGCCGCCATTACGTTTCCGTCTAGATGGCGGCGATATAAAACATGACACTGAGGTGCCTTTTGTTAGTACTACCACTGTACCAAATTTCATTCCATTCGGTTGCACCGTGTTCGAATTAATAGGGGGAATCCATTTTCACACAATGATGGCCGCCATCCTCAAACTATTACGCTGATGGCCTATTGGTTTGGTCAAAGGATGCTCCCCCCATAAAGGTATGTTGTTGCAAAATTTGGTAGAGATCGGATGATTAGGTTAGTCGTAATTTGATTTAAGCTTTGAACATTTGTGTGGCCGCCATTACGTTTCCGTCAAGATGGCGTTGATATAAAACATGACACTGAGGTGTCCTTTGCTAGTGCTACCTTTGTACCAAATTTCGTTCAAGTCGCATTCACCGTGTTCGAATTGATAGTGGGGGGTGACAGACATTCAGAGTACACACACTCACACACACACACACAGACAGACACACACACACACAGAGAGACTCACACACACACATACACACACACACACAGACTCACACACACACATACACACACACAGACAGACACACTTTTTTTCGCCCTGTGTTGATCTCATAAGTCTACTTTCATTTTTTGCAAAAATCGAAAGTAGGCTAAAAATGCATGTAACTTCCATAATTTCGTACGTACTATGTGTGCCATAACAGGTATGGCTATGTGTATTCTTAAAAGCAACCAGGACTGCCAACTAATAATAAATGCTCTCTCTATTTCTTTACACTAATATCAATATATCAGAAAGTATGCAAGCCAACAGCTCTAAATGTTGCTCACGTAACACGTATAGTACCTGTTATTCCACATTAATTTGGAGTAACTAATATACGTCAGTGCTGCCAACATGATTCTATGTCTGCTGATAGGTCCAATTTTTAGCCTACTTTTCACATTTTGCAAAAATGAGGAAAAAGTAGACTTATGAGATCGGGCAAATGTGTGTCTGTCTGTCTGTCTGTCTGTCCTTCTGTCTGTCTGGCTGGCTGTGTGTGTGTGTGTGTCCCCCCACCCCCTATCAACTCCTAAACGGCTGTAGCAATTGAAACAAAATTTGGTAGGAGTAAATATTTATACCTGAATATCTCACGGCCATATTTGAAAATGATGTCAGTGCTACCAACTGCTGAAAAATCGCAATTGAAATTTGAGCTCCATGTTGGATATCTTGGAAGGTATGAATGGGAGCTATTTCAAAATTGGCACACGTATAGATGATAATATTGCAGTTTAATTTCCAGGAGGCCACACATGGCAGTGTTGCCAAAATGATTTTAAGCTTGCTGATAGGTCCAGTTTTTAAATGTATATAACTTCTACACTATCAATTGGAATTCAACCAAATTTCGTATGTACTATGTGTACATACACAGATATGAATGAGCCTATTCTTAAGAGCCACCAGGGCTGCCAACTGTTAATAAATGCTCTCATTTTTTACAATCCAAATACCCATATATCAGTAAGTATGCAGCAGACAGCTTTAAACTATGCACACGCATAGTACCTGACATTCTATATTAATTTGCAGTAACTTATATACGTCAGTGCTACCAACATGATTCTAAACCTGCTGAGAGGTCCAACTTTAAATACACGTAACTTCTATACTATAATTTGGATTTCAACCAAATTTCGTGTGTGTTATGTGTACCATAACAGATATGACTATGCGTATATTTAGGAGCAACCAGGGCTGCCAACTGTTAATAAATACTGTCTCTATTTTTGTTACCTTAATATCGATATATCAGAAAGTATGCAAGCCAATAGCTCTAAACTTTGCGCACGTATAGTACCTGGCATTCTAGATTAATTTGGAGTAACTAATATAGGCCTACGCCAGTGCTGCCAACATGATTCTAAGCCTGCTGATAGGTCCAATTTTAATACGCATGTAACTTCTCTACTAGCTAATGGATTTAACTCTATATTGACACAACAATAGATCATATTATTTCAGATTATTTCTGACCAATACCTGTGTGTCATTGATGCCAACATGATTTTACGCACGCTGTTAGATGCAATGTTTAACTGCATGGAACGTCCATGCTATCCATTGGACTTCAACCAAATTTTGTATTCTGTACCTTAATAGATGGAACTAAGAATATACTCAGTCACCAGGGCTGCCAAATGTAGTTCTCTATTAGGCTACATTATGCCAGGTATACAGTATTTCGAACTAATTAGAAATTTCGATATTACCAACTTAATTTCGTCATTATTCTAGATAGATCCATTTAGATTAATCATTGGCATGAATCTTAAATTTTAAGAAAAGTAGGCTCTTTAGTTCGTCACGGAACTTCTTGTTAAATACATGTAACTTTATACTAACAAATAGATTTCATCCAAAATTGGCACAATAATAGATCATAATAGTTCACATTAATTCTGAGCAACGCAAACATGATATTGTTGCCAACAAGATTTTACGCGCACTGATAGATCAGATGTTTAACTGCATGGAACGTCCATACTATCCATTGGACTTCAACCAAATTTTGTATGTGCATTCTGTGCCTTAAGATATGGAACTAAGAATATATTCAGTCACCAGGGCTGCCAACGTTAGTGCTCTATTAGGGTACACTATTTCAGATTTACTTCGAAATTATTAAACATTTCAGTATTACCAACTTACCAAGCCTCCACCGAGTGAGTTAGCCGTGGTGGTTACGGCATGACTGATGGCAGTCACTCACATCCGGGAGGCGAGGAGGTTCGAATCCCCCCGCCGGCAACCTTGAAGATGGTCTTCTGTGGTTTCCCATCTTCCTTCCAGGCAAATGCCGGGGTTGGTCCCTAACTATAGGCCACAGCCACTACCTTCCAACTCCTCGTCCTTACATTCAACTTCCTTCCTTCCCTCCCCAACGGTACTTGTAGCTCACCCATTGGGTGTCCGTCTCGAAGCAGCTACAAAACTGGCGAGCCGAACATGTCCTCGGACACTCCCGGCTCTAAAAGCCCATACGCAAAAAAAAAAAAAAAAAAAAAAAAAAGCCTCCGTGGCTTAGGCGGCAGCACGCCGGCCTCTCACCGCTGGGTCCGTGGTTCAAATCCCGGTCACTCCATGTGAGATCTGTGCTGGACAAAACGGAGGCAGACAGGTTTTTCTCCGGGTACTCCGGTTTTCCCTGTCAAAATTTCATTCCAGCAACCCTCTCCACATTATTTCATTTCATGTGTCATTCATTTAATCTTTGCCCCAGAGGAGTGCGTCAGGCCTTGGCAGCCGGCACAGTTCATATCCTCGCCGCCAGATGGGGGACTTCATTCATTCCATTCCTGACCCGGTCGGAGACTGGAAGCAGGCTGTGGATTTTTTCACCAACTTAATTTCGTCATTATTCTAGATAGATGAACCGTATATAGAATAATCATTGCCATGAATCTTAAATTTTAAGAGAAGTATGCTCTTTAATTCGTCATGGACCATCGTTATGCCTTACTCAGGAGCACGTTTGAACCTGCTTAGCTGATGTGTTGGCCTTCTTTCCCTCCCAAAATCTCTTAATCTTCTCGTTGAGCTTCTTCCTTCGTTCTTCTGTCCAAGATATAGTGGCTGTGGTATTGGGTTTGTCTCCAAATTGGTATTAGTTGATTTTGATTCTGAATTTACGTCTGTTCCGTACAATGTCTTCTGATATGTTGATTCCTGGAGATCTGATTCAATTTCACGAAGTCAGCTGTTCTTGGTTTTTAATGAAAGGGCCTGATTGAGAATTCTTTCAGTTAGTCTGTTGTTGTTCATTCTAATAATTTGTCCATAAAATTTCAATCGTCTTTTCCGAAAAGTGTGAGAGATTCTTTTCAGATTGACTATATTTCCAGGGATTTCTTTTCCTCCATATTCCCTCCATACAATTTCGGAAAAAAATGTTCTTAAAATCTTCCTTTCTTGTTTTTCTATGTCTTTGGTTAAAGATCCGCCACCAATTTTTAAGGTTTCCGATACATATAACGCTTCAGGTTTGATTACAATAATATAGTGCATTTCTCTCCTGGGACCATACATTTTTTGGAGAATTTGCCGTTCTCGCTTTTCAGTTTCTATAATTTTGGTTGGTTGGTTCCTTAATTTATGGGCTGCGACAACGCGGTCATGTAGACCTGTGTACTTAGGGTGTGTGTAGAATTTGTCTGATAACCGTGTACATTTTGATGGCTATATTAGTATGTGTTATCTGTGATTCAGGTAAGGACTGCAGACGATCAATTTTCAAATTGTTCCTACTTTTGCTACAAAATGATACCGTCCACGACACCTAGTTGTGAACTTGGCTACTAGATGCCATCGCAGCCAGAACCTGGTGGCGTACATAGGAACTAGCAAAGCGTTATCAAATCTAACCTACAAATTTTAGCTTCACACAAGTTTAGTTAGTAGAAGGTTCTTTTACATGCCATGAATCTATGGCATGGACCCACCGGCTTTACTTCCCCTCCGAAGGAAGGCATGCTGAGGGATTTTTATCACTCTTAAAAATCCGACGACTTCGGCCGGGTTTGACCCCGTGATCTTGGGCATAGAAGCATGCTACCAACTAAGCCACCGAAGCCGCTTTCTATAATTTTAGAGTGACCACCGAGAGATGGTTATTAGTATTATCATTATCATTATTATCATTATTAGACTATGATTATTATCATTATCATTATCATTATTATTATTATTATTATTATTATTATTATCATTATTATTATTATTCTTAGAACAACTCCATACTCAATCGTCGCTAAACATTTGGTTGAGAAAGGAACCAATAGCTAGTGTATTAGGGGCCGATACGCGCTATTAAACCCATGCACGAAAAATGAAATATATTATTTTGTCCTGCCAAAACGGGCCATAAATATTTAATTGGTGTGGACCAGGCCACGCCCGTGACCAAACAGGAGAGGGCAGATGGAGGACCTCCTGGGGTCAATGCCATTTCCCTGCAGTTGGCAATTTTTTTCTTTGAATCCAGTAGTTTATAATAATTTTATCAAAGCAGCCAATGGCCATTTAGGAGACTCCTCGTGCCATTTGCCGCACCGAAGTTCTTTTCTTTATAAATATCCGCCTCGTTGCATAGTGGCTAGCATTCATGGCTGCCACCACGGCGCGGAGGCCCTGGATCGATCCCCTGCTTTGCCAAGAAATAATGTTATTTTGGTCTGATGGGTGGAACGGGGTATAGTAAGCCTCGTGAAGCAAAACTGAGAAGAGGTGGGTTCGATTTCTACCTCAGCCAAAATTTGTAGATTAGAATTGATAATACTATATTAGTTCCAACATTCGACGCCAGATGCTGGCTGCGATGACATATAGTAGCCAAATCTGCAGCTAGGTGTCGTGGACAGTAGCATTTGGTAGCAAAAGTAGGAACTACTTGAAAAGTGGAAGTGGTTTCCCCTGGTTTCCCACCAGGCAAATGCCGGGATGGTATCTAACTTAAGGCCACGGCCGCTTCCTATCCAAAACCTACCTCAATTACAAACACACACACACACACTAGAACAGACATCACAGTGACACCGGTTATCAAACAAATTCTGTTGTTGTTGTTGTAAATATTACTTTATATGAAGTGCTTTGCGACATCGTGGTCATGTAGCCCCATGTACTTGGGTGTGTGTGTTGAATCTCTCTGATAATCTGTGCCATTGTGATGGCTGTGCTTTAAAAAAAATTTACAGCATGCCCCATTACAATGTAGTAATACTACATGCTTAAGTATTACTTATTAATCATTTCAGATTAAAACTATATAATTTATATTATAAATATTTTATATCTATGGCCTGTTAAATGAAATTTGTGTCACTAAAATGATTAACAGTTAAGAAAATAAAAATAAAAATTATCTATTTAGTATTTCAAATGAGATAGAGTTTGCAAAAGTAAAGAATTCCCTTAGGTAGTTTCTAACAAGTTCATCTTTCTTTATAGGCCAGTTGCCTGATCTTAAAACATGTGCTATTAATATATCTCTTTCTTTCCCTAATAACTTACACTCATATAGTAAGTGATCTACAGTCTGGTGACCGTTATTGCATATACATGTTGGACTATCTATAATTTTAAATCTGTATAAGTATGATTTAATATTGCCGTGTCCTGTTGTCATAACTGTAAAATTGGGCGTTATGTTCATTTTCAATTTTAGTCTGTCCTGTACAATGGGGAAAAGTGATTTTGTAATTTCGCCCTTGGATGTATTGTCCTATTCATTCTGCCACTTTCTCAAACTAAACACACTTAATTCTTTTAGCATATTACTTTTTGGAATTATATTATAGCACTCACTTAAACCGCTTTGTGCTGCTTCTTTAGCCAGCTGGTCCGCTAATTCATTTCCATCATTTCCGTTATGCGCCTTAATCCAACTGAAGACAATCACCCAATTCCGTTTCTCCATTTCAATTGCTTTTCTTCTAATTTCCTCTATGAGAAATGTATGGTTTTTGTAGTTTTTAAGAGCATCTATTGTAATTTGGCTGTCTGTGAAAATGAGTGCGGTTCTCTGCTCCGTGTCCATGGATTCTAGATGTTGCAATGCCTTAACGATAGCTAGCCGTTCTGCTTGATTATTAGAACATCGTTTGTCTAGTTTATATTGCAGCTGTTGAATTAACTCGTTTCCATTGTATATGGCAATTCCAGATCCTACTCCATCCTCACATTTACTTCCATCAGAGTAAACATTGAAAGAATGCATCTGTTCATAATTTTCGTCAATAATTTTAACAATGTCAGCAGGGTGAGACCATTGATTTAATTCCAATGGCTGTGCGTGTGTGTGTGTGTATTTGTAATTGGGGGTAAATTTTTGTATAGGAAGCGGCCGTTGCCTTAAGTTAGGAACCATCCCAGCATTTGCCTGGAGTAGAACTGGGGGAACCACTTTCATGATGGCTGAGGAGATATTCGACACCACCTCTCCTCAGGTTTGCCTCACGAGGCTGAGTGTACCTTGTTTCAGCCCTCAAACCAGAATTGCATTTTCCGACTCTGCCATGAAGACAAATTCTACACACACCCAAGCACACGGGGCAGTTTACGTCACAGTTTTTTGCCAGTCAGCCCCGTTTGCGCAGTCATAATGAGGACAGTCTGTGAGCCTCAGACATGTGCAATTGACACATGGGTTGCTTTCCGCGCTACTGACCATTGCTCACGCCTGAAACTCGCCGACTGTCCTCTGTACGGCTGCGAACCGGCCAAATCTGTGACGTAAACTGTACATGACCACGATGTTGCAAAGCCCCAAAAAGAATCAACAAATTTTCTTTAAAAAAATCCAAATTGTTTAGGGAATAACAAACAAAATAAAATAATAGCAATAATAATTAGGCTACGAACTTTAAAGTCGCAAAATGTGCATTTTAGGTGTCTAAAATAGGCTCTTTCTGCGCCTAATTTAGGCTATATAAAACCATAAATAGGTTCTAAAATGTATGGAGTCATCATCAGTTTATCTGCCTGATGGCAGGTTTCCTCATGGTCGGTCTCTCCACCTTATCCGGTCTTCATCAGCTCATAAGATTTATCAATCTTGATGGAATCCAGCATCTGAAACCTCCTTCTTCCTCTTCGGATTTTCCCTTGGACTGTCCCTTCTAATGCACTTTTCACCAAACCATCTCCTCTATGCTGTATCCAATCCAATTCATTTCTCTTTTCCTTATCTTCTTTAGCATCACTCTTTCTTCTCCTACCGGTACATTCTTTAAAACTTCCTCATTTCTCACTTTGTCCTTCCAAGTTATTCTCTCCATTCTCCTTTAGCCACATTTTGAAAGCCTCTACTTTTCTCCCGTCTTCTTTCGTAACCGTCCAAGTTTCCGCTCCATACATTGCTACACTCCAAACAAAACATTTCACTAATCTCTTCCTTGCTTACTTTAATTGCTCCACAAAGTAATTCTATTTTCTTACTGAAGGCTTCTTTTGCTATTGCAATTCTTGTTTAGCAATAACATTTACCATGCTAGGAGAATGTTTAATGTATTAAATAATAGATTTTTCTTAATAGCATTATGCCAATCAATACAAATTAAGAAACAAACATTCAATTGTTGAACATCTATTCAATTGTTGTACATTTTTCGACTTGACAATGAAGCCATCTTCAGCTAAGAGTTTTAATGAAGAATATTATTAATAGGGCTCGGATTCTTAGGTAAATAAATATGTTTGTATGTAAATACATATTTTAAGCATATTTCTATAAATACATAAATTCCTGATTATCACTTATTAGCACATTTTTTAAAATCAGTATGCTCTAGATCCTTCAGTTTATTGCATTTTTGTTGTGTGTTACTTCAAAGGGGAAGACCACGTGAGCTATCTAATCTTCATGCAGTGTATTGAACCCGCTGAGCTAAGGTTCATGTGATATTTTTCACGACAGCACATTTATGATGGGATGTAGTACCTTTGAACACACCCAGAAAGCTACGAGAAGCTGAGAACTTATACTATTCTCTTTGAAGTAGCGGAGAATCGCACTTTTGACTTTGGTGAAGTCTACTAATTATTTATCTGAGGTCTTATTAATCAATTTTACCTTTCCACGAGACTCAGAATATTCCATTTCGTCATTCTGTATTATTGAAACATTTTGGAGAATGTTTTTCACTTTAAGGTAAGGTAATATCATTGCAGATACGCAAATAGGAATGTAAGTAGTCGCTCAACGACTTGGTTTGACGACTTGCTTCCACGAGGAACGCAGTTCCTTGCACTACGTCTGGAGAATCCGCCCTGTGTAGGTGTGTTATTATATCCGTCGCATTAGACGTGGCAAACAGTCCGCTTTTCAGCGTGGAAATCATTATCGAGTGCCATCGAGCACAAAAGTATTACGAATCACTGTTGTTGATGTGCAGTGATCAATACGAATTGTATAGTGAATTAATTGGTAAGTATTGTGAAATTTACGACATTACTGTAGCACCACATTTTTACACCCACGTGTTTGTGGAGGGCCGAGAGCCTGGTGCGAAAATATACAGGTAAATGTGAAATTATTACTTTGAACATGTGTGATTATAAAAGTACATTATACAGTAATTGCCCATTTCACGGATGCCACGTGATAGAAAAAGTAGCGTCTGTACACGTGTGGAACCGCAGAACCGTGCATGGCCATTTATCATTTACATCTGCAAAGTGTAGAGGCTGTATTGTCAGTTATATTTAAAGCCTGTGATATCTACGACGGAATACTGTAATCTTCAAGTGATAATAATGAACTACTACAAGTCTTATACTACCGCCCACGTGGTTAACTTTTTCAACACCATGTTCGAGACCGAGACCATGGGCTAATACCATTATGGTATGAGGGAGATGTCTCGGATGGGACCAGCTTGATTATGGAACTTCTAGAACATCAGATGAGGAGGAAGGAACCGAGGATGCCTTTCCTAGGCATGTCCAGTCCATTCACGAGGTCAACTACAGGTACAGACCGAACCCTGGTCTTTGGGAGAGCCCGGATGGAAGTTCTGATGAGGACGATGCCAACCCTGAAAGCCAGAGGCGCTTTTGTTCAACCCTTGTTGTTGGACAGAGAGCTGAGTGTGAACTCCTTCGTATCGTGAGTTTTGTACACCCTTCCTTGTTCTAGTTTCTGGTGGTATAGTTAGATTAGTGTAGTTTGTGAACCAACCGAACTTAGTGACAGCCATTTCATAGGTAGGGAATGTAATTTAGTCTAATTAAATGTCATTTATTTGCAGTGATTGTGAGTCACCCTTGGGTCTGACATTTTGGTCAACCCTGGTGCAGCTTGATGGACGTCGTAGGACGCCAATTTCTATCTTTTGCTAAACGTGACTGTAGTCATTTTGAGGCTACTTTGTTTAACCCTATCTGGGGTGATTTTTCAAGTCTTTGCAGACTCTAGTTATGGCTATCAGATGCCATGGTTATATTTCTTTAACTGCACTTTTTGCAGCCAGTCTATGTTACACCCCTGACTTCGTTAGAGTAATCGTATCATTTGGGTAATCGACTGTAATTACCAGTTTTGTAACTGCATTATATTTCATTTGAGATGAGCTCAGGAACCATCCTGGTCAAGTGTAGACCTTATAAGTAAAAGGGATATTTCATCGTTGCCTAGCATCGAACCCAGTTCCCAACGTATCATTAAGCAGATCCATCAGAGAGTGGAATTTGCGCCACAATTATTATTTTGTTGTGTCATGTGTGATGACATGTGTTAATTTGATGTTTGATACAAGTCAGAAATAGAGCATTTTATCTTTGAGAGCAGAGAGCTCCAGCAATGAGTGACATTGCTACCTTTTAAACGTCTTTGATGTGAAAGACAGAGTTATATGATTGTATTCAGATTTATAGCGTGCTTTTTATGCACATATTCTTCGAGGTTTATAACCTATGGTAAAGGTATTATTATGAGGCCAGTTTTACTGTTATTTACTTGCTTAAATTGCCGGCCTAGTTAGCGTGTTGTGTCATTGAGCGCAGGAATCTTGTAGCCTGCGGCGACACGAACAGGTTTTGTGACCCAGCGCCCGTGTGAGAGCGCATGCTTCTAAGTGAGACGGACTTATGTTAACATAGGACAGAATGCTTTTAGCATTCACTTTCCCTTTCATTGCAATTATAGCTTATGGAACCCAGTGTTCATTCTTGTATCTGATCATATGTTTTGTAGAATGCCATTTGTTAGTTAAACGCTGTTGCGTGTACCGTTGTTCTGACGAGTACAGTAATGTCAGGTTTTCTATAGTACGTTGTAGGCTAGCCCCGCTAGGGAAGTTTTTCATGAATGAAGGTATTTGTGTGTACCATGTCCGGGATTGTTCCCGTGGACCAGATGTTTAGGGAGGGTAACTGATTGTGTCCAGGCCCATCCCAGAGTTATTGAACCCGAGCTGTGCGCCGCTGGTAACTTGTGTTATTGTGTGTCCGAGTTGTTATTGCTCGTTGATTGTATTCCGACTTTTGAGTCGAGGCTTTTGGCAGAGATGATCTCAGGGGAGACGCTCTGTGCCCAGGCTTGTCAGTATTATTCGCCATAAACCAACGATAACCTAAACCGACATCTTAATAATAAAACGCGTAATTTTGATAAAACAAAAGCTAACTAACGAATTCTTTCTGCTTAACCTTGTTCTTTTGCATTTGGAACCTGCTGACATAGCCGTGTTTATGAAGGTATTTCCTGGAGGAAATGACTTGAGGACAGCTGACACATTTTTGTTGTGACTGAAGCTTGCTCGAACCTAGAGTTCGTAGCTGGTGGAGCGCAGGCCATACGATGTTAGACGTAGTCTTTACTACGCAGTCGTCACCGTAACTACACACATTAGATGACTATGGCTTACAAAGAGTAAACCAAGGTGCAGGCAGGCATTTGAATAAAACTGTGCTCTCTTATTTATTTATTTATTTATTTATTTATTTATTTATTTATTTATTTATTTATTTGATAATGTAAAAGTGTATGAATCCTCTATGTTACCCTATTGTGTGCTGATTAGCACTTAGTTCCTAAGAATGACTTAGATGTTTTTTTATGGCTGATCACTTAGCTTTGAATGTAATTGTTTGTTATTACGGACGTCACCGCCGTAAATTTTGTTATTAATTGATAGGACTTAGCTAGATGAATTAACGTTAAATGTAAATGTGGAGATGGTATCATCCTAACTTAGATTTGTTTTGCTACCCTGTTAAGTGTAAATTCTGATATTAGCTTGATCTTGTAACTTGACCTAGGGCTTTGCGTCGTACCATTTTCCTAGTGTTGCTGTTGTTGCTTTATTATTGTGAGACAGATCTTTCGCGAGGGTTTACTGTAACTTCTCAGGTAGGGACCTGCTCTTTATTTTTGATTATATTTTAGCTTGCGGATTAGCCGATAGAAACCCTCCGAACTAGGCTAGGGGTTTGTAAAATTTACAATAAATTTTCACGGTGTTTTACGTAAGTCTGGATGTTTCTTTTCTCAGTCTAGCTTTTAAGGCGAACCTTTCCTTAGGCAGTCTATAACCTTCGTCACCATGTACCCCGATCCCCGTGGACTACAGTTTCTCGTGCCGCTTTGGCCTATTTGGAAGTTCACCTGATCCTCTCGGCAGTTAGGTCCGGCGGATGAGATGTTAGGAAAGTCATTGCGGTTGTTGGCTATCCTGGCAGCTCCTGTGACGGGCTCAGTATATGTCAGCTTGCAACTGTGTTATTCTTAACTTGTCGCCCCGTGCCACTCACTGTGGAAGCCGGGGATTTCCTTGTCCATAGCCATATTGCACCCCTCAGCTACATGGAACCAGTGTCACTCACATGCAGTTCATTTCTGGCACTGTGAAGTGTAAGGCAGTTCTACGATGCCTAAAGTTAATACAACTACAAGTTATCGTCTGTTGCAGAATTTAAAGATAATTTTACTTCTGATGGAGGCGTTCTGCTCTGCCAACCATGTGGGGAGGCAATCAAGGCTAAACAGCGATCTTAAGTTACACAACACCTCAAGGGCAAGAAACATATTGCAGCAATTTCGCGCCTTCGGAAGAAGTGTTTCGCGATAATCGTCGGTCAACCAGAAGATGTATCTCGTAGTGTATTGTAAATCTTCAGTAGTCAGTGAGGCATAGCATAAATATTGCATTCGTGATTACTGCATAATGTTTATATTCACATTAATAAACTAAATTATAATTACATATTTTTACTTCTTTGTCACATATTTCAGGTATTTTTAATACAAAAAAATAAATATTTTCCCGATTTTTAGCACCTAAAATTCCTAGCCCTATTAATTAAGATATCGTTGTGACAAATCTATAAATTATTGTTTACAAAAAACAATAATTAGCTAAGACTAAACCTCAGAAATAATTATAAAATGAAATGGATATATCCTTACAAAGAATGAATTAATATACAGTAGGCTATAATTGACAATATTTATTTGCATAATTCATTTCATCATAATTCTTAATAATTAAATATTAATGTAATTTTTCAAGCCCTCGTCCTGCAGCTCGTTCAACAAGATTTTACTTGTATAAATATATTTCTTGTAATCTGAGCGACCCATGGTTTAACCGGATAACCCATAAACGTTTACTTTATCTTTCCGTTTCTTCTATGCCCAAGATCGCGGGTTCAAACCCGGCCGAAGTCGTTGCATTTTTTTAAGAGCGTTAAAAATCTATCAGTAATCTTTCCTTCGAAGGGGAAGTAAAGCCGGTGGTCCCATGTCACAGACTTATGGCATGTTAAAGAGCCTTCCAATAATTACACCTGTTGTTGATGTTTGAGTCTTCAGACTTTTGACTGGTTTGATGCAGCTTTCCATTCCTCCCTGTCCTGAGCTAATCGTTTCATCTCTACATAGCTACCACACTCTACATCCGAGGCAATCCGTTTAACATATTCTAACCATGGTCTACCCCTACAGTTCTTACTCAACCCTTCCTTCCATAACTAAGCTTGCTATTCCTGGGTGTCTTAGTATGTGTCCTACTAACCTATCTCTTCTCTTCATTACACCTGTGTGAAGCTAAATTGTTGGTTAAACATTTGACAAACGCTCTTAGGTTCCAACGTTTGTCGCCAGGAGTCGACTGCGGTGGCATTTGGTAACCAAATTCTGAACTAGTAGTCGTTGACGGTGGTGTTTGGCGACAAAAGTTGGAACTACTTGAAGAAATCCAATGTCTGCAGTCCTTACACAAATTAAAAACAGATAAAACACACTAATACAGTCATCACAATTAACACCGGTTATCAGACAGATTCTACACACACCCAAAGTACACGGGGCTACATGACCGCGTTGTCGAAGCCCCTAAACTGAGGAACTAACCAACCAATCTTTCCGTTTCTTTTATAAACCGGTATTACCACTACACAAGCTTGCCACGGTGGGTGAGTGGTTATAGTGTCGGACTACCAACCCCAAGATTGCAGGTTCGCCCCTGGCCATGGTAAGTGATTTTTGAAGGCGACAAAAATCACGATACTCATGTCATACGTTGTTGGCATGTTAAAGAACCCATTTGAATTCAGTAGGCCGTGTTCAATGGCAAAATTAATCTCGGGACTTTCCGCCAACACAAAGTTCCTCCATTCTCTACTTGAAAGCGCTGTAGTGTCAAGGAGTTTAGATATCTAACCTCCTTGACTTTCATAGCGTTCAAAGGAACGACGAAATTCGACATGCAAGCTACCCTCTGGGTGTCAATTAACAAAGCTTGCACCAGGCACCCGAGGCCATACGATATTATATTATTATTACCACTACACAATTTTAATACAGTTAAGTGAACAAGGAACAGTCCTTCATCTACTTTGCTGAACTACTGTATGATAAAATATTTGATGTAGCATAATGGTGTGATTATTGCTTTGTACAGGTATAACGTTTATAAAAGTGCAGTTTTATAAAATATTTTATGTTCGACCCTCACTATTATGTGTCAGAAAACTGTATCATAATGATGGTCATTATAACACTGTTTTCCATTATGATACAGTTTCTCCAGCCAATCAGAGCTCGTTCATTGACCAAATAGGTAAAGATACCTTCGCGCATGCGCTCAAAATCCAACATGTCGGACAGAAACACAACATCGAACTATAATAAATTACCGACATGGAATACGCACCGTCCATATGTTCGCGTAAATAAACTGGCGAATATGAGACAAGAAATAGCACTGTACCTTAGAATCACCAACACTAATTTCTACACAGCGCAATTTCTTGAAACGACTCCGGTGACAATATTACTGAGGAGCGGCAGATGTAAACATATGGCCTGCATATGACATTGCAAGCACACAGAGCGCATGCGTCGGTCGGCCAGAGAGCTTGGAACATGGAGATATGCTACCTAGCGCACCACCCGATCACAAAATTCTAGTTACTGAACAGATATTTATGAATATTTATGTTAAAACATGTAATAAAGTTATAATTATCGTCGAACATAAACAGTCGTATGCAACTCGCCTATAATGGTAATTAAGACACTCGTATGGAAATTATAAAACTCGCTAAAGCTCGTTTTATAAACATACTCGTGTCTTAATTATAGCCATTATAGGCTCGTTGCATAATGTACTATCATAAAATTTCTTTGACTAATTTCTTTGATGGTGAAATACTCGTTCGATGTGAAGTTCCGGTAACGCTAAACGCCTTCAAACTTACATAATCCAATCATTTGTCGTCAATCCGAAGATTGGTTTTACTCAAAATTAATAACTTTAAAAACTTCACACATTTCATATTTTTATTATTTGGCTTTGGGAAGGGGGGAGGGGGGTGATTGAGCCCCCTGATCATCCTACGTAGTTACGCCACTGACGCGCAGCGCTAGGCCATGGGGCCAAGCTACCTGTGGACTCGGAATACATGGGTTCGAGCCCCACTGTCGGACGTCCTTGAAATGGTTGTCTGCGGTTTCCCATTTTCAAATCCGGGCAAATGCTGGGACGGTACCTTCTGACAGGCCACGGCCGCTTCCTTGCACAATCTTCCCCAGTTTCATTCATCTATATTTATTTAATCTCTCACTAGCTCCTCTCATGAGGTTGGCGTCAGGAAGGGCATCCGGCTGTAAGAAAAACACCCGCCACATAGTTTTTTTATCGCATCTCATCCTGGACCCCGTTGGAAACGGGAATAAAGGGTAGACATACAGTACATACATGAGTAGTTCATTAAAATGAAGTTCTAAAATGAAGACTCCTCGGGAAAAACGGGGTAAGTCACATTCTCTAAATTTTTCAGGAGAGCGAATTTCAACTCTCAACACTAGAAAGAAATACTTAAAGCACCCCGATAGAGTGTAAGCAATGTAGTTTTTGTTTTGCCAAATTTATTTCTTATAAAGGAAGTACTTCTTCTTCCGAATTTGGCCAACTATGGACCGCATAGAACTTAAGGCTTCTTGGCCTTCCTTCGCTTTTCTTCCCAAAACCTCTTCATTCTTTCGCTCCTTATCTTTCTCTCCTCCTCGGAAATGATCCCCATGGGTCTCTTTGTAATTGGTTTATCTGCAAAAGATGTTAAACTGTCTACTTTTCTTCTAAACTCACTTCTATCAGGGATCAACTCTGGAGTAATTCCAACTTCTGCTGCATCCCTCTTGACCTCTTCTGCCCACTTTGAGGTGGCCTTTAATCCCATGATGTATTTGAAGATCGTTTTGTTTAGTCGGTTCTCGTCCAATCTTACCAGGTGTCTATAGAATTTCAGTCTTCTTTTCCGCATTGTGTCCGTGATCTTTTAAGAACACTTGTAGAGCTCCTCGTTTTTCCTCTTCTTCTAAGTTCCATCAGAAGTCTTCTTGAGGTCCCAGAATTTTCCTCAGAATCTTCCTTTTCTTTTTCTCGAGTTCTTGCAGCTCCCCTTTTTTTATTTAAAATTAGACACTCTGAAGCGTACAATCCTTCTGGTTTTATGACTGAGTTATAGTGTCGGATTTTGACCTTGTATGATATTGCCCGGTTGTTATACCTGTTCTGTGTTAGCTTGTAGGCCAGGTCTAATTTTCTGGCTCTTCCCTTGTTTGCCTCTTTATCCAGTCCATTGGGTTGGATCCATTCTCCCAAGTATTTGAATTTCTCTGTTCTTTTAATTTCCCCATGCTTTACCTCCATATACCTCTCGTGTTGTTGCCTGTACTCTATATATTCCGTATTTTCATAAGAAACTTTAAGATCCGCTTTTTCGGCGATTTCATGCACGATCTCCAGCATCTTTTGAGCGTCTTCCCGGTGTTTTTTTTTTTTTTGGGGGGGGGGGCTAAGAGGGCAAGGTCATCGGCAAAAGCTAAACTCTTGATTTCTTGGTTCTGTCCTTTCCTTCCAAGGTGCACTCCGCTTATTCCTTCCACCTTCAGAGTACATGTAAGACAAATAACAACTAAAGTTAAATTATGAAAAAGTGAAACGATATGGGACGTTCTTTCCAATTCTAGTAAAAATGAAAACCTCTGTATTTCAGTAACATTCCGCTTTATTTGAAATTAATTAATTAATTTAAACTGATCTGTAGTGACGATGCGTGGCCACCAGAATGCGCCTTAAACTCATTTCCGAAAAAAATGGACTTCGCCGTTCTTTCCGTGGTGTCTTCAAATGTTGCAGTCATCAAAGAGCGCTAAAAAGAAAAGAAAAAGTTGACAATGTATTGTGGAAATTTTCAACATTCAAAAGAAAATGCAGCATGCACAGGTTGCACAATATAGCGAACGTGTGTGTTTTGTGACTACTGCGCACTTAGGTCAATTCAAGTTCATATTTCTGGGGAATATCTACGTTTGTGGAAAGGTAACGGGTCAGGTTTCTATGAGTTGTTACAGTGTTGTCAGATGTTGTATATCATACACAAATATCGCTTTAATAAGTCATCCCACTGTCGATTCTTGAAGCAATTCTAATCTATTGAAAACACAGAGTCATTTCTTAAATAAAACTATGAATTTTATGTTGAAATTAAACGAAATACGAGTAGGTACTTTTGTTTTTTTGGGGGAGAGTTTCCCAGCGGCGTAACTACTAAAAGAAAGTAGGGGTTGCTTCTGGAGAGGGATAAGGTGAGTTGCTTCTTTTGAATGGTCATTTTTTTACTATCGGTTACTTGATTACACTCCCTACCGACAGTAGTGGCTACGCTGGCTAAAGCGCAGCATTAGGTCATGGGGCCAAGCTCTCTGCTGACTCGGTAGACGCGTGGGTTCGAGCCCCACCGTCGCACAGTGGGTCAAAATCGAAATCTAGGAGGACAAAATCATTTATTTTCATAATTAAAAATCAAAATTTATTACTTCTACAGCATTCTCATATAATTGCCGCTCACTATTCTGGGATATAAACGCATCTTAGTGTAAATCTGTCACCACTGTTCGAGCAGTCTGAATTGAAGGGTGAATGTTGGTTGGTTGGTTGGTTGGTTCCTTAGTTTAGGGGCTGCGACAACGCGGTCATGTAGCCCCGTGTACTTTGGGTGTGTGTAGAATCTGTCTGATAACCGGTGTTAATTGTGATGACTGTATTAGTGTGTGTATCTGTTTTTTAATACAAGTAGAGACTGCAACTTTGAATTTTCAAATAGTTCCTACTTTTGCCGCCAAACGCCACCGTCAACGACTACTAGGCCTAGTTCAGAACTAGAGTGGCTGTGGTTTGATTGTCTTTGTGGTTAGTGTGATGCTTTAAGATGGAACATGCAGCTGAAGGTATGATCTTTGTAACGTGTTTCAGTTATTAATGGGTGTGATTGTTACGTACTTTTAGCTATATTTGCATTATATAATATTTAGCTATTATTTTTAAAATTATATTTTCACTTAGATTTTTAGTATGTCGCGTCACTCTGCGTCACTTTCTACTTAATGTTACAAAGTAGATAAAGTCTTGTAGTTTACGCATGCTATAAGATTTTTTGCATCTTTTTGCAACTTACTTAGTTATTTTACGTTTTAGAAGATACCGCGCAACCAGTTCTCACACGTTTACAACTGTTTGAAGAACTAGATTCGACGATAATGTCATAAGTGGAACTTTGTGACTTTGTTAAAAGTAAATTAGGGGTAGAAAATTGTTCTGAAGAGATAACTGAATGCTCCATCCAACTCCTAGTCATAGAAAATTTCTTGGATGTGTAGACGTAGCTTAAAAAGGTTTTAACTTATGTTTATTATGAAGTAAACAAATTATATAGGCTACGTTGCTTCCACTCTAAATTCATGATTAAAACGTAAAAATAATTTTGTCCCCCTAGATTTCGATTTTGACCCACTGTGCGTCGGCCGTCCTTGAAATGGTTTACCGTGGTTTCCCATTTTCAACACCAGGCAAATGCTGGGACGGTACCTTCTGACAGGCCACGGCCGCTTCCTTCCACATCCTTGCCCAATTTCATTCACCATCATTCATTTCATCTCTCATTAACTCCTCTCATGAGGTTGGCGTCAGGAAGGGCATCCGGCCGTAAAAACCATCGCCACAAATACATCCATCGCATCTCATCCCCGACCTTGTTGGAAAACGGGAATAATAAGGGGTAGACATACATACATACTTGATGACACTCCCTGTGTATAAACCACCATCCCGGCTTTACTGTAATGCGGGCTCGGAGCGACCCAGTTCTGGCAGAGGCTATCGTCTTGTATATTGGTTTAGAGACACTTTATAAACAAATAAATATATTTCCACTCCCTCTGATTTAAGAGCTTGAGTTTTTTGAAAGATACACCTTAGCGATATATCAGTGGAACCTCGCTCGCCGTGTGACGGCCGAGGCACTTTGGCTAGCCATCTGTCGAGCAAGGCATTGGTGCTAGCAGCAGCGTAGCGCCCAACTAGTTTTACACTTTTTAACGTAATTGATAATCATTATTATTTATACGAATTTCAAAGTAGGGCCTACTTGCTGGATATGCTGTCCATTATTTTATAAACACACATTGCACCAACGTAGGGAGTTTTGGTTCATCACTGCAATTCAACCACACTGCTATTTCGTATCTGTGCACTTACTTCGTTCTCGAGATCCTCCAGAGTACGCGAATTGTTTCTGTAATCTTTTGTTTGAGATTCCCCCAGAAGCAAAAATCGCACGGCGCTGAAAAGTACGTTACTGGAAGACTTCATTTTTGAGAAGATAAGTTTCCACCAGGAAAATTCGATCTTTTGTTGTATACGTAACCATGTTCACGGGATACGAGATAGGCTACAGTATCACAATTCTTAATTATTTCAACTAAGGTATCTTGCCAGCTGCGTATGTAATAAATGTATCCAGGGATTCCCGACCCGGTATTGTATACGGTGCATGCTATAAATCTGACAGTGCGTCATTGCTGTGTATACGTGGCACGGCTTCTGCGAGGCTCCGTTCTATAGGGACTTTATAGGTAAAGCCCTGCGCGGATATCCGCGGATGAACTCGCGATTATCCGTAAATATTTCGCCATACGGATATAGTTTGCTTGGCTGTGCGGATAGTGGATAAGCTGCGAATAATGTTTGGAGTAAATTTGTGGATAGTTTTTAGTTTTTAGAATACAATCCGATCTTGTTGAATATCATTACTAGGACCCGGATGTTTATGGCATATCATATTGTTTCCATTATATTTTTTCATGACAACTGTAAAATAATTTAAGTTAATCTTATTCAAATATATCATTAAGCATAATTAGCACTCCGAACTGAAAAGGGTTGCAATTCTGGCTGTATAACATTAATTTTAAACATAGCACATGACATACATAGCCGTGTGGCTTCGGTGGCGTAGTTGGTAGCATGCTGAACTGCTGTGTCCAAGATAGCGGTATCAAACCCGACCAAAGTCGTCGGATTTTTTTAAGAGCGTTAAAATCCTTCAGTATGCCTACCTTCCGAGGGGAAGTAAAACAGGCGGTCCCATGTCATAGATGTATGGCATGTAAAAGATCCTTCCACAGACTAAAATTGTGTGAAGCTAAATTGTTAGGTTGGATTTTGTCGGAACGCTCTATCAAAGTTCCAACGTTCACCACTAGGTATCATTGATATCTGGTAGTGAAAGTTGGAATTACTTGAAATTGAACGGTACTTGTAGCTCGCCCTAACGGTATACGCTGGAAGCAGCTACAGCCTCTGGCGAGCCGAACATGTCCTCGGACACTCCCGGCACTAAAATCCATACGATAAATAAATAAATAAATAAATAAATATACATAGCCTAGGGCAACGACTTTCTCCTCAAATATCTAATTGTGTTGCTTTAGTACTCTATGCCTTTTCTATTAAATTGCAAGTATTATTGTAATGTCACCAGATTCGGATGCATGTCATGCGGATGCGGGGTGGATAACAGTCGTGCGGATGCGGATAACGTTTTGTTTATCGGCACAGGGCTCTAACTATGTGGAGGGCCCACACTTATTATATAATAATAATAAACCTGATGTGCTTTATGCTAGTGAGACGTTGACGTTACACACTAAGGGCGACTTGGAAAAAAATCCTCACAGAGGAAAGAAAAATAATAAGGAAAATAATTGGACCAAAGCACACAGATGAAGGATACAGGCTTCACTCCAAAGACACCAAAGAGAAATTGTCCAACCTCGCAGCAGACATCAGAAAGAGGCGACTAAAATTTTACGGCCACATCAGCAGACTCCCACAAACCAGACTCACCAACAAGATTCTTAGATACATACATCGGCTCAAGATTGCTACACCCTGAATGATGCAAGTCAAAATTGATCTAGTAAAAGCACAGGTTGACCCAGAAGACGTCATAGACAAAAGCGTATTTAGACACAAGGTATACAAGTGGGAAGTGTTGTCAGAGAAAGCAGCACCTACAGCCCAATGACCAAAGTGGACCGAAGAAAGGAAGAGGGCCTTTAGTGCACGAATGAAAGAGTACTGGAAAAACAGGAAGAACAAAAAGTCATGATTGCTTCGCGTGGTCTAATAGGCCTGTAACGTGTTAAAAAAAAAAAAATATATATATATATTGTCGTTTACCCTCCAGGTTGGTGGAACCCACGGACTCAGTGAGGGAACTCACCACTACCGCCTCTACGGGCAGCGTCCTAGAGCTGGGAACATCGAATCGGAAGGGATACAACTGGTGAGGTGGGATTGGCACCTCGCCCAGGCGTCCTCACTTGCAAAGCGAACAGGGGCCTCATGAGGGAAGGTAAGGGATGGATAGGCAAGGAAGAGGGAAGGAGGCGGCCGTGGCCTTGAAGAAGGTACCATCCTGGCATTTGCCCGAAGACGAAGTGGGAAACCACGGAAAACCACTTCGAGGATTGCTGAGGGGGAATCGAACCCCCTCTACTCATTTGGGCCACCCGAGGCTGAGTAGACCCCGTTCCAGTCCTCGTACCACTTTTCAAATTTCGTGGCAGAGCCGGGAATCGAACCCAGGACCTCCGGGGCGGCAGCTAACCATGCTGACGCTACGCTACGCTACGCTACGGAGGCGACCGATAATAATAATAATAATAATAATCGTACTACACACCTCTACGCCAATGACGATTTTACTATAGAATTACGTCGGTGCTGTACATGTCATAAATATTGAAAGGGAAGGTTGAGGTGAGAGAAGTAACAGTTGGAAGGAACGAAAGGAAGAAAGACAAGGAATTTGTGTGGGGCGATGCCGTTATAATGTGATAGTATTGTGTTCGTCGGAGCGTTACATGAGACAGGGGCAGATGCCATCTTTATACCCTCCACACTCTGTTGACCCCATTTCCTTTTTCAGCGTCACAGGGTGCTTTGGTCTGCTAGTTCGCAGGTTTAGTGAAGATGGCCATGAAGAAGGGAGAAAAAAAGATGTCCGATTGCAGAGGGGCGAATTTTTGCCTGGCAACACTGCTAGAGTAGGGCGAAGTAGGAGGGGAAGGGGGCCATGGAGCAGGCAGGCAGGAGAAGGAGTAGAAACAAGGGACGGTGTTCGCGCGAGTTCAGTACGGTTGGAGATCCGATGCAGTGCAGCGTGTTTATGCTGCATTGCGCTCTGAAGTGACAGACGTGTGTTTGTTATGCATGTGCGTGGTATTTTGTGTCAGTTGTAAAACTTATCGAATATAAAATGTTGTTATCAATTCTTTTATTTTTGGTGACATTAATATTTAATGCTTTATGCATGACTAGCAATAACAACAATGTGACTCTATTTAAATGTTGTTCTCATAGTGAAGCGTTGGCTCCTGCAATGGGGGTCGGTGTATGTCAACCCCTTTCAGGGGAAGGTGTTAACGACTGGATTCCTGTTATTTATTCCCCATCACGTCGTGTACTTTTAACAGAACAGACATTGCCTGAGAACTGGATTGTCAAAGACGCAACTATTCCTACGTGCAAAAACAGTGTTAGTGTTACAGTTGTAACTTCGCATCCGCTCAATTCTCCCACGTTCTTGTTGTTCGATAACGGTTCAATATGGATTCAAGAATATGTGGAAGTGTTAGATCCAGGTACGTTCTGTGTGGATCATACAGTGGCTTTGGTTTGTTTATATGACTATGTGACTGATATTCGGCCCTCAAACAATAATACTGGAAATGATATTAATATTAATAACAACAGTTCTGATTCCAGCAGTGTGACCAAAAAGAAAGTCAGAATAAAGAAATGTTGTGGTGATAAAGCTGCTTACAGTGAAACAACTGCCGCATGTATTGGGTTGCCTGAAAATGCTTCTTTCGTTGCTCCTAGCTTAGCCTCAATCTTACCTCCAGGCCTGTTAAATAACGTAACAACAGTGTTTTCAACCGGTTTCCCGGCTTGTCCTGGGGATGAATTAGTTATCGGCGGGAAATTGGGCGATCGCTATACTTCCTTGAAGTCTGATGGATCATTATTATTTGAGAAAGCAGGTGGAACTTTGAACCCTAGTGATTTTTGTCTGGAACATGTTGTTGAACACCTAGAGGGCAATGCTAATATATTTACATGTCACCGCAAGTTGAGTTCGGGATTGCGCAATGGCAGGAGAATAGATGATAGGGAATCGGATATTCGTTTCTCTCTTTACCCGGTGGGACTGATACTGTCAGTGTTCTTTTTGGCTGTGACTTTGATCACGGGATGCTTGCTGCCCGGTCAACACCACGTGCTACATTGGCGCTGTCAGACATCGTACGTAGCGTCGCTTTTGATTGGAGACTTACTCTTAGCGGCTACTCAGCTGACGGGAGATCCTCAACCCACTGCACTCTGCATCATTGTTGGTGAGTACCTGTTTTCTTGTCATCCTTCATTTATTTCTTCATTGTTCTCGCACTGCCTTCTTGAAACTCTTGTTCTCGCACTGCCTTCTTGGTACTCGGCTGCTACATCGTACTATGACGTCACATACCTTAGTGCATTCTCGGTACATTTCGTCCCGTAACGTAACGCCTGACCCCAGATAAAGTCGACATAATCATTTAAAATTATAACATCATATCTCAACAAGAAGAACAAAATAGCCTATTTTCGAATATCCTACTGGTCTTAATTAGGACACGAGAAATGAAAACGAGATCTAAAAAAAATGCACAGCCGTCATTTATAGGTTCTCATAAAATTCCATTAAATTGGGCATCAGTATATTAAGGCTTGTATGAAGATGTACCGTGCCAAGTTTCACAGCTCTCTGATAAAGACACGAGAAAGATCCATTTAAATTTCGCGTCCCCGCCATGTTGGTTTTGTGCTCACCAGGTTATTGAATGATCCATAGGTGAACTTATGTCAATAGTAGGCTTGCCCCTAATAAAATCTGAACGGCTGGAGCGATTTCAATGAAACTCGATAATTCATAGCACTATTCCGGGCGACCCCGACCGTGCCCTTCATATGTTGTTACGTCTCACCAATCCAACATGGCGGCTGTGCGAAATATTTCACCAGCATTCAATATCTCCGAAACTATTCCCGATATCACCCTGGAATTTATTACGGTGATAAATGTAACTACTAGAAGTTCACCTATGAAACTATTGAAAAACTGGTAACTACAAAACCAACATGGCGGCCACGCGAATTTGCGACTTTACAATAGACGTTTCTCGCGATTTAACCAACCGAACGCAATAAAATTTGGTACAGTATATGTTTATATACATTGTAATGCACCGACATCTAACTTGGTTCAATTGTTTACATAACCACAAGATGGCGGATGTACGAAATATTTCACCGGCATTCTATATCTCTGAAACTATTAGCGGTATCACCCTGAAATTTTGTACGGAGATAAAGGGCACTACTGGAAGTTCATCTTTAAGACTTTCAAAAACCGGTTAACTACAAAACTAACATGGCGGCCAAGCGAATTTGAAAATTTTAAATAGACCTTTCTCGCGATTTAATGTTCCAAACGCAATGAAATCTGGTACAGGAAATGTTTATACTCATTGTAATGCACTGGTATCTAATTTAGTTCAATTGTTTACATAACCTCAAGATGGCAGCTGTGCGAATTTCGAAAATTAAATTTTTATTTCTTGTGTCGTAATCATGCGATCCAAGTGAAAGTTTGAATAATAAACCTACGCAATAATTTTCCTTTAATGGTACATGACCCTATGGCCTATACATTTAACATACCAACATGGCGACCATCCGAAATATTTAGACGGCTCTGAATATCTACGAATCTATTATAGCAATCAAACTGATTTTTTTTTATATTCATAGGGGCTATGAACTTATGTTCTCCTATAGGACTTTAAATAACCGGGTGATAACAAATCCAACATGGCGGCGACGCGATGTATAAATATTCACATGAACGTTTCTCGCAATTTAACCATCCGAGTGCAGTGACATTTGGTACAGTAAATCCTTATACGAATGTTAATCCACAGGCATCTAATT
The DNA here is from genome assembly GCA_946902985.2 of Meconema thalassinum. Taxonomy (NCBI): domain Eukaryota; kingdom Metazoa; phylum Arthropoda; class Insecta; order Orthoptera; family Tettigoniidae; genus Meconema; species Meconema thalassinum. The sequence goes on from OX336396.1 coordinate 152,261,994, forward strand.
TATTTCAATTGTTTCCATAACCACGAGATGGCAGCTGTGCGAAATTTTAAAATCTCTTTTTTACTTCTTGTGTCCTAATCATGCGATTTAAGTTTGAATGCTACACGTACACAATAATCTTCATTTAACAGTATATAACTTTAGGACCTACATATATAAAATCCAACATGGCGACCATCCGAAATATTTAGTCCGTTCTCAATATCTACAAATCTATTACAGCAATCAAACTGAAAATTTGTATGTTGATAGTGGCAGTTAACTGTAAGTAGGACATATGAAAATAGGCTGTATAGTTCTTCACAGAACTACTTGTTTCTTATTTTGTTCCGCGTTCCGTTTTAATATTTAACGGAACGCCAAATATTCCGTTTTTGCTTAATGTGTTAATATATTCAATTTCGCACCAATTTTCAAATGTTCCGCTTCAGAATTGATTGTAATATCTAGCTTGTTTTGTGGTGATACATGTGCAAGCTTGAAGGAGAAAATGATTTATATGTCTTGTGTCAGATAGATGGGTACATGTTATGGATTTATTAGGGGCAACAATATTAAGGAATATCTTAGTCCTTGTGAAGTTCATTCTCAAGCATTTTCCCCTCCAATGCTTCTACGGAGAGAGTTATTTCTGTCATGACTAGGGCTTGGCTAAGCCTGCGTGGCTTAGGCGGCAGCACGCCGGCCTCTCACCGCTGGGTCCGTGGTTCAAATCCCGGTCACTTCCATGTGATATTTGTGCTGGACGAAACGGAGGCAGGCAGGTTTTTCTCCGGGTACTCCGGTTTTCCCTGTCACAATTCCATTCCAGCAACTCTCTCCACTATCATTCCATTTCATTTGTCATTCGTTTAATCATTGCCCCAGGGGAGTGCGACAGGCCTCGGCAGCCGGCACAGTTCATATCCTCGCCGCAGGATAGGGGCTTCATTAATTCCATTCCCTGACCCGGTCAGTCGACTGGAAGCAGGCTGTGGATTTCATTTTCACTAGGGCTTGGATCGATATGCTCGATAAAATCTCCAGATATGCTCGAAAAAACATTATATGCGGTTAAATAGGCAGAATATGCTCGAAAAACACCGTTAAAAACTATAGAAAGGAAAGTGAAACGAAAAAACCAATAACATATCTTTATATACGGGCTTTATTTTCTTATTTTCTGTATGATACACTGCGATATACTCGCATTCAAGTTTCAAGTATATATAAGAGAAGTTTTCTTATAAAAGTTACAGTTGAAAATTTTACAAAATGTTCAAAATTAGGCGAGTCATTGAAGTAGATCTGCATTGGTCTGTACAACAAGAATGTTTTCTGTGTTTTCAGGTTTGAATGATTTTCTTAAATCAATCAATAAATGTTTCAATGACGAGAACGACCTCACTAAAGGTTAAAAACCTGCGGTTTTATTATTCGCACCAGATAGGCTTTTCAATAATTATTTCTGTTTTCGAACCTTAAGGATGGTCAGGGGTCAAATTCTGGGAGGGGGATGGAGCCATTCCAAGGAAAACAAACTATTTAGACGAAAACCACAAGAATATGCATTTATATGCTTCTATTCTGAAAACCGCCATTTTATGCATTTATATGCTCGATAAATTTCAATTCTGTTGGTCCCAGAGAGGTGAAAATACCACCGAAAGGCTTCTTTCAATGTGTACTATTCAGGAAAAAAATATGCAAATATGCTCGAATCCGAGCGCTAGTCATGACTATCAAATGGAGATATTATAGAAACAGAAGCTCCATTAGTTTGATAAAACAAGAATTTTTCACATATTACAATATTATGACCATCATTGTGGTGAATATTATCAGAAGGCAGTAACAAATAAAAAATCTTTGCAAAGGGTCGTTCAAATGAAAAACATGCTGGTGTCATAGGCCTGTATGATATGTCAGTAATATCTAGTTCCAATTTTGTGTATTTGATTATGTAATGCTTTTTTCATACATAGGCTACTGAATGTGTATTATTCATTACATCATTTAACAACCTTGATGAAAAAAAACAACAATGTTTTGGGACGTGTGTTCCGTTTTTACATTCTTGAAATCTGGCAACCCTGGTCAATAGCCTCTAACAACATACAAAATTTCAGTTTTATTGCTGTAATAGATTCATAGATATTGAGAGCCGTCTAAATATTTCGGATGGTCGCCATGTTAGATTTTTGTAGGTCTTAAGAGTTGTGTCCTATGACATCTGACATGAAGAGTATTGTGTAGGTGTAGTATTCAAACTTCAATCGCATGATTAGGACACAAGAAATGAAAATCAGATTTCTAAATTTCGCACAGCTGCCATCTTGTGGCTAAGAAAACAATTGAAATGAATTAGATATAGGATATTATGGCAATAGGCTGTATAGCTCTTCACGGAACTACTTGTTTATTAGAGGGTTGCTGATCTCAATGTACCACCTCTTGAAACAATATTGCCTAATATAAGGCCACGGGTGACTCCTTTCCAGACACAGTTATGAAGGCCAAGACCATGATTGTCTCCAGCGTTTAAAATCTCTTGTACCGGTATGCCAGCTGGTTACGCCAAGTGTCGAACCCTCAACCGCAAGCGAGAGAGAACCTTAACCCAACTGCTTTATACAACTGGCCGAAATATTATTATTATTATTATTATTATTATTATTATTATTATTATTATAAAAGAGTGAAGTTAGTGTAACGACGAAACTCTCCCCACATCACTCAGTATTTAGACCAACCTTGCTGTATGGACGAGCGAGCTGGGTAGATTCAGGATATCTAATACATAGACTAGAGGCAACTGATTGGAGGGTAGCACGATTAATTGCTGAGGCAAATACATGGGAGCAATGGCAGGAGGGTACTCGTAATGAAGATTTAAAAGTTAAGTTAGAAATGAACACGCTAGAAGCTGTTCGTATGAGTCGACTCAGATGGTGGGGTCATGTGAAGAAAATGGGGGAGCAGAGATTATCTTAGAACAGGCCACGATGGCAGTAGTCTGCCACGCTAGTGCCACGGCCTTTCCTTAGTGAATCGGGGGTTGTGTGGGGAAGGTGGGGTCGAGACATGGCTGCAACTAAGAAACATGTTGTGGAAGCGGAGGAAGCGAGCTGGCGGAAGGACGGGCGACGTTGTGCGTGGCGTTGAGTTGGACAATAATCAGTAGCTATAACAAATCCTTTGATTCACTTGACTTATGACCCATTCCACTACAGCGCAGCGTGTTTAGGACAGGAGTGTGGAAGGGGAGGGGAGTCAGTCTTGTCCTCTCTAGCAAGAGAAGGTAGTGAGTGGAGCAGCTGGCGGAAGCGGGGAAGAGCCAAGGAGCGAATCTTAAGTGGCAAGCCGTGGCGCCACAGCCACCAGTGGCTTGGCTTAGAGGCTAATGAGTTCTGTTGTGGAGGGTAAGAGAATCAGAGGTAGACCTAGGAGGCGATGGTTAGATTCAGTGTTGAATGATTTCAACGTGTCAGGTGTAGAAGTAGAGGAGGCCGCAGTGCTAACTGCTAATAGGGATCATGGAGGAGACTTCTTCGCGCCAGAGGCTTGCAGACTACAGTCTCAAATGAAAACGTATTTTCATTGTAGGAGAGGGACACGACTTTGTGGTTCCACCCTTCAACACAATAATTACCACCGCCACTTTTTTCCAGGACTCTTCCCTTCTGTCGACTGTAGTCGATCGTTATAGCGAATCTTCGTTGGTCCCATGGAGCTGTTCGTCTGCCTTTGATATGGCGGACTATCTTTTCATGTTTGTTAGCCATGAAAAGCGTCTTTGTATTTGTCGCATTTCATAGCTTGGAGTTGCTGGTAATAACTATTTCACACGACATGTTCCAAGTACTTGCCTTTTATTTTACATTCAAAGTTATTTTAAGCACAGCAGCTCGTATTCCTTCCCCATTCTGCGAAAGATGAGTTCATTACGGACACGTGCTTTGATATCAACCAATTACGCTTTACTGAATGGCTGATTCATGGCTTAACGAGTTTTTGAAAGCTTTTTACAGGATGAACGGAATTTGAAGTGATAGAAGCTATTTTTCAGTGTTGCCTACTGTAATTCTATTAAAGAAAGCTTACCAGTCGGTCAACACTAATTGTGCCCAATTACATTAGGCAGGAGGCGGCTTCGGTGGCGTAGTTGGTAGCATGCTGAGCTTCTATGCCCAAAATAGCGGGTTCAAACCTGGTCGAAGCCGTCGGAGTTAAGAGCGTTAAAAATCCCTCAGTTTGCCTTCCTTCGGAGGGGAAGTAAAGCCGGCGGTCCCATGTCATAGATTTATGGCATGTTAAAGAATCTTTCACTAATTACACCTGTGTGAAGCTAAATTGTATAGGTTAGGAATGTAAACAACGCTCCTAGGTTCCTACGTTCGTTGTCAAGAGCCGACTGCGGTGGCGTCTAGTACCTAAGTTCTGAACTAGGCCTAGTAGTCGTTGACGGTGGCGTTTGGCGGCAAAGGTTGGAACTATTTGAAGAAAAAAAGTTGCAGTCCTTGCCTGAATTAAAAAAAAAACAGATAAACACAGTAATACAGCCATCACAATTAACACCGGTTATCAGACATTCTACACATACCCATAGTACACGGGGCTACATGGCCGCGTTGTCGCAGCCCCTAAACTGAGAAACCAACCAACATTAGGCGGAAAACAAGTACTGTCATCGCGCCAGGAGATGGCAGTTCAACACGTTGTGATGGGGTGCGGGGGATTTGCAGAACGCATGCGTGGCCTGCCTATTCCACACAGCATCCTTTTTACCCGTCACCCTCAGCGATATCTCCTTACCAAACACTTAAGAACCACTAATGACAATAAGCAGCTTGACATTGTGACTGCCACTCCCTTACAAGAATATATTCTTCTATTTCGGCCATTGTCGACTCGAATTCAGCCATGCCTTTGCAGTCAGTTCAAAGACAGTGAGTGAACAGCTGATATCTAGTGCGTGTTCATTGGAAGTTTGTATAGCCTGATTTACATAAAATCCTCTAAGAATAGTAAATTGTGTGTTATTATTATAGCTTGCCACTGTGGGTGAGTGGTTATCGTATCGGATTACTAACCCCAAGCTTGCAGGTTCGCTCCTGGCCATGGTAAGTCATCTTTGAAAGGCGGTAAAAATTACGACACACATCTCATACGATGTTGGCATGTCAAAGAACCCATTTGAATTCAGTAGGCCGTGTTCATAATGGCAAAATTAATCTCGGTATTTTCCGCCAATACAGTGTTCCTCATTTCTCTACTAGAAAGCGCTATAGTGTCAAGGAGCTTAATATCTAACATCCTTGACTTTCATAGTGCTTCAAGGAACAACGAAATTTGACATGCAAGCTGCCCTCTGGGTTTCAAATAACAAAGCTTACACCCGGCACCCGAGGCCATACAATATTATTATTATTATTATTATTATTGTAGCCTAAGTGGTGATTGCAGTAATTATACATGAGCAAATACTGTAGATCTTGTGATCCTCTCTTTGCTTTGCGCGAAGTAGCATATGGGAAGTGCTAAGAAAGGAAAGAAGAATAAGGGGGGAGGGGCTGGATATTTCATTTTTCAGAAGGGGGGCTCGACAGAAAAAGTTAGGTTTGAGAAGCCCTGGTCTAACCCAGTGTTAGTTTACTCAATTTCTTTTACTAAGCCTCCTACTTGTATGAGAAGATTTTTAATTCTTGTATATTGTTAATAGTGTTATTGGTGTTACGTCCCTTTTAACTACTGCGGCTTTTAGACATGACGGGGTACCGAAATTTTGCCTCGAAGGGGATCTTTAACGTGCCGGTAGATTTACTGACACGGCTTCCTCGCATTTGCGCACCCTCAAATGCCAACTAGTTGTGCCAGGATTCGATCCTGCAACCTTGGATCCAGCAAGCGAGAACGTTACCGCTGAGCCACGCAGCCAGCCAATACGTGTATAAATAAGTCCTGTATTTATTACAGGTAGTAAGAAGTAAATTGTTAATCCCTGTCCAAACTAATTGGCTACACTAGTGTTGATCGACTGGAGAACTTCATCCTCCTCGCCTTTTCCCGTTACGCGGGGTCGGCTTTCTTATTCCTGAGGCGCCAGTCGTTTCGTTGTAAAGCATAAGCAGCAGATAGGCCCAATACTCGCATGTCCCTTCATCATCCATGTTGTTTGAGGTCTGCCGCTCCCTCTCTTTTGTGTAGCCATGGAAAGGCACTTCTTCACTACATGATTTTCCGGTCTTCGCATAACATGTCCATACCACCTTAGCCTGGACTCGGAAAGTTTCTCAGTTATAGGCGCTACTTTGAATCTGCTGCCTCGCACTTGTTCATGTATGTAGCTTTTGCTCATGTGCCTTGGTAGTAGCCCATGTTTCACTACCATACAGTAGGATTGGTCTTACGGCAGTTTTATAAACTTTCCCCTTCGTTCTTATGGGTATTTTCGGATCACATAAAACTCCTATTAGTTCGTGCCATTTGTTCCACCCAGACGAAGAACGATTCTATTAATTGATTTCTAGGCAACACTGAAATGTGGCTGCTAATATTTCAATTAACTATCCAGTCATAATTCAAAAACTACTAGGCTAGGTGAACAATTTGAATTACTAAGGCATTGAAAATCTATGATGCCGTCATAAACAGAGTCATTAATATTAATTTAATCTCATAATTATTCGAGACCTTTTGCTCCTTGTACAGAATGATGAGATTATGGTATCATGCACTTCTGTCACCAGAAAACAATTTAGATAGTACTCTGATAGAGAGTTTCTCAATCGTGATGTTCATAAATCGAGGAAACTGTTGTTCTCCATGAGAATTGAGGCTATGGGTGTAATATTGCCATAATCCACAATTCGCTAAGGGCTAGTTTTTCATTTTGTGCACAGAGAAAAAACATAAAAACGCTAAGGTGTATTTTTCAAAAAACTCAAGCTCTTAAGGTGGTGCTAACTGAATTGTTGAACAAAACAGAAAGCAAGCTTTTAGTTTTACGTGACCGTTAATCATGCGATCATGAGCCACGGGACCTCCTTTATACGTGGAATCCGAACCACAGGACATGGCATTTTGCTTCGACAATCTCACATGCATTGACCGAGAATCGAACCTTGTCCACCTTGATGAGGGGCCAACAGCTAGACCGGTGCGCCACCACGCCCCCCATTACATAAAACAGTTAGTTTCATAATATGCTCATACCACACAAACTACTGAATAAATGTTTATGAAAAATTATCGAAATTTACCTTTATAAGATAAAATAGGTAGTTACTGAAAAAAAAAATACCATTCATTGTTACTAGCATTACAATTAATGAATTTTTAAAAACAAAATATTAAGCAAACGGTACATTTATGACATAACCATTGAAGGTAAAGGTTTGAAACTAAATACAATTGAAGAAGATTTCATGGGTTACAATCCAAATTAGAATTATGATCCTAGTGCATCAAACGTTTTATTTGTAAACTAACAGTAGTGCCCGGCATCGCCCAGTGGATTTATTTGTTTTATGGATGATAATGAATACTACTACAGAACTGGAGCGCTCAAGGATAAGGATCGGAAAGCACCAATGCTTATTGCAGCTGATAACCTCAGTATACTGCACAACACCATCGCCCTTATACAGAGGGATACTAAAATACGACACGCATGTCATACGATGTTGGCATGTCAAAGAACCCATTTGAATTCAGTAGGCCGTGTTCATAATGGCAAAATTAATCTCGGGCGTTTCCGCCAACACGAAGTTCCTAATTTCTCTTCTAGAAAGTGCTATAGTGTTCAAGGAGCTTAGATATCGAACCTCCTTGACTTTCATAGTGCTTCAAGGAACAACGAAATTCGACATGCAAGCTACCCTCTGGGTGTCAAATTACAAAGCTTGCACCCGGCATCCGAGGTCATACGATATTATTATTATTAGAGGGATACTATTGTCATGATGATAACTGTTTTAAGGGGCCTAAGAAATCTTTTTGCACTAATTAAGTTACTCCCCATGACTGCAATTTATAAACGCTCGCAATTCTGCACCAGAACACTGGTCGGGGCGACGTGATGTAGCCCGCATTGCTAAGCAACAATAGGCTTACATATTATTGAACCTATTCGGGAGCGCTTGTTCTTCTGACTTACTGAACAAAAATCAATCTTTAAGGTTACCTGAGAGGTTTAGCCTAATGCTACATAGCCTAAACTATTCCTCTTGAATCTGACTATCATATACAAAAAGAAATTTTCGAGTCCGACTGGTAGTTCCAGAGATTAGCGCGTTTAAACAAACAAACAATCTCTTCAGCTTTATTATATTAGTATAGATTTTTCTTTGAGAAGTTTCAAAAGATTTGAAGTAATGTATTTTTTCTCAAGTTAAATAAATACTGCAGCCATTATTCTAGGTCAGAGCAATGCACATGTCCATATAAAAGACACTGTGAAACTTTCAAGTGGATCGGCTCAGTAATTTATGAGATAATGCACCTTATTTGGATAAAGATAAAAGTTGTAAGAAATGGCTGCGAAAGAAATGTGTGCTCAAGTAGATGAATAAAGACTTTGTAGATTTTTGCCGAAGTTGACAAACTTCACTAACTCTTATCTCGGAAATGGATTAATATTTTTGCTCCAAGAAAACTTCCTATGATATTTCAATATGTTGTGAACCCAGAGTTAATTAGTTATTGTTGTTTTAAGGGGGCGGAACTAGGAGGTCATCTGTGAACTCAAAACATTAAATAAAAAGACAAAATTGATTTTTTCCACCAAAACGTAAGTTTGCGCCATTTTAAACCAGAGGGATTTAGAAGGTGTGGTTTGTACGAAAATCTTCCAAATCGTTTCAATAGCACAGAAAATATCTTGCATTTTTGAAAATTCTGAAAGTACAGTACTTCACCAAAGTCTTAATTATCTCAACTATGGCATCTTGCTGTATGTACTGAATGCTATGACAGCATCGTGTGCTTCCTGGCCCCCTCTTGTGTAATTGGCAAATGCTGGTCATCTGGCGCTGACTTAACACACTCCAGGCGTCACACGGCCCAAGCGTAGTTCCGTTCTATACAGAAGGCCCTCAGTATATTAGCTGCTGGCGCCCCTAGCGGCGACTTGCTCACTGAGTCGGAATGACGTGTGTGTGGGATGGCTCGTGCCGGAGAACCGAGTAGGGCATTAAAGGAAGTTGTTTAATGGTGAATTATCGTCATTCATAGAGATTTATATGGGTTTAGGGAATATTCGGAGGGATACGTCGTGTTTCACAGCCTCTAGTATTCACGTAAAGTAAAGACCGGGAGAAGATATCCAGTTTGTGTTTGAGAGAAACCAACATTAATCAACCACCTCATGTTGTTAAATTTGTGTTTCAATACCTTACTTTTTACACTGTAAATCATTTTTATATCGTATACTATTTAAAATCAACGTGCGTAACTTAACTTTTTTCGTGCCCATTGCATTTTTAAATATATTTTTAATAGATTCTCTATATTCTGATCGTGGATGTACAGTAAACCACGTTTTTGAAAATGAAATCTTGTATAGGTTTCAAAATGTTTGAAACGCATTGCTGGTCTATGTTCTTATCACATTACGAGAGAGATTTTTCGAAGTCTTCCTTTCTGCAACAAAGGAAAAAATCACAGTCAGTCTGGAAGACTAGACGTTGTATCATTTCAAATGACGCATGCTACAAATGCTACACATGTTAGAAATGCTCAGGAGGGCTTCTCGCTTTGCTCGAAGCCCCAGGACTCTTTCAACAGACTGCATCACCCATTAACTTAGGCTTCCCGCGCGGGCACGGGAAGATCTGTGTTTCTTGTACTTGTATTAGAGATGTGTTTGGTTGAATAAAGCGTAAATTGTGTACTTTTTGATAGCGTTTTTGTGACCCATCATCCCAGGCAAGCCGGCGGAAACCTTTGCCTCCCTGTCAGAAGGATCATTTGGCCGTAAATTTGAATTAGTGTAAGGATGTAGTATGAGTGTCCAGATTTAGACAGTAGCCTACCGTACTTCATGAAGGGGTCATGACTATGCCTTATATGTTTGTTTATGAATAGTGTATCTGAAATAAGGGAAGAATACTGATTTACAGATTTGTGGAGTGAGTTTCTGATCTTTAAATAGAGTTTATGAAATTTATGGTAAAGGTGAAGGAGAGGTGAACATGATTAGACAATAGCCTACTCCATGAAGGAGTCATGACTATGCCTTCTGTGTCTGTTTAAAGTATAGAGTAACTGCAATGAGGGAAGTTTACTGAATTTGGTGTTTGTAGAATGTAATTTTCGATTTTAATTTGGGTTTTCGTGAAGCTGGTTGCGGAGTTGTTATTTCTCTGAAAAGGAGTGTTTTTGATCCAGGCAGGCCTGTGTTCGATCTGGCTAGACTAGTGTAACGGTAGAGAGTTGGGAGATGAGTTGTAGAATCTGGGAGCGAGCAGTGGCGGGCTGAACATTGGGGGGGGGGGGGGGGCTATTTTGAGTGAGAGTAGGGATGGAATATTGGGACTGGTTCGATGCTTTGCTCTTACATCCTGCACACCTCTTTAGGAGGCACCCTGTATTCTTATGTGCTATCTTGTATATCTCTTTAGAAGTCACCCTGTATTCTTGTGTTCGCTTCGCTCAAAGCCCCAGGTCGCTCGACGCCAGGCCTCTTTCAACAGACTCCAATAATCATTAGCGTCTGCTTCTCGCTCCCGGCGTGAGCATGACGTCACGTTCCCGCGCAGCTGCACGACGTCACGTCCGTGTCCGTAACGCATAACGATGGACCCCAACCATAACGACGAAGTCGACAAGATCATTTGAAATGATAAAAAACCTAAGAACGTTGCCGCGAAATATTGTAAAGGAGAGTGTCTGAGGGTTAGACCTAGATTTGTTAGGCAAAGCTGAGAGGAGGATGGTTCGATTTCTAGCTCAGGTATCCTATAGGCTAAGTAGTTTTTCGTGGTTTCCCACTTCTACCCCAGGAAAATGCTGGGATTCCTAACTTAAAGCCAAGACCTCCTTGATTCCATTTCTAGTCTTGAATACAAATACACACATTACTACAGACACTTACCAAACGTATTATTTAATTCTAACTCAGCTTTTCATTGTACACATGTTTCATTCCTTGTAAAATGTTGCATGGCAGTAGGTTATCAATAGTTTTTCAATGTTTTCAGGGGTTAATGACTTTCTGTTGTCGGACAGAATTAATTTATATGGTGAAAATGATCTTTCTACGTCGACGGACGTAACTGGGCAATACTTGTACACTGGCACTGACTACTCTGAAAATTCTTCTGGTGATGACTGCCTGATTCCACTTATGTAGTTGCTTATAGATTGGATATTCTTCAGTCCTGGGTTTGAGTCCAACACTGCACCGAGTTTCCTTTTCACTTTTTCTCCAGTTACACCAGGGACACCATTTAAAGTGCATATGTATCCGGGCCCTATTGATGACAAACACGTGCAATGTAAACTGTGCTGGTGGCATCAAGCTCACCTCAGTCTTATTATGGTTTCCCACTTTTACTCCAGGAAAATGCTGGAATGGTTCCTAACTTAATGCCATGGTCGCCTCCATCCAAACCCTCACCCCAATTACCAATACACACACTATAACTCATACACCACAATAACACAGGTTATCAGAAAAATCCACTCACACCCATGTACACGGGACAGAAATAACCACGATGCCCAAGCCCAACCAATGCCACAACTCATTTCTAATCATAAGCGGCTTCGGTGGCGTAGTCGGTAGCATGCTGAACTGCTGTGCCCAAGATAGCGGGTTCAAACCCGGCCGAAGTCGTCGGATTTTTTAAGAGCGTTAAAATCCTTCAGTATGCCTTCCTTCGGAGGGGAAGTAAAGCCGGCGGTCCCATGTCATAGATTTATGGCATGTAAAAGATCCTTTCACAGACTAAACTTGTGTAAAGCAAAATTTGTTAGGTTAGATTTCGTCAGAACGCTCTATCAAAGTTTCAACGTTCACCACTAGGTATCATTGATATCTGGTGGCGAAAGTTGGAACTACTTGAAATTGAACGGAACTTGTAGCTCGCCCTTTAGGGTGTCCGCTGTAAGCAGCTACAGACTCAGGCGAGCCGAACATGTCCTCGGACACTCCCGGCACTAAAAGCCATACGATAAATAAATAAATAAATTTCTAATCATGCCTGCTGTAGCCCGAACGAAGAAACACTGAAGTTCTTCTCGGGGGTACATGACCACGATGTTGCACAGCCCCTAAAGGAACAAAGGATGTCTATATCCGAAGGTTGAGAACTTTTCGACCATGTAAAGGAAAACCACACAATGTTTTGATCTCTTTGGGTATTCACTTCCTAGCCATCGATTCACCTCAATAGTTCTCCATTCTTAATGTTCACACAGAAACAATAATTTGTTTTGTTGTTAAGTTATTTTTAGGGGCTTGGGACATCATGGTCATCAGTTCCGTGTAATCGGTTGCGTGTTGAATTTGTCTGATAACCTGTATTTATGTAATTTCCTGTAATAGTGAGTGTACCGACAGTGGTGGCTACGCTCGCTAAAGCGTAGCGTTAGGCCATGCGGCCAAGCTCTATGCTGACTCTGTAGACGCGTGGGTTCGAGCCCCACCATCGGCTGACCTTGAAATGGCTTTCCGTGGTTTTCCCCATTGTCAACTCCAGGCAAACAGTGTTGCCAATTTGGTGTTTTTTGCACCAGATCTGGTGTTTTTGAAGTTCGTCTGGTGCCCGAAATGTTCTAATAGCGCCATAGCAAAATACTGGTGTTATTTCAATAAAACCAGGGCCAAATCTGGTGCTTAACGGATTTTTCCATGAAATTGTCTCCTATGATAAATAAGTAAATCCTGAAAGCCATGTAATAGTTTTAATTAAGTTAATCAATTAGGATAGGCAATGTTCAGCCATACACGTGTCAAGGTCAACACTCCAGCAAGGGAAATCCCTGAAATTCTCATTCTCGTGCATAAGTGCTAAGTAAGCGCAACATGTAGGGCTCAGTGCAAGTGCACTTTTACTAAGAATACACCTAACATCTATTTTCTTCCCAGCTCCCAGGGGATTTCCCAGTTTCATGCGAAGGCAGTTTATGTACTTCCCTCACTCTAATGCATATCTAGGGAGAGTGTTTAGCCAAGTTTAATTGGTGAAAACAAAGTAAAGAAATCAAATGTAAGTTCAAAAATAACATTCCATTCTGTGTGTGCGATTTGGAATAAAAAAAGAGGGAAAATGCTATCATGACTACGAACTTCCGAAGGATATAATAGGGGCTAAAATTGGAAGTATTCAGAGCTACAGCAGCACAATACCTTCCTGATCTAAAGATGTAATAGCGGTAGCAGGCTCCGCAGGTGAAGGAGACTATTTTTAATGAAAGTAGTATAAGTAAAAAGCCGTTTATATATTTATAATTTTTGGTGTTTTTCTAGTGTTTTGAATCATAGAGTCCAGCTGGTGCTTTTCTGTTTTTTTAAAGCGTAGGATTTAGTTCTTTCCCATTTCTATATTTGGCAACACTGCAGGCAAATGCTGGGACGGTACCTTCTGACAGGTCACGGACGCTTCCTTCCACATCCTTGCCCAGTCTCATTCATCGTCATTCATTTCATCTCTCATTAACTCCTCTCATGAGGTTGGTGTCATGAAGGGCATCCGGCCGTAAAAACGATCCGCCACAACAACTTCCATCGCATCTCATCCCCCGACCCCGTTGGAAAACGGGAATACCATGGGGTAGATGTACACTGTAGTAGTGAGTGTCACTGTATTATGGACAGAGATGGGGTAGTTGCCCCGAGAGGTACTATCCCGGCATTTTCCTGGAGGGGGTGTGGAAAATAAAGCTGACAACCTCGGGATTCGAGCCTGCATCTTTTAACTTACTGCAGCTGCCCGTGCAGTCGTTGTTCACAATTTAATGAAAACGGCTAAGACGTGGCGTGTTCAAAAACAATAATACCTGTCTGTATCCTGTAATCTTGGAATTCCAATTACCTTGACCAACTTCCGTATACAAGCTACCGGTATCAAGGAGGACATTACAACTGACCGCTGAACACAGGAAGGGTTTTACGTGGCTTCCTCTTGCTACTGATGAGGAATTCTTGATTTTTATTAGGCCTAGTACCCGTGGTATTCAAAGTGAGTGGGTTCGATCCCCATCGTTGGCTGTCTTCCGTGGCTTGCAATTTTCAACTCGAGGCAATGCCGGGGCGGTATATCTTTTAAATAGGCTACGGTTGTTTCTTTCCAACAGTTAGCCCAATTGCATTCACCTTTATTAATTGCATATCGCCGTCAACTCCTCTCCTAATGTTGGCATCTGGAAGGGCATCCAGCCGTAAAAATAACCACATTGCCGCATAGAAATTCATCTCACCTCATTCTCGATACCGTATCATGGGAATAATAACGGGCAGACATGCATCAATGTTGTTATTATTGTTTTCTACAGTACATATAACACATTGCTGGTGCATCACAACATAACTGTAGCCCGCGGGTTTCAGGGAACCAAAGTATAGTTAGAGCCATTTCTAAGCTGGAGAGTCGCTACCCATGAACTTCCGAACGATTCGGGTTGTTGAGAGAACTAACGTACTGCCTTCTGCATTAGTTTGTACAGTTTAGTATCCAGATCCTATTTTTAAGGCCTTGGAGCAAGGTACTTGGGATCACGCCCGTACTTGAGGATAGGTATGGTCTTTGCCCGTTCTACATGCCATTGTCTTTTGATAGGGTCGACCAACTCGCTATATTTGCTATCTTTTTTCTATATATTTTGACTGGAGATTGTTGTTGTTAGGAATCGCAACATCAATCAAGGTGTTTTGCTTCATTTTCTTTCTTTCCTCTTCTTCTTATTATTGATTTAAGCCCATTAAGGAGCGCTTATGACTAGTTTTTCTTCAGTGCTGTCTTACGTTCCCAATGTATCTTGAGCCCGGCGGATAATGTTTCCTTTCTCTCCTGTGAGAGGGTTTTCCAACACTTAGGCACTGTGGGTGTTGGGGACCAAGAGTTAACCATACCACAAGCGGCTTCGGTGGCGTAGTCGGTAGCATGCTGAACTGCTGTTCCCAAGATAGCGGGTTCAAACCCGGCCGAAGTCGTCGGATTTTTTAAGAGCGTTAAAATCCTTCAGTATGCCTTCCTTCGGAGGGGAAGTAAAGCCGGCGGTCCCATGTCATAGATTTATGGCATGTAAAAGATCCTTTCACAGACTAAACTTGTGTAAAGCAAAATTTGTTAGGTTAGATTTCGTCAGAACGCTCTATCAAAGTTCCAACGTTCACCACTAGGTATCATTGATATCTGGTGGCGAGAGTTGGAACTACTTGAAATTGAACGGAACTTGTAGCTGGAAGCAGCTACAGACTCAGGCGAGCCGAACATGTCCTCGGACACTCCCGGCACTAAAAGCCATACGATAAATATATAAATAAATAAATAAATAACCATACCACAAAATTTGGAACTTCGATTCCCGGTCAATGCATGTGAGATTTTTTAAGTGAAATGCCATGTCCTGTGGTTCGGATTCCTCGTAAAAAGGAGGTTCCGTGGCACATGAGATTAACGGCCACATAAAACTACAAACTTCCTTCCTTCATTCAAATTTGGAACGATCTTCGACATCAAGGTCAGATAACCAAGTCTTTTTGTACTTCATTGATCCACAGGCTTCCAGTCATGGATTTTAACCAAGGAGAAGATGATATACAGTATATATATAATTCGCTGGAGCCATCAAGACCACGTTAAGTCTTGTTGTATTTCACACTGAACGTGGCCTTCTTCAGAGCCCAGATTTCCCTCATTCTTTGTGAGTGGGCCTGCTTACACTCCTCTGTCCAAGGGGTACCGTGTCTTCTCTTCGGTTGCTCGTCTCGGTTTAGCCCGTTCGTTAATATTTTCTTGCGGAAGAGATCTGTTAAAAGGGCGTCTTCAGTTGAGATATGTAGCATTTGCAGGTCTTCTTTGGTATTTCTAAACCAGGGAGTTGTGGTTTTGAGGTTTGAATGAAAAAAGTGCAAGACCTCTTTAGTTTTCCATCCATTCTTTTCAGGGCCTCTTTGATGTTAGTCATTACTAGTATTAATATTATTCGTTCATACATTCATTTCGTATCGGCCATCTATGGACCGCGTCATTCCAACTGTCCCATTCTTCGGGCTTTGATGTTTGCCCAGTACGCCCGCATTCGTTCTCGGTGGGATTCCTCCCTTTCCTGGGTCCAAATCTTTCCCGTTTTCAGCTTCGATTTTTCTTGGAAACCTTGGCATGGTTGTAGTTTTCTCTTGAATGGGATGCACTCCTGAATGTCAATTTTATTGATGTAACTTAATCCCCACTTCTTTGAGATTTATATCCAGTTCAATGAACCAGGCCCATTTGGTTTTCCTCTCCTGAAAGTGAGTAAAGCCTTTTTTATTAACTTCACAGGTTTTGTTTTAGCCTGCCTCATATGTCCCGCCTTTTCTTTTAATTCCTCACTGTTCAACTGTAATGTTATTACTCATGCATCATTAACAAACATGCCTTGTGTTCTAAGAGGCCATGCCAGCTATCCTGGGAAGGTCAACAATAGACCGATAGCATCTCATATCCATCACTACTTCCTGTTTCTAAGATTCCCGGAAACCTTGCCGTTGTTATACAGCTCCCACACTTTTATCGGTGTGAAGTGTAGATGCCGCTATGTACACTTACACCAGGTCAAACTGTCAGTAAACAAATTAATGCCGGATGTTTCCTTAAGGGAACCTTGTAGTGTAGATAAGCCAACTGCTTGATAAAAGTTTAATTCTTTGGAAACTATGACTCTCAAAAATTTCAATCTCTCACTGTTTACCAATAACATTTCTTTCAGCGTGTTCCTAAAAATATTTTTGAAATATAATTCAGTATATTTCAATAATTATGTACATTTGAAGAAAGTAAAAATATTCTGAATTGTTTTGAAAAGTTCTCCTACTTGGGTACCTTTTCCCTTGATGTAACTGTACATAATCGATTGAAAGCTGTATTTGGTCATCTGATAATAAAGGTTAAGCTTGTAAAGCAAACTAATTATTTTATATGCATTTGATTTGAATCTTACTGTAGAAATAATTGAATTTGTTTATTTTATGCCGTTATTTCAGATACTCTTTTATTTTTAATTATTTTGTTTTTACACTGATTACTTTCATTTTACCTCGCAGCGCTTAACTCGTGAACAACTATAAGTGTGCAAAATATCAACGCGATCGGTCGCATGTTCCTGAGGAAAAGGTACATAACTTAGAAAATTTCCGAGTTTTGAGAAATCTTCCTTCAAAAGTCCATAATATTGAAATACGTTATAAATTTCTATAATACTTGAGTAACTCTCAACTATGGATGTAATGTGAAATTTGGATGTTTCTAGTTGTCATGGTCATCTGAGAATGAATCTTTTACCAGGTTCCCTTAAAAGGCATTGACTCTCTATGATTTTAAAGCAGGCTTGGAACATGTTGGTCATTTAGCCCCGTGTACTTGGCTGTGCATGGACTTTGCCTGATAAGCTGTGCCACTGTGATGACTAACTAGCGTGTACTGTATATTAGTCATTGAGGCAGGATTTGGTAGAAGATGGCCTTAGACCAGAATCCATCCCGGCATTTGCCTGGAGTAGAAATGAGAAACCACAGGAAACCACTTCTTATGATGGCTGAGGTTGGATGGGAACTTACCTCTTCTCAGTTTAGGGGCCGATAACCTAGATGTTAGGCCCCTTAAAACAACAATTATCAACATCATCATCATATTCTCAGTTCTGCCTCGCGAGGTTAAGTGTTCCCCGTTCCACCCCTCAGACCAGTGGCGTAACTACGGGAGGTGATCAGGGGGGGGGGGGGATCAATCCCTCAACCCGAGAACCAAATAATAGAAGTAAGAATTTTTCGGAAGTTCTTTATTTCTGGATAAAACCAACCTTCGGATTGATGACAAATTATGGGAATTTATAAATTCATACTTACTAACTTGAAAACATTTCTTTTAGCCATACCCTAACTTAAGTGAGAAAACTTAACTGATCAGCTAGCCAGTGTGATGAGTGCGACATTTCGTTCTCATCCCTTTCCAAAAATACACCACATGTTAGGTGCCATTCAGTTAGTATCCGAATGACCCCCAGGGGCTCACATCTAGTGGGACGTGGGTTGGTGACCTCGGGACCCCAGCTGAGTCCGGCATTGCTTTCACTTACTTGTCCCGGCTCCTCTCTGTTTGCCTTTCCTGCCTTCTACTCAAGGCCCTCAAGGTGGCAGGGTGTGTATAGTCCCACCACTTATGGTGCACCATGGATTGTGCTACACCCTCAAGGGCTCACGTCTGGTGAGTTCGGGAGCTGGCGACCTTGAGGGCTTTCTGAGCTGGGTCCGGGTTTTCTCCTTCTTCCATTGCGTTTGGGGCGGTCCCTCTCCTCTTTACCTTTCCTGTCTCTCTTTTCTTCCAAGTCCTTTAATTCTCATTTTTCGAGGGCTGAGGGCATTTCCTTTCATCCTGTATTTTGTTTCCCTTATTCTTTTTTGTTTGTTTTCCATTTCCTCTTCCAGTTTGTAAATTTGCAGTTTTAGGTTTAGATTCATTTCATTTCCATTTTCACTATCACCCAAACCATAAGGGGCCGATAACCCACATGTTAGGCCCCTTAAAACGACATCATTACCATCAATATACGAATGTAGGCCTAAGTGTCATTGTGGAAAGTTGTATTGCTGTTTTATCATTTCAAATGATCTTGTCGACTTCGTCGTTACGCTGAGGTCTGGCGTTACGTTACGGTGACGGGACGAAATGTACCGAGAATGCTCTGAAGTGTGTGACGTCATAGTACGATGTAGCAGCCGAGTACCAAGAAGGCAGTGTGAGAACAGAGTTTCAAGAAGGCAGTGTGAGAACAATGAACAGTGAAGAAACAAAATAGAATCTTGAAACTCTGTTCTCGCACTGCCTTCTTGGTACTCGGCTGCTAGCATTTAAAATGAAATCCAATCTTTAAGACTGACTATCAGTCTCTTTTTTGGTTAAACTTTAGTAGTGTGTGTTTGAGTGTGTGTTTGAGTCTTCAGTCTTTTGACTGGTTTGATGCAGCTC
The DNA here is from genome assembly GCA_946902985.2 of Meconema thalassinum. Taxonomy (NCBI): domain Eukaryota; kingdom Metazoa; phylum Arthropoda; class Insecta; order Orthoptera; family Tettigoniidae; genus Meconema; species Meconema thalassinum. The sequence goes on from OX336396.1 coordinate 152,281,145, forward strand.
TCCATGCCTCCCTGTCCTGAGCTAATCGTTTCATCTCTACATAGCTACCACACCCTACATCTGAGGCAATCTGTTTAACATATTCTAACCTTGGTCTACCCCTACAGTTCTTGTCCTCGACCCTTCCTTCCATAACTAAGCTTGCTATTCCTGGGTGTCTTAGTATGTGTCCTACCAACCTATCTCTTCTCTTCATTAGCAGTCGCCAGAAACATCTCTCCTCTCCCACTAGTCTTAATACCTCTTTGTTTGTAACCCTATCTACCCATCTGATCTTCATCATTCTCCTGTAACACCACATTTCAAATGCTTCAATTCTCCTCTTTTCTGCTGCACCAATAGTCCAAGTTTCACTTCCATAGAGTGCCACGCTCCAGACAAAGGCTTTCAAAAATGACTTCCTAATACCTAAATCTATATTCGATGTCAGCAGATTCCTTTTTTGTAGAAACGCTTTCTTTGCCTGAGCCAACCGTAGTTTATTAATATTTATACAATGTTGGAGAATAGAAAGGACCAGATGATTTCGTGAAGACGACTGTATTTTGTAATTTAATATTAACTTAACCGTTAGTTGTCTAGGATGAGAGCAAATACAACGAATCAAATGCTGATGGAATCAAACATGGAAACAATATATGGTAGGTCTACATAGGGTTTAAACTTCGGGATCATATACAGATGACACTCGTTAATTTGAATCTCTTGATAATTACACGTTTTTCCCTGTCCCCTGAAAAATACTCGATAAATTGAGAAAAATCAATGTGATTTGGTCCCCTCGGTAATTTGAATTCATAGGAATGGCATCTTGCTCGCCGACATTCTACTGTATAATTTGAAGTCGGTGATTACAGTGTTATCATGCACAGACCTGTCGTTTGTGTACATCAATAATGAGATGTATGAGTGAGCTCAGAGTCTTGAGTATTCTTTTAAACGTTAAAGTGTGTTATAGTATAATCATTGATTTGTGTAATTTTTAAGTATAAAATTAATTCAAGAAAGAACTAGTGTCTTTCAACAAGTTAGAAAAAAAAGCGTGCGATTCAAGCTGTGGAGGACGGGCAATTTAAAAAAAGTCTCCAAACAGTTCGGCATTTTACCATCGTATATAAGGGGGGAGCTGTGGGGGCTCCAGCCCCCCTCCCCCGAAAAAAGCTAATACAAATTAGGAAGTTGCTTTGGTAAAAGAATAAAATAATTGAAAATTTGGTTGTACCCTAATGTTAACTTATTGACTAAGTCAGGGGTTCTCAACCTGGGGTACGCGAAACATTTCAGGGGGTACGGCAGGCCATCCTTCTAGTCGATCCACATGCGCAGTGAGCTTCGTGCCGTGACGCGTGTATTTGAACTCCACAAAGAATTGCATCTTTTCTTTACCGAGCACAATTCTCATTTATCATCAGTACTCAATGACTTCGGTTGGCTTTTAAAATTGGTGTATTTAAGTGATATTTTTGAAAAACTGAACATTTGGAATAAGTGTATGCAAGGTAGTGTTTCTGATATGTTCTATGTTGAAATGAAAACTAACGCAATGATTGCAAAAATCGCCCTTTGGAAAAAGGAACTGAAAAACAACTATAATTTGTTTTATTAAAATATCTGTCCTTATAAAATTACAGAGGTTAAGCCATACTAACTAATACCTTTTACATTTTTAATAACCATTATTACTACCTAAGAAAGGTTAGCAGGGCGTACGCAAAATGTTTAATTTTGTTTTAAGGGGTACGATGGTTGAAAAAGGTTGAGAACCCCTGGACTAAGTTATAAACAATATTAAAATTGAAATTAGACTACCTCGTGGTGTAGCGGCTAGCATTCTTGGCTGCTGCCCCGGAGGTCCGAATTCGATTCCTGGCTCAGCCAAGAAATTTTAATTCTAGGGTGAGGTTTGGAACGTGGTACACTCAGCCTTGTGAGGCAAAACTCAGAATTCCACAGTATGGTACTTTTGAGAAGTAAATTATCAATTTGTACTGAAAAGAAAAAAAACTGTTGACCTTTTCTGCTTAATAAATTGACAAATATTTAGATATTCGCCATTCATACTCCAAAGGCAATAATAGAGAATTCTTTAAGTATAACATTGTATTTGTGTGATGTTTTGTATTTTACAACTTTTTTTGGTATTGCCACTAATTGTAGGCTATATAAACTTACAATTTTACAATAATTAACTCTTATCTAAAATAATTACACAAAGTTATATACTCTAAGATATTGGTTGATATTTCTTGGTATTTTGCGGGGACAATACTCGCAATTTTCCAGGATAGTCAGCTCCTCCATAAAAAAATGTATATACGCCCATGCCTCTGACCAGTAGTAAATTTCCGGGATGGTCGAACTCCGCTAATTTGGTTAAACCCAAACAGTCCTGTCAGCTCACGCTAATGAGTTTGAGAAGAGAGTGGGGGCTAGGCAACCTCTCCTGAAGTGTTGCTTAAGTCATGAGTTGACTGACAGCTATGTACACCTGGACCCCCTGGAGTTTCCGTAGATATAGCTAACATATTATCCATGTCCAGTCATAGAAGTGCAGGATTGAGAGTTAAAAGAAACTATAAATGTTGTAAGTTTGAGTTGTCACAACGGGGCCAAAGGTGGAGGTGTTCCAACAAGGAATTCATTTACGAATGCACCGTATTTTGTAGCAGAATACATATAAGCATTTTGCTTCCCAATATATCGTTTTAAAGCTCATAATGCAGGCTATAACTTGCTTGTTGACGAAGCCACAACTTAAAAATTAAAATTTGCAGATCTGAATACTAACTATAATACATAAAGAAAATAACCGAAACTTATCTTTATCAAGTGCAAGACTAAAGAAAACCAGGAATCTGGATTAATACCAAAGGTTGCTAATGTATCGAATACGTCTTTGAGATAACAAGAGTAGATAGTGGCGAACACGGTAAAGATCAGCGCAGGTTCACACATTCCAAAATATATTTACCTTGACGTGCAGTTTGGAGTAGGGGGCACTGAAACACGCCTCAGGCAACTTCCCCTGTTAGGATTTTCCTAATTGACCCCCATGGAGAGAACTCATTAGCGGATCTCGGTATCACCCTAAATTTCATGGCAGAGCCGGAGAGCAGACACGGACGTCAGGGAGTGATATCGCCTAGTATGAAAATTTATCAAACGCATTACCACAATTAGCATTTTAACACGTATACAAAGAGAAACCCAGAAAAATGTAATTACCATCAATTAGTGAGGTTGGTTGGTTGGCTCCTCAGTTTAGGGGCTGCGACAACGCGGTCATGTAGCCTCGTGTAGTTTGGGTGTGTGTAGAATCTGTCTGATAACCGGCGTTAATTGTGATAACTGTATTAGTGTGTGTTATCTGTTTTAATTCAAGTAAGGACTGTAGGCATTGAATTTTTCAAGTAGTTCCTACTTTTGCCGCCAAACGCCATCGGCAACGACTAACTAGTTCAGAAATTAGTTACCAGATGCCATCGCAGTCAGCTCTTGACGACGAACGTAGGAACCTAAGAACCTTAGTCAAATGTGTAACCTATATTAATTTAGCTTCACACAGGTCTAATTAGTGGAAGGTTCTTTAACATGCCATAAATCTATGACATGGGACCGCTGGCTTTACTTCCCCTCCGAAGGAAGGCATACTGAGGAATGTTTAACGTTCTTAAACAATTCGACGACCTCGGCCTGGTTTGAACCCGAGATCTTGGGCATAGAAGCTCAGCATGTTACCAACTACGCCACCGAAGCCGCATCATCAATTAGTGATTCCAACGGTCATCGCCAATTAGTGTATCATGAAACGTACACATGCTTCTAGGCTCATTAATCATTTTTCGCGTTTATTGCTAATACAAAATGGCTCGGCTCGGGTGATAACTTTTAATACGGTACTGTACCCCTTTCTTGTCATGAAATTGGAGTGTTCCCGTTTGAACTCTCTGCTCTTGTTGTATGCATTTTAATTTATGTTGTTTTCAAGCACCGTTTTATGTGGTAAGATTTTCTTTGCGAGTGTGGGAATGGAGTTGGTCCTGCCAAAATTTTACAGCCTTCTAAAGCCCATTTGGCCTCATTCGTTCCGCTACATTTTGTAACGCAACGCATAGCCCCCATATGCTTGCGAAGTCTTGTCTTGAGTCTATCTCGTGTGTTGGTCTGCAGTTCACCGCGGTCCATTACTCTAAAATAGCGTAATGTTGCGCAAGCCAAGGAAAGAAAAGTGATTTTACAATGCCATGCGTTCTCTCTCTATCAACCGAAAATAAATGTGCATTCTTACAAGTTGGACCGAAATGAGTTGTTGTTGATTTATCTAGGGACATCGTGATCATGTAGACCGTGTACTTGGGTGTGTATACAGGATTTAAGAGTATGCCGCCTATAGACTGAAGTCCGTTTGCCGCCCCCTCTATAGTTCATATTTACTTAATACATTTTTTATACAACAAAAGGATAGATTTCATTGGCGTTTTCATCTTTTTTAAACATGAAGTTCATTTAAGTTTAGATAAAACTACAATTTTAATGGTTTACATACTAAATTATACAATGAAATTAGTTATCTACTTGTTTTTTTACTTACTAATTTTAAGATTCGTTAAAAAAATGAAATGAGTTTCGAACGTAATTTATTAATTTGTTCTTGGAGATGAGGGATCACTATTTTACACATAGTTTTATATTTTAATGCTAATGACTATCTTTTGCGTAATTGAAGAACTGTGTTCAATTTGAATTAAGTTATCCTACACGGTGTAATGAAATTACACAAAATGTAGTTAATTACTGGTTTATTTGTTGAGAAATATACAAACTTCTCTAAAACAACTCACCCCATGTAATTTTGATGTTCAAATTTACTGACATTTCTTAATGGCAAACTCGCTAATAATGTCCTCATATGAAAGTGTTTTTGTTGTATTTGCCTCAAGTATAGCACTTTTCTTCCGATTAAGATCTTCGAATAGAATCCTTTTGAATCCAATATTTGTTGGAATCTTTGATTGATAGTGCGTAGAAGGTATGGTATGAGGCAATACAGTTGCAATTCTTGAACTTCGTGATATTGACACAATATGTTGGAACTTCATTATGGTGATCGGTGGGAAGTAAATCCTGATTTGCAGTTCTACAGTGCTGTAATTAATCAGGATACAAATGATAAAATGTCAGAGGATGAATTGGAGGTTGGTATGATGGAGGATGCTGATGAGTTGTAAGGATTGGAAACTCACTTTCTAGGTGTTAAACAAGTATTATCAAATTTAGCCTGAACTCGATTCTGCGAGTACCATACAAACTGATATATCTCACTTTTGTATGCTTATTCATTAATAAAAGCTGTTTTCAGTACTATATCCTTCGATTTGATGTTCAACTAAAGTATTACTTTTATTGCCATCGTATTACTTACTAACCATGCTGAATAGTATTAAGTGCAATTACGTTTCTATCTTCATTTTAGAATCAAAGGGTCTCTTGTCCAATGTATTTGTTTTCAAAATGTCTCTTGTCCATCCTTTAGTTTCAAAATGACCTTCGTCCAAAATAATTTCTCAGATTATAGCAAAACTGATGAGTCTGTACAGACAATATTGAGATAAAATGATAACTGATGATACAAAGCATATCAAGAAAGATTTCGAAGGGGTCTGGTAGATATTTTAGGCCTGAAAACGTTTTTCGTTATTTACCACAAATTTAGGAAGGTGGACATAGGCCGTTTTGAAACTGACCACCTCATTTGTCTGATCACCTGTGTTATTGCGATGACTGTACGTACAGTGCTTGCAGAAAGTTTAGAGACAGGTCTAAATTTATTTTTATGCACATTTGTCCCCAAAGTAACAGCATTTCAGTCATTGTTTTACACGATGTTATTAGACATCTATATTAGGGCTTTTCATTTAAAATTTCGCTGCTCTAGCTCTAATACTTACGGAGATGAAATGTTTTACCATTTTTAAACTGCGTATTTGTTTTCTCCTTGTCTTTTTTGTGATGGACCCCTGTGGGCGCTTTCTCGAAATGTTGCCAATCAGAAGTTATCGTGAAACAAAATTAACCAATTTTGCCGCCAAAATTACAGGGGAAGGAAGTTTGTTTGAGAAGTGACGACATGAGTTGTATTTTTCCCCCAGGTTGTATGATTGGTATGTTGTGGTAAAACTGCATTAAAAATGTCATAGCTCTAGGACTAGCAGTTTTTGAGAAAAAAAGATCTTAGTAGGAAAAAAAGGTAAAATATTTCATCTCCAAAAGTCTTAGAGCTAGAGCAGCGAAACTTTAAATGAAAACACCTCAGATAGATGTCTAATAACATCATGTAAAACAATGACCAAAATGCTGTTACTTTAGGGACAGCTGTGCATCAAACGAAATTTAGAACTGTCACAAAACTTTCTGCAAACATTGTATTAGTGTGTGTATTTGTAAGTCAAGTACCAGGCTCGTGGTGTTGGTTAGCGCGCCCGCACCTCCCCCGGAGGCCCCGAATTCGATTCTCGGCTCAGTTAGGGATTTTAGAAACTGACGTGATGGCTGGAACAGGGTGCACTCAGCTTCGTGGAGACAATTGAGTAGCTGTCTGACAGTGAGGCAGCGCCCCTGCCACGAAAACCAACATTAACGGCCGCTGACCACGCGTCACTCCAATATCTGCAGGCCAAAATGGCTGGGCAGCGGTCGCTTGCGAGGCTTAGGCCCTTCAGGGTCTGCAGTGCAGGAATTATTTATTATATTTGTAAGTCAAGTGAGAATTAGGAAGGAGACGGCCGTGACCTGAAGTTAGGAACCATCCCGGCATTTGCCTGGAGTAGAAATGGGGAAACCACAGAAAACCACTTCCAGGATGACTAAGGCGGGAATCGAGCCCCACCTCTTCTGAGTTTTTCGCCATGAGGAACTTGAGTGTACCCCGTTCCAGCCCTCACCAGAATACATTTTTTTGGCAGTATTGGGAATAGAACCCGGACCCCGTAGGTGACAGGGGCCGATATGAAGAACAACTCGGCAGTATTAAATGAGAGAGATAAAATTCGGAACCTCATTGCTGAGATCCAGAGGAGGAATGTAAAACTTAGTGTATTTGGAGACCAATAAACACGTAAAAGTCCAAAATGTTTGTGTTCTTAATTCCGAATTTAGCGTATTGTGGCATCTATGATTTTCAGAAATTGCAGATTTGTTACTAATGATATTGTTGTTAATTATTTTAGGGGCTTTGTCGCATCGAGGTCTAGCAGCCCATGTACCTGGGTGTGTGTATATATATCAGATATATATAAGAGAGAGAGAGAGAGAGAGAGAGAGAGAGAGAAAGTCTGATAACCTTTGTTATTATGGAGTCTGTAATAGTGTGTGTATTTGTAATGCAGGTGAAGATGGGAAGGAGTTGGTCGTGGCCTAAGTTAGGAAACATCTCGGCATTTGCCTGAGATAGAAGTGGGAAAACTACAGAAATCCACTTCTAGGATGGCTAAGGTGGGAATCAAACTCCACCTCTTCTAAGTTTTGCCCCACGAGGACTCTTCAGTGTACCCCGTTCTAGCCCTCAGTCCAGAATTTAATTTCTTGGCAGAGCCGGGTATCGATCCTGGACCTCCGTAGCGACAGCAAAGTAAATTATAGCAGCGGGGAAAATGTTGTTAATTATATTTGAATTGCAGCCAATGGCCATAGCGGGGTATTTTCAATTCAATTTCAAGAGATGTCACTGTCACTGACACCTAGCGGTGAACGTTGGAACTTGATAGAGCGTTATTAAGCAACTATATGTTATACAAAAGTATCGATAAAGTAACAAATCGTTATTGTAACTATAACGTTATTACTATTTGTAGTCAAGTAACGATAACTGTAACGTTGTAACTTAACCAACCCTATGAAAATCCACAGCCTGCTTCCAGTCTCCGACCGGGTCAGGAATGGAATGAATGAAGCCCCCATCTAGCGGCGAGGATATGAAGTGTGCCGGCTGCCGAGGCCTGACGCACTCCTCTGGAACATAACCAACCCTATTCAATTTAATTAGTAAAGTCGTTACCGTAAAAGTAACTGTTACTAGTAGCCTAACTGCGCTACGAGTAACGCTGTACTCCCCAATCCTGTCACAAAAAAAAAAAAACGTTCTACAGACTATGACTGGTACTTATAATCGATTAATCGAAGCAGAAAATTCGAATAGTTGCTACAAATAACGATTAATCGATTGTAAAGGGCGCCCGAGAATGTTCTCCGCAGTGGGTACGTGCAGCTGTGAGTGGTTGAGTCATGCGTTTTAGTTGGCTGCACTGCACTGTGTCCTTAAAAGCGGGACTTCTCGGGTGAGCTGTCGGTGTATATCGCGATAAGCGCGCAGCTTGCATATCTTCAGCGTGTATTAGTCAGCGAGCGTTCAGATAGATTATTATTGGAAGAGTGCAACAGTATACAGGCGGTAATGTTTACTATACTGAAGAGAGAGAGTTTTTTGGTGGAATACGTTTTTCGCGAAGGCGATCGGTTTACAGAAAATATAAAATTAAGATTTCAGGCGCGGTTTCCTAATTCAAAGTGTCCAAATCGTGATACCGTTCGGGATTTGGTAAGTAAATTTCGTGTGACTGGCTCTGTGCACGATGTACCGGGAACAGGCAGGCCTACGCTTTTAACAGACGAAAAAATTGATCAAATTTCCGATATAATGCTGCGTAGTCCAAGTAAATCAATACGAAAATTAGCTCAACAAACAGGAATCTCTAAGTCGACAGCACATAAAGCTGTAAGAGACAAGCTTCAGTTGTTCCCTTATAGTGGGCGATGTATGGAAGATAGGCATATGCTCTCGTGGACTTTTTTTTGTAGAACTTTTCATGCTGAACAATTCCTATACTCATAGTATTTAGATATTTTTAACGGTTTGCTTAGCGTAAGCTCGGACGCCAGGTATTTGTATCGACTTTTCCACTAAAATCGTTACTGCTCGGCTTCCTTTGATCATAAATAAATTATTTTCTACAGAAATCATTCCCGATATATCCTTTACAGAATGGTGAAAACCGCATCAAAATCCATCCAGTGGTTCTCGAGTTTACCCGTAACATCCAAGAATCGGGGACTTTAGTTAGATATTGTCGTTTTATACTAAGTAGAGATAGAGATGATGCAAGCGACAGCCGTGCTACCAACGTAACTGCTGTAGCTAGCTCTCGCAGACGCATGTAGGCGCTGCGGAGAACATTCTCGGGCACGTGGGGTGAGGTTCGGGCGGGTGGTGCGGGGGTCTCGTCCGGGGGGCCGGCTTGGGGGTCGCGGGTTTCCTCTGCGCCAGCTTTTCTCCCTCAACTCCCCTTTTTCATATGCCTAGCATATCTTCACTAATATTCTCCTTTTCTCTTCCTTTTTCATTGTTCTCTGGCACAAGAGCTCCTCGCTGAGCTGGGTGCCCGCCCCTTCCCGGTTTTCCGGGAAGGTGAATGAAATAACTCTTCTTCATTCATTCATTCATTCTCGGGCGCCCTGAATTTTATTCGATTAAACAATTGTTTGTTTAATCCCTTAATCGGCTGGTCGAATAATTGATTAAATGTTTTGTTGGTTAATCGATGTAGGCCTACTTCACCCCTTTAACTACACTCTTACAGAAGCCAAACAGACATTCAATTAATTAAAATAGCCTATATTGTATCGTAAATTTGCACTTTGTGAAAACTAAGCTAAAGTAAAATAAGAATGTTCCTGTCCTAAATTTAAACATTGAGCAAGAATTCAAATCTTTGCTGAGAACTATTAGTTTTCTTTTATCGAAACCCTTCCCAATTTGATTGATGTTTGTCTTTCCACTGTCACTGGCTCTTTTTTTAAAACCTAAGCAAGGAAGAACACTTTGTATATTTAGGCAAAAAGTAATTTTAATAAATTTCTATGCATCATTCCGAAAATAAGCGTAACTCAACATAAGCAGTGACCTCCCATTTAAACTTATTTTTTATTATCGTGTCTACTAATCAATCAATCAATTCTTCGGTTAGCAATTAATCTGTTATTCGATTAATCGAAAGATCGGTCTTTCGATTCATTTTAAATTAATCGATAAATCTGTTATTAATCGATTAACCAAATGTCGCTTATTAGCAGCTCTACTACCAGAGGGATGAAATTTCCACGATGTCCACGCCCCTATATGAAACAACAACAAATAAACTGTAAGATTGGTGTTAATAAGAACATCTTTATTTCAACGCACAGTGTATAAAGAAAGGAAGAAAGACGGGCATCTCGCTGTGAATCGCATCACATCATCTCTCAGGCCGCCAGGCAAGCAGGGTTACATTCTGCTTTGGGTAAGTAGGTCGCTTTGTGGCAAGGCCAGCAGGTCTACAAGTTTACAGCCAGCCTTGCTTACGTTCAGATCTACAGCAATCTTTAAATAACGTACCGTTTCATTCTGTGTCAATGATAAACCTCCACTCATTCCATTGCCCATATTAAGCTACTGTATGCGCGGGAGAAAAATAATATCCAAGGCCGTTAGAGACCATCATGTGGACGAAGGATCATTGCGGTAAATCTTCCCAGAGACGAAGGTCGACTACGTCTCATCTATATTTTACCAGCAGTGTAGGGGCAGATGACCTCGTAGTTCCGCCCCTTAAAACAACAATAACTAACTACTAACTACCAGCAGTGACCAGGACAGTCTCTTTCTTCTATTAAAAGTTCCCATCAAATGAAAATGAAAAATGATAATACTATTGTTATTGATAAAGTGAAGAAGAGAAACCTTCTAACAGTCATCGCAATCCTTAATTCGCATAATATCCAACACATTTATGTTGAGAAAGTGAGAAAGCGGCTTCGGTGGCGTAGTTGGTTGCATACTGAACTGCTCTGCCCAAGATTGCGGGTTCAAACCCGGCCGAAGTCGTCGGATTTTTTAAAGATCGTTAAAATCCTTCAGTATGCCTTCCTTCGGAGGGGAAGTAAAGCCGGCGGTCGCATGTCATAGATGTATGGCATGTAAAAGATCCTTCCACTAACTAAACTTGTGTGAAGCTAAATTTCTAGGTTAGATTTCGTTGAAACGCTCTATCAAAGTTCCAACGTTCACCACTGACATCTGGTGGCGAAAGTTGGAACTACATGATTTTTACGGAACTTGTAGTTCACCCCATGGGTGTCCGCTTGAAGCAGCTACAGCCTCGGGCGAGCCGAACATGTCCTCGGACACTCCCGGCACTAAAAGCCATACGCTAAATAATAATAATAATAAAAAAGTGGCCAAATACATGCCTTTGGCTGAAGAGATTCGACAGATGTGGTGACAGAAATTTGTTACTGTATTGCCTATGATAGTCTCTTCCACTGGAATAATACCGAAGTCGCTGAGGGCTAACCTCGATAAACTGGGGCTCCGCCATAGTTCGTTCGTTCCTCAACCTGCCAAAATAGACAACCCCCCACCATCTTGCAACAGTTGTCGATGAAATGGTGTACTCTAACCAAAGACATGATGATGATACGAATACCATGATAATAATATGGAAAGGAGAATTAGTTAGAGAATAATAGAGCAAATATGGAACAGTAAGAGTAATACGATTGTGGAAATTAAGGAAGATATGAGAGAATTACAAATTACTATTGAGGATTTAAAGAACTCTAAGTTAAACAAATAGGACAATAAGTTAGAACAAAATTTAGTTCCCAAATAAACGGATACAACAAACCAACAATAGGAAGGGTGATTTCAGACGAAGAAAGAACATTGCGATCCAACAGAATGAAGAAGAACTGGGTTGAAAGAAAGAACACGAAAATCCCTTGTATAGAATTAACTAAAGTGGTCCAATGAAGATCATACAATGTAAATAATATTAATAATAATAATAATAATAATAATAAAGATAAGGAAACATACATTTTATGGTTGAATCTCCAGAATGCATGACAATAGGCTAACAAAGAAAATTTTAATCCTAGCACCATCTCTGAAAATCCACACAAGTGGCTGGTAGAAATCACACAATACCTATATGGAATTAGAATTAACGAAGAAATCATTCACAATACAACAAAATTTCTAACTCTAATAAACAGACACAAATTTGCCGAAAAATCTACACGTAGGAATACAAGATGGACAGAAGAACGCAAAAGAGAGCACAGTGAACGGATGAAGAGAGATTGGGAAGAAGCGAGGAATCATTCTTCTATATAGGTTCTACCACGCTCCTTAGTTGGGAATGAAAATCCACAGCCTGCTTCCAGTCTCCGTCCGGGTCAGGAATGGAATGAATGGAGCCCCCATCTAGCGGCGAGGATATGGACTGTGCCGGCTGCCGAGGCCTGACGCACTCCTCTGGGGAAATGATTAAATGGATGGCAGGTGAAATGAAATGATAGTGGAGAGTGTTGCTGGAATGAAATTTGGACAGGGAAAACCGGAGTACCCGGAGAAAAACCTGTCTGCCTCCGTTTTGTCCAGCACAGATCTCACATGGAGTGACCGGGATTTGAACCACGGACCCAGCGGTACGAGGCCGGCGTGCTGCCCCCTAAGCCACGGAGGCTCCTTAGTTTGGAATAACGAATCAAATTATGATTGTAATAATACTACTACTAATAATAATCAGAAAAAGGAGACTGACATTTTATGGTCACATCTACAGAATGGATGGCAATAGGCTAACAAAAAATGTTAAAATCTAGAATTATCCCTGAAAGAAACTACAATTGGCTGGTAGAAATATAGAAATTGAGAACCCTAATGAGCGGAATGATTTTTTTTTCATTAAAAAATACAAGTTGCAAAATAAACATTGTGAGTTATTATGAATAAAGCGCTTAGAAGCTTTTTCTTCTTGTCAACATTGCCGTATTGACAGTTAATATTGCAACTTTTGGCTTGTTGATTTGAACTTCACGTGATGATGCTCGCTCGACGAGTGAAACATATCATCCTATAGTTTCTCCCTCTTCTGCTGCAATCTGTAAGAAATATTCTTTTAAATATTTCAGGTTATTTTTCGCATTTCCCAGTAATTCGGATCATATTGTGTTGACCGACAGAGTAGTGGCAATATCAGTTACAGGGTATTATGAAGGCATAAATTTTGTCCGTACCGTACCTCGTCATACTAGAGTAAATGCAGGTTACTACTCGCATTACTTGGAACATCATTTGGGCCTAGCACTGTGTCGTAAAGTACCTCAGGCCACTAAGCAAGAGGCCTATTGTGTTACACGATAACGCTCGGTCGCATGTAGCTGACAGAACGCGCAATGTGTTATGGTTCGAGTCCGGATTTTTGGTTTTAACGGTATCTGCGAAATATTTCAGCAAACACATATATGTTATCACAACGATATGAAATGAAAATCCACAGCCTGCTTCCAGTCTCCGACCGGGTCAGGAATGGAATGAATGAAGACCCCCATCTAGCGGCGAGGATATGAACTGTGCCGGCTGCCGAGGACTGACGCACTCCTCTGCGGCAATGATTAAATGAATGACAGATGAAATGAAGTGATAGTGGAGAGTGTTGCTGGAATGAAATTTTTGACAGGGAAAACCGCTGTACCCGGAGAAAAACCTGTCTGCCTCCATTTTGTCCAGCACAGATCTCACATGGAGTGACCGGGATTTGAACCACGGACCCAGCGGTGAGAGGCCGGCGTGCTACCGCCTATGCCACGGAGGCTTAGTATCACAACGATATATTTACTCTAAATAAGCCATTTCTTTTAAATGTTTGTAGCCGCGAAATATCGCGAAATAGGTTACATTTATTTTGCGAAATATGTTATTTCACCCTAAAATGCTAAATGCCAACGAAAGGCTGGTAATAAGATTATTTTTAAAAATATTTACTTTAAAATTAATTGAAATAGTCCACCGTAGAAAATAAGAAACCTTAAAATTACAGGGCGCCGGGAATTGTTCTCCGAAGTGGCTACGTGCAGCTGCGAGAGATTGTGTCATCAGTTTAGTTGGCAGCATGGTGTCTCTGATATGGTGAAGGCCACATGTGTGGGCTGTGGGATGTCGAAATCGTCAGTGCGTATAGTTAGATTATTGGAAGAGTGCAACAGTATGTTACGAATGGCCGTGGTGAGTATAAAGTTTACTGTTTGTTTGTTATGATACAAGCGACAGCCGTGCTGCCAACCTAACTGGTGACGTAATCTCTAGCAGCAGCTTGTTGGCATTGCCGAGAACATTCCCTGGCGCAATGTAAACGTTTCATAAGATGCGGGATAACGAAGTCCCTTCTCAGGCTTAGTTGGTTGAAGTCCTGAAAACATGGAAACAATGCTCTGCCTATATTTTGGGGACAACATGCGTTTCACGAGTTAGTGAGAAAAGTACTATGGTAGTCATGGAGAAGTAAATGTTAGGTTAGGTGTTGAACACAAATTCATTTGAGTTTTAGTTCTTTCGAAATTGAAAAAAAAAAGAAGAAAAAATGTTTCGTTTACTCCTCCAAATGTTTGTATGGTGTTCATTATTTAACCAAATCCTTGCACCGTACACACAATCACACCCCTTACTTCACCGTTATGGATATTTTATTTCACCACTTTGATTATTTCACCGCTATGAAGCCTCTTATATTACCATAAATCAGAGTCCCTAGTTATGGTATTGTTTATTCATTTAGAGGCTTTACAACATCGCAGTCTTGTAGCCTCATGTGCTTGGGAGTGTGTGGAATCTGTTTGATTACCTGCGCTATTGTGATGACTGTACTAGTGTATGTATTCGTGTAATTGGGGCTAGAATCGAGGTAGGAGTTGGCCGCGATCTTAATTTAGGCACCAACTAAGCTTTTGTCTGGAAAAGAAATGGGAAACCACCATAACCATGTCTCGTATGACTTGAGGTGGGAATCGAACCAACCTCTTCTCAGTTTTGCCTCATGAAGCTGAGTGTACTCAATTTCAGCCCTCAGATCAGAATAAAAGTTTCTGGCAGAGCTGGAAACCTAACCCGGACCTCCGGGGTGACAACCAAGACTACTCAACGAAGTGCTGCAATTTGTTTTACCTATAGCAGATTTGCCTCATTTGATATTATTGTATCGGGACACCCCACATTTCTCTCAATAAATTGATTAACTCCCAATGATGTCTCGGGAATCGAAAGTTGAATGAAATAGTTAGGCCCGTAATTTGCAATGCTGTTGTACTGCAATAATTGTTCTTAGTGTTTCAAAATCTCACGAATGATCTATTTCTTACCTACATTCTGAATGTAATGGAATGATAAATCTGCTTGATAATTTTATAGCAAAGAAATTCCTACCTATACAGGGTGTCTTTTATGTACCTTTGGAGAATGATAGATCGTGTAGGGGACGGGTATAGAAGTAATTTGAGATAGGGAACTTGGGGTCAGAGCGGCCTCCTTAACCCTTAAAATGAGGGTTGATTCAGGCCCTCCACCCTGTAAGTTGGGCAACCGACCCAAGCCTCTTATTACCTTTCTCAATCATTTAACTCTTGGCAAGATTCATTTCACCATGTGACGGTGGTGTAATAGATAGCGTTGCGGTGCGAAAGGCCGGTAGTCCCGCGTTCGATTCCGGGATTGGGCATTTTTAATGTTATTTTAGGTGTAAGGTTTTTAAGCTTGATACCTTCGGTAAATTAAACCGATCTTTGTACACTTCGTAGCATTAAATTGTTGAAGTCCGTTATTACGTTTAAATCACGTTGATTTGCGACCCTTATTTTAGGGGTAAAGGAGGCCGCTCCGACCCCAAGTCCCCTATCTCAAATTACTTCTATACCCGTCCCCTACACGACCTATCATTCTCCAAAGGTACTTAAAAGACACCCTGTATAAAACTGAAAATGTTCAGTATGAAATTATAATAATAATTTCTCTGTATGCGGCAGAAACACTTAAACTAACAAGAATTGGAGATCTAGAAAAATTAGTGAAAGGTCGAAAGAAGAATTTTGAGAAAAATATTGGTAGTTAAAAGAAATAATAATGCAGAATATAGGTTAAGATCAAGCAGAGAGCTATATTTTAAAACTGAAAAACTAACTGACGTCACGAGGAAGATTATTTTTGGGCACATATATACAGAATGGACAACAATAGACTAACTAAACAGTTCAACTTGCTGAACAGTTACAAATCCAAACCCATATGGTTCGTCAAGATTGAAAAAGATAAGAAAAACCCTGGATCGAGAAGTTACTCGCCACGATTTTAGGAGAGAAAGGAAGCAAGGAAGCTTTTAGTTTTACGTGACCGTTAATCATGAGATCATGAGTCACGGGACCGCCTTTTTTACGTGGAAACCGAACCACAGGACATGGGATTTCACTTCGAAAATCTCACATGCATTGACCGGGAATCGAACCCGGTCCACCTTGATGAGAGGCCAACAGCTTGACCGCTGCGCCACCACGCTCCCTAAGGAGAGAAAGAAATGAACAATTATACGAAAGTGGACTCAGAAGAGAAGGAATGACACTCTGGAACGATGAAGGAAATTTGGATGCAAAGGAAATCGAATGCAATGAAAAATAGCCAAAGTTGATTCATCGTACCCTCCAAATGGATTATTCGAAAGAATAATAATAATAAGAATTTTATTAATGCAGCCAGTGGCTATTTATTTTATTTTCAGTGCGGGCCGCGGAAATCGGCCGCGAACCTATTGAAAGGAACCGTCCAGCATTTGCCTGGTGTTGAAAATGCGGAAACCACGAAAGCCATTTTCAGGACGGCTGAGATGGGTTTTGCACCCACGCTCTCCCGATGCCAGCGAGGCACGAGGTAGTGTGTTAATACTCTCGGCCACTGTGGCCGGTAATTATGAAAATTATTTACCTAACAATTAATATAAGTTTCCAGTCGTTTGTAATGTCCGGATACCGGGAAATGGCAATTCTGTATATTTGTGTATGTAATTCTACCCCTTATTATTCCTGTTTATACCATGTCATCGATTATTTGAGATGGTTATTACGACTGGATGTTCTCCCTCTCCTATCGTCAACCTCATCAGAGGAGTTATTGTGAAATTAAAATGAATCAAACAGGGTTTGAGAGATGGTATCGTGGGATCGCCCCGGTTTTTACCCGCAGTTTAAAGTAGGAAACCACGGACAACCATTTCAAGGATGATTTGTTTTCCGAATCCGGAGATAGCCCGACCCCTTTTCTTTACGTCCTAATGTACTTAGCTACGGTGATCAGTTTTCTTTATCGGTAACTAAGATCTCAGGACAGTGGACACCCGGCAGAAGGAGAATCTCTTGGCTGAAAAAACTCAAGACTGGTATGAGACGAGCACGACCCTTTTCTGTGTGGTAGACTCGAATACTAGACAATCCATGATGACCGCCAACCTTCGATAGAACACGGCATGGCAAGAAAAAGTCAAACCGTTTCAGAGTCTTTGAGGGAAAAATGTCTTCATAAAAGGAATGATGAGTGGTGTCGAGATTTAATTTTTAAATTGAACCTTCAAATGTTCCAGTTGAATCTGTAATGAATTTAATCATGGATGGTGGAGGTCGGGTACGTTGAACGTTAGAAATTTTGCTCATAAAAGGAGGTAAGGAAAGGTGAAGAATTCGGAGCAAGGTCTCCAAGTAAATTGTATGTAAATATTTACAACGACGCCTCGGGAAGTGTGTCCGACCTTGTGAAGTCAAGAAGCGTGAGTGGAGTGGAATCTGGACATTTTATACCACCTAGGTCGATAACTACCTGCGAAGATTTTCCCGTGTTTACCGAAATATTTACGCCCTGGCAATTCGTACCAATTGATGCCAGATGAGAGGATGGGAATTTCTCCTCGCCTCAGAAAACTTATATTTCATGTTATTGTATCCGTGTTTATTACCAGGATTAATTGCGCAAATATACTTGATATACGAGAGTTCATTACAATTATACAAAAATAATTTGTTTATTCCATGTTCAGCTCATCCGAAATAGGCCTACCTATTTTAACGTTTCTTGACGTCATGTTCAGAAGTTTTATTGTCGTTTCTCAGCAAGTTAACTATTCAATCATTTAAACGATACGGACCTTCTGTTGCGTCCTGAAGGTCGCTAAACATTGTGTATTTATTATTTCGTATTTGTCAATTTAATAATCTGCTTAATTGGTCTGTTGACTGTAGTGGCGTCCTCCCTCTAGCGGAAGAATGTTGTATCAGAGTTGATGCATGTAAATTATAGGATGTTTGTTCGGGAGATAATAATTAATGCATGTTATCGAAAATTCGGGTTATACAGGTTCGAGAAATCGATGTTTGACTGTAATATTAGTCTATAATGTGAAGCACAGAATAGAATGCTTTGAAGCCACTTTTTAGTGTGCCTAGTTAATAATTGATTCATAACTTTCAGTCGGTCAACATGGATTTATGCCCAATTATATTAAGCGGCAAATATGAGAGATGTGATTAATTATAAGGTGCGTTCAAAAAGTAACGAGCCGGGGGCTGTAATGCGCAAACCGGTGACGAAATCGGCTAATCGTGGCGTGTGTAACGAGGTGTGGTTCCGACTAGAGCGTGGAAGGTCACAGCCCGTCGCTAGGGGGCACGCGTGCACGTCACGTGACGATACAAAGCGAGCAGCAGCATGCATCAATAGTCCAACGCCGCCAGTCGCATTGCAAACAGTTACATGGAGGCGTCAAACGAAGAGCAAAGAGGTGTTGTTCGGTTTCTGACAGCGAAAGGAGTAGGGGGAACGGACATTCATCGAAGTGTACGGCGAACACTGCATGTCCCTTGCAAGGGTCAAGGCGTGGCACAAGCGCTTCAGGGAAGGACGGGTGTCGTTAGCCGATGATGCCCGGTCTGGGGCACCCCCCTGCATTACCGATGACAACGTCCAGCTGGTTGATGCACTCATTACCCAGGACCCCGAGTGACAGTGAACGACATAGCCGCCGTGGTCGGATTGAGCGTCGGAAGTGTGCACACCGTCATGAAGGAACGACTGCACTTGAGGAAAGTGTGTGCCCAATGGGTGCCCCACAGTCTTCAACCACACCAGGAAGCATGTCGAATGGCCTATTGTCTTGGTCATGATTGGACGATTGATGCATGCTGCTGCTCGCTTTGTATCGTCACGTGACGTGCACGCGTGCCCTCAAGCGACGGGATGTGACCTTCCACGCTCTGGTCGGAACCACACCTCGTTACACACGCCACGATTAGCCGATGCCGTCACCGGTTTGCACATTCCAGCCTCCATCTCGTTACTTTTTAAACACACCTTATATTTGCACAGATTATAAGGATGGCATGTTTCGTTCGTTAAGCGAGCATCATTGGATCGAAGAGGAACATTTACAAAATTGCTCTTCGACACAATGTTAAAACTCTCAATGCTAATCACAAATAGTAGCGCCCCTCCAACACTAAACCGCGAAAGCGTGTCAAAATAAAGTGCGACTAATACTGCTGTGATGTAGGCTACTATGCCCCCTAAACAGAACTTTATTCAACCTAATACTGTATCTTACAAGATAACAAGATTTCAAAACTAATCCCACAACGCAACCCATTCCAAAAGAAGTGACTACTACTGTTGTGATGTAGCCTCCTTTAGCTATAAGCCCTCAAGACTATAGCATGTTTGGGGAAGGAGGTGGCCGTGGTCTTAAGTTAGAAACCATACCACCATTTGCCGGGAGTAGATTGGGGGGAAGGAGGCATGGAAAACCAATTCCAGGATGGCTGAGTGTACCCCGTTCCAGCCCTCACACCACAATTACAATTTCTTTGCAGAACTGGGAATTGAAGATGAACCTCCAAATCCGCAGGCCACTACACCATGGAAGAGCACTAGCCGCTACGTCACAACGTGGTCATACTGGAGGCACCGTGCGCGCTACTCTAGTCAGTGGACCGCAGCGGAACTAAAGTAATGAGATGCGTCGGGAGTACGGCATATAGCAATTCATGAACTCGAAAAAGAGGATATCTTCTATTCGGAACGAAATACAAATGCAAAATTTAACAAGCATGTCATTTCAAGTTTTTAACTTGTTACTTAAAATAATATCTCGCGAGAAACGGATGGGTTAAGTATGTCGTGACAATCGCCTGTTAGTATGGAGACAGGACTGTCTCATTTTGCTATGGAAGTTTTGTTTGAAGTCCATCGTACAACTGTGTCACGTATTTACACCGCCACTGGGATGCTTCTAGCTTCCGTATTGTCAAATTTCGTGTTCTGGCCCTGTAGGGAATGTGTAGATGAAACCATGCCAGTTATGTTCAGGAATAAATACCTGTAAGGTGGGTGGTTATCGATTGTACAGAAATAAAAGTTGAACAACCTTCTACGGTAGATCGCAGAGTATTTCTCTATTCCCATTACTTTTAATCGGTATATCACCCAGTTGTATGATAAGCTTTACATCTAAATACGAAGTATAGACGGGCTGAGATGTCGACGGAATGTGACATTTTGCTTTCTTTTCCTCTCTCAATAAAATTCGGTAATGGGGTGCTTAGACTGGTTTTAGAATCTTATGAGGTCCCCACGGCCTACGTAAATTAGCATCATGAACATAAAAGCTCCGGAGGGGGGAAAGAGGGAGGGGAGGGTTAAATAGCCACTCGCCCCCCTCCCCCTATCACTTGATTTTTAGCTTCCTATAGTAAAACTTGCTGATCTACCGTTTTGTCGCTTAAGTTGGCAACTGTAGAGCCGCATCAGGAGATATAAATTGTGAACAAGGACTCCGAATGGTAGCAAGTTATCGTGTTCAGAGGGCGGAGCGAATAATCTACAGTTTTTCAGTAGTTCCAAATACCAGGCTAAGCCGCATTCTTCAGCGTCTGCAAGGAAACAACCTTGCTAGGTTCCCGCAGGGAGTTGAAACCACGACCTTGACGGTAGAGTGAACCGAGGGGTCAGTGCTCTCTGCTAGAAGAACGTGTGGATTGGGAGTCTTATTTACGTGACGTCACGGTACTCGTGGGTTGAGTCATATCAACACACCTGGTGCCGTATTGTGCACAGTGCTTATTGTGGGCAGTTAAAGAGGAAAATTGGATATGCACGCGTACACATTGCGTGGATTACATAATGACCCAAGCATACATTTTAGTGCAGGATTAGTGTTATCTCCGATGAAGGGGCTTTCGCTGAATTACCTGTCCACTGCCACGTTGATGTGCTACATTTATGTACAGCATTGATAAAAAGTTCAGGGATATCAGTTCAGTTTAGTTGATCTGAGTAGTGGTCTCCCTCTCCATTGTATCTGGTAAATTAATGTTCTCGGGAGCCGGGTGCAAGCTTTGTTATTTGCGGCCAGAGGGCAGCTTGCATGTCGAATCTTCTTTTGTCGTTTTTTGAAATGCTATGAAAGTCAAAGAGGTTAGATATCTAAGCTCCTAGCGCTTTCTAGTAGAGAAATGAGGAACTTTGTGTTGGCGGAAAGTCCCGAGATTAATTTTGCCATTATGAACACGACCTACTGAATTCAAATGGGTTCTTTATCATGCCAACAACGTATGACATGCATGCCGTGATTTTTGTCGCCTTTCAAAAATTACTTACCGCAGCCAGGAGCGAACCTGCAAGCTTGGGGTTGCTAGTCCTACACGACAACCACTCGCCCACCGTGGCAAGCTATCGTATCTGGTCTTCTGCATAAGCATAATGTGTCATTAGGTCATAAGCGGGGCCTGGATAATGATGTGCTTAAATTTTCAGAAATATGTGCTTAAAAGTGGAAAAATATGTGATTAAGTTTCCAAAATATATTTGTATCATATTTGTGTCCTCCAGTTACTCGAAATATAGTTGAAACTTGTAGCTGCCTGAACAGTCCATAATCCTGTCTACAATACAATTTTTTCTGCTTAATAGGCCGGGACTTGGCTCGGTTACTTAATCATACAATACTTACTGCAGATGCGCGATACCAAATCATGTAATTGCTGTTTCCAAATTTTATTCTAAAGAGCAGAAGGAAAGGTCACTTCAAAAACTTTTATAGCACTCTTGTCAGTACTCACAAGTTTCGCACACCACTGTAATTTCAAGTAAAATTTCATGTCAAGGGACCGGGGAATTCCTTTCTTGAAATACTACTACAATACAGAGACAAGGTTGAATTCACGAAATAGAGGAGCAAATTACTGGAATAGCCAAGGGTCAAAAATGTGGGCAGCACTCATCTAAGGAGTAGCCTACAATATACCATCAAATATAGGAAATATGTGCTTGTGAAAAAATACGTCAGAATATGTATTTATTTATAAAAACTGCAAAAATATGTAAATAAATAGAAAATATAGTTAAATAATAGTACATTATGCAACGAGCCTATAATGGCAATAATTAAGACACGGGTATGTTTATATAACGGGCGAAGCGAAGCCATACGATAAATAAATAGATAAATCAAATAAATAAATAAACCATTATAGGCGAGTTGCATACGACTGTTTATGTTCGACGATAATTATAACTATTTTATATTCGAACATAAATATTCATAAATATATATGTCGAGATTTCGCCAGTTTTATGTACTGAACAGAGCGCATGGGACGCTGAGAATACCATGGCCTCCTGGGATACCCCACTAATACACTAGAAGCCACGCAGTGAAATTTAAAATAGAAGGCCGTGGAAGTGAGCGTAGGTGCGATGCTATCCTTACCTAATTGGTCACACAACTGTGTCTTGAGCTCTGATTGGTGGGAGAAACTGTTTCATAATGAAAGATAGTGTTATAATGACCCTCATTATGATATAGTTTTCTGACGTATAATATTTACATTTCGACATCGTCGAACATAAACATATTTAAACACACAACTATCCGGGCCTTAGTCATACGATTTATCAATCAGCTAAAACCTTCTTCTTCCTGTAATTTTCGGGTACTTATCATCTTTAAATAATTCAAATATTTGAACTGTTTGTTATTTTAAATTGACTATTCGAAATACTCAAATGGCGAATATTCGAACTAGTCTAACTAATCGAATATTCGAACGATATATGAAACCCTACTCTGTATATTTCACAAGTTTTCATATCATACTTGAATATTCTGTAATGGTTTACAAAGCCGTGATTCTGTCACAAACAATAAGCTAACATCTATCTATATTATTTAAAACACTAAGGTGATTGATTGTCAATACAATCAATTATTTTTTCCTGTTTGTTTTGTATGCACATCGTTAATATAGTTTAGGTTATGGGAGAATGATGTTGTCCAGAACTGTCATACTGATATTCCTTCACTACTGGAATAACCAAGCTTGCAATATTCGTTTGAAAATAAAACATTCTTTGTAATTGTTCATGCGGTTGTCATTCACAGTGCTGGATTACCCATTAGGCCCGACTAGGCCCAGGCCTAGGACCCCCAATTATCTGGGGCCCCCCAAATTTTATTCCGAAGATTTATAAAAATGTTATCCAGAACTTAAACAGTTTCAGCATTATATTAAATTACAATCTACTTTAAAAACTGAGTTCACTCATTCTGAACTTTACGAAATTCTTATTCGAGACAAGCTTGAGTCTGTTTTTCCGAACATTGAAATTGCTTTTCGCATTTTCCTGACCCTCATGATAACGATTTGTTCTGCAGAGCGCTCGTTTTCAAAATCGAAACACATCAAAAGTGCGCAAATAAGTATCATGTCACAAGAACGATTAGACTTGCTAAGTTTAATGTATATCGAGTCAGACGTTCTGCGCGAAATTGATTTTGATGACATTGTAGAAGATTTCATTGACCGAGAAAAAAAAATTAATAACATTTTACAGAAGTAAAAAATAGTAATTTATGATTTGTTAAATTGTTCATCAAATCATCTGATTTTTTTTCAAATAACGATGATCGTTTCAATTGAAATGTATGTATATATGATTTAATAAAAAGTGTATTATTCATCTTGAGAAAAAACAACCTCTTGTATATACTTCATTAAATGTACAGGTGCTAAAAATAAAAATTATTTGAAAAAAATAAAATAAAGGGGCCCCAAAAATCTGAGGGACTTGGGCCTCATTTTACCTTAATCCGGCACTGGTCATTCACCCTTTCAATGTAGTGGTCTAGTTTGCCTTTGCAAGCGCCTGCTTGCTGGCTGTTGCTGTGTTTTGAAGCTTCTCAGTCAGTGCTCATAGCAGAATTTCACGCGCTGTTATACGCAGCCATTAAGTCTATGTTTGCACTACTGCTTGGGCGTTGCGTCGTTGTGTTGCAGTCATAAAATGATTCTCAGAAGCCAGTGTGTACCTCTGTCATGATATCGCTCAACCTGCTTTCTATCCCTCGTTAACTTTCTAAGTGCTGATCTTTTTCATTCGCATTTAAAATACAATATTGTTGAAGTCGTTATTTTTAACTTATCAGGGGGGCTTAAAATGTGTATGGATCTTGGGTCTCTATTAATCTATGTCAAAATCCTACATTTATACTGATTGTCCTTTTGGGACGAATTGAAGTTAAAATATTTTATTATGTTCATTTACCACAATGTGCACAGAAAGAATGAAAAGTAAGTTACATTATTGTCATGATTTCACCAATCTTTAGTTTGTTCAATCTATACTAATATAATAAAGCTGAAGAGTTTGTTTATGTGTTTAAACGCGGTAATCTCTGGAACTACCAGTCGGATTCGAAAAATTATTTTTGTTTAATTATGATAGCCAGATTCAAAAGGAAGGAAGCTTTTAGTTTTACATGACCGTCAATCATACGATCATGAGCCTCGGGACCTCCGTTTTACGTGGAATCCGAACCACTGGACATGGCATTTCACTTCAGAAATCTCACATGCATTGACCGGGAATCGAACCCGGTCCACCTTGGTGAGAGGCCAACAGCTTTACCTCTGCGCCACTACGCCCCTAAGCCATATTCAAGAGGAATAGTTTAGGCTATGTAGCATTAGGCTAAACTTCTCAGGTAACCTTAAAGATTGATTTTTGTTCAGTAAGTCGGAAGAACAAGCGCTCTCGAACAGCTTCAATAATCACTTAAGTCTTTTGTTGCCGGGCATCACGTCGCTCCTACCAGTGTTCTGGTGCAGAATTGCTAGCTGCTTATAAATTGTAGTCACGGGGAGTAATTAGTGCAAAAAGATTTCTTAGGCCTCTTAAAGCAGTTATCATCATGACAATAGTATGTCTCTGTATAAGGGCGATAGTGTTGGTGCAGTATACTGAGGTTATCAGCTGCAATAAGCGTTGGTGCTTCCCGATCCTTATCCTTGAGCGCTCCAGTTCTGTAGTAGTATTCATTATCATCCATAAAACAAATAAATCCACCGGGCGAAGCCGGGCACTACTGCTAGTTAGTGATGAAGTCCTATTTTTACATTTCTGCAGGTGATATTTGGGGCACGGTTCATTACATAGCTTACAGATGCAGCTGTCCTTAGGATCGTGGTAGGCGCTTTCTGTGCAAATCTTTCCATGATAACCGTGTACTTTAAATCGTGTGTACAGGTGTCGGAGTTGGAAGTTTGGTCCTTTCCAGGAGTCTGTTGTCATTGCGTCTGTTTCTGATATCTGTCTTGCTTTGCTGCTCCTCTTTTGATGAAGGTTGCATATGCTTGTATCTCTGATAAACTGAAGCAGTGTTTAATGTCATCTACGAAGAGAGTTTCCTGCGCAAGGATATGGGCATAACTATTTCTTGTGAATTTTGGGATTGATAACACCCTTTTGAGAAAGTTAGATTTAACGCTTTCCAACGACCTTAGTTTTCCGACCGTCAGGTAGTTGCAGATTAGTTGTATTCCAAAGGTGGCCGTCGTCATGACTTCGATCTTAAATAGTGCCATTGCTGTTGAAACTGACAGTAGTTGTAATTTGGGTATGTCATATATAGTTTTGTCTGAGGGCGGGAACGGGATACATTCAGCCCCGTGAGGCAAAACTGAGAAGAGGCGGGTTCGATTCCTACCTCAGCCATCCTGGTAGTGGTTTACTGTGGTTTCCAGGCAAATGCCGGAGTGGTACCTAACTTAAGACCTCAGCCGCTTCCTGCCCAATTCTTACCTCAATTACGAAATACACACATGCAGACGTCTCAGTGACACAGGTTATCAGACAAATTCTACACACACCCAAGTGCACGAGACTACATGACCACAATATCCCAAGCCCCGAAACTAGGTTAACCTATGGAGGGAAGGTTGACACGGATTGATAATACTTTGCTCTCACTCCCACCGTGTATTTTGCATTGTCCTAAGACGTGAATTGAGGAATGCTTTAGTTTACTCCGGATGCTTCGAGCGAGAAGGTGGGCGGCAGCGTATAGAATTACGTGTCGTTTTGCCATTCCTTGCCCGCGGCGAGATCCGTTAGAAGGGACAGTTTCAAGGACGAACGGAAGTGAGCTGCTTTCTTATTAGATCCAGCCTCACAAGAATGCTCCATGTGGTTCTTGTTTCAGCCCGTGAGGTGATGCGAGGGAGTGAACACGGCGTAACTTATTAGTCAGTGAATCCGTAAATTCATGAAAATCCTAGGTACTTCATGAAAAGCCGACGTATGATCTAAGAAGTAGTTCCTAGAAGAACTAAATAGTATATTTTCATATCCAACTGGCCTTACTTAGGACACGAGAAATGAAAACGAGATTTTAAAATATTGCACAAGCGCCATATTTGAGTTCTTATAAAATTCCATTAAATTAGACATCCGTATCTTAAGGCTTGTATGAAGATGTACCGTGTCAAGTTTCACAGCGCTCGGATGAAAAGTTGCGAGAAAAATACTTTTAAATATTTAAATTTCGCGTCGCCACCATGTTGGTTTTGTGCTCTCCAGCCTATTGAATGATCCATAGGTGAGCGTAGTTAATAGCTTCTATCAACATACAGACCCGCCTAAATAATTCGCATGGTCGCCATGTTAGATTGTAATATAGGTAGGCCGAGTTATGTACCATTAGATGAAGATTATTGCGTAGGTTCATTATTCAAACTTTTATGATTAGAAAACAAGAAATAAAAACTTAATTTTAAAATTTTGCACAGCCGCCATCTTGAGGTTATGAAAACAATTAACTAAATTAGATGTCAGTGCATTACACTGTCTATAAACATTTGCAGTATCTAGTGTCACTGCGTTCGGATGCTTAAATCGCGAGAAAAGTCTATTTAAATGTTTCAACTTCGGTTTGCCGCCATGTTCGTTCTGTACTTAACTGGTGTATGAAAGTCACATAGATAAATTTCTAGTAGTACCCTTTATCACCGTACAAAATTTCATGGTGATATCTGTTACTATTGAGCTGATAGAGAATGCCAGTGAAATATTTCGCGGTCGCCATGTTGGATTGGTGAAACATATTTAAATTTGATAAAAGTCCTCTCGGCACGCCGGAAGGCGGAGGTAGATTTCACCGGACAAACTTAAGGATAGGCGAAAATAGGCAGAATATGCAGGTTTTCGTAGAAGGATCAGACCTCATTTATTGCGAGAAGGTATTTTATAATTGGAGCTTAATTAACTTTGTTTTTCGTCATTTTATGCTTATTTTAAACATTTTATTGTCTTATGGGAACCCGCCAGAGGCTCACATCTAGTGGGTTGTGGGTTGGCAACCACGGGGCCCCAGCTGAGTCCGGCATTGCTTCCACTTACTTGTGCCGGGCTCCTCTCTGTTTTCTTTCCTGTCGACCTCACTTGGTCAACTCTTGTTCTCTTCCGACCCCGACGGTATTAGGGTATCCGAGGCCTAGGGAGTCTCTTCCTTCCCGCCTTAATTGGCCCTCGTCTCATCTTTTCTGATTCCCTCCTTCTGCGAGGGGCCAGCCTTCTTTTTCTTTTCATGTTATCTCCTGCCTTCTGCTTAAGGCCCTCAAGGAGGCCGGGTGTATGTAGCCCCACCACTTTTGGTGCACCCTAGATAATGCTACACCCTCAGGGGCTCACGGCTGGTGAGTTCGGGAGTTGGCGACCCCGAGGGATTCCTGAGCTGGGTCCGTTTTCCCCCTTTTGTCCCATACCTTTGGGGGCGGACCCTCTCCTCTTTCACTTTCCTATCTGCTTTTCATGGCTCTCCTTCCTTCCAAGGGTTGAGGGCATTTCTTTTCCTCCTGTCCCTTATTTGCCTTATTCTCCTTTAGTTTTCATTTTCTTCTTCTAGTATGTAGGTTAGTAGTTAGTTTTAGTTTTAAGCTAGCTTTTCATTTTCATCTTCACGATCACCCAAGCCATCAGGGGCCGATAACCTAGATGTTAGGCCCCTTAAAACAATTATCATCATCATCTTATGGGAACGGTAACTTTCTTGTCATTTGGGGTCCATATTTATACTTGTGGTCACACTGTCCTTATGCAAGGTTTCGACACTGATGTGTAACTATGTAACGGTCTTTTACTTCTTCACGCAAAATTATATCTCCCGCAGAGATTTTGGTTGGTTCCTCAGTTTAGGGGCTGTGACAACGCGGTCATGTAACCCCGTGTAATTTGGGATGGCTGTATTAGTCTGTAATTCAGGTAAGGACTGCAGACGGTCAATTTCAAGCAGTAGCTCCTAATGTTGCTACCAGGTACTACCGTCAACGACACCTAGCTGTGAACTTGTGGCAACTAGATGCCACCACAACCAGCAACTCGCAACGAACGTTGGAACTTCCCCTCCAAAGGAAAGCATACTGAGGGATTTTTAGCGCTCTTAGAAAATCCGACGACTTCGGCCGGCTTTGAACTCGCGACCTTGGGCATAGACATTCAGCATGCTACCAGTTACGTCACCGAAGCCGCTTCACACTTAGTCAGATGGAAATCTGAATCTGATCTCGTGCAAGTGCGTTATCTTGGCAACGTCTGATGGCTCATCCCTCATCAATTTAGTAGTGTTGCCATGGCAACCACGGATAGCTCTTGGCATTTTCTTATAATTCCGAAATCATTCTTCTCATCCCTTGGCGTAATGCTGGGTCATATCAAAAATTCTTTCAGACAAAAGTTTTAGGTAATTATTAGGGGAATGTTGTCCATTTTGTACGGTTTTGATATTGTGTCTATTAAGAGAGATATGATTAATGTTCCCCGAAAAAAAAAACACTTTTTCCCACCCCTTTGGTCAATGGTTGGTGCTATAAAAAACTCTTCAAACATAAATTTTTGGGCTTTATCCGACACATAGTATGAAAGTTGAACGGATTCGATATTTCACATATTAAGAGAGTTATAGCAATATTTCACTTTTTCGAAAAAAGCCCCCCATTTTCACCCCCTTCGACCGATTTAGCCCAGTAACGAACTCGACCGAGATTTTATAGGTATACATATTATGTAAAAAATTCAAACTGATTGGTGCAAAATTACGGCAGTTATCGTGTCCACAAGAAACTGATATACATATATACATATATATATACATACATAAATGACAAGAGTTTAGTGCTTTTCAGTCGGTCAACACGAATGTACCCAAAAGAGATGGGTTATGCCCTAATCCTGAAATAAATTACATGAGATTAATAAAACACTAGGATGACCAGTTTCGATCGTCAAGCGATCATCATCAGATCCAATACACTTAGGCTACAAAATCTATGTTTGAAATACAGGTGAAAATATTTACAATATGTACAATTATTTAGTTGCAGTATTGGTACTGCAACTGTCAATGTATGCTAAATGCAGTATATATGTTAGGTGAAATGCTAAATGGTGATAGCTATCCGTAGATTGTACTTTAGAGAGATTATATGGTTGTAAACTATGGTTAAACTATAAAATTTTAGGCTAACTACTTATCTGATTGTCTTCCGTACAACAGCTACTCGCAGTTTTCGTGTACACTGGAACGCACTGTGCGGTCGACTGCGGTGGTATCTTAACGACTGGTTTTTCCCTGCTTTCTCCCCCCTGCTCCTACGTGCTGTGGGGAGTGATAGCGATGTGTTTATGTGAGGTGTTGCCAACCTAGATAAGATGTATGTTATTGAATGAGGTGGGTCTACAATTATTAAAGACCGTGGATTAGCCCTCGCCACGCGTGGAGCATAACCCATTCGAACTAAGCGTTGACGGTCTTATGAGGACGTCCCGGCACCTTTAATACTGCCGCGAATATGGGCCTTGGTTTATTGCAGAAGAAAAGTACATCGTACACCTGATCCAGATAACATTTACCTATTAATAACCCCCTAATTTCCCCCCTTTTTTATCTAGCTTGGCTGTGTCGCTAAATTGTGTTTTGTTTCCGAAAGGGTGTGTTTTTTAGTAGCGTGAAGAGGGGTGAGCTCTCCATGAACGTGTGTTCATTTAGATTGTTGGGATTGTTTCTTTTGGCTAGGTGTATCTCGATTGCTTCCTTTATGTCAAGAGCTCTGCCTTTCGATTCGTGATGGATTATTTTAAGGTCCGACTCTATGTTGGTAAAGCTGTGCCCTGCGTCACACATATGTTCGCACACGGCTGAATGTGTTCCGTATCTTATCGCATTCCTATGTTCATTATAACGTGTGTCTACTCGCCTTCCACTCTGCCCGATGTAATTAGCTTGACAATCGGTGTCTTGGCACGTTATAGAATATACCCCTGACCTTGAATACGGGTCACGTTTATTTAGATTACTATTTAGGAGGTGCCTAGCGGTTGTGTTTTTCGTCGTGAAAGCTATCTTTATGCCTTGCTTTTTGAATAGGTTAGTGATTTTATATGTATTCGCATTCACATAGTTGAAACGCGCAAATTTTTTCTCATTACTGTCCGGTTTGGGAATCGTTTTATCTTTATTTTTATGTTTGGCTATAATTTGATTTATTTTGCTTGGCGAGAAGTTGTTTTCCTTTGCTATTTGCATAATAGTTCTTATTTCCTTATTATAGTTGTCTTTTGACATGGGTATGTTTAAAGCTCTGTGCACCATTGAATTGAAACCCGCTAGATTGTGCGTACTGGGGTGATTAGACTGATTGTCGATTGCATGCGAGGTTTGTGTTGCTTTCCGGAATATGGAATATGAAAGGTCGTTGTCTTTACGTTCAATAGTTATATCGAGATAATTTATTTTCCGGTCTATTTCGGATTCCTTAGTGAATTTGATAGAGTGGTGCAGGCTATTAATGGATTGGAGAATTGTTTCTTCGCTTGTTAGTTCAGTATCGTAGATGCAAATTACATCATCTACGTATCTTTTCCATATTACTATTCCCTTTGTTGAAGTATTTTCTAAGTGCGCGTTTTCTAGTGCATTGATGAAGATGTCAGCGATTAACCCACTTAGTGGCGATCCCATTGCTAGGCCTTCTCTCTGTGTGTATATTTTATTGTCGAATTGAAACACGTTTTGGGTGAGAACGACCCTCAGTAATCTCACAATCTCTTCAATTTCTTTTACCGAATTGTTGGATTTTAAGTTGTTTTCGATAGTGTTGATTGCTTCAATAATCGGAATATTGGTGTACATGTTAGTTACGTCGAAGGATACTAGCCTGAAGCTAGGTTTCATTTGTAGGGTGTTCAATGCTGTTACTAGTTCTGTTGTGTTCTTTACAGAGTTGTTTTTGTCGTTGGAAAGACGGCATTTTAAGATTTTTAGTAACTCTTTGCTGATTTTGTAATTAGGGGCATTCCTACAATTGACTATTGGTCTCATTGGGCATTCCTTTTTGTGTATTTTTGGTTGTCCCCTCAATGACGGTATTTTCGGGTTCATGTTTATTAGTTTTGATTTTTCGGCTTTGGTCAGTATGTATTCTGTTTCTTTTAGCGCACTTTTTATTTGTTTTTGGAATTTGTTGGTGGGGTCTTTTGTTAATTCCTTGATTTCGTTGTTGTTTAGGAATTCGACTGTTTTTTCAATGTATTCTGTTTTGTTCAAAATTACTGTAGTGTTTCCCTTATCTGCTTTTGTGATGATTAAGTCATGTTCTTTTATTTTTTGTTTCAACGACTTTATTTCTTTGAGTTGTTTGTTGTTTTGAATGTTATTGCTGTCGCCCTCTCGTTTGAGGATTTTTTTGGCTTCGTTGGTGGCGAGATTTATGGTTAATTCCCTGTCTTCTGCTGGGAGCTTGTGACTGGCTATCTCAATATCTGTGATTAACTGTTTTATATTGTGGTTCGTGTGTGCGTCTGTGCAGTTGTATTTCAAACCTTTGTCTAACATATTCATTTCACCTTGAGAAAAGGTTACGTTCGTTCTGTTGTTTACTCTGCTGTGGAAATTGAATTCATTGTTATTCGTGTGTTGTTCGTTAGATTGATGGTTCTGTGTTTCTCCTAGTTTTCTTAATTTATTTTCTAGCGTTTCATGCTTCCTCGTTGCTCTGATTTTGATGGTGTCATGTAGGTGCTCGGTGAAGCTGTCCCATTGGGCTGCGTGCCAGAAATTACTTAGTTGCAATTGAATGTCGTACAATTGTTGGTTAATTTTTTTGCTTTCTTATGTATACAAATCTTAATTCGTTTTTTATCCAAAGCGCTTTGGCTTGTTTGGTTGAAATGATCGAGGCTGGTGTGTTCGGTACGGTTTTAATTGGTACGTATTTAGGGGTGAGGTTTAGTTCTATACATTTTTTGTTGAACCAAATTGACTTGTCTAAATTCATGAGTTTAAGCCTGAGTGATTTGAATTTCTTGGCTTCACGATTTGCCTGACTAGCCGTGAACATTGTGGTGTTTGAAGCCATATTTTCAGTGTTGCCTTAGTAAACAAGAGTTTAGTGCTTTTCAGTCGGTCAACACGAATGTACCCAAAAGAGATGGGTTATGCCCTAATCCTGAAATAAATTACATGAGATTAATAAAACACTAGGATGACCAGTTTCGATCGTCAAGCGATCATCATCAGATCCAATACACTTAGGCTACAAAATCTATGTTTGAAATACAGGTGAAAATATTTACAATATGTACAATTATTTAGTTGCAGTATTGGTACTGCAACTGTCAGTGTATGCTAAATGCAGTATATATGTTAGGTGAAATGCTAAATGGTGATAGCTATCCGTAGATTGTACTTTAGAGAGATTATATGGTTGTAAACTATGGTTAAACTATAAAATTTTAGGCTAACTACTTATCTGATTGTCTTCCGTACAACAGCTACTCGCAGTTTTCGTGTACACTGGAACGCACTGTGCGGTCGACTGCGGTGGTATCTTTAACGACTGGTTTTTCCCTGCTTTCTCCCCCCTGCTCCTACGTGCTGTGGGGAGTGATAGCGATGTGTTTATGTGAGGTGTTGCCAACCTAGATAAGATGTATGTTATTGAATGAGGTGGGTCTACAATTATTAAAGACCGTGGATTAGCCCTCGCCACGCGTGGAGCATAACCCATTCGAACTAAGCGTTGACGGTCTTATGAGGACGTCCCGGCACCTTTAATACTGCCGCGAATATGGGCCTTGGTTTATTGCAGAAGAAAAGTACATCGTACACCTGATCCAGATAACATTTACCTATTAATAACCCCCTAATTTCCCCCCTTTTTTATCTAGCTTGGCTGTGTCGCTAAATTGTGTTTTGTTTCCGACAGGGTGTGTTTTTAGTAGCGTGAAGAGGGGTGAGCTCTCCATGAACGTGTGTTCATTTAGATTGTTGGGATTGTTTCTTTTGGCTAGGTGTATCTCGATTGCTTCCTTTATGTCAAGAGCTCTGCCTTTCGATTCGTGATGGATTATTTTAAGGTCAGACTCTATGTTGGTAAAGCTGTGCCCTGCGTCACACATATGTTCGCACACGGCTGAATGTGTTCCGTATCTTATCGCATTCCTATGTTCATTATAACGTGTGTCTACTCGCCTTCCACTCTGCCCGATGTAATTAGCTTGACAATCGGTGTCTTGGCACGTTATAGAATATACCCCTGACCTTGAATACGGGTCACGTTTATTTAGATTACTATTTAGGAGGTGCCTAGCGGTTGTGTTTTTCGTCGTGAAAGCTATCTTTATGCCTTGCTTTTTGAATAGGTTAGTGATTTTATATGTATTCGCATTCACATAGTTGAAACGCGCAAATTTTTTCTCATTACTGTCCGGTTTGGGAATCGTTTTATCTTTATTTTTATGTTTGGCTATAATTTGATTTATTTTGCTTGGCGAGAAGTTGTTTTCCTTTGCTATTTGCATAATAGTTCTTATTTCCTTATTATAGTTGTCTTTTGACATGGGTATGTTTAAAGCTCTGTGCACCATTGAATTGAAACCCGCTAGATTGTGCGTACTGGGGTGATTAGACTGATTGTCGATTGCATGCGAGGTTTGTGTTGCTTTCCGGAATATGGAATATGAAAGGTCGTTGTCTTTACGTTCAATAGTTATATCGAGATAATTTATTTTCCGGTCTATTTCGGATTCCTTAGTGAATTTGATAGAGTGGTGCAGGCTATTAATGGATTGGAGAATTGTTTCTTCGCTTGTTAGTTCAGTATCGTAGATGCAAATTACATCATCTACGTATCTTTTCCATATTACTATTCCCTTTGTTGAAGTATTTTCTAAGTGCGCGTTTTCTAGTGCATTGATGAAGATGTCAGCGATTAACCCACTTAGTGGCGATCCCATTGCTAGGCCTTCTCTCTGTGTGTATATTTTATTGTCGAATTGAAACACGTTTTGGGTGAGAACGACCCTCAGTAATCTCACAATCTCTTCAATTTCTTTTACCGAATTGTTGGATTTTAAGTTGTTTTCGATAGTGTTGATTGCTTCAATAATCGGAATATTGGTGTACATGTTAGTTACGTCGAAGGATACTAGCCTGAAGCTAGGTTTCATTTGTAGGGTGTTCAATGCTGTTACTAGTTCTGTTGTGTTCTTTACAGAGTTGTTTTTGTCGTTGGAAAGACGGCATTTTAAGATTTTTAGTAACTCTTTGCTGATTTTGTAATTAGGGGCATTCCTACAATTGACTATTGGTCTCATTGGGCATTCCTTTTTGTGTATTTTTGGTTGTCCCCTCAATGACGGTATTTTCGGGTTCATGTTTATTAGTTTTGATTTTTCGGCTTTGGTCAGTATGTATTCTGTTTCTTTTAGCGCACTTTTTATTTGTTTTTGGAATTTGTTGGTGGGGTCTTTTGTTAATTCCTTGATTTCGTTGTTGTTTAGGAATTCGACTGTTTTTTCAATGTATTCTGTTTTGTTCAAAATTACTGTAGTGTTTCCCTTATCTGCTTTTGTGATGATTAAGTCATGTTCTTTTATTTTTTGTTTCAACGACTTTATTTCTTTGAGTTGTTTGTTGTTTTGAATGTTATTGCTGTCGCCCTCTCGTTTGAGGATTTTTTTGGCTTCGTTGGTGGCGAGATTTATGGTTAATTCCCTGTCTTCTGCTGGGAGCTTGTGACTGGCTATCTCAATATCTGTGATTAACTGTTTTATATTGTGGTTCGTGTGTGCGTCTGTGCAGTTGTATTTCAAACCTTTGTCTAACATATTCATTTCACCTTGAGAAAAGGTTACGTTCGTTCTGTTGTTTACTCTGCTGTGGAAATTGAATTCATTGTTATTCGTGTGTTGTTCGTTAGATTGATGGTTCTGTGTTTCTCCTAGTTTTCTTAATTTATTTTCTAGCGTTTCATGCTTCCTCGTTGCTCTGATTTTGATGGTGTCATGTAGGTGCTCGGTGAAGCTGTCCCATTGGGCTGCGTGCCAGAAATTACTTAGTTGCAATTGAATGTCGTACAATTGTTGGTTAATTTTTTTGCTTTCTTATGTATACAAATCTTAATTCGTTTTTTATCCAAAGCGCTTTGGCTTGTTTGGTTGAAATGATCGAGGCTGGTGTGTTCGGTACGGTTTTAATTGGTACGTATTTAGGGGTGAGGTTTAGTTCTATACATTTTTTGTTGAACCAAATTGACTTGTCTAAATTCATGAGTTTAAGCCTGAGTGATTTGAATTTCTTGGCTTCACGATTTGCCTGACTAGCCGTGAACATTGTGGTGTTTGAAGCCATATTTTCAGTGTTGCCTTAGTAAACAAGAGTTTAGTGCTTTTCAGTCGGTCAACACGAATGTACCCAAAAGAGATGGGTTATGCCCTAATCCTGAAATAAATTACATGAGATTAATAAAACACTAGGATGACCAGTTTCGATCGTCAAGCGATCATCATCAGATCCAATACACTTAGGCTACAAAATCTATGTTTGAAATACAGGTGAAAATATTTACAATATGTACAATTATTTAGTTGCAGTATTGGTACTGCAACTGTCAGTGTATGCTAAATGCAGTATATATGTTAGGTGAAATGCTAAATGGTGATAGCTATCCGTAGATTGTACTTTAGAGAGATTATATGGTTGTAAACTATGGTTAAACTATAAAATTTTAGGCTAACTACTTATCTGATTGTCTTCCGTACAACAGCTACTCGCAGTTTTCGTGTACACTGGAACGCACTGTGCGGTCGACTGCGGTGGTATCTTTAACGACTGGTTTTTCCCTGCTTTCTCCCCCCTGCTCCTACGTGCTGTGGGGAGTGATAGCGATGTGTTTATGTGAGGTGTTGCCAACCTAGATAAGATGTATGTTATTGAATGAGGTGGGTCTACAATTATTAAAGACCGTGGATTAGCCCTCGCCACGCGTGGAGCATAACCCATTCGAACTAAGCGTTGACGGTCTTATGAGGACGTCCCGGCACCTTTAATACTGCCGCGAATATGGGCCTTGGTTTATTGCAGAAGAAAAGTACATCGTACACCTGATCCAGATAACATTTACCTATTAATAACCCCCTAATTTCCCCCCTTTTTTATCTAGCTTGGCTGTGTCGCTAAATTGTGTTTTGTTTCCGACAGGGTGTGTTTTTAGTA
The DNA here is from genome assembly GCA_946902985.2 of Meconema thalassinum. Lineage (NCBI taxonomy): Eukaryota > Metazoa > Arthropoda > Insecta > Orthoptera > Tettigoniidae > Meconema > Meconema thalassinum. The sequence goes on from OX336396.1 coordinate 152,317,927, forward strand.
GCGTGAAGAGGGGTGAGCTCTCCATGAACGTGTGTTCATTTAGATTGTTGGGATTGTTTCTTTTGGCTAGGTGTATCTCGATTGCTTCCTTTATGTCAAGAGCTCTGCCTTTCGATTCGTGATGGATTATTTTAAGGTCAGACTCTATGTTGGTAAAGCTGTGCCCTGCGTCACACATATGTTCGCACACGGCTGAATGTGTTCCGTATCTTATCGCATTCCTATGTTCATTATAACGTGTGTCTACTCGCCTTCCACTCTGCCCGATGTAATTAGCTTGACAATCGGTGTCTTGGCACGTTATAGAATATACCCCTGACCTTGAATACGGGTCACGTTTATTTAGATTACTATTTAGGAGGTGCCTAGCGGTTGTGTTTTTCGTCGTGAAAGCTATCTTTATGCCTTGCTTTTTGAATAGGTTAGTGATTTTATATGTATTCGCATTCACATAGTTGAAACGCGCAAATTTTTTCTCATTACTGTCCGGTTTGGGAATCGTTTTATCTTTATTTTTATGTTTGGCTATAATTTGATTTATTTTGCTTGGCGAGAAGTTGTTTTCCTTTGCTATTTGCATAATAGTTCTTATTTCCTTATTATAGTTGTCTTTTGACATGGGTATGTTTAAAGTTCTGTGCACCATTGAATTGAAACCCGCTAGTTTGTGCGTACTGGGGTGATTAGACTGATTGTCGATTGCATGCGAGGTTTGTGTTGCTTTCCGGAATATGGAATATGAAAGGTCGTTGTCTTAACGTTCAATAGTTATATCGAGATAATTTATTTTCCGGTCTATTTCGGATTCCTTAGTGAATTTGATAGAGTGGTGCAGGCTATTAATGGATTGGAGAATTGTTTCTTCGCTTGTTAGTTCAGTATCGTAGATGCAAATTACATCATCTACGTATCTTTTCCATATTACTATTCCCTTTGTTGAAGTATTTGAAACCGCGGCCTTGGGCATAGACATTCAGCATGCTACCAGTTGCGTCACCGAAGCCGCTTCCCACTTAGTCAGATGGAAATACTGAATCTGATCTCGTGCAAGTGCGTTGTCATGGCAACGTCTGATGGCTCATCCCTCATCAATTTAGTAGTGTTGCCATGGCAACCTCTGATAGCTCTTGGCATTTTCTTATAATTCCGAAATCATTTTTCTCATCCCTTGGCGTAATGGTGGGTCATATCAAAAATTCTTTCAGACAAACGTTTTAGGTAATTATTAGGGGAATATTGTCCATTTTGTACGGTTTTGATATTGTGCCTATTAAGAGAGATATGATTCATGTTTCCCGAAAAAAAACCACTTTTTCCCACCCCTTTGGTCAATGGTTGCTGCTGTAAAAAAACTCTTCAAACATAAATTTTTTGGCTTTATCCGACACTTAGTATGAACGTTGAACGGAGTCGATATTTCACATATTAAGACAGTTATAGTAATATTTCACTTTTTCGAAAAAAGCCCCCCATTTTCAGCCCCTTTGACCGATTTAGCCCAGTAACGAACTCGACCGAGATTTTATAGGTATACATATTCGGTAAAAAATTGAAAGTGATTGGTGCAAAATTACGGCAGTTATCGTGTCCACAAGAAACTGATATACATATACATATATATATATATATTGAGACCGTCGGTGGAGCTGCCAGGATAGCCAACAACCGCTATGACTTCCCTAACATCTCATCCGTCGGACATAATTGCCGTGAGGATCAGGTGAACTTCCTAATAGGCCAATGCGGCACGAGAATCTGTAGTCCACAGGGATCGTGCTACATGGTGACGAAGGTCATAGACTGCCTAAGGAAAGGTTCACCTTAAAAACTAGACTGAGAAAATAAACATCCAGACTTATGTAAAACTCCGTGAAAATTTATTGTTAAAATTCACAAGCCCCTATCCTAGTTCGGAGGGTTTCAATCGGCTAGTCCGCAAGCTAATGAACAAACAAAAATAAAGAGCAGGTCCCTACCTGAGAAGTTACGGAAAACCCTCGCGAAAGATCTATCTCACAATAATAAAGCAACAACAGCAACACTAGGAGAATGGTACGACGCAAGTCCCTAGGTCAAGTTACAAGATCAAGCTAATATCAGAATTTACATTTAACAGGGTAGCAAAACAAATCTAAGTTAGGATGATACCATCTCCACATTTACATTTAACGTTAATTCATCTAGCTAAGTCCTATCAATTAATAACAAAATTTACGGCGATGACGTCCGTAACAGAAAACAATTACATTCAAAGCTAAGTGAACAGCCATGTAAATAAAACATTTAATTATTCTTAGAAACTAGGTGCTAACAGCACACAGTAGGGTAACATGTAGGATTCATGCACTTGTACATCATAAATAATTAATAAGAGACAACAGTTTTATTAAAATGCCTGCCTGCACCTTGGTTTACTCTTTGTAAGCCATAGTCATCTAATGTGTGTGGTTACGGTGACGACTGCGTAGTAAGGACTACGTCTAACATCGCATGGCCTGCGCTCCACAAGCTACGAACTCAAGGTTCGAGCAAGCTTCAGGTCGCTACAATAGTGTCAGCTGTTCTGAGTCATTTCCTCAAAAGGAAATACCTTCATTAGCACGGCCATGTCAGCAGGTTCCAAATGCAAAAGAACAAAGTTAGATAGAAAGAAATCGTTAGTTAGCTTTTGTTTTACCAAAGTTATGCGTTTTATTATTAAGATGTCGGTTTAGGTTTATCGTTGGTTTATGGCGAATAATACTGACAATAGCCTGGGCACGGAGTGTCTCCACTGAGATCAATCTCCACCAAAAGCCTCGACTCAGAAGTCGGAATACAATCAACGAGCAATAACAACTCGGACACACAATAACACAAGTTACCAGCGGCGCACAGCTCGCGTTCAATAACTCTGGGATGGGCCTGCACACTCAGTCACCCTCCATAACATCTGGTCAACGGGAACAATCCCGGACAAGGTACACACAAATACCTTCATACAATAAATACCTCCTTTAACAGGGCGGCCTACAACGTACTATAGAAAACCTGACACAACTGTACACGTCAAACGACGGTACACGCAAAAGTGCGTTTAACTAACAAAAAACAATCTATAAAACATGTGATCAGATAAAAGGTTGGACACTGGGTTCCATGAGCTAAATAGCAATGAAAGGAAGAGCGAATACCAAAAGCATTCTGTCCTCTGTCAAAGTAATTCTGTCTCATAATACAAGCGTGCTCTCAAGGGCACTGGGTCACACACCAGTTTGTGTCGCTGCAGGCTACAACATTCCTGCGCTGTCGGACACAACACACACTATCAAGGCCGGCGATTTAAGCAAAATAAAACTGTACAACTGGCCTCATCGTAAAACCTTTACCATAGGTCAGGGGTCTCCAAACTACGGCCCGAGGGCCACATCCGGCCCGCGGACAGATTTTGTCCGGCCCGCGGAGAGCTAGCATACTTGAAAACTCCTTTTAGAGAACATATTTTTTTATAGCAAATTAAATTTAGTTTACTGAAGTATTCTAATTTTATGTTGAATAATTATTAATAATGACATCTACATTGATATGGTCATGGGCTAACTACTCATAACATTGTTGTAGGCTTATTGTTATTGTTTTTGTGATAAGTTGGATAAAGAAACACAGAATTGTAATGAGTAAAGACATGTATAACATGCAGACATATGAAATACTAATGAGATTTATGTAATTGAGATTTTCCACTGACAATAGTTTGTAGTTGTGGACTAATTTTACTTGTACCAATTATTAAAAGAGATTTAAGATGCTCATCAGTTAATTTAGATCTGTAAACATTTTTGTGTACTTCATTTTGGAGAAGGTCTTCTCACACAAATAAGTAGTACCAAAAACAGAAAACAGCCCACGAGCAAATTTATGCAAATTATCAAATTGTGTCAGTGGAAGACTCTTATAAAATTCCAACAAAGATGAGTTTTGATATTTGTTCTTAATTATATCACTGCACTGTAGTTCAATCATTTCCATTTGAAGTTCCTGGGCTAGGGTTTCAATGTCAGTATCAAAAGGATCCTGAAAAATCTTAATTTGATTCGCAAAGGCATCGAAGTCCGAGAAACGAGTATCAAAATTTATTTTCAAAGCACTCAAAGTTTCGATTGCAAAATCGATAGGAAACTCAGTCTCAGTGGTGTGGCTGAATATTTCACATGTTTTAAAATGTGAAAAACATTTACTTCGTAGTTGTGATTGAAACAGTATCAATTTCTTCCGGAATGATTTGATATTAGTGTATAAATCAGGAAGATGCTGTTTTTCTCCTTGCAATCTCAAATTCAGTTCGTTCACATGTTTTGTCAAATCAACATAGAATGCTAACTTCCACAGCCATGCGTTGTTTTGTAATTCAGTAAGAGGGCGATGCTTTTCATTCAAAAAAATTTCGATCACTGCTCGAAGTTCAAAAAAGCGCTGAAGGACTTTCCCACAACTAAGCCAACGTACGGCAGTATGATAAGGTAAGTCATTTTCTCCAATCTCTTCAATAAATTGTCGGAATTGTCGGTGATTCAGCCCAAAAGATCTCATAAAATTAACAGTTGATATGACTGGTTTCAGAACTTCAGACATATCCAAACATTTTCCGCACAAAGACTGTTGATGAATGATACAATGTAAGACTAATGGTTTTGAACCACCGTCATTTTCTACAGCCTTTGACACAAGAGCGACCACTCCTTTATCTTTCCCACTCATGTTTTTGCCTCCATCAGTTGTAATACATTTCAAGTTTTTCCATCGAAGGTTCTTTTGATTAAAGGCCATTTCAACTCCTTTAAAAATATCTGTACCAGTAGTTGTGTCATGAATACTATACATATCAAGAAGTTCTTCATGCACTTCATAGCTTTTATCTACTCCTCGAATATAAATCAACACCTGAGCAGTATCTGACACATCCGTTGACTCATCCAAGGCCAAAGAAAACCACTCAACATCTCCATTTTTGTCGAACAGTTGAGAGGATATATTTTCAGCGATGTTTTCTACCCTTCGAGCCACAGTGTTTGCTGACATACTGACAGTTTTTAATAAATGTACCTTTTTCAGGGCACATTTCTTCGGCTGCTGCAATTATGCATTCTTTGATCATTTCTCCATCGGTGAATGGTTTTCCACGTTTTGTTATTTCAAGAGCCACACGAAAGCTGGCACGAGTTGCAGCCTCTTGTTCGGTTTTGAGTTTTGTAAATGAAGATTGCTGCGATTTCAATCCGCGCTTCATAGCTTCGAATTTTTCTGTCCGCAAACTTCCTGTATATTTTGAGTAATTTTGAAAATGTTTTGTTTCATAATGACGTTTAATGTTATATTCCTTGAGAACGGCTATGCTTTCATTGCAAATCAAACATAGCGCCTTACTACTGGACTCAATTACGAAATACTGAATGTTCCACTCATCTTTGAATTTTCTGCATTCACTATCAATTTTTCGCTTCTTTTCCATACTACTAAATCACACACAAAAGCAACAATTCAAATCAAAATACTGTTACAAAGATGTCTTAAACTTAAACACGCACAAACACGTTTTAAGGAGGTACGCACTATTTTATTTCACAACAGTGTCATAGGAACTGACTTGTGGTTGCGCAACTAGCCTTCTTATATATTCCAATTACTGCCATCTAGAAGTGAGTGGAAGACACCAGAACTCTCTCGAACCAACGAGATTACTCTGTACGTGCTATTAGCGCCATCTTTTAGTGACAGAAGGTACTACCTATTTCCGCTTGTGTCCACCAGATGTCGTGTCACGTTACTCCTCATGGCTCGTACTCTACGACTAATCTAGAAATTACAGATAATAACAGGAAAATTAATAATATGCAGTGTTGCCGTTTTGCGGACTTCAGTCCGATTTGCAGCCCTTTTTCAACGTTGCGTACTTTTTCGGACTTTTTTTTCATCAGTGGACTATTTCACTTTTTACCACCGGCAACAATGATAATATGGTTTTGGCCCTCGGAACTTACTGGAGTAATCAGTATGGCCCTAAGGCTGGAAAGTTTAGAGACCCCTGCCATAGGTTAAAAACACCGAAGAATAAAAAACACGCTATAAATCTGAATACAATAATATAATTCTGTCTTCTACACCAAAGACATTTAAATGGTAGCAATGTCACTATTGCTGGAGCTCTTTGCTCTCAAAGATATAATATTTCAGTAGTTGCTTGTACAACATCAAATAAATACGTGTCTTCACATGACACTAACAAAATAATAATTGTGACGCAGATTCCACACTCTGAATCTGCTTAATGATACGTTGGGAACTGGGTTCGATGCTAGACAACGAAACATCCCTTCTACTTGTAAGGTCTACACTTGACCTGATGGCTTCTGAGCAACATCTCAAATGAAATATAATGCAGTTACAAAACTGGTAATTACAGTCGATTACCTAAATGATACGACTGCTCTAACGAAGTCAGGGGTGTAACAAAGACTGGTTGCAAAAAATTCAGTTAAAGAAATAACCATGGCATCTGATTGCCATAACTAAAGTCAGCAAAGACTTGAAAAATCACCCCAAATAGGGTTAAACAAAGTAGCCTCAAATGACTATGGTCACGTTTAGCAAAATATAGGCATTGACGTTCTACGACGTCCATCAAGCTGCACCAGGGTTGACCAAAATGTCTGACCCAAGGGTGACTCACTCTAACTGAAATAAATGACATCTAATTAGACTAGTTACATTCCCTACCTATAAAAATGGCTGTCACTGAGTTCGGTTGGTTCACAAACTACATTAAACCTACTATACCACCAGAAACTAGAACAAGAAAGGGTGTACAAAAACTCACGAAATGGAGGAGCTCTCACTCAGCCCTCTGTTCAACGACAAGGGTTGAACAAATTCACCCCTGGCTTTCCGGAACGGCATCGTCCTCATCAGGACTCCCATCTGGACTCTTCCAAAGACCAGGGTTCGATCTGTCCCTGTCGTCAACTTCGTGAATGTACTGGACCTGCCTGGGAATGACATCCTGGGTTCCTTCTTCCTCGTTCGCTGTTCTGGAAGTTCCACCATCATGCTGGTTCCAATAGATACATCACCCTCATACCATAGCGGTATTAGCCCATGATGTCGGTCTCAAACATGGTGTAGAATAATTTGATCACGTGGGTGGTGAAATAAATCGTGTAGTAGTTCATTATTTCACTTCAAAAATCACAATGTTCGTTGAAAATGTTACAGGCTTTAATACAATTGATAACACAGCCTTTACTTCGCAGATATGAATTAATACGTGAGCAAGCACTGTTCTGTGGTTCTTCACGTGTACTGACGCCACTTTTACATCACGTGGCATCCGTGAAATGTGCGTCGTTTTGTAATTGAAAAATTCACTGTGGCAATTCAAATATATTATACTTTCATAATCACAATTGCTTAAAATAATTATAACACGTTTACCTCTATATTTTTCACCAGGCTCTCGGCCCTCCACAAACATGTGGGTACAAAAATGTGGTGTTACGGTAATGTTGAAAAATTCACTATACTTGCCAATTATTTCACAATATGCTTCTTGTTGTTCACTGTGCATCAATAAACAGTGATTTATAGAATATTCGTGCTCGATGGCACCCGATGATAACTTCCACGCTAAACAGCGGATATCTTCTACGTCTGACACGACGGCTACAATCGCACGCCTTCATAGGGCGGATTTTCCAGATATAGTGCAAATAATTCACTATACAATTCTTACTTATCACTCGTATTGTAACGTATTCGTGCTCGATGGCAACAGAAAATAATTTCCTCGCTAAACAGCGGATATTTTCTACGTCTCACAAGACGGATGTAACTTCACGCGTACACGGGGCGGATTCTCCAGACGTAGTGCAAGGCACAGGGTGTCTCGAGGAAGTAGGTCGTCAAACCAAAGTCGTCGAGCGACTACTTACATTCCTGTTTGCGTATCTGCAAGGGTATTACCTTACCTTAAGCGAAAATAACATTCTCCAAAATGTTTTAATAATGCAGCATGACGAAATGGAATATTCTGAGTCTCATGGAAAGATAAAATTATTAATAAGACCTCAGATAATTAATTAGCAGACTTCACCAAAGTCAAAAGTGCGATTCTCCGCTACTTCAAAGAGTATAGCATGAGCTCTCAGCTCCACGTGGCTTTCTGGGTGTGTTCAAAGGTACTACATCCCATCATAAATGTGCTGTTATAAAAAAATCACATGAACCTTAGCTCAGCGGGTTCAATATATACATATATACATACATAAATTATATATAAACTTTTGAACTGACGGTGGTTTTGGGGTCTGGGGGATGTGAAACGCGAAGATATGTCGAAATTTTCCGGAAGTCGAAACATGGGACCCATTGCAATAGTTAGCTTTCTAATGAAATCTACCTAAAAACACTGTCGAGGTCGGACGAGGTAGTAGTATGCACTTACCAATCTTTTATTGAAATAGCTTTGGCCGTTTAGATTTTATTAGGGGGGCTCACACATACACACAACAGACAAAAGGTGATCTCATAAGCCTATCTTTTTCATAATTTAAAATAGGCTAACGTCCGCCGTGGCCGAGAGCGCTTACGCGCTACCTCGTGCCTCGCTGGCATCGGGAGAGCGTGGGTTCGAATCCCACCTCGGCCGTCCTGAATATGGTTTTCGTGTATTCCCATTTTCACCACCAGGAAATACTGGGACGGTTCCCTTCAATAGGTCCACGGCCGATTTCCTTCCAATATCCCTTCCCTGAACTGTCCTGTAAAGAAAAGTACAAGGCCATTGGCTGCATTAATAAAACTATTAAAATAGGCTAAAAAGTGATATTTGCACTATCAGATTTCGCCGTCGAATAGTGCATTTTTTTGGTGTCTGACGCGGTGTCCTGCCCGTAAGTAGCCCTCGTGGTGAAATAAGTGTGCTTTCCAAGAATTAATAGTTGCAATATACAGTGGACGTGGACTGGGGACATCAAAGGCTGTTGTTTCTTGAGGAGTATATTTGACCAATATTAACTATTTCTGTATATTTTTTAGTTTAATATAGTTCTGTCGTACTATTTTTGTTATTTTATCGCTGTAAATTCATTTTAAACCATAATAAACAAATAGTTTGTGTATGATGGCAAAATTGTTAATGTACGCCTCAATTGCATCAGTCATATCATGAAGAGTCGAATCAACAAACACCGGACCTTCATGAGTTCCTCGGTTGATAATGTAAATCATTTCTTATACCATCTGCCTAAATCGATCCGTCACTTCATGAAGAAACGCGTCAGATAGTGCAGCTATCGCATTTTACATCATATGTCGGCTTTTCATGAACTGGCAAGGATTTTCATGAAATGACTGATTTCACAATATACAAGGTCTCCCAAGTAAAGTCAGACTGTCAGGCGGCGTTTTCATTCCCCGCTACGGCAGCTGCCCCGGCCGAGTTATACAGTTGGATTATACAGTTATTGTATCTGATAACCACATTCTGGCTGACGCGAATAAGTTCTGCCATGTTTAAAACCTTTAAGTGGTGACGTAAGGTCATCTTAACTCCCAAGAGATAAATAAACCATCTGTGCTTCTTTAATTAAATATTGCAGGAAGCTGTTGTTTATGTTCCCTTCTTATCTGTGTGATGCTTGCCACGGTGGGTGAGTGGTCAACGTGTCGGTCTACTAACCCCAAGCGTGCAGGTTCGCTCCTGGCAGTGGTAAGTGATTTTTGAAAGGTGGCAAAAATTACGACACCATGTCATACGATGTTGGCATGTCAAATAACCCATTTGAATTCAGTAGGCCGTGTTCCTAATGGCAAAATTAATCTCGGGAGTTTCCGCCAACTCAAAGTTCCTCATTTCTCTACTAGAAAGCGCTATAGTGTTCAAGGAGCTTAGATATCTAACCTCCTTGACTTTCATAGTGCTTCAAGGCACAACGAAATTCGACATGCAAGCTACCCTTTGGGTGTTAAATAACAAAGCTTGCACCCGGCATCCGAGGTCATACGATATTATTAGACTTAGCCTATTAGTATCTGTGTGATAACACTTCACTACCTCGTTGATGAAAGTTTAGTGACTTGCGATTCAGAACAAACCAATAGTACATCCTGTAGAGAAACTGGCGGCATTTAATGGCAACACTGCGAACTTTTGTTTTGGCGTTGAAATTGTTATTCGGTAACACGGTATTGTTTCGTATGTTTGAATAATGTACGGTAGCTCAGTTTCAGTAAGAACTGTAAGTATGATTTGTAACTGCGCGACACAAGCCCGGCCGAGGCTGCGACATGAGCTCGACTGGGGCTGCTGCCGTAGCGGAGAGTGAAAACGTCTCCTGACGGTCTGACTTTACCTGGAAGACCCTGCATACAACATGTTCCAGAATATTGGCAGCCAATGTGTGTTACCGTATATCTGGATAGAGACGAAATTTTGCAGACCTCAAATGGTGAGGTGGGGTTATTTTCGGCACCAGTCAGACTTTACACCCCTACCCCCACCTCACCCTCCCCGCTTTCCTCCCTAACCTCGGTATTACCTATTAACTTGCCATCAGTAGAAGGTCAATTGGAATGTACTATTTTTCGCTCTGACAACACAATTGTATTCAATTGTAAAGGGTGTTTCCCTAATCCTGAAAACAATTACATGAGATTAAGGCTAAATGTCCCGTTTTTTAGTTAGTAATTCTGACACCACGTAAGAGCACCAAAGTGAGACAATTTCTTTTTTCAGTTTTCTCTTGAACGAAAGCTCGTATTTGCGATCTGAAAACCACTATGCATACTAGACTGCAATTGAATTGATATGAATTCAATGCATTTTCCAAAATGTGAAAAACAAAAAAGTTACTAACAGTTTTTTATATGTCTGCTTAAAATATGAAAAAAACTGGTAATACGAAAATGGAGATTTATTTCCTGATTCCAATGCATTTTTCAGAATTAAAATCGGGTGAATGGAATCGACAGCATTAGTTTGGGAATTGTTTTGAAAAGGGTGGTGGGCGGCGCGGCTTCACAAGATCTCTTGCGCGAGGAAAATGAACACGCTGACAGGGCCGAGTGAGAATGGGACGATTTGACGACAGGAAGGAGTTGTCTTCCTCTTGTCATAAATATTATAGTTCGACGAGTTACGTGTACAAGTGCCTATGCGTGGAACAATATCTGAGCAATAAAATTATAGCCTACTGTAATAGTGTGACAGTATGTAACGCTGTCACAATGTGTTCGTACAGATACCTTTCCTACTTCCTCAAACACTCTTGTTGATAATAAAACATTGTAGGGGCTTGGGACATCTAGTCATCAGTATCATTGGCTGGCTGCGTGTCTCAGCGGTAACGTTCTCGTTCGCTGTGTTCAAGGTTGCAGGATCGAATCCTGGTGCAGCCAGTTGGCATTTGAGGGTGCGCGAATGCGAGGGAGCCGTGTCATTAGATTTACTGGCACGTTAAAGATCCCTTTCGGGGCAAAATTCCGGCACCCCGGCGTCTCTAAAAGCCGCAGTAGTTAAACGGGACATGACACCAATAAAGTTATTATTATTATTATTATTATTATTATTATTATTAGACTATCATGTAGCCTCCGTGGCTTAGGCGGCAGAACGCCGGCCTCTCACCGCTGGTCCGTGGTTCAAATCCCGGTCACTCCTTGTGAGATCTGTGCTGGACAAAACGGAGGCAGACAGGTTTTTCTCCGGGTACTCCGGTTTTCCCTGTCAAAATTTCATTCCAGCAACACTCTCCACTATCATTTCATTTCATCTGTCATTCATTTAATCATTGCCCCAGAGGAGTGCGTCAGGCCTCGGCAGCCGGCACAGTTCATATCCTCGCCGCTAGCTGGGGGCTTCATTCATTCCATTCCTGACCCGGTCGGAGACTGGAAGCAGGCTGTGGATTTTCATTCATTAGACTATCATCATCAGTCCCGTGTAGTTGATTATGTGTGTAACTGTATTGAAGTCAGGGATGGGGCAGGTGCCCTGAAACTTCACGTACGGTACTATCTCGGCATTTACCTGGAGGGATTGTGGAAAAGACGGTGAAAACACACTCAGGATAGATGCTGACAACGCTGGATTCCCTTTTAGGTAACGGTTTTAGAATTATAGAGGATAAACTCCCGAACAAAAATCATATTGTTCCGACATTAGTAATACCTTGTAGGACATAATTGTTGCCGCACAGAGCAGCGACTGGTTTCACTCGATGCGAAATTGAATACTGTATAGAAGGATATGACTGGTTTGTAGTTGGCACGTTCTTGATATTTAAGAAAAAAGATGGACAAGATATGTTCGTGTTCAGGTTTATTGGGAATATCTATTCTATAAACCATCCGATACGGACGTCCAACTCTAGGTATCGTCTTCTAGAGAAAACAAACGAGTCCACAAACCGTGAAAAATTCTAATCAATGGAGCCAACTATTATCGATTTACAAGAGGCCAAATTCGCGCGCACATAGACATACATACATACATTTATTTTGGTGATTCGTATGGGTCTCTGGCTCTTTTGACTCTAATCCCCCCCCCCCCTTTTTTTCGTGAGATCTGAAATGACTCAGTGAGGCCAATCACTATAACTTACTTCAATTTTCATGGAAGTATATAATAATAAAAGTTCATTTATGTAGGGCATTTTATTACAATAAACAAATTATGAAAATGCATACCAAGAGCAAAATTATTATGTACAAAATAGAATTAAAGTTCCCAAGATATTCTCATCTGCCTATTGTTAGCACAGTACGTTTCATTTCATTAGACTGATGTCGGGACATTCTTTTCCCTTCTCGCGACGCAAATAAACTTTTTTCGGAAAGCTGTTCTTCTTCTCTTTCTGCTGAGTGCAGTGTCTTTCACTATTGTGGCAGGTTTTTTTTCTAAACTGATTTCATTGTTTTATAGTGCCAGGATGGCCCAAACTGAAAGACCAGCCCGGCAGCTTTGGTTCTATGAGTGAAGAAACCTCGTTTCGCTCGTTTGATCTGCTTACCTCCCTTGAATTTTGCAACAAGGGACATATAATTTTCGGCATTTCCTGGTGGTGTTTGATATTAGCTGGGAACTTTTTGCTATTAGGGGCTGCAAGCAATAACGCACAAGTTTGGTTGCAGTTAGCTGTTTGTCTTCACCTTGCCCACTGGTGGTTCAAAAGTACTGTTTGCAGTCTTTATGGATCCCAATCCAATCCAGTATTTCCGGAAACCAATTTTCCATTTTCACAATCCCTACGCCTTTATTTTTCCACACAACGCATTGTCAGGGCGAATAAAGTAATAAGTGGTGGAACTCCCATATGAGTCAATGGTTAAGATGAAGTAGTCCTAAATTTCAATACCACGCGCCGCGCTTGAGCGTATGGCCGTAGCAGATGCCGGCTGCCAAGCAGTGATGCATTATCGTGCGCAAATTGTACTTACAATACAAGTACGTTTTAACTGCAAAATTAAATCAAGACCCTTCTGAGAGGCATTTTGGACTTAAACGAGGGATAAGCAGTGACAGTCATCCTACTTTTACTGACTTATTTCGCCTCCATTTGCTTCAGTCTATATACTGTACATAGGCCTGCCAGTGAAAGAGGTCCTTTCATCACACGCTAATTATGAGGACGTTATTGACAATTAGCTTTCTTCTCTTAATGAATACGGTCAATGGCGAGAAATGAAATACATACGAGCAGAGAGGTGAAGGATAACAATTGTCCGCAAATTAAAGAAACTATTACACTGACAGAAATTGAACCCTATAATCCAGTCAATAATGAGAGTTCTGAGAGAGCAGGCGGTAACGTTGTTTATTATTTGAGTGGTTACGTGATTCACACAGCAGCAACGGAGATTGTGATATGTATTTCCTGCATTCGGTCACTGGAAAGTGATTCCAAAATATTTAATGCCGTTAGTGATGTATGTATACTCACCATGCTGAGAAACTTTGGCGGAAGTGAATCAAATTTCTCAAATACCCGTCTTTATCTTAATTTCACGTGATGAAAAAAAAAAGATCGTGTGGCCTCCTAAGAGGCCGAGTGCAGGTCTTTCTAATTGACGCCCGTGGGCGCCCGCGTGTCGTAATGAGGATGAGGTTATGATCAATACGGCAGATACACCCAGTTCCCGAGCCACGGGAATTAACTCCAAGAGATTAAAATCCCTGATGGCCCGGCCAAGAATCGAACCCGGGACACGGCGGACCAAAGCCTAGCGCGCTAACCATTTAGCCACGGAGACGGACATTTCATGTGATGAAACGTGTAGATGCAGTAGTGGAGGCAAAGTTGGAGCAAGAAGGCGCGTTGTGTGACTATATCTTTTCAGATTGTGTGGATATGATCTGTGAACTTCCTGTGTTCCGAAATGTGTGCTGCTCAGAGGATCAACATAATACCCCTGGCACTACAGCCCTTGAAGAGCCTGGGCCTACCAAGCGACCTCTGCCCAGCCATTTGGCCTGCAGATATTGGGGTGACGTGTGATCAGCGTATCGGGTCCCCTCGGCCGTTAATCTTAGTTTTCGTGATCGGGGTGCTGTCTCACTGTCAGACAGCTACTCAATTGTCCTTGTCCTTACGAGGCTGAGTGCACCCCGTTCCAGCCCTCACGTCAGTTTCTAAAATCCCTGACGTAGCCGGGAATTGAACCCGGGGCCTCCGGATGAGAGGTAGGCGCTCAGAGGATCATCCGTTACTATATTTCCCTAGGATAGTGTTTCATTACATTAAATGCCGGTTCATTTTCCGGGCGAAAGAAATGTCCAGGGAACTGATATCCAGATCGTCTTCAAAATCAGCGAGAAAAATAATGAAGGTCTCTTCTGTTTAGAGGTCAGCTCTACTCTTCTTCGAAATTTATTTTAGTGTGTTCTGGATAGTATTTTAATATGTTGGTATTCCCTTGAAGATTTTCTGTTATTCACAACTTGCTTAGTATTTAGTGCAATACTTCTTTTAATAAACAACTAGCAACCCGCCCCGGCTTCGCCCGGGAACAGTTATGAATGTGCAAGGAAATCCTGTCAGACGTAATTTAAGAAGGGCGAGGTGCATGAGACACAAATTCCCCTTCCGTCTAAACTAAAAACACTTATAGTGGGCGAAGTATCGAAGATAGAGATATGCTCTCCGGGACTTTTTTTTGGGAATTTTTCATGCTGAACAATTCTTACACTCATAGTATATCGATATTTTTAACGGTTTGCCCAGCGTAAGCTTAAAAATCGTACGGACGCCAGATTCTTTTATCGACCTTTTCACTGAAATCTGCTTGGCTCCCTTTGATCATAAATAAATTATTTTCTACAAAAATCTTCCTCGAGATTACCTTTACAAAATGGTGAAAGCCGCATCAAAATCCATCCAGTGGTTCTCAAGATTACCCGTGACATCCAAGAATCGGGGACTTTGTTTTATACTAAGTGGAGATGAGCCAGACAGGCACGCGGAGGCCAAGTTACGCTAGTACCACCTAGCGGCGGAAACGGTCAACTACCGGAGTTCCTTCACTTATTACTTTATTCGCCCTGGCATTGTTTTCATTTGAAGTTTAACTTGCTCCTCTGAAGAAAGTTGTCACTGAATAGTTCGTGATTTTGTACTCCTACAATGTATTAGAAGTAAAAAACAAACTACATCCGTGGCGCGACAGCCCATGAAGGACCTAGGCCTACCAAGCAACCGCTGCGCTGTTCAGCGATGTAGCCTGCAGATTGCGCGGCAGTAGAATAAGGTCATGGAGAGCGGGTTGGCGGAGGGTTGGGGGGAGGGGTGGGGTGGGGGAGCAGTGCAACTCAGACTAAAGTGAACATAAACCTTTTGTTAAGTGCTAGAAATCTATTTTGATTGACTTTTCAGTTTGAGTTTAGGGTGCCATTTTGAAATAATGGTGACTTTATTAAAGATCATTTTCTCCGTTTTATAGTGCATTTTTCGAATTTTCGAAATGTTGGTGACTTCATTATTATAAGATCATTTTCTCCGTTTTATAGTGCATTTTTCGAATTTTTGAAATATTGGTGACATTATTATAGGATCATTTTCTCCGTTTTATAGTGCATTTTTCGAATTTTTGAAATATTGGTGACTATTATTATAAGATCATTTTCTCCATTTTATAGTGCATTTTTCGAATTTTTGAAATATTGGTGACATTATTATAGGATCATTTTCTCCGTTTTATAGTGCATTTTTCGAATTTTTGAAATATTGGTGACATTATTATAGGATCATTTTCTCCATTTTATAGTGCATTTTTCGAATTTTTAGGTCATTTATTACAGTCATTTTTAAAAATTTCAAGAGCATATTTAAACATTTTTACGGCATCAATATCCGGGCCCTGCAAATGACCAACCTCCAAAGTGAAGCGGTCTGTGTTATGCACACCACAAACAATGCTTGTAACATGGAAACGAACGCACATACACCATATGTTTACAGGACATGTTTTGCTTGATGTCAAGTCGTCGATCGAATCCCCGAAGCTTTCCCACATCCTGTATATAAGCCTATGTGAAGTATCATATAAGTTGTCGGTTTTTACAAGCAACACTAAATAAATGGCTTCTAAACTTCGCATTGCAGAAGGCAGTAGCCTATATTTTATGGTCCAAGCTGATGAAATGCAACAAGTGGCTTCCATTGGTGTCTGTCACAAGTGAGGAAAGCTGGGCTGAGCGTGGCAGGTTACGAAGGCGGTTTATTTCGTCTCGCTTGAGTTTCGACCTCGGGAGTTGTGTGCAGCGTTGCGAAACTTTGAAGAAAATCTTCCCATCCGTAAATACTGCTTGCCTCTTGCTGAGAGCCTGCTGCGAGCCTCCAGCGGAAGTGGAATGCCAGGCCAGCGGCAAACCCACAATTGGGGAAAGCTTCTTTCGTGAGCACTACGGAGTTTAAAGTGCCTCAGGGCGGAGATGTGTATGTAAACACGCACTCCCGTCCCAGTCGGTTTCTTGTGTGCTGTGTTTACTGCCAGAGCTCTGTTTCAGAAAACTCTTATAATAATCATTATTAACATATATACAGTATCTTATCTCATTATAATACGCTAAGGTGTATGTTTCACAAAACTCAAGCTCCTAAAACAGAGGGAGTTAGAAGGTGTGGTTTGTACCAAAATCTTCCAAATTGCCTCAATAGTACAGGAACAATCTTGCATTTCTTGAAATGTCAACGAAATATATTTATTTGTTTATAAAGTGCTTTTAAAGAAATGAACAAGACGATAGCCCCTGGCAGAACTGTATTGCGTACAGCCCGCATAGCAGTAGAGTCGGCCGAGTAGTCTGTACACATGGGGCGCACACAACCCATTGTGCGACCCGCAGCAGTGATGAATATGCTCTCTGATTTTATAAATATCGACAATTTGTTTAAAAAGTGCGTTTAATCAAATAAACATATTTATAGAAGCCCGCATAACAGTAAAGCCAGGCGGGTGGTTTATACGCATGCGAGAGGGACCATGGCGCGCCACAAGCTCGGCCAATGCCACCGCAGCAGCGAATAACAAAATTGCCGCTTGCCGTTCTTACTTTATATGAAAGACCCTGTATATAAGACGATAAGGTGTATGTTTCAAAAACTCAAATTCTTAAACCAGAGGAAGTTAGAAGGTGTGGTTTGTACCAAAATCTTCCAAATCGTCTCAATAGCACAGGAAAAATATTGAATTCCTTAAAAAGTCTACGGAAATATATTTATTTGTTTATAAGGTGCGTTTTAACAAATAAACAAGACGATAGCCCCTAGTAGAGCTGTGACGCGTCCAGCCCACATAACAGTAAAGCCGGGCGGGTGATTTATACACATGCGTGAGTTCTTGCATGTGTCCGCTAGTAATTATTACTATTAGTCTATTATTATCATGTTTCGTTCTGTCTGTTAGCCACTGGGCTGGTTTGAATCTCAAAAAGTACCGCCATAGGTTAGGTTGGTAGATACCCTCGAAAAACTACTTTAATGGAGCACTATAATGAGGCATACTAGGCAAGGTGAGGTAGTTTGTCATTGCTTTCCTTGCCTAGTCTGAACAATAGCACCGACCCTATGAGTAGAACCTTTGACTGTATTACACATTTAACATTTGATTGCCGCTGAGCGAGGCCGCGCCAGTAATTGTTGAGTATTGTATCAGGAGGCCCGCGGGACGAAGCGGAGGATACAGCGATGACAGCGTGCAGTCTACACATAAGTCAAGCGGCATTGCGTCAGATAAGCGTCACTCGTGCTCATGGTACCACGGATAGTTACTGAGGCTACTGGAACTGACTCATATCCTAATCGCGCAACTGTTCCTGTCAACGAAGCAGGCTGACGTGTGACACAAGTAAACAAGGAATAGTTCCCATCTCGACAACCGGCAATCAGTTCTTGAAAGGGTAATACATACAGGCATTAGCTGACCTCTGAAGGCCATTACTCAGCTCCACTCATACAGCCATGAGTAGGACTGAGACATCTGTGGAAAGCCACATTTTACTCTGGCCTGTTTCAATGGACAAATGTACTGCATTCATCAATGGATGGTAAACGGTAAAGCCGGGCGAGTGGTTTATACACATGCAAAAGTTCTCGCATGGATCCGCTAGTTATTTTATTATTATTATTATTATTATTATTATATCGATTGTTCCCCTTTAGGAGAGCGATTCAACTTGAATTCACGATTTCATCTTCGGGCGTTTTCCCTCTTTTCTTCCCAAAATCTCTTCATCCTCTCACAATGCTCCTTCTTCCGCTCAGTTGTCCATTTTTAGCCTATTTTCAATTTAAAAAAAATAGGCTTATGAGATCACCTTTTGTCCGTGTGTGTGTGTGTGTGCGCGTGTGTGTGTGTGTGTGTGTGTGAGAGAGAGAGAGGTGTGTGTGTGTGTGTGTGTCCCCCTAATAA
This sequence comes from Meconema thalassinum, assembly GCA_946902985.2. Classification (NCBI taxonomy): domain Eukaryota; kingdom Metazoa; phylum Arthropoda; class Insecta; order Orthoptera; family Tettigoniidae; genus Meconema; species Meconema thalassinum. The sequence goes on from OX336396.1 coordinate 152,336,866, forward strand.
CTTTTGAACGGCTGGAGCGATTTCAATGAAACTCGGTAAGATCATAGCCCCATTCTGGCCGACCTCGACCGTTTTCTTCAAATTTTATTGGCTCTCACCAATCCAACATGGCGGCTGTGCGAATTAATTCACCAGTATTCAGTATCTCCGAAACTATTACAGATATCACCCTGAAATTTTGTACAGTGATAAAGGACTTTACTAGACGTTCACCTAAGAAACCTTCAAAAACCTGGTATCTACAAAACCAACATGGCTGCCAAGCGAAGTTGAGAGTTTTAAATAGACTTTTCTCGCGATTTAACCATCCAAACGTAATGCAACTTGGTACAGCAAATATTTATACACATTATAATTCACTGGCGTCTAATTTAGTTCCATTGTTTACATAACCTCAAAATGGTGGCTGTGCGAAATATTTCACTGGCATTCTATATCTCTGAAACTATTACAGATATCACCCTGAAATTTTGTACGATGATAAAGGTCTCTGCTGCAAGTTTATCTATGTATCATTCAAAAACCTGTAAAGTACAAAACGAACATGGCGACCAAGCGAAGTTGAAACATTTTATTAGACTTTTCTCGTGATTTAACCATCTGAGTGCAGTGAAATGTGGTACAGTAAATGATTATACATATTGTAATGCACTGGTATCGAATTTAGTTCAATTGTTTTCATAACCTCAAGATGGCGGCTGTGCGAAATTTTAAAATTAAGTTATTATTTCTTGTGTCGTTATCATGCGATCGAAGTGAAAGTTTGAATAGTGAAGCTATGCAATAATGTTTCTTTAATGGTACATAACTCTACGGCCTATACATATAACAATCCAAAATAGCGAGCATCCGAAGTATGTTGACGGTTCTCAATATCTATGAATCTTTTACAGCAGTCAAACTGATATTTTTTATGTTCTTAGAGGCTATGAACATAAGTTCACCTATAGGACTTTCAGTGACCTGGTGAGCACAAATCCAACATGGCGGCGACGCAAAATATAAATATTTAAATGGATGTTTCCCGCGATTTAACCATCCGAGTTCAGTGAAACTTTCCAAGTTAAATGCTTATACAAATGTTAAACCACTGGCATCTAATTTATTTCAATTGTTTTCATAACCACAAGATGGCAGCTGTGCAAAATTTAAAAATCACGTTTTTACTTCTTGTGTCCTAATCATGCGATTGAAGTTTGAATACTACACATACACAATAATCTTCATTTAATAGTAAATAAATAACAATCCAACCTGGCGACCATCTAAAATATTTAGATGGTTGTCAATATCTACGAATCTATCTCACAATCAAACTGATTTTTTTATGTTGATAGAGGCAATTAACATGAGTAGGCTGTATAGTTCTTCACGGAACTACTTGTTATTTATTTTTTATTTCAGGTTGTCGTGATGTTCTTTGCTCAAACTTAGCATTTATGATTTTATTCCGGCACTCCGTGCGGTCCACAAAATGTTCTATGTTGACCTGTTGTTGGTCCCTCTGAACCTCTTGTCAGCCACTCCGTGCCAACTCTTTGTTATGATGTTGAGTAGTTTCTTAGCCGTTCTGGAGTTTTCCAACCTGTAGCTGTGTGTGTAATGCTTTGCTCGGCGCTTTCTGATTTCTTCCATTATTTAGTTGGTCTTTAGATAGAGTTCGTTCTGAGGGTTTTTCATCCAGATGCCGTTTTTATTGACTGCCTCGTAATCTTCCGTTATTTAGTTGGTCTTTTGATAGAGTTCGTTCTGAGGGCTTTTCATCCAGATGCCGTTTTTATTGGCTGCCCCGTAATTTTTCCCGAGAATGTTTCGTCCCTGCTTAATTTTGGAATGACCGTCGATCACAATTGTTTCGGCTGCGTAGGTTGCTTCTGGAAGAATCACTGTTTTATAGTGCCTTAATTTTGGATCCATTGATAATACTACTAATGATAATAATTGTTTTCGTACAGCGTATGTTAACTAATCTGGATTATTATGGTTGTTTATTGTACATTCTCTTATTTTCCTCCAGTCGATGCCACCGTCCTTTTATCTACTTCACTCTCAATTCATCGTTTTCTGGATTATCTCTTTTTATTGAAGAATCCCACTCTGCATGTCTCATCGAGTCATCTAAACTCGACGCCACGGCCAGTGCTAAATCTTGTTGAGCGTTAATCGCAACGAGCCATCTCGGTTTTTATACGACGCTAATATTCTCTTGAGTGATACCTTGCGTGCCACAGGTGAAAACTTGTTTACTTCTCTAATAGCATCATCACATCACGCGTAAATTTCTTTAATCCACTTTGACTACTCCACTTTTTGTGAGAAATAATTTCTATTGCCGTGTATGGCCACTAAAGGAAGGTGAAATGCATCCCAGTGGATTTATAGAAAGTGGATTTGTATAAGAATATGATAATTTTAATTTTTAAAGTAATAAACTGTATTACAGTATTTCAACTCAGAACCTAATGGATGAAGCAACATTTCCTAAATGTGTATCGGCACATCATAATAATAATAATAATAATAATAATAATTATAATAATAATAATTATTACTGTAATCAACTAATCACATTCATTTCACCACATAAGTTGGACAATCAACATATCGTCGGCTTGTTTGCAAGACGGTATGACAACTTCTTTTAGGGTGGCACATTAAGAAACGAGCGAACAATGGAACAGGTCTCCAAGATGACGGCCTTCTGCATGCTGATATGTAGACCAGGATGTATTCCCAATATTTCTAGATTGCGAGCCAATGATTTAGGGATGATGTCGGTAGAAGAGATGACTATGGGCAGAACCACTACACTTTCCTGTCTCCACATTTGCCGTATTTCCTCAGCCAAGGGCAGATGTGATCTTATCACAGCATGTTTGTTGCAGATTATGGGAATTAGGCACTGCGATATCAAAGAGAAAGGTTTTCTTCTGCACCTTGTCCACAAGAACAGGAACCATCCCAGCATTTGCCTAGAGTAGAAATAGGAAACCACAGAAAACGTGGCAACATCAATTAGGGCAAGAATAGAGATTAAATTATTTTAGAAGAAACTGTATTCCTTACAGCAGTGGTTCCCAACCTTTGTCAGCTGACGCCCCCCTTTTCAGATACGGGAGTTCATTGCGGCCCCCTCCTCCCCCCCCCCCATCCCCCACCGCCACCCTCCCCACACTCATCGCTTCTATAACCTCTTCAATTGACGCGGAGGATATAGACCTAACCTAATAACACTACAGTACATAATGGAATAGGCCTATCTACTAACTTCATTTTAGCACAATACAAAGAACACACTTTTACAACAAATCCTTAAATTAGTCAACAAATGTCAGTGAGAGGGTTGACACTGTTTACTCTTGGTAAGATTCGGTATGTTTGGTTTGATATTTGACAGAGCACAGAGGAGATCACTTGCAGCATCAAGCCGATAGCGCTGCTTCGTTTTTCTGACGCTCAGCGTTGAAAATCCTGAATCGCATAAATATGTCTTTGAAAATGTAAGTTCAAACTGTTCAGAGCTTCAAAGAAATCACAAAGATATGCCAACGAGACGATAAAATTGGCATAATTTTGCTCCTTACAACACAGCAAATTCCTTATTTCACCTCCAACTTCGCGGCCCCCCAGAGGTTTGTGCCGACAGTTTGCAGTTACCAGTGCTTTTGAACGATTGACTTGGTGCGACAATCACTTGGAGAGATTCGAAAAATGTTTATTTTACAAAATTGTAATATTCGAGTTAAAAGAACTTAATTCGGAGATCCCTTCTCGCCCCCCTTGATAAAGCCCCACGCCCCCAGGTTGGGAACCCCTGCCTTACAGGCTATACATTAACCCTTACCGAATCTTTTACGGAATATTCAGCGTTAATACTTTTGCCTTGCGTGTCACGCAAGGAGTATTCCGCAGGCTATCACAAGTTTTTAATTACGGTAGGTGGTAGAAAAGTATTGGACAACCTTTACGAAAGCAACTGGAACTGGAAATGAATACGCGATTCCATCCAACCATCCATTGTTTTAGGTATAAATAAATTTCCAACTTTCAAATTAATATGCCTCTTCAAGTCTCCTGAGATTTGCTGATGACATCGTCATCTTGGTCGACAAGCCTGAGGATTTGAATGAGTTTTTGAATGGTATGGACTCAGTCTTACGGAAAGAATTCATGATGAAAATTAATAAATGTAAAACAAAAATACTGGAATGCAGCCGAAATAAATCAGAAACCTCTATGGAGATCAAATTGGCAGGTGAAAAGCTGAAGGAAGTAGGAGACTTCTGTTACTTAGGAAGCAGAATAACCAGTGATGGACGAAGCAAAGAGGATATAAAAGGTAGGTTGGCTCAGGCAAAGAAAGCATTTCTACAAAAAAGGAATCTGCTGACATCGAATATAGATTTAGGTATTAGGAAGTCATTTTTGAAAGCCTTTGTCTGGAGCGTGGCGCTCTATGGAAGTGAAACTTGGACTATTGGTGCAGCAGAAAAGAGGAGAATTGAAGCATTTGAAATGTGGTGTTACAGGAGAATGATGAAGATCAGTTGGGTAGATAGGGTTACAAACAAAGAGGTATTAAGACGAGTGGGAGAGGAGAGATGTTTCTGGCGACTGTTAATGAAGAGAAGAGATAGGTTGGTAGGACACATACTAAGACACCCAGGAATAGCAAGCTTAGTTATGGAAGGAAGGGTCGAGGACAAAAACTGTAGGGGTAGACCAAGGTTAGAATATGTTAAACAGATTGCCTCGGATGTAGGGTGTCGGAGCTATGTAGAGATGAAACGATTAGCTCAGGACAGGGAGGTATGGAGGGCTGCATCAAACCAGTCAAAAGACTGAATACTCGAACAACAAGTCTCCCACCCGTGTCATGAAAAATGCTCGTCTAGTCTAGTCTTGTTTATGCAATTTACCTTGGACAATGTACTGTTTTCTTGGTTCACATGGACATTGGCTAGAATGTTTCTCAGTACAAGTCGGTCACGGCGCGGCATGGCCCAATCTCATTAACTTCGTATGTGTTAGTGCCGCATGAAGGCAAGCCTTTTAATGAGAATCCTCGTGCTCTACTCTCGTATCTTGATGCCCCTCGCTAGGCTGCACCGTACGCCCTTTAATTTGAATCAACAGTTTAGTCGAAATGTCCTATAGTCTTCAACGAAAAATACTATCACATCTTAAGTGATGCTTGCCACGGTGGGTGAGTGGTTATTGTGTCGGTCTACCAACCCCAAGCTTGCAAGTTCACCCCTGGCCGTGGTAAGTGATTTTTGAAAGGCGGCAAAAATTACGACACGCATGGCATACGATGTTGGCATGTCAAAGAACCCATTTGAATTCAGTAGGTCGTGTTCATAATGGCCAAATTTATCTCGGGATTTTCCGCCAACACAAGAAGTTCCTCCATTCTCCACTAGAAAGCGCTACAGTGTTCAAGGAGCTTAGATATCTAATCTCCTTGTCTTTTATAGAGCTTCAAGGAGCGATAAAATTTGACATGCAAGCTGCCCTCTGGGCGCCAAATAACAAAGCTTGTGCCTGGCACCATATGATATTATTATCATCTTAAGTGATGAACCCGTGGCAATGCTGTGCGTGTTAAATCACTCACCTGGGTGTGGTGGCGCAGCGGTCAAGAATTTGGCCACTCACCACGGCGGCCCGGTTTCGATTCCCGGTCATTGCATGTGAGATTTTCAAAGTGAAATGTTATGTCCTGTGGTTCGGATTCCACGTGAAAAGTAAGTTCCGTGGCTCATGATCGCAAAATTAACAGTCACGTAAAACTATGAACTTCCTTCCCTTTCTTTAAACCACTCACCACGACCACCCCAGACCCTCTTGCTTGTTCTACAAGCAGTAATATTTATGCTCAAGGTATGAACCCCCTTGTACTTGCGTCTACTGTACATATTCTTGCTCTAATTGCCTCTGAAGTTGCCAATTCTTCCGTGGTTTCCTACCTCTACTACAGGCTTGCCACGGTGGGTGAGTGGTTATCGTGTCAGTCTACTAACCCCCCAAGCTTGCAGGTTCGCTCCTGGCCGTGGTAAGTGATATTTGAAAGGCGACAAACATCACGTTACACATGTCATTCGTTGTTGGCATGTTAAAGAATCCATTTGAATTCAATAGGCCGTGTTCATAATGGCAAAATTAATCTCAGGATTTTCCGTCAACACAAAAAGTTCCTCATTTCTCTACTAGAAAGCGCTATAGTGTCAAGGAGCTTATATATCTAGCCTCCTTGACCTTCATAGAGCTTCAAGGAGCGAAAATATTCGACATGCAAATTGCCCTCTGTGTGTCAATTAACAAAGATTGCACCCGGCACCATACGATATTATTTATTTATTTATTTATTTATTTATTTATTTATTTATTTATTTATTTTTATGAAGCGAATTCTCCCAATACACAGAAAACGTTAAGCAAATGACACAATCAACTTTTATTTTGGTTCCTCTTGTTGTTCCAGTAGACTTTCATTCTTTCCGAGAAGGCTTGTTTGCGTTGATCCGACCACTTTGATCTGTACTGTTTTTGTTGTGGTTGCTCTGATATAACTTCCCATTTTTTAACTTTGTGCCTCAAGGTATCCCTTTCTAAAATATGTGAACTTATATTTGCGTTTTTGAGGTCCTTTCGAAGTTCCTCTAACCAAGGTGTTGAGTTCTTGAGTGTGTTCAAATAATCTATTATCCTTCATACGATATTATTATTATTATTATTATTATTCATAATGTTGAATTTCGGGCTTATGCCGTGTTTTATTATATTAATATTCGACGCGTTTCGAAAGAAACCATGTCTTTCTTCGTCTGGAATAATCTGGAATACGAATAGCATCCCCTGGAAGGAGAGTCTTCGCTGCATCCGCTGGAATAGATGATTGCTTGATCAATTTGACGGTGACATTTGAGTAGCGAGTAGTAGGATCACGACTATTAATCCTATATACAGGATCTGATAACAAAGACGAGATCTTGGAATCATAATCAACCTTATCCAACATCACTGTCGCGTTACCCTTGTCAGCGGGGAGAACGATAATATCAGAATTGTCCCTTAGATCTTTAAGTGCCCGGCTTTCGCCTTGTTTTAAGTTGGTGTTAGGTGGCTTAGCGGTCTTGAGAACTCGGGAACATTCTTGCCTGGCTTCCTCGGCCTCTTCAGGTGTGAGGTGATGTACCGAAGATTCTACGGATGTAATAAGTTCTTCAATAGGAATTCTTCTAGGCGCTACAGCAAAATTGAGACCTTTAGCGAGAACTGCCTGTTGGGTATCATTTAGGGGCTTGCTGGACAAATTTACGACAACCTTGTTAGCATCAAGTCTAATGGCTTGAGATTTCTGCAACTGACATAACCTATCATATTTGGAAATATGTCTGTCCCTCACCTGATCTAGAACGCTGTTAGCTTGCACTGAAGAAATACGATCAAAGATCTTCCATAATTCCTCACTTACGAAGTTCGAGAGGCGTAGATGTAGCTGTAGTAACTCCCTCGAAATAAAATCCAACTGCTTACGAGTATGCTGTAACCTCTCTATCAATAACGCCTTGCTTGCACGACGATAGATTCTCGTTGCCTTAGGTGTTCTGAAGGTATGCTTCAACATAACAAAATTCGGTAGAATATCATAACACGACGGATCGTATTGCTAAAATCCTACGTCGGTACAACATACGGACTGTATTTGGAACTTCTTTTAAGATTAGGCAACTCCTGCGACCAACTAAGGACAGTTTGCCTAAATTGCAACAACCGGGTATCTACAGAGTTCCCTGTACTTGTGGCAAGGTTTACATCGGGCAGACTTCGAGAACAATATGCCCTCGCATTAAGGAACATAATAGATGTATCAGGCTCATTCAACCTGATAAATCAGCTGTTGCCGATCATGCTTTAACACCTGGCCATGATGTCATGTTCCAAGGAGTGGATGTTCTTGCCCGTATAAAGCAATATCGTCCCAGAATCATCAGGGAGGCGGTTGAAATACGTAAACACCCAGATAATTTCAACCGCGACACCGGCTACAATCTCAGTGAATCCTGGCTACCTATTATCAGAACCCTGAGAAAGTAATTCACTGCTGCTTTCCGTTGTCCCTAACATGGGGCTATAATGGCGTCCATCTTTGGGCACCTTCTATATGTTCTTCGTTGCTTTCTCTTAGCAACATTGTCGTATTCCAGATTATTCCTGACGAAGAAAGACATGGTTTCTTTCGAAACGCGTCGAATATTAATATGATAAAACACGGCATAAGCCCAAAATTCAACATTATGAATAGTAACACGGGTCGTGAAAGTCTAAATGACAATATTATTATTATTATCATTATTATTATCCAACATCCAAGCTCTGAAAAGATCAGGATTTTTTAATGCGCCACTGGAACAGCTTGGGGACCGTATTCCTGTTTGCTAATAGTGAGATTGCTGGTTGAAATTCCAAATGTTGTGTTGTTTGGTTTGTCTACATGACCGCGGTCATGCCATCTTGAGGCGAATGCTACTGCAGCTAACGAGGGTCAATTCCTATAATGAAGATGTTTCATGAAACTGACAAATCCTCGATGGGTAGTGAGGCTGGCTGGGAAACATGAATGACACAGTGTGATAAACAATTCAATTGTGTTCCATCTTCACTTCCAGCGTGTTTATATACAATCATCATAACTCAAGCTGAATGAGCCGGGCCATGTCTCCAGAGATCCGAGCTCCCCATTTAATAAGCATTGTTTTAATTCCTCAACTGTAAATTGTAGACTACTTTTATTCTTATTTGCATGGCCTAATTGTTTACCACATCATGATGGATGCAGTATTTTTGTATTTTCTGATGGCGCAGGGTAGAGTAAAATGTGGCTTTCCACCGATGTCTTAGCCTCATTCATGGCTGGGATTATATGGAAGCTACTGAGGTATGAGTGGTGCTGAGTAGCAGCATTCAGGGCATAGCTAGTGTCTATGGATGCTGTGAAATGTTCTACTCATAGGCTCAGTGCTGTTGTTCTGACTCAGTGAGGAAAGCAATGGCAAACTACCTCGCTCCTCTTCTTGCCTAGTACGCCCCATTATAATGCTGCCTTGGGTGTTGTGGGTTTCTTCCACATAACGTATGATGGCGCTTTTTGAGGATCCAATCAACCTACGGGCTGACTACCAGACAGACAGACAGCATAGCCTAAGTGAGTCCTTCTGTGATAAGATTTGTTCACCCTAATGGAATGTTGTCCGCATGCAGTAGCATTTGTTGTTAGAGCTGTAAATTTGTCATAGTTCTGATATCAACCACTAGAGTCTGATATTTAAAAAGACTAATCCTTTTAAACAATCGATTATTTCTGACATTCTGGCAAGTCGATTTTAATATTACTAGCAATGACCATTCTTGCGGCCATTTTCAGGACGGCCGAGGTAGGATTCAAACTCACGCTCTCCCGATGCCAGCCGGGTGCGAGCTAGTGCGTTTGCACTCTCGGCCACCGTTGCCTGTCAAGTACAGTAGTTTTTTAAGTAGCCTACCGGTACAGTAGTTTTCAAAATCTCCGTTTATTCGAGTCTCGCTTCTATCTCGGACTCCAGAAAGAAAGAAAACTTATCTTATTCCTTTATCCGGCAGTATTTTGGAGGTGAACTTGTGATTCTAGTTCAGAGACATATCTTGGCGCCTGGACCCAGGTGACCTCTGACCGCCTGTCATTAGGATAACCCCCCAGGGGCTCACATCTAGTGGGACGTGGGTTGGCGACCACGAGACCCTAGCTGAGTCCGGCATTGCTTCCACTTACTTGTGCCGGGCTCCTCTCCGTCTTCTTTCCTGTCGACCTCCCTTGGTCACCTCTTGTTCTCTTCCGACCCCGGCGGTATTAGGTTTTCCGAGGCCTAGGGAGTCTTTCACTTTCCCGCCTTAATTGGCCCTTGTCTCATCTTTCCTGATACCCTCCTTCTGTGAGGGGTCAGCCTTCTTTTTCTTTTCCTTTTCTTTTACCTCCTGCCTTGTGCTCAAGGCCCTTAAGGAGGCAGGGTGTATGTAGCCCCACCCCTTCTGGTGCACCCTAGATAATGCTACACCCTCAGGGGCTCACGGCTGGTGAGTTCGGGAGTTGGCGACCCCGAGGGACTCCTGAGCTGGGTCCGTTTTCCCCTTTTGTTCCTTACCTTTGGGGCGGACCCTCTCCTCTCTCCCCTCTCCCCTCTCCTCTCCTCTCCTCTCTCTCCTCTCTCCTCTCTCCTCTCTCCTCTCTCCCCTCTCCTCTCCTCTCCTCTCCTCTTTTCCTTATATTTCCTTTTCTCTTTAAGATTCCCGCACTGTTTTTGTTACTTGGTTCACCGTGTATCTAAATTCCCTTTTAGCGATTTTTAAGGCATTTTTAATCTACGTTGCATTTTGTAAGTTTTTTCGATCTAAATTACATCTCGCGATTGTTTTCAACCTCAATTGCATTTTGTAACGATTGACAATCTAAATTGCTTTTTAGTAAGTCTTTCAATGCAGGTAGCCGGGCCTTTTAGTGAGTATTTTGAATTTCAATTGCATTTTGTAAGTATTTTCAACCAAAACCGCATTTCGCATGAATTTTGAATCTAAATTGCATTTTGTTTGGTGGACATTTTGCACATATTTTGATTCTCAGTTGCATTTTGTGGGTATTTTGAATCTACATTACATTTTGTCAAGTATTTTCAATCTAAATTGCATTTTGTAAGTACAGTAAAACCCCTGAAATCGGAACTAATTGGGGCTGTAGCCTGTTCGGATTTCAATTTGTTCGGATTAGCCGAAAATATCCATAAAATAATAACCAGCCCTCGTTACGGTATAGGACTGTACGTTGAGCTAGAAGAAACTTCGACAAACAATGTGATTTATACTGAAGCTGCATCTGCTCTTGACATCGCATTGCGCTTCGTACAACAACACGCAGTGGTCACGCCAAACTATGTTATTTTCATGCGACGCTGGCACACGATTGCCACCGCGGAAATGTTTTCGTTGCTTCGACAATTGAAGATAACCGATTTCAAGTGAAAGATTAAGTGATATTTTGTGTTTTTCTATTGTTATTTCATTTGTTTTTGCAAAGTGATTAACCTAAGGAATTATAATAACCAACTTTTCCGTTTTTCAATCCTGGATGAGATAAGTATGTAGCTTAAGCACATTTACACTTTGCTAACTGTACTTCTTTTGTTAATTTTTCAACGAATTATTTAAAATAACGTTATATTGTAGAATATATAATTGTTTTATGACTAAAATAAGTTTCCCTTTTTTGCGTTTTTTTTTTTCAAACTTGAAATTGTCTAAAATAACTCGTTCGGATTACCCGGGATTTCGGATTTCTGGGGTTCGGATTTGAGGGGTTTCACTGTATTGTCAATCCACATGAGTCGTTTGAATCTACCGTACATTTTGTAAGCATTTTCAGTTTCAATTGCATTTTGTAAGTATTTTGAATTTAAATTGCACTTTGTGAATAATTTGGATTGGAACTGGGATATTTCAATCTGAATTGCATTGTGTATTTTCAATTTCAATTGCATTTTGTAAGTACTTTGAACCCCAATTGCATTTTGTACGTATTTTGGATCTCATTTGCATTTTTTAAGTATTTTGAATTTCAGTTGCATTTTGTAAGTATTTCGACGCTACATTGCATTTTGTACGTATTTTGAATCTAGCCTCCGTTTTGTGGGTCTTTTTCAATCTATTCTTTTTGTGTATCTTTTCGTTCTAAATCCCCTTTTGTAAGACCATATTGTGAGTTGTTTCCATCTGAGTTTCTCTTTGTACGTATTTTCCGTCTCACATAATTTTCGTTCAGGTTTCCATTTCATTCTCATTTTCGCTATCACCCAGATCATTAGGGGCCGATAACCTAGATGTTAGGCCCCTTAAAACAACAATTATCATCATCATCATCATTAGGATAATGTCATACAAGGAATTGGGAAAGAAATGGTCGTGGCTCGCAGGAAAAGCCAGGGTACATTAAATTTGAGTTTTATCCCTAAGCATCTTAAACTCATCAAAAAAAGTTTTGCATGTTGCCATGGAGCACAATGGGGATGAAAGTGAGGACGGACTTATTTATTAAGCAGTGTCCACCCCTGCTCTACAAATTTGAGATCGGGAGAATAGGCAGGCCATTCAATTCTGTGAATACCATTCTCCTAAAGAAAGGCATTGACAATGCCACCAGCTCTGTGCGGGTGAGCGTTATCGTCCACGAAAGTGAAATTTGGGTCGAAATTGTCAGCATAGCCTTTCACTACAGGCGCCAGGATAGTATGCCTGTCATACGCCCTGGGATGTACACAAGAGGGGTTCGGCGACCATACATGATGCCACCTTGCCACATTGCACCACCTCCTCCCTGGTGGTATTGGTCGTGCATACGTTTACTGGGTCGTCTCCACACTCGCACAGATCTATCCTCATTGACACAGACGAGTGTATACAGCTGATATACACGCTCACAAGAGCGACTAATGGGTTTGAGACCACTACGGCTCCTGGTCAGCAATATGCAAAACTTTTTTTGATTTGCGTATTTACGAGTTTTATATCTACAGAGATAAAATTGTCTCAGTAAAACATTGCCAATTCATTTTGTTTTTCCGTATTACTGGAATCCACTATTCCGTTCAGAACAAGGAAATTACAGGAGAATTCTTCAGCTGATATTTTATACAAAAGTAACGGAAAAGTAACGAAGGTTTACCGTGAAAATTTGAACTGTAACGGTAAATTATTATTTTTGGAAAATACCAAGGTCAACAATTTTTTGCATATTGCATGATGTTGTATTTTTATTGCTGTATGACGACATTTTGTTTTTGCACATTGGATTGTGTGTTAACTCTAAGATAACACGTTGGTTTGTTTGCACCGTGCACTGTTTTCGGACATAGAGTTTGTGCATACAACCTGCACAAATGGGGGAAGTGGCCAAACACCTGCTGTGATTGCGGTACATTGAAACAGACCATCAGGCACATTGTCGGAGATTGCAAACTAAGAACGTACTGTACTTCAGTGACCCTAACGACTTTTTCAGTCCTACACCATCGAGCCTAGACTGGAGAAAATGGACTGGACATTAGGTTGATATCTGTGCTAGTATGTACTTGTTGTTATTATTGTGTTTCATGTGTAATTACTGTATATTGCACTGATGCGGTGGCGTTAGCGACAAACGGTTGTACGAAAATCGCGCCCTGGGAAAGTAGCGCCCCCTGAGAAATTTGCAAAATCGCGCCCAGTTTAGACAATACTGTTGTACATACAAAACAAACCTAACCTGGGGCTAACTCCCCATACCCCTTGTCTGAAGTGCAATCAGTAATTTCCGCCAGACAGTCATCTAACCAAGTAGCGACCAATGGTTTCGTCCAGACAGTCGTCTAACCAAATAGAGACCAATGATTTCGTCCAGACCAATGGTTTTGTCCGTACCAGCCACAAATACTCCAGATAGAGACCGAGCTGGGCGCGATTTACAGGACACCACGACGAAAGGCCTCCTAGAGAAGGAAGAACTAGTTTTGACTGTTGAGTCATAGTGTCAGTAGCGTACAAAGGAACGCCGTCGTATATTTAAGTAACGTACGATGTGAAGCTTTAAATAAGCGAGTAAGATTGATAGAATATCTACAGTATGCAGCACTGCGAGTGTAAAATTATATCTACAGTTTCTCTTCCACTGCCTTTTCAGAGACTGCTTTTAATCACACTGTCATCGTTAATATACATTAAATGTATGCGCCTCCAGCTTCGTTTTATATTTACAATGTGTTTCCCTCTTCATACTTAATTCAACATTAATACATATGACTTTGCCTTCAAAAACTTCGTTACTAATTCATTACTTTTAGTAACAAGTTTACCACTTCATTTGCTTCCTCCTTTTTCGTTGACACACAACCACATCACTACCTCGTCTTTGTCTTCACTTGTCGCTCGCCCTAGTTATATACCTCGTTTATAAGGCAAGGTTTACCTCTCTAGTTGAAACAAACTCCATAACTAACCGGACTGAGTCTATGTTAGACATACACAGAATGAGAAGTTATTAAACCAAATGTGTTCCACCATACTGATCAGTGGCGTAACTACGGGAGGTGATTAGGGGGATCAATCCCCCCCCCCATAGCCTAATAATGTAAAAACAAAACGTAATTTGATGACATTTTTATTTAAAAAAAAGCCAGTTTTCGGATTGATGAGAATCGATTGGATTATGTACAAGTACAAGTTTTCATTATGAGACAGTTTCTCCCACCAATCAGAGCTCAAGAAACAGTTGTGTGACCAATTAGGTAAGGATAGCATCGCCCCTAAGCTGACTTCTACGGCCTTCCTATTTTAAATTTCACTGCGTGGCTAGTGTCATAGTGAGGTATTCCAGGAGGTCATGGTCAAATACAAGGTATTCTCTGTGTCCTATGCGCTCTGTTCAGTGCATAAAACTGGCGAAATCTCGACAGATATTGATAAATATTTATGTTCGAACATAAAATAGTTATAATTATCGTCTAACATAAACGGTCATATGCAACTCGCCTATAATGGTAATTATAAAACTCGCTACGCTCGTTTTATAAACATACTCGTGACTTAATTATTGCCATTATAGGCTCGTTGCTTAATGTACTATAGTGTTAGACCAACCAAACCTATTCATTTGTGAGCTTTTGAGGGGTGCAAATGTACTATCGAGATAAAACATGAAAACGTGTAGGTTTGCTCTCATTGAATGTCTAGTTTTGCCCCCGGCCCCCGCACAAAGCAATCAAAAACACATGACCAAAACAGAAGGCAAAAATCATAATTCAAAAACAAAAGCAAAATCAAAAAAACAAACACAAAACCCAATCCAAAAAGCAAAATTCAAAAATTAAAGCAAAAGCAGAAAACGAACCCAAAACACAAAGAAAGAAGCAAAACTAAAACAACTAAAGCATAAAGCAAACAAAAAAACCAAAAGCAAAATTCAAAAACTAAAGCAAAAGGAGAAATCAAACACAAAACCCAATCCAAAAAGCAAAATTTGAAAACAAAAGCAAAACCAGGAAACAAACACAAAACAAAAAACACAAAGCAAAATTAAAAAAGAGCTAAAGCAGAAAAACACAAACCCAAAAGCAAAATTCAAAAGCAAAAGCAGGAAATAAGCACAAAACAAAAAAGTAGAAAACAACATTCATTCATTGATTCATGTTCTCAATCCGTAGATTAGTCGGCAGCAATCCTCCTCTTCCATTCTTCCCTGTCACCAGTCAGTCTCTTCATGTCTCTGTATGAATGGACATTAACATCTGTTTTGATCTGCTTGATGTATTGCAGTCTCGGTCGCCCTCTTCCCCCCTTGCCCCGAATTTTGCCATCTAACACAGTTACCATAAAGTCATTGTGGAGATAGAGATGTCCTATCAGTTGGTCTCGCCTTTTCGTTAATGTTTTTGAGCACTTTGTCATTCGTCACTCTTGCGGTCCATGGAATTTTTCCCATCCGCCGCCAACACCACATTTCAAAAGCTGCAAGTCTTCTTTTATCAGCACATCCCATTGTCCAGGCTTCTGAGCCATACAAGGCTACACTCCACACATAACATTTTATAAATTTAGTCCTGGTCTCAATAGATATATTATTTGAAGTCAGAAGGGATTTTTTGCTGTTAAATGCAATTTTGGCTTGGGCAATTCTAGCTTGGATATCAGTTGAACTTTTTTCCAGTGGAAGTAATTTTACTCCCTAGATAGGTGAAAGTGTTAACTTGCTTAAGTGGAGCACCAGCTATGTGAATAGCTGCATTAAGTTGTTCTCTAGCGCATACCATTATTTCCGTCTTTTTAATATTGATTTTCATATTATATTTTTCATGTAGAATCCTGTTCATTTCCGTGAGTGCATGTTGCAGTTTCTATCACTGGTCTCCAGGACTGCATGTCGTCTGCAAACCTTATTGTCTTGACTGCTACTCCGTTGAACTTAACTCCTCTCATAACTGTCTTACATTCCTCAATGCCTTTCTCAATATATAAGTTGAAAAGTGCAGGCGATAAGCTGCATCCCTGTCTTTAACTCCTTTGTGAATACAAACTTCTTGCACTACTCCGCATATGTCCACAATGCTTTTTTGGTTTTTATACAGTTCATAGATTAACCGCCTATCTCTGTAATCCAAGCCAATATTAGTCATAATTTCCATGAGAATATTCCAATTAACGTTATCGAATGCTTTTTCAAGGTCCACAGAAGCAATGTAAAGTGGTTTCCTTATATCCATCATTTTACCAATTATTTCTCGAATTAGTAATTATTAAACAACAAACAACCAAAAAACTCAATTAGTTCAGATGTTACTCCACACATTCCCGGCAAATACTAGTTACGCCACTGATACTGATTGCATTCTAGAGCAGGGGTTTTCCCACCATACTGGGAGCTGTCACAATTAGTCAACATTCTGTCCCTAACGGGAATATCAGCATTATGAGAGTGTATAGTTCCTCGAAAATTGGGCACTCAATGATCACTTTATGATCCGTCGCAAATGGAAATGGTTGCAAACTGGAAGACACCATTGCACCTGTCCTTGTATCGCAACATTAGGACACATTTGCAGATGCGTGGTTTGTTGGTTGAGCAATTTTTCGTGCAGAATTCTGAGGAAACGACGGAAATAGAACTTGCTTGAGGCGTTTCATTCTGTTGTATAATAAATCCATGACACCAATGCATCTTCCTTTAATCTTGAGATTATCTCAGGAGAATTGCATCAAAAAGGAAGGCGTAGAATGACACGAAATTTGAGCTTGACGTGCGGCTTCCGTTTGTAGTTCGTTCCGTAACACATGGAAGATTCACGTAACATACTCGCTTCAAGTATGTTACGTAAATACGGACACACGCGTGCACTAGCTGTGTCAGCGACCTACTGTCATCTTTATCCTTTGAGCGCATTAAGCATGCTTCCTAATTGCTTCATCCATAGTCGTGGTGCCTTATTGTCCATTTGATGGTCCGGTGAATGGCTTAGGTAATGGGTGATACCGAGCTGCGCTAATGGGTTCTCTCCGCGGGAGCAATAACAGGGTAAGTTGCCTGAGGTGTGTATCACTACCCCCCACTCCAAACTGAACGTGATGGTATACAGTATATTTTCTGAATGTGGCAACCTGCGCTGATCTTCAACATGTTCTTTTCTATCTACTCTTGTTATCTCAAAGACGTATTCGATAAGTTGCAATTCATTAGCAACTTCTGGCATTATTCCCGATTCCTGGATTTCTTTAGTCTTGCATTTAAATTTCAAGCTCGGTATTTTATTTTTATTTTTTGTATTTCACAGTTACTATTCAGATCTGCACATTTTAATTTGTATGTTGTAGCTTCATAAAAAAAACTCCTCGTATGCAAGTTATAGCCTGCACTATGAGCTTTAAAACGATATCGTTCGAACCAAAATGCTATATGTACTGTATAGTATTCTGCTACAAAACAAGGTGCATTCGTTAATAAATGGACAGAATATTCCTTGTTCGAACACCTCCAATTTTGACCCCGTTTTGACAACTCGCACAAAATGTATAGTTCCCTATAATTCGCATATCTTTATAAGTACCTTGATAATATGTTAGCTGAACTGATTATATCTACTGTACATAAACTCCTGGGGGTTCAGGTGTACGTAGCTGTCAGTCAACTCATGGCTTAACCACCATTTCAGGAGAGGTTGCCTACCCCCACTCTTTTCCCAAACCCACTAGCAAAACCTGACTGGACTGTCTGGGTTTAACCCAATTAGTCCAGTTCAACCATCCCGTTGGTAATATGGTACTATCGTGAACTAAAACGAAGTGTTTATTTGCTAGTCTTAGCGCTCATAGTTAGGGTCCTACACTTGATGTACAGTAATTTATTGTACCTATAGTAGCAGAGTTCGTGAAGTCTCGTTCCACAACTGCAGTAGGGACCTACAATTCGGAGATCCGCGGTTGAAATTCCCACGCTAATAGCGGCCATGTGGAGTTCAGTTTGCTCCTGAGTTTTTCCATAGTCGCTTCAGTAAAATACTCGATGGTACTGTATTTGAGATCCCGGAGCACATATTCCAATCTTGTCTGTCTGTGAGGTAGTCAGTTCGAAGCTCGTAAGTCGTTGTATAACATAAAGTGAAAATTATAATCCTTATGGTCGATGTCACAAGTCAGTAAGAATTAGTAGATGCGGGGCATGAAAGTTGACGTATGTCTTATTAAGGACGAATGATTTCTAATTCGTGAAGTGAAGGTTCTTTTCACTTTCTTGCGTAAATTACGCATCCGGTGACAAGCACGACTCCTTTAAGCACTCCATATCCCCGAAGGGATCGTTCATCTCACACTTTCAACTACGTGGCTCATCGTATCCCGAGGTCCGGATGTGGTTCGCGGTACTTAATAGCCGACTGTCGGAAACTCGCGCCTTGTTCAGAAGATTAGCGGTTTGCAATCGCGCTGTTATTTGTGGATATTGACTC
Source organism: Meconema thalassinum (assembly GCA_946902985.2). Taxonomy (NCBI): domain Eukaryota; kingdom Metazoa; phylum Arthropoda; class Insecta; order Orthoptera; family Tettigoniidae; genus Meconema; species Meconema thalassinum. The sequence continues at coordinate 152,355,417 of OX336396.1, forward strand.
GACTTCATATTGTGTCATGATGACTAGTAGTCCTGAAATAAATCAGTACGTGCCCTATTATTATTGTTGAGCGTGTTTCCTTATGGAAAGTAATCTCGCATACCGAAGCTGTGATTTCACAATGCTTCATTGTTTCTTATTATACACACATCAAAAAAAGTTTTGCATCACCTCGGTTCCCAGATCTCCGGCATATAGACGTTGACTGTGTATATTGTATCCAAGATACAGTCCCTTTGACTGTTCATAGATGTCACTAAAACTGCTCAAAGATGTAAACAACCATGCATGAGCAGGGCCTATTAGACGGAGGGGGTACGACAGCCGATCAGTTCCAGTCATTCCACCAGGACGAAGGTACGCTGCTCATGTTGTCTGTAGTTCTACCATGCCTAGAAGGTCAATACCGCAGTTCGATCGCGTCCGCATTGTTACTTTGTGTCAAGAAGGGCTCTTAACAAGGGAAGTTTCCAGGCGTCTCAGAGTGAACCAAAGCGATGTTGTTCGGACATGGAGGAGGTACAGAGATACAGGAACTGTCGATGACAGGCCTCGCTCAGGCCGCCCAAGGGCTACTACTGTAGTGGATGACCGCTACTTACGGATTGCCGCTCGGAGGAACCCTGACAGCAATGCCACCATGTTGAATAATGCGTTTCGTTCAGCCACAGGACGTCGTGTTTCAACTCAAACTGTGCGCAATAGGCTGCATGATGCGCAACTTCACTCCCGACGTCCATGGCGAGGTCCAGCTTTGCAACCCCGACACCATGCAGCGCGGTACAGATGAGCCCAACAACATGCTGAATGGACCCCACGGAATTGGCATCACGTTCTCTTCACCGATGAGTGTCGCATATGCCTTCAACCAGACAATCGTCGGAGACGTGTTTGGAGGCACCCTGGTCAGGCTGAACGTCTTAGACACACTGTCCAGCGAGTGCAGCAAGGTGGTGGTTCCCTGATGTTTTGGGGTGGCATTATGTGGGGCCGACGTACGCCACTGGTGGTCATGGAAGGCTCCGAAACGGCTTTACGATACCTGAATGACATCCTCCGACCCATAGTGCAACCATATCGGCAGAATATTGGAGAGGCATTTGTCTTCATGGACGACAATTCTCGACCTCATCGTGCACATCTTGTGAATGCGTTCCTTCAAGATAACGACATCGCTCGACTACAGTGGCCAGCATGTTCGCCAGACATGAACCCTATCGAACATGCCTGGGATATGTTGAAAAGGGCTGTTTATGGACGTCTTGACCCACCAACCACTCTGAGAGATTTACGCCGAATTGTCGTTGAGGAGTGGGACAATTTGGACCAACAGTGTCTTGATGAACTTGTGGATAGTATGCCACGACGAATACAGGCATGCATCAATGCAAGAGGACGTGCTACTGGATATTAGAGGTAGTGGTGTGTACTGCAATCTGGACCACAAATGCTGAAAGTCTAGCTGTATGATGGTACAACATGCAATGTGTGGGTCTCATGAGCAATAAAACGAGCTGAAATGTTGTTTGTGTTGATCTCTATTCCCTTTGTATTTAAAGGTTCCGGAACTCTTGGAACCGAGGTGATGCAAAACTTTTTTTGATGTGTGTATTTCTGTCTAATTTTGTGTTGCAACGTAAATTTAAAACATCATAGTTATTTATTTATTCTGTGCTGATTAGGCGATGATGATGATGATGATGATCAGAGTGAGTAACTTTTTAAGAGGAACTAAGTTACAATTACAATGGTATAAGAGACGCATCTTTATTTTTATGATATTTCTGTATACTAATATAGTTGCTTGTTTTTAGCCTATTTTAATTTATGGAAAAAAAAAAGGCTTATGAGAGCACCTTTTGTCCGTGTGTGTGCGTCCATGTGTGCCCCCTACCCCAAATAAAATCTAAACCGCTGGAGCGATTTCAATGAAACTCGAAAAGGACATAGTGCTATTTTGTACGATCCCGACCTTACCCTTTACATTTTAATACGTCTCACCAATCCAACATGGCGGCTGTGCGAAATATTTCACCTGCTATATGGGACTTCCAATAACCTAGTGAGTACAAATCCAACATGGCGGCGACTCGAAATTTAAATATTTAAATGGACCTTTCTCGCGATTTAACCATCCGAGATCAGTGAAACTTTATACGGTATATGCTTATACAAATTTTAATCCACTAGCATCTAATTTATTTCAATAGTTTTCATAACCACGCGATGGCGGTTATGCGAAATTTTAAAATCTCTTTTTTATTTCTTGTGTCCTAATCATGCGATTGAAGTTTGAATCTTAGACTACCCCTACACAATAATCTTAATGTAATAGTACATAACTCAAAGGCCTACATTTATATTAAAATCCAACATGGCGACCATCCGAAATATTAAGACTGTTCCTCAATATCTACGAATCTATTACAGCAATCAAACTGAACTACTTGTTATATTTTACAAGCTAGCAACAACTTGTTTTTGTCAAAGGACACCGAATATCCCGTAAGTTAATTTATCGAAATTATTTCTTTACAGTCGGTCAACACGATTGTACCCAACTGTAATGGGTGTTTCCCTAAACCAGGAAGCAATTACATGAGATTAATAATGTTTTAATCTGTTGGATTTATTGGGATTGGCAGAAACAAAGTGGAAAGGGGAAGGAAGGAGAGTACTGAGAAAAGGCTATAGACTGTACTGGAGTGGGAACGAAGAGGGAAAGAGGAATGGAGTGGGAGTAGTAGTACGAGATGGTTTGAAAGAAGAAGTGAGGAGAATAAGTGATAGGATGATGAAAGTGAAAGTAGCACTGAGGGGAGAGACCGTAGAAATAGTGCAAGTATATGCTCCACAAGTAGGCTGCGCTTCTGAAGAGAAGGAGGAGTTTGAAGAGGAATTGCAGAAGCAGCTGGTAGGAAGAAATATGATTGTTATGGGGGACCTCAATGCCCATGTAGGAAGAGAAAGACAAGGTTATGAGAGTGTTCTAGGACCAGAGGGTTGGGGTGGAAGAAATGAGGAAGGAAAGAGACTGTTGGACTTCTGCCAGAGGAACAGCCTGCTAGTTGGGAACTCCTGGTTTAAGAAAAGAGAGAGCCACACAATCACATGGTACAGTGATGACTTGACCAGGAAGTCGGTGGTCGACTATATACTGTATGAGAAAGAACTAAATAAGAACATCACGGACATCAAGGTTATACCATCGGAGAACCTGGATAGCGACCATCGATTACTGGTAATGAACCTGAGAGGGAGTAAGGAGAAGAAAGGGACTGAGAACCAGGAAAGACGTATAAGGATATGGAAACTGAAAGAAGGGGATAGAAGGGTCGAGTACCTCAAAATGGTAAAGGAAGGAATTCCAACAGATGAAGAAAGAGGGGTGGAAGAGGAATGGGCTAGATTTAAGAGGACACTAGTGGGTGCAGCAGAAGCAGTATGTGGGAGGACAAGTAGTAAGAAGAGGTGGAAGGAAACACCATGGTGGAATGAGAAGACAAAAGATATAGTAAGGGAAAAGAATAGAGCCTTTAGGAGGTGGTATCAAAATAGGACGGTAGAGACAAGGGAAGAGTACCAGGAAAGAAAGAAGGAGGCGAAGAGAGTGGTGGCGGAGGAGAGAAGGAAGTGGATGGAAGAGTGGACAAAGATGATGGAGGAGGATAGTGAAGGTACAAAAAAGGTCCTGTATGGGATGGTGAAAGATAAGAGGCGGAAGGATCCTACGGATTATGTTAGAATGGTGAACAAAAGGGGACAAGAGATAGAAAATAGGGAAGAACTGAAGAAAATGTGGAAAGAATATTTTGAAGAACTTCTGAACCCAAATGGAAAAGATGGTGAGGAGGAAGAAATCGGGGAAGAGGAAGATGAACTGCAAACAGAAAAGGACTTAACATGGAAAGAAGTGGAAGATGCAGTGAACAAGATGAAAGGAGGGAAGGCACCGGGTGTGGATGAGTTGAGTGTGGAGATGGTGAGAGCAGCAGGAGAGGTGGGGATACAGTGGCTGTACCGAGTGATGAGGACAGCATGGAAGGAAAGGAAGACCCCAGAGGACTGGAAAAAAGGAATCATTGTCCCGATCTTCAAGAAAGGTAGTAGAACAGATTGCAGAAACTATCGGGGAATAACACTGATGAGTCATTGTGCAAAGATCTTCGAGAAAGTTTTGGAAAAGAGAATTAGGACAAGGATAGAAGGAGGGATGAGGGAAGAACAACATGGCTTCAGAGCAGGAAGGTCCACAGTGGATTTGATTTTTGCTGTAAGGCAGTTACAAGAACAGCACTATGAATATGGAACAGATCTACTGATGGCCTTCCTGGACATTGAGAAAGCATATGACAGTGTATGCAGAAACAAAGTATGGAAGTCCCTGGAGGATAGAGGAGTAGAGAAATGGACTATAAAGAGGATAAAGGAGATGTACAAGGGAAGCGTGAGCTGTGTGAAAGTGGGAGGAGAGAGATCTGACTGGTTGGAACAAAGAAACGGCCTGAAACAAGGAAGTGCACTGTCACCGTTACTTTTCATTGTGGTGATGGATGACATAATGACCCGAGTGGCACAAGTAATTGGGGACGGAAAGATGAAAGCAATGGTGTTTGCAGATGATTTGATGATTTGGGGAAACAAGGAGGAGGAGGTACAGGAACAGTTGGACGTGTGGGAAGGAGTAATACAAGGATATGGGATGAAATTTAGCATAAATAAGAGTGAGATGGTGATCACAACAAGGAAGAAGGAAAGAACCACAACGGGAATAACAATTGGTGGGGAACAGCTGAAGAAAGTGGAGAGTTTTAAGTATCTGGGAAGCCTGATACAAGATAATGGAAGAAACGATAGAGAAATAAATGAGCGGGGGAGGCAGGCAGAAGCATTTCGGAGGAGTGTGAGAAGCATGTTATGGAGCAAGGATGTCCCTCAGAACAGCAAAAAGATCATATATCGGACGTACTATGTCCCTATCCTGACGTATGCCTCGGAGACCTGGGTTATGAAAGGAAGGGAGAGGAGCAAAATACAGGCCAGTGAGATGAGGTTCTTGAGAAGCAGTATTGGAGCTACAAAGATGGACAGAATAAGAAATGAGAGGACCAGAGAATTAATGAAGGAGGAACCATTACAGGATGGTATAGAGAAATCTAGACTTAGATGGTATGGACATGTAAAACGAATGGAGGAGAAGAGGATACCCAGGAGAGTACATGAGACGAAGTGGGAAGGAAAGAGACCGAGGGGAAGACCGAGAGACAGGTGGCTGAAGGGGGTGGAAGAAAGCGTGAAGAAGAGAGGAGAAGACTGGACAAGGGTGGAGGCTGAGAGATGGTGGGAAGACAGAAGACGTTGGAGAGGCTTGTGTTCCAAACAGACCCGGCCAGTGGCTGGAAACTGTGCAAGATGATGATGATGAATTATTTGATTTATTAGCCTATTTTCAATTTTGAAAAAATAGGCGTATGAGATCATCTTTTGTCCGTGTGTGTATGTGTGTGCCTAATAACTTTTAAACGGCTGGAGCGATTTCAATTAAACTCGGTAAGTTCATAGCACTATTTCGGACGACCCCGACCGTGTCCTTCAAATTTTGTTACATCTCACCAATCCAACATGGCAGCTGTGCGGAATATTTCACCAGCATTCAATATCTCCGAAACTATTCCCGATGTCACCCTGGAATATTTTACGGTGATAAAGGGAACTACTAGAAGTTCACCTATATGACTTTTGAAAAACTGGTAACTACAAAACCAACATGGGGGTCACGCGAATTTGCCTCTTTTAAATAGACGTTTCTCGCGATTTAACCAACCAAACGCAATAAAACTTGGTACAGTATATGTTTATACACATTGTAATGCACCGACATCTAACTTCGTTTTTTACATAACCACAAGATGGTGGATTTGCGAAATATTTCACCGGCATTCTATATCTCTGAAACTATCAGCGGTATCACCCTGACATTTTGTACGGAGATAAAGGGCACTACTGAAGTTCATCTATAAGACTTTAAAAACCGGTTAACTACAAAACGAACATGGTTGCCAAGCGTATTTGAAAATTTTAAATAGACCTTTCTCGCGATTTAATGTTCCAAACGCAAAGAAATCTGGTACAAGAAATGCTTATACACATTGTAATGCACTGGTATCTAATTTAGTTCAATTGTTTACATAACCTCAAGATGGCGGCTGTGCGAATTTTAAAATTAAGTTTTTATTTCTTGTGTCGTAATCATGCGATCGAAGTGAAAGTTTGAATAATGAACCTACGCAATAATTTTCCTTTAATGGTATGGCCTATACATTGAACAATCCAACATGGCGACCATCCGAATTACTTGGACGGCTCTGAATATCTACGAATCTATTATAGCAATCAAACTGATTTTTATGTTCATAGGGGCTATGAACTTAAGTTCACCTATAGGACTTTAAATAACCTGGTGATCACAAATCCAACATGGCGGCGGCGCGAAATATAAATATTCACATGGACGTTTCTCGCAAAGTTTATATTTTTATTTATTTTTTAAATTTTAATTAGGTTCAGTCCTGTTAATTATGGAGTTTATTTCAACTAGGAGAAATAAACCTTGCCTTATTAACGAGGGATATAGCTATAGGCGACGGGGTAGTGATTTGGTTGTGTGTCAACGAAAAAAAGAGGAAGCAAATGGAGTGGTAAACTTGCTACTAAAAAATTTACACTCAGTGTTGCACTGATATTGGTTCTCTGTCTCTTCATCCTTTGGTATTTGAAGAAGTGTTGTATCTTACTCTGTAGCTGCTTGCAGGGGTAATTGTGTTCATGGAATACAGTGGTGTTATTGTTTCGGTTTGTTAACTTCGGGCTGACAGTAATTCGATAGAAAAACAACATGTTAACTTGTGGTCTTAAGCCCAATTTCCTTTTCATGTTATAGCTGAACCAAACCGCAAGGTTCCCCTTAACACTGGAGCGTAGCCAGCATGGCAATTATTGACAAATTGAGAACATTCTGCAACCGTGTTCCAGTCGATGATCAAACCCGCCTTAGAACAAGTTTGAAACACTTGATTGGTTGTGCGAGCGAGAGGGAGAATATTTATAGGCAGAGTGAGAGGAAGGGGAATTAATATTCCTCTCTTTTATGGTGCAACATGAGAAACTTTAACAATGAAGGAAGAAAACATTTTTCATTGGTGTGTCCTCAAAATTTGGTGACTGATAATGGTGTGTATCCCTTGTTAATATTCAGTTCTATCCAGCAATTTACTGTTTTTATTTGATTTATTTGGCATTTGGTCGAAGACAGTCCAGGCCGCCAGTTACATACAAATAAAAACCACTTGGAGCACACTCCAAATACATAAAACCAATAAACAAACAAAAACATTTTATAATCTAGGCTTTCGATAGATATACAGTACAGTAGTCATAGAGGGCCGCGTCTATTTATGGAGGGGCGGGGGCTGCATTGTGTTTTTTTTTGTAGTGCTTATTAATTGGCTTATTTCTATGATATGACTGATTTGAATAACTTGGGTCTGATGATGTTCACTTGACCAACGAAACATGCCACCCGTGTAATTCTCTCTTCCCCTTCACTTTTAATCCACGCATATTAATCACGTGTAAGTACTGTAATTTCTAATAGTCGTGTATTTGCCCCATAATATTATTGGGCGTAAATACGTGTTGAGCAACTGAAAAGTTATTAATTTATTGTTAATTAGGCAACACTGAAAGTGGCTTCAAAGCTTTCGATTTGGCTTCGGTGGCGTAGTTGGTAGCATGCTGAGGTAGGGGGGGGGGGGGAGTAAAGCCGGCGGGCCCTTGTCATAGATTTATGGTATGTAAAAGAGCTTTCCACTAACTACAATTGTGTGAAGCCAAAATGTGTAGCTTAGATTTGTATAGCCCTCTATTAAGTTTCAACGTTCGGTGCCAGTTGTGGTGGCATCTTGTAGCCAAGTTCGCAGCTAGGTGTCGTTGACGGTAGCATTTGAGAGCATAGGTAGGAACTACTTCAAATTGATCGTCTGCAGTCCTTACCTTACACACTAATACAGCCATTACAATTATCACACCCTTTAAGGCTAAATTCCCATTTTGTTTTAGGGACCGATAACCTAGATTCTAGCTTGCCACGGTGGATGAAGGGTTATCGAGTCGGACTGCCAACCCAAAGCTTGGAGGTTCGCTACTGGCCGTGGTAAGTGATTTTTGAAAGGCGACACGATACGCATGTCATACGATGTTGGCATGTTAGAGAACCCATTTGAATTCAGTAGGCCGTGTTCATAATGGCAAAATTCATTTCGGGATTTTCCGCCAACACAAAGTTCCTCATTTTGCTACTAGGAAGCGCTATAGTGTCAAGGAGCTTATATCTAACCTCCTTGGCTTTCATAGTGATTCAACGAACAAAGAAATTCGATATGCAAGCTGTCCTCTGGGTGTCAAATAACGAAGCTTGCACCCGGCACTCGAGGCCATACGATATTATTATTATTATTATTATTATTCTTTCTTCGTCATGCCCGACTAAGGAGCGCGATTGAACTTATTTAGCAGATGGCATTGTCTTTCTCATCTGCCAAAATCTCTTCACCTTCTCGCTGTGGCTTCTCTTGCGATCTTCTGACCAAGTTTTGTTGGTGATAGTGCTTGGATGGTCTGCAAAGCGGTGATTATCGACTAATTCTCTGAACTTAGCTCTGTCTAGTACAATGTCATCTGTGGTGCCTATTTTCTGAAGATATTTTCCAACTTCAAGCAGCCAGGTGTTTTTAACTTTCCTTGACAGGGCAAGGTTAAGAATCATTTTGGTCAGTCTCTGATTGACCATCCTGAGGATATGCCCGTAAAATTTCAATCGTCTTTTCCTAAATGTGTCTTGAGATTTTCTCCGAGTGCTGGTATAGCCTACGTCTTGGGATTTTCTTTTCATCCAGATTCTCCCTGTATAGGCTGGTCCAAAAATGTTTCTTAATATATTATTATTATTATTATTATCCCTTCTCTGACCCGTCCTGAAAATAAAAAAATACATGGCCTATTAAATTCTTGGCAGAGACGGGGATGACAGCCAAGAACATTAGTCGGTACACCAGGAGGTGGGCAAATTAAAAAGAAGTAGCCTACTGGGGTTGGCATGGTTACGCGAGACAATAATGTAAGCCAGTGAAAGTGTCGTTGGCAGTTGAATGTTTGTTTTGTTAAACATAAGATAACGTGCATTGTTCTTATCTGGAGACTGCAGCTATTCTGGGCACGTTATTTTCAGTTCGCATGTTTGCAAGGAGACGACTGTGCGTTGGAATAAAGGACCATTTTACTGTTTTGGAGAGTAATGTGTTTACTGTATGTGTATAGATCGGACATACCAGACTCCTTCAGGGTCAGGCCACCAATGAACAAGTGGACCGTAAAAACATTATTCTGTGTGGTCCATGCATAGAATGTGTATATTATTTTAAGCTTAACTGTGGCGAATTCAAGAGTACATACAGTTCACTGTTCTTTAGTTATGAACCGCTGCGCACTGTATGAAATATTCCCAGCAACCTAACAGACTTCAATATCGGTTTGGTTAGCCCATAAATTATTACAGAATAGTGCCTGGCCCGTGCTTTGATTCATTACCGCTGGCGTTATAAGTAGAATGCTGAAATATGCATAGACTAATATTGAAGTAGCTTAACTATCTTATCTTAATACATAATACGCCAAGGTGTATGTTGCACAAAACTCAAGCTCCTAAACCGGAGGGAGTTAGGTGTGGTGTGTACCAAAATCTTTCGAATCGTCTCAATAGTAAGGGGCAGATGACCTCGTAGTTCCGCCCCTTAAAACAACAATAACTAACTAACGTCTCAATAGTACAGGAAAAATCTTGCATTTCTTGAAAAGTCAACGGAAATATAATTATATATTTGTTTATAAAGTGCTTCAAATATACAAGACGATAGTCCCTGCCAGAACTGTGCCGCGTATAGCCCGCATAGCACTAGAGACGGGCGGGTAGTCTGTACACATGGAGCGCACACAACCTATTATGCGAGAGTTCTCTCACGGGCCCGCGTTACAATTAATTTCCTAGAATCTGAATTAAATTGCATGAATTATTTATACACTTAAGGGAATCTGGAATGTCTTAGCCTATACATTGCATTTTTCCAGGAATGTTCCGTCTTGCTCTTGCCATACTTTTCCTTTAATACATGCTTTTTTGAAAATTAGAATTAAAAAAAATCGTGTTTTTTTTAAATAGCGTAATTTTAACTACATTTTCATCAGGCAAAATTAAATTAAACCAAATTTTGAAATAGGGCTGTGTTAAAATACTTATATAATAGATATAGATAGAAAACTTAAGAATCTAGAGATAAATCTAGTGGAAAATAGACTGAGAAATATAATTCTACGTTTTGGGTTTACTAATTGGATGCATGGTTGTAATAAAGTATCAGGAACGTAGTCTAAGATGAGCCATACATGAAATAAATGTGCCGTTAGAGAGCCACGAGTCCGTAGCTCATCATGGCGTGAAGAAATACATTTTTAAAATTTTAAGAGATTTTCATCATTCAGTAACCTTCCCAATGCCAAAATTAAGACAACACACGGATTAACCTTCCCAATACCAAGATTAACACCACACACGTATTAACTTTCGTTGTACCAAGATTAAGACCGCACACGGATTAACCTTCCTTATAACAAGATTAAGACCGCACACGGATTAACCTTCCTTATAACAAGATTAAGACCGCACACGGATTAACCTTCCTAATACCAAGATTAAGACAACACACGGATTAACCTTCCTAATACCAAGATTAAGACAACACACGGATTAACCTTCCTAATACCAAGATTAAGACAACACACGGATTAACCTTCCTAATACCAAGATTAAGACAACACTCGGATTAACCTTCCTAATACCAAGATTAACACCACACACGGATTAACCTTCCTAATACCAAGATTAACACCACACACGTATTAACCTTCCTAATAACAAGATTAAGACCGCACACGGATTAACCTTCCTAATAACAAGATTAAGACCGCACACGGATTAACCTTCCTAATAACAAGATTAAGACCGCACACGGATTAACCTTTCTAATAACAAGATTAAGACCGCACACGGATTAACCTTCCTAATACCAAGATTAAGACCGCACACGGATTAACCTTCCTAATACCAAGATTAAGACCGCACACAAATTAACCTTCCTAATACCAAAATTAAGAACACACACGGATTACCAACTGGGGTACAAATGTTCCCAAACAGAATATAGTGTATTTATTCCTTATCAAGTTTAGAACATAGTTTTTTTTGTCATATTTAACTTCTGAATGTTCTGGATGTTGTTTATATTAGGGACTGCGACATTGTGGTCATACAACCCCTGTGTATATGTGTGTGGGTGGAATTTGTGTGATAACCTGTGTTATTGTGATGGCTGTACTAGTGTGCATGTATTTGTAAATTGGGGATAGGATTGGGAAGGAGACGGCCGTCGCCTATAGTTAGGAACCATCTCAGTATTAGCCTGGAAAAGAAGTCGGGGGAGAGCCACGGAAAACCACTTCCAGGATGGCTGAGGTGGGAATGGAAGCAACCTCGTCTCAGTTTTATCTCACGAGGCTGAGTATATCCCGTTCCAGCCCTCACACCAGAATTAAAATTTCTTGGCATAGTCGGGGCTCAATCCCGGACCTCATGGGCGATAGCCAAGAACGCTAGCCGCTACAGCAGGCGGTAGTGCTTGCCTGTTGAGCTCAAGGTTGTGGGATCGAATTCCAGGGCAGTCAGTTGGCATTTGAGGGTGCGTAAATGTGGGGAAGCCGTGTCAGTAGATTTACTGGCTTCTCTGGGCTTTGATCTTTGCCCAGTGCTCCTTCATACGGTGCCGGTGTTGCTCTTTTCTTACTTCCGCCCACATCTTTCCCGTCTTCAACTTTGGTTTTTCTTGAAAACCCTGGTGGTCGTTTAGTTTCTTCGTGAGGGGATTGCAATCTTGAATATCTCCACAGGTAATCTCCATCTCTTGCAGGTCACTTTCCACCTCTTCGAACCTGGCTGGCTTGGCCTTCGTATTTTTAAAATAGGTTAAGATCGGTTCGTCAATCAAGTGGGGTTTCATTCTAAGCAAGTGGTCATAAAATGTAGTTCTCCTTTTTCTCATATTATTATTATTATTATTAGTAGTAGTAGTAGTAGTAGTAGTAGTAGTAGTCTATTATGAATGGTATTATATTCATAGTAGCCTCTTATACGTAGGTATTTTACCGTTCTCAAGTCACAGTTGTCTCATTTCGTGTCTTATCTGATCAATGGAGTTGTGTTATTTGTCGTGAGGTTAAATCGGGCGGAAGAGTCAAGCAAGCGAGCAGGCAGGCAGATAGACAGTAAGGTACTTGTTCAACTTATCAATCTGTCAGAGCGGAGACGAGCCGCACGTGGCTCTCAAACTTACAAGGAGGGTTGGGTCTCTCATCCTGCATTCCATCAAATGTACAGTACTGTATGTTGGCCACACATTGACGTAATGTTGGATTCAACAAAGCTACTTCCTCATTATTTTCAGCCGCGTTCATGGTTTAACACAGCCATTCTCAACCTGGTAGTTGCGAGCATGACAGTAGCTTACTCTTAAATGAAATTTGGTGCTCGCGTCAGACGAGCGAAAAGTTGCTCGCGAGCACAATTCCGTTTCTTCAATTCAAATCTGTTTCACGAATCAGAATAATTGTGTTTTCATTACAAGTTTTGACTATCATTTTGTGAAATATTTTTTTTAAATCTACAGTAAAAATGATTGGACATCCCTGTTTTATGAGTAACACGAAAAATGCTGATTCGACTCAGTTGCAGCATGCTTGGTGAGCGGTGAATTCTATTTGAGCACTTGGTGGGGGGGGGGGGGGGTTGAGAGAGATAAGAGAAGGAGGCGTATGCTTTTTGCATTATTATTAGGCTATTCTTCTTCTTCCTTCGTTACGACCAACTAAGGACCACGTTATATCAACTGTTTCTTCTGCATTTTAATGTTGGCCCAGGAGGCGTATGCTTTTTGCATTATTATTAGGCTATTCTTCTTCTTCCTTCGTTACGACCAACTAAGGACCACGTTATATCAACTGTTTCTTCTGCATTTTAATGTTGGCCCAGTACTCATTCATTCGCAATCGATGTTGCACCTTCCTCTCTGTCGTCCACGCCTTCCCGGTTTTTAGTTTCGGCTTAAGTTGAAAGCTCCGATTTTTGAAGTTTTTCCCTATATAGGCCACGCTCTTGGATATCTTCTCATGTTATCCCAGTCTCCAACAGATCTTTTTCTACTTCACTGAACCAAGCCCCCTTTGTCTTTTTCTCAAGAAGAAATGCAAAATTTCGATTGGATAGCTGAGTTGATTTCATTCGGGTTAAATGCCCATAGAAAGAAATCCTCCTTTTGCTCATCACGTCAGTTATTTTCTCTACGTGTGTGTACACTCTTGGTTGTGGCGTCTTCGGAACTCACCGTTTTCTTTGACTGGACCCAGGATTTTCCTCAACATCTTCCTTTCCTTTTCGATTATGCCTTTTCTATTCATGGCGAGACATTCCGCTGCATACAAAAGCTATCATTATTAGTATTATTGTTATATTCCGTTTTTGACGCTACTGGCCAAGTATGAACAAATTAATTAAGCTTACTTTCTTATAACAACGTATAGGTGACGCTACTGTGCACAAATAAACAAACACGTAACTAAGAGCTTACGTTCTTATAACAACGTATACAGTAGGCGACGTTGCTGGCATAGTATGCACAAATGAACAAACAACACGCAACTAAGAGCTAAATTTCTTATAGCAACGTACTGTATAGATGACGCTACTGACCAAGGTTGGTTGTTGGTTCCTCAGTTTAAGGGCTGCGGCAACGCCATCATGTAGTCCCGTGTACTTTGGGTGTGTGTAGAATCTGTCTGATAACTGGCGTTAATTGTGATGTCTGTATTAGTGTGTGTTATCTGTAATTCATGTAAGGACTGCAGACGATCAATTTCAAGTAGTTCCTACTTTTGCTACCAAATGCTACCGTCAAAAACACCTTGCTATGAACTTGATGCAACTAGATGCCACCACGACCGGCACCTGGTGGCGACCGTTGGAACAAATAGAGCGCTAATCAAATCTAACGTACACATTTAGCTTCACACAATTGTAGTTAGTTGAATGTTCTTTTACATGCAATAAATCTCCTCCGAAGGAAGGCATACTGAGGGATTTTAACGCTCTTAAAAATCCGACGACTTCAACCGGGTTTGAACTTGGGCATAGAAGCTCAGCATGCTACCAACTACGCCACCGAAGCCGCTGCGTTCTTATAGTAACGTATAGATTACGCTACTGGCCTATAAAAAAAATAGTATGCATTGATAAGCAAACAACACGTATCTAAGAGCTTGTGTTCTTATAGCAACGTATAGAAAACGCTGCTGACCTAGTATAGGCCTACATTGATGAACACTAGTTGCCATGGTTACCATGATATCGAGAAATGATGATGCTAATTCTAGATAGATACCCAGCCCAAAAACCTATCCGTGTTAAGATTATTCTGTTAAGGGAACTCTGTGAAGATGCTGCATCATTGAACAAATAAAATAAACGGTTAGTTTGATTTAATCTGGTTAATGATGATCTCAGCTGTAGATGCGTAAGCGGTCTCATCCGGAAGTCACCTCTTAACGTGTTTTGAACGTGAATGTAGCCTACTTAAACTGTCTGCGATGCTCTCTCAAGTACTTATAATATCCTCGTGTCTCTCTTAGCAGCACTCTACTGTCCGTCGACTTTCTCCATGATCGATCATAGCAGGCCTTCTAATACCCGAGACAAGAGACACAAGAAACGAGATAGTCCAACATCAGGGCTGGCCAACACAAGACTTCTCATGTGTCCGGGTCAGTAGAAAGTAGGGAGAAATGCTTATCTTACCTTTGCCGGTGTAAGGTTACTTCATTTTGTAATATAGCACCCGATATGTTATGCTACTTTTCATACACTTTTAGGGACTCGAGACAGGTTATTCGTTAGCCCTGTGCCAATCTGATAACCTGTGCTTTTTGGGGCTGTATCACTGTAACTGTAATTCTTAGGGCCTAGGGTGGGGTAGGTGTTCGGGGACTTGAAATAAGTTTACATCTCGGCATTTGTCTGGAGGGAGTGTGTAAAAACTCATAGTATAAAACAAAGTCCATGATTTTTGGATGTAACGGGTAATCTCTAGAACCACTGGATAGATTTTGATGCGGTTTTCACCATTCTCTAAAAGATTTCTCGAGGAAGGTTTCTGAAGATTTAAAAAAAATGACCAAAGGAAGCCGAGCAGTAACTACCGTGTTGTATTTCAGTGAATCGAGTCGAAGAAAAACCTGCCATCCGTGCGCCTTTTAAGCTTACGCTGGGTAAACCGTTAACAATATCTACAGTAGGCCTATATATACTAGGAGTGTAAGAATTGTTCAGCCTGAAAAGTTCTACATAAAAAGTCCGTGACAGCGTATCTCTTATCTTTAATACATTTCCCACTATAAGTGATTTTACGTTTTCATTTCTTCCAACAATCTCCGTCCAGTGGGAATTTAAAATACTAGCTTTGGAGCTAGTTTCCGAGCTAGCGAACCTATGACCCCAGCTTCGGCCAGCATCAAACTGTCGAGTCATGTCGAATTAAGACTTCAGAGAAAAGTAGCCTATATGTGTCTGGAGTTTCGCTGTTCAAATTTGGCTTTTCTGAATTGCGTCTGTAACCTGCCATCCATGCACCTTTTAAGCTTTCGCTGGGTAAACCGTTAAAGATACCGGGCGAAGCCGGGGCGGGTTGCTAGTTTTGAATAAGCCAGTCTTCCGATTAGTGAGAAATTATTAGATTGTGTTTGAAAGCATTTCTTTTCACTCTTGTAACATTTAGTGTTACCCTAAATTAACTTCACACTTACTGAATGAGCAAGACGATCAGCTGTTCAGTTAGCCGGAGGGGCGACAGTGAGATGGGTGTGACATTAATATCTCTCATCCCTTTTCAAAAATACACTACTTGTCATTTGCCATTCTAATAATAACAATAATGTTTTAATTCATTATTATTACCTTTAACTACTGCGGCTTTTAGAGACGCCACGCCAGAGTGCCAGAATTTTGCCCTGAAGGGGATCTTTAACGTGCCAGTAAATCTACTGACACGGCTCCCTCGCATTTGCGCACCCTCAAATGCCAGCTGAATGCGCCAAAGGACATCTAGCGTGTATGTTACCGCTGAGCCACGCAGCCGGCCAACACCTTCTAATACTATTGTGTTACCGGGTGACTTAGCCGTGGCTGTAGGCAGTCGCTCACATCTGGGAGGCGAGGAGGTTCGAATCCCCCCGCCGGCAAGGTCTTCTGTGGTTTCCCATCTTCCTTCTAGGCAAATGCCGGGGTTGGTTCCTAACTCTAGGCCACAGCCGCTACCTTCCAATTCCTCGTCCTAACATTCACATTTTCCTCCCCAGACAACACTCCACACGCGACGATACTTGTAGCTCACTCCATGGGTGTCCACATGGAAGCAGCTACAAACTCAGGCGTGCCGAACATGTCATCGGACACTCCCAGCACTGAAAGCCATATGCTAAAAAGAAAAGAGAATGAAAATATTTGCGGCTTCGGTGGCATAGTTGGTAGCATGCTGAGGTTCTATGCCCAGGATTGCGGGTTCAAACCCGTCCGAAGTAGTCGTATTTTTTAAGTGTGTTCACAATCCCTCAGCATGCCTTCCTTCGGAGGGGAAGTAAAGCTGGCGGTCCCATGTCATAGATTTATGGCATGATAAAGAACCTTCCACTAATTACACCTGTGTGAAGCTAAATTACAGGTACCAACGTTCGTCGCCAGGAGCCGACTGCGATGGCATCTAGTAACAAAGTTCAGAACTAGTTGGTCGTTGACAGTGACGTTTGGTAGCAAAAGTTGGAACTACTTGAAAATCGAATGTATGCAGTCCTTGCTTGAATTAAAAACAGATAAAACACACTAATACAGCCATCACAATTAACACAGGTTATCAGACAGCTTCTATACACACCCAAAGTACACGGGGCTACATGACCGCGTTGTTGAGGAACCAACCAAAGAAAATATTGTGTTTATTTGTATTGCTGTTATTAAGTTCAATTTTAGGTGTAAACTATGGTACGGTATATTAATATTTATACCATGTCAGGGAATAGAAAGGGCCAGATGATTTCGCGAGGAAAACTGGACTCTATGATTTAATATCAACAAAATTGTTTATTTTCCGAGCATTTGCACACTGAAAGTGAAAATATAACGGGTCAAATGGTAATGAAATCAAACATGAAAAATATAAAGACGGGAGATTTTAAAATTTCAGGACTGTATATTAGCTTTCATTTATATTGTCACATTAAGTCTGGGCTCACATCTAGTGGGACGTGGGTTGGTGACCACGGGACTCCAGCTGAGTCCGGTATTGCTTCCACTTACTTGTGCCGGGCTCCTCTCCGTCTGTTTTCCGGTCGACCTCCCTTGGTCAACTCTTGTTCTTCTCCGACCCCGACGGTATTAGGGTATCTGAGGCGTAGGGAGTCTTTCACTTTCCCGCCTTAATTGGCCCTTGTCTCATCTTTCCTGATCCCTCATTCTTCGAGGAGTCAGACTTCTTGTTTCCTTTTCTCTTTAAGATTCCCGCACTGTTTTTGTTAATTAGCTCCCCATGTATCTAAAGTACCTTAAGTGAATTTTTTGAATCTACAGTACATTTTGTAGGTATTTTCATTCTGTTTCATTTTGTAAGTGTTTTCGATCTAAATTGCAATTTGCGAGTATTTTCAACCTTAATTCCATTTGGTAAGGATTGACGATCTAAATTGCTTTTTGTAAGTATTGTCAATCCCACTAAGTAGTTTGAATCCGCCATACATTTCGTACGCATTTTCATTTTCAATTGCATTTTGTAAGCATTTTCAATATTGTAAGTATTTTGAATTTCAATTGCACTTTGTGAGTATTTTGAATCTGAAATGGCCATTTTTAATCTAATTGCATTGTGTATTTTCAATTTCAATTGCATTTTGTAAGTATTTTGAACCTCAATTGCATTTTGTAAGTATTTCAACTCTGCATTGTATTTTGTACGTATTTTGAACCTAACGTACATTTTGTGCGCGGTTTTTTTTCAAATCTATTCCTTTTGTAAGTATTTTCCTTCTAAATTCCCTTTTTGTAAGCATTTCCACTCTCCTTTATGTAAGTCGCTTCAATCTGAGTTCCATTTTGTAAATACTTTCAGTCTCACTTAATTTTCGTTATGGTTTTCATTTTATTGTGTTTTTCGCTATCACCCAGACCATTAGGGGCCGATAACCTAGATGTTAGGCCCCTCGAAACAATTGTCATCAATATCATCTGAGCCCTCGACCCGCCCCCGTCAAATGTCATTTAGACTCAGTCCAATCCCCTCCAGAAGCAAACCCTAGTTACGCCACTGCCTCAAATTGTTGTTAAATGTGTTTCAGAATGTGTCCACCCTGAAAAGATAGTTTGGTTCCGTAAGGTTCCTGGAGACACTTATTTGAACCTATACTTAACATACCATTGTCGACGAGGAGTACAGACCGACGCAATTGCGTGCTCTTAACGACATGGCGGTCTACATTATAAACGTGAAAGTGTGCGTGTTCTTGATTCACAACAGAGCTGTTATCTTAACAGTAAGTAAAAAGAGTACTTAAGTTAATTTACTGGAAAATGTAGGCCATGAGACTGAAATCAGCATTGTTATATATTATAACAATCAGGTGTATTCGAGATAATGATAGGGCTGCACTTTGCATGCCTAAGAAATGAGGATGACCTTGGCATATTTACCGTACTTAAATGTTTTAAGTTCCCAGCGGGCGTACTGTCGCTATGTTTCAACCATCTTTACTCATTTAAATATGGAAATATTGGTTTGTGGCGAAATGTGCTTACGTATGTAATGTAAGACCAGTTTTGTTTCAGGAGAAATGTAGGAACAAGAGAATCTGTAATAAGTTTAAAACTTGTGTGTATGTGCACTGCCCTCCAAAAGAACCGTAACACTTAGGAAAATATATAATCTGAATACTTTTCAAGAGATAGGCTACATCAGGTGGATGACAGATCATAGGGAGCGCGTGGGACGGGGTAAGGCCCTGTACTGGATGTTCTGCCAACCAATGAAGCATTAATTTTAGCACTAAGGTTCCGTAGTTGGCACTCATGAACGCTCACATCAAACAGACTGGCGGTGGTGTTGGTTGTTTTGATTTGTTCAGTATTTTGATTATTTATTTGAATTTAATTGAAAGTCAATCATGCACTGCAAGGGAGGAAAAATTGCCAAGCACCGGAATGTAAGAATTATGATAGTAAGAACAATATGGCAATTTTCATCTGCCTGGTGTTGGCCATGTGTAAAACTAGTGGGCAATATGGACTTCTCTCGAATAAAAATATATAGAAAATAAATGTGTGCATTTCATCTCTTGTTTTTTTTTTCTTACCCATTCTCCTTTGCATTGCACTAAAATGTGTGGTTTAGGGCTACGTGGAGGGGTGGGTGGCAGCCGGCATGCTAGGCAAAAAGTGAGGTTATGGCAATATAGTGTGTGCATTTGGACAGTTTTCTTTATATTCATCGACTATTTCAACAATTCTGTAGAGTAGGAGAGCATTTTTGATTAGCCTAAAGGTGAATTAAGCTCTAGAACGGCATAACTGTGTCCTTCGTGACAAATCTATTGCTAACATTGATATATATCAAAATGTATTATTTTCCTCTCTGGACGTATATTTCAGCGCCTAGCGAAAGGCGCAGTTATGTTTGTGTTATTTTCATCAATAATCAATAACTCATCGCAGAACATACTGTTAAATTACGTGTAATAAAGGCTACATTCATATGGCTTTTTACTTTTTATGTTGCCAGACTTGCAAGTACAATCCATAGCCTCAGGCGGTGTTCTCTCTCGGAAATTCTATAACCAAAAGTGACGAATCTCTTATACTTACATGATCCTTGGGCTACATGCTTTAATGAAAGCTACTAAATTCAAAGAACTCTTGAGAATTTAAACAATTTACTAAAGCCTACACTAAAACTGGTTATCTGAGAAGCCTGTTGACATTCCACATCTTCAGATAAGTATCACAGTAGTTCTTTGAACACATCAGTAGTCTACAAACAATATTTAATGTTGTAGTTTTAGTTTTCAATCATCACAACAGAATACTTGTAGTTTATTTCCGCATATTACTTAATAATTCTACTGTAGTTTTAGGGCTTACTGCTTAAGCGTATCACAGCAATAGCAGTCACACCGTCATAGCTTAGTTTCCGGCAGGAAGGCTGTTTTTTATGGGATAGTCATTTCTAAGTTATGCAACATTAAAATAAATAGTTTTTTTCGGCGTTTAACCCTTTATAAACCACCTACTATAGAAAGAGTATGTAGGCTATTATCAAATGTGCTAACTTTCAGCGTATTACAACAAAATATCTTGTAGATGTAATATTTCTGATAAGCAAATATTATATCTTTCTAGTTTCATGGTGCTGGATAAAAATTTCAACTAATAAATATAATCAAAAATATTAAAATAAAGTTAAACAATAAAATAAAACATAAATATACAAATTAAAATAAAACACACTAAAAATTAAAACCCACAAAATATTAAAATTAAATTGAGATTATAAAATCAGAAAGTTAAAATTACAAAATTAATATTAATAAAAAATAGATCATTTTTAAAATTTATGTAAAAAACAATAATATTGAATATTTAAAATCAAAATTAGAGCTGAAATAAATATTTTAAATAAAAATTAAAGTAAAATAAAATAGAAACAAATAGTCTGCCCTATAAAGGGTTAATACCTTAATATTTATGAGTAATAATTACCGCACTTGCTAAGTTTTCTGACAGGTTTTGTTATATTTGTTTATGGAGGGCAGAAACTGTCTGAGGGTGTCACTGTAGGTTTGGTAGTGTTTTGTAGAGCTATTTATCGTGCGAATTTGGATCTGACGATGCTCGCTTGACGAGCGAAACGTTTTCTTCTTCAATAGTCGGTAACAATACATATAAATCTTAATCACATGTAATTTATTTCAGGTTATTTTTCACATATTCCAGTGACTGGAATGATTTTTGTGTTGACCGACTGAAAGCTACAATATTTGTTACTTAGGAAAATGTAAGTTGTCGAAAAGTGTTTCATAATTACGTTCATTATGAAGGTTTTATTTTAACCTTAGAATACTAACATTACTCAATTGATGTTTAATACTAATAATACGTTAAATTTACGTTCATTACGAATTTTGTGCAAAGTTAAATGGTTGAAATTAATATATATTTCGTATGTAACACTATTTATATACACTGAATCCTCGGTGGTCTTTGAAATTTAATACGCTAAAATCCGTCTTAAATACAACAAATACAGAAGTCGTTTACTTTGACGTAAATAGCAGTACGAAATCTCTCCAGCCTCTTATACTGTCCCTGGTTCTTATGAGGTTGTTTTTATAATCCCTCTGATGTAATGTGACATATCTACATCAAATTCCCCACCTCTTTGTTATTGCCATGGAGAAACCAATATGTTGTTAAATTCAAGGATAGTTTCCAGGCAATTCTTTGCCCCATGATTATGCCTCTAGAACTGATTGGCATTTTAATAACAAAAGCATTGACATCACCACCATATACCAGTAGAAGCACTGCTGGAAGATGGTAGGGTGGGGACAGATATAGAGGGAATTCTAAGCAGTTAAATTATTCATACACGTAAATTTTACGTATGTTAGTATTGTAGGGTTAAGTATCGGGACAAAGGATCATGTTATGTTAATTTTGACAAAGCGCCTAAAACAAGCAGCAACAACAACAAAAACTGTCCTTAATTGTAAAAAAAATGTGATCTTAAAATGTTTGCCTATTTCTCTCCCCAGGATGGAATATTCTGGCGATGCTACTGGTGGTAGCTTCCAATCGTCCATTCTAATAATTATAATAGATCGCAAGGAATTCAAATTCGTTGAAATTATCACTACTTCATCCTTATCATTCTTATAATCTGCTGTTATGTAATACTCGGCAGTAAACTCGCGAGTTCATGTGTATAATATCGTGTTGAAGATTGAGTAAGCCTTTCACGGAACTGTTAACTTCCACATGTTCAGTTCCATTGTGAAACTTCACCGTGACCTTCCGTATACAGTGTATTTTATATAATGATCTGGCAGACAGCACTTGAGGCGTAATTCAGGGTCAGAGGAAGGCTGAGATATCCCACGGACATCTCCCACTTCGCCAGTCTTCCCACAGGCTTATACTGAATGTTAATGAATCCTTGCATTATGGGTTGGCCTTTGACGCTTCCGTAATGACTGACGTGGTTGTTTTGATAATAAATTGATATTAAAGCACACGGGGCAGAAACACATAGCAGTAAAGAAAAAACTCGATGGAGCTGAAAAATTGAAGTAGTTCAGTCAATTGATCATCATCATAATCGATTTTGGCCAACTAAGGACCACGTAATTACCTCTTCATGATTTCAGTTTTCTCTGGCCCCAGTATTCCTCCATTCCCTTGCTCACAGCTTCTTTCTTTTCAGCTGTCCAATGTTGTTTCTTCTTGGTCTCTGTTTCTGGCTCTAGGAACCCCCCAAATGTGTGTATCTTATATATTTCTGCAAGTGGTTCTGTTGCAGATGTCTTGATCAGTGATGTTCATTTCTTGTACGTAGATCCTTCTTGGTGTTGGCAAACCATCTTTCATAAGAGTTACTTGTATTCGTCTTGTTGAAGTCAATTGATATTTTAATCTTCAGTCGGTCAACACAAAATAATTCCAATTACTGGAATTCGTATGTGAACAAAATAATCTGAAATAAATTACATGTGATTAAGATATATTTCGTTATGGATCTTGAAGAATGAGGAAACTAAGGATTGGCATGTTTCGCTCGTCAAGCCAGCATCATCAGATCCATATATGCAAGACAAATACTGTAGCTCTACAAAACACTGCCAAACCTACAGTGACACCCACATACAGTATCTGCCCTAAAAAAACAACAAGTCAGAAAACTAGTCATCATCATCATCATCATCCAGTTCCAGTTTCACGGGTGTGGTATACAAGCGCTCGCCATTTCTTTCTGTCAGAGTAGAGTTTGTGTCCTCTACGTCTACCCATTGCACATTCCGTTTGTTGATTTCAGAGTTCACTGTGTCTATCCATCGATTTCTTGACCTTCCTACCGGTCTCTTCCCTCTCACTTCTCTGTCGAAAGAATTTCTTGTTGTTCTATTTTTGTCCATTCTCATGACTAGTAAGTGTGGTAATTATTACTGATAAATATTAAGGCATTGAGCAGTCAAAAACGAACTATTTATTTTAATGTTGCAAAACTTACAAAGACAATTATATCAACAAAACAATCTTCCTCCACCAACAACGGTACAGAGGTTTGCAAATTATTTGACTCAACGTTAGTCTTCCAAAATTGTATTTTTACTTTGCATGGCTTAATGCACTAAATATGTTTACAAGGCACTGAAATTACTTCAAATGTTTAACCAAGAGTCATAATTATATTTTCATTTAATAAACTCGAAGTATAATGAATTTTTAGAATTTCCACTAACAGAGGAGCTTTGCTATTGCAAAATGTCTCACGTTTTGCTTATTTCACTTCACTTTACTTTTCATGTGAATTTAGAGCAGAGGGATTTGGGGTCTTTTTACTGATGATCCGAGTTTAAATTATTAAAAGATTCATGAACTATGAATTGAAATCTCCTGCCTTAAAGGATACATACAAGCGCTCGCCATTTCTTTCTGTCCGAGTTTCTGTTCTCCTACGTCTTCCCATTTCACATTAATTTGTTGACCTCACGACTTCAAATAGAAAACGTACCCTCAATTCGTTATGGGAAAGGTGTAATTCCACGTGGGAGAAAATATTACTAAGTAGGGTTACAAAAGATTCTAGCAGTATGTCAATTCTAATAATTTGCACACCTCTGTACTATTGCTGTGATACACTTAAGCAATTAATCATAAATTACTATAGAATTGTAAACTAATATGCGGAAATGACCTACAAGTACTCTGCTGTGATGATGGTAAGAAGCTAAAACTACAACATACAAATAGTATGTGTCTACAATAAATTAATAAGGGTTTCCCCTTCTACTCCAGGCCAACACCGGGATTGTTCCTAACTCAGGACCACGGCCACCTCATTCCCAATCCGCACCTGAAGTACACATATATATATACACACACAAGTATAGACACTACATGAACACAGATTACACTATGTAACACATTTTTTGTCCTTTCAAAGTAAATGCTATTTTCTAATTGATTACTGTATGTCTGAAAAGAAAAGAATCTTCTTCTTCTGCTTCTTCTTCTTCTGCCTTATCCGATACGGACGTTGGCTACCACCATGGCTAACACCTTCTTATCCTGTGCAATCCTGAAGAGTTCCGTGGAAGACAGCCCAAACCACGTTCTTAAATTATCCATCCAAGTTATTCGTCTCCTTCCCGGTCCACGCTGACCTTCAATTTTACCCTGAAGTATAACTTGGAGCTGACGGTATTTTGGATTCCTCATCATGTGTCCCATGTGTTGCAATTCCCTCTTCTTAATTGTGTTTAACAGCTCAGGTTGACTGCTCACACGCTGAAAAACCTCGGTATTACTCACATGAATGATAGGAATAACATAATTATTCATGTCAAACTTAGCTTTTGTGAGCAGGACATTGATATTTGTGACATTAAAGTATTTTCATTTATTTTGCCACTTCTATTCATCATAACTAGCAATGAAACAAAGAAAGAGAAAGATTGTGTTGAATGCAATTAAGATGCGTGGGACATAGTAAAATAACTACCAGCATATATTTAGAAGTGTGTTGCTTTTCCACACGAGCAAAGCAAAGTTTATGGAACATAATGGCCATTTTCCATACTTTTGGGGCATAAACAATCAGGAAGTAACACTTTCAACACAAGGACAAACAGTAAAATTTGTTACATAGTGTTATCAGACAAATTCTACATACTGTACTCCCAAGTACTCGGAGCGAAACGACCAGGATTTACAAGCCCCTATATGAATGAGCAACAACATTATACAACACAGGAACAGTACAGTAAGTTATTGTAATGCTTCATAGCATCACATCGACAAGCCAACTGTTGTTTTGCTTCGGTCTGATAAGCATACTAATTGCCAACCTATTGTTGCTGGAATGCCGTATATTAGCTAATTAAAATGACGCGCAAGTGTATTTGAAAGCCAAAGAACAAACCGATATGCCGATTTGAAAGGCCGTTCCATTGTTTCGCATTGCTAATTTACTTTGATTTAACACGTCGCGCTGTGGGATGGATTGCCGGAAACTTGGGAAAACTTTAAATCTTTGGCAATGTAGACAAAAATCTGTATTATTAGGTGTTTCAAAATCCGGATCTAATATTTGCGGACCAAATCCCAGAGAAAAAGGATGAATTAGACACAATTTTGTATTACAGTAAAACCTGCCTTCAAAGGACCCTTTATTAAACGGAAACTTGTCTTAAACGGAAATATTTGACTGTCCCGTGAACTTACGGGGTGAAAAGCGTGTTAAATTCCCTTCATTAAACGGAAACTGTGTTACGCGGGAAACTGAAAACAACATACTCACTTTAACAGAAATTTATTTATTTATTTATTTATTTAGCGTATGGCTTTTAGTGCCGGGAGTGTCCGAGGACATGTTCGGCTCGCCAGAGGCTGTAGCTGCTCCAAGCGGACACCCATAGGGTGAGCTACAAGTTCCGTTCAATTTCAAGTAGTTACAACTTTCGCTACCAGATATCACTGACACCTAGTGGTGAATGTTGGAACTTTGATAGAGCGTTACAACGAATCCTAACCTAGAAATTTAGCTTCACACAAGTTTAGTTAGTGGAAGGATCTTTTACATGCCATAAATCTATGACATGGGACCGCCGACTTGACTTTCCCTCCGAAGGAAGGCATGCATACTGAAGGATTTTAACTCTCTTAAAAAATCCGACGACTTGGCCGGGTTTGAACCCGCGATGTTGGGCACAGCAGTTCAGCATGCTACCAACCATGCCACCGAAGCCGCTATAGTGGGATGGATTGCCGGAAACGTGGGAAAACTAAATCTTTGCCAATGTAGACAAAAATCTGTATTATTAGGTGTTTCAAATTGCGGATTTAATATTGCGGACCAAATCCCAAAGAAATAGGATGAAATAGACGCAATTTGGTATTACAGTAAAACCTGCCTTCAAAGGACCCTTTATTAAACGGAAACTTGTCTTAAACGGAAATATTTGATGGTCCCGAGAACTTAGGGGGGTAATAAACGTGTTAAATTCCCTTCATAAAACGGAAACTGTGTTACGTGGACAACGGAAATCAAAATACTCACTTTAACTCTATGTCTGACAGTTTATTGCTACGAATAGCGGCTTCGGTGGCATAGTTGGTAGCATGCTGAACTGCTGTGCCCAAGATAGCGGGTTCAAACCCGGCCAAAGTCGTCGGATTTTTTAAGAGCCTTAAAATCCGTCAGTATGCCCTTCCTTCGGAGTGGATGTAAAGCCGGCGGTCCCATGTCATAGATTTATGGCATGTAAAAGATCCTTCCACAGACTAAAGTTGTGTGGAGCTAAATTTCTAGGTTAGATTTCGTTGTAACGCTCTATTGAAGTTCCAACGTTCACCACTAGGTATCATTGATATCTGGTAGCGAAAGTTGGAACTACTTGAAATTGAACGGAACTTGTAGCTCACCCTAGTGGTGTCCGCTTGAAGCAGCTACAGCCTCTGGCGAGCCGAACATGTCCTCGGACTCTCCCGGCACTAGAAGCCATACGATAAATAAATAAATAAATAAATAAATAATTGCTACGAATTCTCGTGCCGCGTATTTTTGTGTACATTACGGTTTGTCTACAACATTCGTAGTCTAATTATACAGAGTAACAGTACGCTGGATTCCAGGTTTCGACATTCCCAAATTCGTGTTTGTGCACTGTTGTGATTATCATGGTCAATAGGTTAATGTTTACCAATTATAGTGCTGATTAGGGCAATTAAACTAATGATACATTGCCATATTGCTGTAATGTCATAGTATTTGAATAATACAAGGTTTGGAACGATCCAACATTGAGTTTAGTCTGAAAATCGTTTTTCGCTTTTTCTCTGCCGGTGAGTTTATATACAAAGGGAGCTGAAGCCATATTATTATTATTATTATTATTTAATCACACTGTACTTGGTGTGACGTGACAGGAGAGTTGTAATATTATCGACTGAGTTATGTATTATTATTTATTTATTTATTTATTTATTTATTTATTTAGCGTGGCTTTTAGTGCCGGGAGTGTCCGAGGACATGTTTGGCTCGCCAGAGTTTGTAGCTGCTTCTATGCGGACACCCATGGGGTGAGCTACAAGGACCGTCCCGTGTGGATGAGATGAAATGAATGAAGATGAACGAGCAAGTTCTATTTCAAGTAGTTCCAACTTTGGCTACCAGATGCCATTTACACATAGCGGCGATTGTTGGAACTTGTTTCTAAAAAAATATAACCTACACATTCGGCTAGACCTACACTCTACCAAATGTAGTGCTAGGTTCTTTTTCATGCCATAAATCTAAGACATAGGCCCGCCGGCTTTACTGACCCTCCGAAGAAAGGCATACTGAAGGATTTTAACGCTCTTAAAAATTAACAAATCTGTGTTGATAAAATGTTCTTGACATATCCTAATTATTTGGAGTCATCGAAGCCAACCAGTCTCAATTTGGTTTTGACCTAGGATTTAAAGCTGGTTGTCCTTCTAGACGCCATGTGTTTATTATTATTATTTTATTTTTAGGTGAAATTTCCAACCCTCGATCACCGGCATTCTTAACCCCTTCGTTCGGGTGAATGACAAGCAGCTACATAGTATGACTCGAATGTTCTTAATCTTAATATTTACCGGAATTTTTGATAGGCCTACATTCTAAGCATAAGAGTTAGTCTTGTAGGCAGCAGACCTTGACGATTCTGTAGCTGTTTTTCTCCAGATTTTCCTTGTTATGTGGTAGCAGAAAACATCGGCTTTCAACCGCGTTGCTACTTAGTAAGTTAGTTAAGGAGATGTAAAGGGACAAATACATTTTAACGCAAGTGAACAAGACTCTACTAATGGGAATTGGAAAATGACAGATATTTGGAGGTTGTAATGGTTAATTTTGTTGTTTCCTTTGGGACAGTCGTGTACAAGCATTGCCGAGGGTATTTTGTCATTGGTAAGCTACGCAGTGTCTTGTATACATGCTGGCTATAACGACTAGGTTCTACTAAACTCTATGGAAAACAAATATCTAACACTCCTTGCTGAAGCAGGCGTCGTCAATGTAGTGGTGCTCCTAGCAGCTTGGCTTTACTACAGTATATTAATCAATCTAAGCTGTACTAAGTGTTAGGCTGATCTTGGAAGGTAGAATAAGGAAAGATAAGAGATGATGATGATGATGATAATTGTTGTTTGAAGGGGCCTAACATCTAGTTTATCGGCCCCTGATGGTTAGGGTGATCGTGAAGATGAAAATGAAATGCCAACTTAAAATTAAAACTAACTACTAACCTAAATACTAGAAGAAGAAATGGAAAAATATAGGAGAATAAGGCAAATAAAGGACAGGAGGAAAAGAAATGCCCTCAACCCTCGAAGAATGCGGATTGAGGGACTTGGAAGGAAGGAGAGCCATGATAGGCAGATAGGAAAGTGAAAGAGGAGAGGGTCCGCCCGACAGATAAGGGACAAAGGGGGAAAACGGACCCAGCTCAGGAATCCTCCGGGGTCGCCAACTCCCGAGCTCACCATCCGTGAGCCCCTGAGGGTGTAGCATTATCTAGGGTGCACCAAAAGTGGTGGGGCTACATACACCCGGCCTCCTTGAGGGCCTGAAAGATAAGAGAACGTCCATGCCATTTATAGACTTAGAAAAGGCTCTTGATAACGTTGATTGGAGTAAGTTGTTTGACATTTTGAAAAGGATTGGGATAAAGTGCAGAGGTAGGAGGGTGATCTACAATGTATACAGTAAGGCAGTTTTTCGAGCCGAAAGAATTATATTCATTAAGGTGTAAGGCAAGGCTGCAACTTATTACACATAGGCTACTTTTCACATTGAACGAGCAAAGAAGGATATTATAGAAATTTAAAGTAGGAGTAAAGATTTAAGGAGAAGTAATGTGAAGTCTCAGATTTGCTGATGACATTGTCATCTTAGCCGACACACCAGAGGATTTGAATGAGTATTTAAATGAGGTTTTGAATGAGAATTTAAATGGTATGGACTTTGTCTCGCGGAAAGAATTCATGTTGAAAATTAATGAATTTAAAACAAAAGTAATGGAATGCAGTCCAAAGATATCAGAAACTTATATTGACATAAAAAAGGCAGATGAAAAGCTTAAGGAAGTAGGAGACTTATGCGACAAGGAAGCAAAATAACCAGTGATGGACGAAGCAAAGAGGATATACAAAGTAGCGTGGCATTCAATGGAAGTGAAACTTAGTGTTGGTGCAGCAGAAAAGAGAAGAATAGAAGCATTTGAAATGTGGTGTTACAGGAGAATTATGAAGATCAGGTGGCCTGAATAGAGTAACGAATGAAGAGGTATTAAGACCGAGTGGGAGAGGAGAGATGTTTCTGACGACTACTAATGAAGACAAGATATAGATTGGTAGGGCAAATGCTAAGGCACCCAGGGGTAGCAAAGTAAGTAACTGTTATGGAAGGAAGGGTCGAGGACAAGATCTATGGGGGTAGAACAAGGTTAGAATATGTTAAGCATATTGCCCGTCGGATGCAAGGTGTGGTAGAGATGAAATGATTAGATCAGAACAGGGAGGCATGGACAGCTGCGTCAAACCAGTCAACAACAGAAATCAATCAGTATGGACAAAGCCCAGAATTAAAATGCTCATCAGAGCTGGGAATTGATCCTAGACCTTATGGACCGGTGTCTCAATACGTACACCGACTCACCAGAAGGCGGCGGAATGTTATTCATTGATTTATTCACAATTAGGGGTGTGTCGCCCGGTGGCAAAAGGATATACATAACAATAATTGTTCAATATTTAATTGTTTAACAACTAAATTATAACTAAACTAGAGTATTTACACAAATCGTCAGTCTTTTCTTAAACACACCTATATGCTTGGGGAAAGGCTCTAAGACTACCGCAGGTAGAAAGTTCCAGTTGGCAATGGCACGGTTTATGAAATAATATTTACCATAATTTGTACGCTGTGGTCGGCCCTTAACTCTGAAAGAAATATCACTCCTATGGGCTTTCCCATACGTTTGCTAAGCTCACCCCATGCTGGTTGATTTATATAGACTACGTGTTGTACATAGCGCAGAGTCTAGATTTCACCCTCCTGGCCTCAAATGATTCCCACCCAAGTTACTTTAACATACGGCTCACACTGCTCCTGGAATTAAAGTCCGCCACGGAGCACAAGTCTAGAGGCCTTTCTTTGTACCATTTCCAACTCTTTGTTGAGCCTTACTTGATATGGATCCCAAACCACCGAGGCGTATTCCAGAATAGGTCTTATAAGTGACAAATATCATAATACTTTAGCAGTGGAACTACTTCTTCTTAATACCTTCATTACAAAGTGAAGAGATTTTTAATCTTTAGAAATTACACATCGTACATGACTACTCCATGGCATATCATTCCTTACGCGAACGCCCAAATATTTGCATGAATCTTCTTCTACAAGTATTTCCGAGCCAATGCTACGGAAATCTTGCCTTCACCCTTTCCCTGTTTTTATTAGAGTACATTTTCTTGTATTTATTTTCATTTTATTATGGGGATCTGATCTACAGTCTGTGAGATTGATTGTGTACGTTCTCACTGCCTCTAGCTACTATGTCCGAGAGCACTGTCGTCTCCCTCTTACCATTTCTTACATTCCTTGTGCATGAATGATTTAGAGGCTCATGGCATCGTGGTCATCTGATTCGTTGGTTTCAGTGCTTCCTATCAAAACCTCTGGTAGCACATAGAAGAGCAGAGTGCAGTGTCGTAAAATGTAGCTGGCATACCATCTATTGTTTCTAAAATTAATGTGTTGTTGAGACTGAGAACATCCTGGTACCTTGGCGACATGCGCACCTAGCTTTCTCTCTTCAACCATTCAGATCTTATCGCTCCTGCTATTCTTGAGGATAGTAAATATGGCCCCATTTTGTTTACAGTACGTACATAGCTTCTCAAACCGTGGCCATGTAATGAAGTTTGTGCTGGCTGTAGATATGTCTAAGCTAGATTACTTGGAAATGAAATTCATAATACGAGATAAATTAATGTCTTTGGCACCAGTCCGATTATCGTCTTGCTGCTCACTGGTTGAATGTGAAAGAAATACTGTCCGACACAGGGTAAATCAACATTGTCCATTATGTTTGACCTTGTTCGTGCTGAGACAAGCCACAAGCCACTTGAAGTCATTCTGAGAAAACTGATGTATCTTGAGTACCACGCACGTCTTAAATCTCTTAACAGTCTGTCACGTAAAAAAACTTACTGACCTAGTCCTCCTTCTTCTATCATGTCTAGAGTGCTTCTTGTCTTCCATCATCGAGAGCTTAGTAATAAGACTTTATGTGATCAATCTGAAGGCCAGAGATTAAATTTTCTTGATGAAGTTCTTCTAGTTGGGGTAGCCAATGACCTGGTATCTGAGAAAATAGGCGTGTCCCTTGGATGGGCACGGCAATATTAACATAATAATAATAATAATGTTATTGGTTTTACGTCCCTTTTAACTACTGCGGCTTTTGGAGACGCCGGGTTGCTGGAATTTTGCCCCGAAGGGGATGTTTACCGGTGGTGCGGGCGTGATTTCCTGCTCTGCCAATATCTTTTATTCTGGTCTGAGGGCTGGTACGGGGTACACAGCCTCGTGAGACAAAATTGAGAAGAAGTGGGTTCAATTCCCACCTTAGCCATCCTAGAAGTGGTTTTCCGTGATTTTCCACTAATACTCCAGGCGAATGCCGGCCACGCCCGCCTCTTTCCCAATACTCACTTGAAATACAACAATATACACACTAGTGCAGCCATCGTAATAAAACAGGTTATCAGACAAAAGTTTACACTCGAACACCCCCAATTACATGGGGCTAAATTACCACCATGGCCAAGACTCTCAAATGAAACAACAGCATTGGATGATAGAGTGATCCGGAGAAATCCATGTTTACCTTCCTACAGCCTTGGTAGGACAAAGGGCGAGAGATAGGCTCTTCAAATACACACGGTTTGTGAAGAAATATCCAGTACAGTATTCACTATAGATATTTAAATGTGACAACCTCATGCCAATGGATTTACTGGGCCCTAAAAGACGTCTTCATGCTGGGGCGTATTCAAAGAGGAGGCGGGTATGTTGGGGCTGCAATCTTTCCCCCTCCCTTAAATCATAATGTTTCAGCTTATGATTCTCTCTTAGCACATATTGTTATAACTAGGGACCAGATTCTTAGGTTTTTACCTATTTTTCCTTATGTCTAAATACAAAAATACTTAATACTTCATGAATTATGTAGCACCTAAAAAATGATATAGGAGTATCTAAAAATACCTAATTGCAGTTTTGTTCCATTTATTGTAGTATATTTGTATGTTTAGTCCATATTTTTTAAAAATTAAACCACAAGACAGTGTTAATTCCCAGCTCTAATTGATTGAAAGAAATCCTACCTGTCAGAAAATTTAAATACTTTGGCACTTTTCAGGTTACAGTATATCTTATTGTTTGGTTATTTACTATCAGGAAAGTGGAGATAAATCTCTTATTGTTTCAGAGTTCCCTATATTCTAAATTTAAAAGTTAATTAAACCTCTGGCATCCCGGGTTTTATTGAATTTAAATAATTAACATATTTAAGGAGAGCAAATAGCCTCCGTGGCTTAGGCGGCAGCACGCCGGCCTCTCACCGCTGGGTCCGTGGTTCAAATCCCGGTCACTCCATGTGAGATCTGTGCTGGACAAAACGGAGGCAGACAGGTTTTTCTCCGGGTACTCCGGTTTTCCCTGTCAAAAATTTCATTCCAGCAACACTCTCCACTATCATTTCATTTCATATGTCATTCATTTAATCATTGTCCCAGAGGAGTGCGTCAGGCCTCGGCAGCCGGCACAGTTCATATCCTCGCCGCTAGATGGGGGCTTCATTCATTCCATTCCTGACCCGGTCGGAGACTGGAAGCAGGCTGTGGATTTTCATTTTCAAGGAGAGCAAATATTGGTTAATAATGTGAACTTCTCGGTGATAATTTGATAAAAGACTTATTACGTAAAATATTTTACACTCTCGTTGCAATCGGATTTTCTACTAACAATTAGGCATTAATTTTGAGCTTTACGCAGTTTATGTCAAATTCTGCTACACTTTAAACATAAGAACCTATTCTACCTATTAAAAAACTAAGAGAAACTATTTTATGTTTTTGAAAACCTAAAAATACGGTCCGTAGTTAAAGCCCACTAATGTAGCTGGGCTGTCTGGGCATGCTCTACGGCTGGACTGAATATAATTAGGATGATATTGAGATCCGTGGTTTGAATCCTGGTCCTGGAAACAGCCATCCAGAGTTTGGTTCCCCCTCCCCAAGTTTTCCACAACCCATCTCAAAGAAAATGGATCACGCTTCCCTGCTCGATAAATTTCCAGTGATGACGCATAGTGAATCTTACCGAGACTCGTATAGCCTAACCATGTATTAGTATCTTCACTGTTTTGACCATCACACGATCATCATCTGACCCTGTTCACTTAGGCTTCGATAAGGTATAGTGGATATGTTTACACTTACAGTATGTACAAATTAATTTTCAATGATTGAATTACTAAAAGTTTTTTAACTTGTGTAACGTGTCGTTCTTATTTACATAACCTATATTATTGCTCAGTTGGTCCAGAGCACTTCTATTATTGTTGCGTTATTTTTAATATTGTTTAAGTATGTCATTTGTAGCTCTTCAGCCAGTCAACACGAATTTGACCAATGACTGGACGTATAATATACAAATTTAATAAACTCCTGGAACAAATCATATGTATTAGTTAATTATCACTTAAAATTGGTCAAATTTAGGATGATACATGTAATTTTTTCCAAGAGTGTATTTACATACTGTATTAATAATAGCATGGACAAAACAACAACCCCCAGCGAACGCAGGGCAAATAAATAAATAAATAAATTAATTAATAAATAATAATAATAATAATAATAAGCAGTTTTTTTACTCCAAACCCAAAACCACCCTGGTTTATGAATACCAGAGACGACCTTAAAATGCTGCATCTAAAACCCGACGACGCCTTCAAAGATATCTCGTCCGCAAAGAGATACTGACTAATGGGTTAACCCGAGATGAGACACCGAAACCGAAAAGAAGACACGGTACCACCTGGACAGTGGAGTGCAAAGATGGCGCACTCACAGAGAATGAGGGAATTCTAGGCTTAAATGAAAGCGAAGCAAATTGCCAAGTGTAACAAGACTTAACGTGGTCCTAGATGACCTGCAAGCTTGGAAAACGTTCCCGCTACGCTAGTCACAGTGATTAGAGAGACACGTTGGTGCCAGAAGTTGACCCTGAAGAGTATATTTAACGTTCCAGCACCAACTGTACTAATACGGATCTCTCGCACTGAAACACACTCAAATACAAACTGGGATTTGATTCCACAACCTTGGGCACAGAAGAGAAAAGTAGACTCACAAGCAGTTCCGTAAAAAGCTAAAACATCTACCGCACCCAGCGCTAAAACAACAGTCGAACATCAATATCTCGGAAGTACTTTCGCCGATAGAAATTATTTCCAGTTATTCGAGATATAGAAATACATGAAAAAAAAAGAAAAAAAAAAGGGTTCCATCTTATTATATAATACGCTAAGGCTAAGTTGTATGTATCACAAAACTCATGCTCCTAAACCAGAAGGAGTTAGAAGGTGTGGTTTGTACCAAAATCTTCCAAATCGTCTCAATAGTACAGGAAAAAATCTTGCATTTTTGGAAAAGTCAACGGAAATATATGTATTTGTTTATAAAGTGTTTTTAACCAAATAAACAAGACGATAGCCCCTGTGAGATCTTTGTCGCCTAGAGCCCGCATAGCACTAGAGCCACGCGGGTAGTCTGTACACATGGCGGGCTCACACAACCCACATTATGCGCGAGTTCTCGCACGTGTCCGCTAGTTATCATAAATACATTAATGGTCACTGTTTCCTATGCTGAGCTTCTATGCCCATGATCGCGGGTCCAAACCCGGCCGAAGTCGTCGGATTTTATAAGAGCGTTAACAATCCCTCAGTAGTCGATGCCTTCCTTCCGAGGCGAAGTAAAGCCGACGGGCCCATGTCATAGATTTATGCCATGTAAAAGAAACTTTCACTAACTAAACTTGTGTGAAGCAAAATTTGTAGGTTAGGCTGATTAATGCCCTTAAGTTCCAACATTCGTCACCAGGCGCTGGTTACGATGACATGTAGTAGTAGCCAAGTTCACAGCTAGGTGTCATGGACGGTAGCATTTGGTACCGAAAGGAGTAACTCCTTGAAATTATCGTCAGCAGTCCTTACTTGAGTTTTAAAAAGGCAGATACCACTACTAATACTGTCATCACAATTAACACCGGTTATCAGACAGATTATACACACACCCAAAGTACGCGTTGTTGCAGCCCCTAAACTAAGAATCCAACTGAGTGTTACTACTGGCTTTACCCACTTACTCTCACTATCTCACGTAAAGAACATAATTAAACTGCATTTTCACCCCAACTTCGGATTAAAGACACATATTTTATGTTGTTGTTGATTCTTAGGAACTTGTGGTCATGCAGCCCCATGTACTTCGGTGTGTGAGTAATTCGTCTGATAACCTGAGTTGTTGTGATTGTTGTATATTTGTAATGCAGATGAGGATTAGGAAGGAGGCGTCCTAACCTTAAGTTAGGAATCATCCCGGCATTTAGGTGGAGATGAAGAGGGAAACCACGGAAAACCACTTCCAGGATGGCTGAGGTAGGAATCGAGCCCGGCTCTCCTCAGTTTTGTCTCACGAGGCAGCCCTCAGGCCAGAATTAAATTTCTCGGCAGACCTGGGAATCGAACCCGGACCTCCGCGGAGACAGCCACTACGCAACGAGGCGGCTCCATATTTTATGTCTGAGGATCAAAATATTATTCGAGTAAAATGTGTAAAACTTGACCGGGAAATTAAAATTACTTCAAGATATCGAAAATTCGAGATATAGAAGTTCGACTTTACATGGTTAGGCTATAGTGGCCACACAGAAAGCGGTCTGTCGCGGACTGGAAGTTATCCAGCGGTCGTCACGGCGGTCTGCGATATGGGGACGTCACATAAGACGCGATACATTAGTGTGAGCGGTCCAGTCTGGTCGCTTCCTTCTAGATAATATGTAGTGTGTTTTCATATTAAGTATTGTTGGATATTATTGTTCAGTATGAGCTCGGACGAAGAACAACTCCTTCTCCTATTTGCTTTGCAAATCACAATGAAGAAAATACAATGTTGGGTGCATGACATCAATAAGAAGAGAGAGCAATTACGAGAATACCACCCCTTTTGGATCGAATTGGAATCACACGAGGATAGGTTTTTCAAGTATTTTCGTATGTTGCGAGAATGTTTCAAGGAATTGCACGATTCCATGCTTCAGCCTTCTTTAATACATTTTTATAATGTTCGTGTGAACTGTCGAACAAATGTGTGCATTTACGCACAGTTCCAATAAATACTTCAGTTAACACTCATCAAAATCGAAAGCGTCACGGCGGTCAGGCGGGCAATCTGTAAATTTATACAACCGGATCGCTCGTCGTCGCGACAAAGACTAGCGGGTGACGGGAGACCGCGTTCTGTGTGCCAGGATTGATGCAACTTTGGGGAAATACAACTGGACCGCCTGACCGCCTCGGTCAGATGTCGCTTCCCGCCGCGACAGACCGCTTTCTGTGTATCCGAGCCTTAACTTTGCGCTGTCACTGCCAATCTATCGACCAGGGAAGCGTGATCCATTTTCTTTGAGATGTCCACGATTCTATCAGTCTTCCCCTTCCTTTCGATGGAGGCCATATCAAAGCTTCCTCTTCCGCTTCCCACATACCTTCTTCACCCTGTCCGCTGACATCCGGGCAAACCCCACGCTCCGACAGCCTGTTATCCATCAAACAATACCACACCCCACACTCTACTTCATATAATACACTGGACAGCTCTCCATGTGGCTAGAAGTAGTAATTAACAGGGCGCAGATTGTTATGACGAATCATCTTTTAATTGGTTCACCACAAACATTGCTAGCTTATACCGAACTCCTGATCATAGTTCCCACGTTGTAAACATGCTTATTTATTACGTCATATTTTTGTCGTTTTAGGTAGATTTCATTAGAAAGGTACCTGTTGCAAAGGGTACCATGTTGAAACTTCCGGAAAATTTCGACATATCTTCGCGTTTCACATCCCCCAGGCCCCAAACCACCAACAGTTCTAATATATCACTATCTTGTCCACAAGATAACTACTGTCATTTTGCACTAATCGCTTTCAAATTTATACAAAAAATATAACCAATCAAATTCTCGTTCGTTGAGTAAAATTGGACCAAGGGGATGGACATAGAGGCCCTTTTTCGAAAAAATGAAATATCGATCAAACTTTCTTAATTGAAAAATAGAATCCATTCAAAGTTTATAGACTACTATTCTTCGGATAATAGTCGAAAACCTATCTCGGTAACGTTTTTGATAGCACCAATCATTGACCAAAGAAGTGGGGAAAATAGGGAGTGTTTAGAGAAAAAATTAGCTTAATATCAACACCGTTTAAAATGGTCAATAGTCCTCTAAAAACCTATAACTTTTGTCTTAAAGATTTTTGATATGACCCACCCTTACGCCAAGAGTAAAACGTTTTCTCTTTCCTGCAGCTAAGTTTTACTTCCATCGAGTGCCACGCTCCAGACAATGGCTTTCAAAAATGACTTCCTAACACCTAAATCTATATTCGATGTCAACAGATTCCTTTCCTGTAGAAATTCTTTACTTGCCTGTGCCAAACTACTTGTAATATCCTCTTTGCTTCGTCCATCACTGGTTATTTTGCTTCCTAAGTAACAGAAGTCTCCAACTTCCTGTAGCCTTTCACCTGCCAATTTGACGTCCATAGAGGTTTCTGATTTCTTTCGGCTGCATTTCATTATTTTTGTTTCACATTTATTAATTGTCATCATAAATTCTTTCTTCAAGACAGTAATATGTTTTATTGTTGTACTAGCTTCGCCCGGTATTTTTTTTAACGGTTTACCCAGCGTAAGCTTAAAAGGCGCACGGACAGCAGGTCCCAGACGCAATTCAGAAAAGCGAGGTGAACAGCGAAACTCCAAACACATATACTCTTCTCTGAAGTCTTAACTCGACAGTTTGATGTTGGCCGAAACTGGGGTGATAGGCAGGCTCGCTAGCTAGCTCATTAACGCGCTCCGAAGCTAGTAGTTAAAATTTCCACTGAATGGATATCTCTACTTAGTATAAAACCGTCTCCGATTCTTGGATGTTACGGGTAAACTCGGGAACCACTCGATGGATTTTGATGCGGTTTTCACTATTCTGTAAAGGATATCTCGCGGATGATTTCTGTAGAAAATGATTTATTTATGATCAAAGGAAGCCGTGCAGTAACGATTTCAGTGGAAAAGTCGGAAAAAAAAACTGGCATCCGAGCGCTTTGTAAGCTTACGCTGGCCAAACCGTTAAAAATATCTGGATACTATGAGTGTAAGAATTGTTCAGCATGGAAAGTGCTACAAAAAAAAGTCCGCGAGAGCATATATCTATCTTCAATACATCGCCCAATATAAGTATTTTTACGTTTTAATTTCTTCCAACCATGTCCATTCAACTACTGAGGCGACAGTTTACGAGCTAGCTAAGGGCGAGTCTATCATCCCTGTTACAGCCTAGCTAGCGAGCGAACCTATTGCTCCAGATACAGCCAGCAGCAAACCGCTGAGTCGTGTTGAGTTAAGACTTCTGAGAAGGGTGGTTGTGTTTGGGGTTTCCCTGGAAGACCAACTCGGGTTTTCTTCATTTCGCCTGTGAACTTTTCGTTCCGCAAAATTCACAGTCAAGTTAAGATTGGACGGAAGGGGGATTTGTTTTCCATGCACTTCGCCATTCTTAAATTACGTCTGACAAGAATTTGTTGCACATGCATCTCCATGATAATATAATTAATAGTCCAGTCAGGGATTAAAACCCATCATGCCGAGACGTAAAACTGATATTGGTCGTTGTTCATGACATTTGAAAAAAAAAAAAAAGGCTTATCACGTAATGCATTCATAACTGTTCCCGGGCGAAGCCGGGTCGGGTTGCTAGTTGTTAAAATAAATGAAAACTTAAAAACACTTATAGTGGGCGATATATTGAAGATACGAGATATGCTATCGGGAACTTTTCTGTAGAACATTTCATGCTGACAATTCTTACTCTTAGTAGGCCTAAGGTATATATTTTTAACGGTTTACCCAGCGTAAGTTTAAAAGGCGCACGGACGGCAGGTTTTTCTTCGACTCGATACACTTTCCTTTTGGTCATAAATGAATGTTTTTCTACAGAAACCTTCCTCGAGAAATCCTTTACAGAATGGTGAAAACCGCATCAAAACCCATCCAGTGGTTCTCGAGATTACCCGTTACATCCAAGAATCAGAGACTTTGTTTTATAATATGTAGAGATGATTGGGAGAAATTGAAGTATTGGAAGCCATTTTTCAGTGTTGCCTAGGAATCTATTATAATAGCGTGCCTTTCAGTCGGTCAGCACGATCGTGGCTAATTATATTAGGCGGGGAGTGCAAATATTTCAACACCCTAACCTGAAAGAAATGTTACATGGTTACAATACATGTATTGATTGTCACTTAATTGACACACAAACGAGGGAGGGTAATTAATTGGATGTCTAAGGTTATTTACCTTACTCAACTCCTAGTATATTGTAGCAATTATGTATTAGCTTTCTTAACCAAGTCATTACATTTCAATAGACCGCCAGTTAAATAGAAACGGAC
Source organism: Meconema thalassinum (assembly GCA_946902985.2). Lineage (NCBI taxonomy): Eukaryota > Metazoa > Arthropoda > Insecta > Orthoptera > Tettigoniidae > Meconema > Meconema thalassinum. Next base: position 152,395,782 of record OX336396.1, read on the forward strand.
ATTAACTCAGTACAGTAAAGGCTCGGATACACAGAAAGCGGTCTGTCACGGCGGGAAGCGATATCTGACCGAGGCGGTCCAGTTATATTACGCAAAGTTGCATCATATCTGACACACTGAACGCGGTCTACCGTCACCCGCCGGTCTTTGTCGCGACGACGTACGATCCGGCAGTACAAACTCACACATTGTTCGCGTGACCACCGTGTCGCATGGGCGCTCGCAGAGAGAGAAAGGGGGAGCAGGGGCCGTGCTTGGAATCCCGAGAATATTTCTATTGTTCATTGTCACACCAGTTTTTTCATAAATTGAAGTTACTGATAGTTCACTGATTTAGATGTAGGGATAATTCCACAGTTTTATTTAACTTAGTAACTTGGCATTATTTGAAAATATCTCCAGTTATTTAGAAAATCGGCGAAGTGGACGAAGATTACCATTTTAATGAACGGCTTTATTTTTTATTTTTGTCGATACATGGTGAAACAACTACTTTTTATATGTTTTTAAGAAATGAACATAATGGCGATGATTCACAAAGAAAAGCAAATTTCTATGGACAAAAACTAGAAATAACTATTCCTCCCATTCATGCCGTAAAGACAATGTGCCCAACAGTTTCAGAGCAGACAAATAATGAATATCACGAAGCAAGTAAGAAATGAAACGAATATTGCGGGGGAAGGTACGTCTCATTATCTACTAGTGACTTGTAGGTAATGAAATAATAAACATTTCTTCCCCCTCCCCCCAGAAAGTATCCTGCGGCCGCCCAAGCCGTGCCGGCTTCGATTGTTATGACTGAGTGACCCAACTGAAATAGGCTATGTATAGAAACTGTGCGTGAATACACGTATTTGTTTGACAGTCATGCATCCAACAGCGTCTTTTCTTCTTTGTGTTTTGCAAATCAAATAGGAGGAGGAGTTGTTCTTCAACCCAGCTCATACTCGATAGCAATATCAAATAAATTTCGGGAAGCAAGCTGTTCTTGGTTTGTGATGAAAGGGCCAGGTTAAAAATTATTTTAGTTAGTCTGTTATTGTTCATTAACCAACCAACTGATAATGTGTGCATACAATTTCAATCTTCTTTTCCGAAAAGTGTGAAAGTTTTTTTCAGGATGACGGTATATTTCCTGAGATGTTTTTCCTCCATATTCCCTCTATACAAACTGTATTAACATTAGGTAGATTTCATTAGAAAGCTAACCATTGCAATGGGTACCATGTTTCGACTTCCGGAAAATTACGACATATCTTCACGTTTCACATCCCCCAGACCCCAAAACCACCGTCTGTTCAAAAGTTTGTGTATATTTATGTATGTATATATATATATTGACAGTCATGCATCCAACAGCGTATTTTCTTCTTTGTGTTTTGCAAATCAAATAGGTATATACATATCAGTTTCTTGTGGACACGATAACTGCCGTAATTTTGCACCAATCACTTTGAATTTTTTACCGAATATGTATACCTATAAAATCTCGGTCGAGTTCGTTACTGGGCTAAATGGGTCGAAGGGGGCGAAAATGGGGGGGCTTTTTTTCTTTCGAAAAAGTGAAATATTGCTATAACTCTCTTAATATGTGAAATATCGAATCCGTTCAAAGTTCATACTATGTGTCGGATAAAGCCCAAAAATTTATGTTTGAAGTGTTTTTTTATAGCACCAACCATTGACCAAAGGGGTAGGAAAAAGTGTTTTTTTCGGGAAACATTAATCATGTCTCTCTTAATAGGCACAATATCATAATAATTACCTGCAACTTTTGTCTGAAAGAATTTTTGATGTGACCCACCATTACGCCAAGGGATGAGAAAAACAAGATGTTCAGTAAAGAACATATAGCCTACTTCTCCTAAATGCATGGGTATTGTTATAACTCTTTGTCCTTTTCAAGGAGTATAATTGAATGTTGGTTGTAGTAGCTTGTTGAAATACAACGTTCTATAGGGATATTAAACATGAATATGAGGTGCCCTTTGCTAGTGCTACCTCTGTACCAAATTTCGTTCAATTAGGTTTCACCGTGTTTGAATTGATAGGGGGAATCTATTTGTACACATACTTGGCCACCATCTGCAAACTATTGGGCTGATGATCTTGCAGTTTGGTCAGAATATGCTTCCCACATAAAGATATGTTGTTGCAAAATTTGGTAGAGACTAGATTATTAGGTTGGTCATAGTTACATTTTAGCTTTTAACATTTGGGTGGCCGCGATTACGTTTCCGTCAAGATGGCGGTGATATAAAACATGACACTAAGGTGCCCTTTGCTAGTGCTACCTTTGTACCAAATTTCGTTCCATTCGGTTTCACCGTGTTCGAATTGATAGGGGAATCGATTTTCACACAAAGATGGCCGCCATCCGCAAAATATTAGGCTAATGACCTATTACTTTGGTCAAAGGATGCTCCCTCCATAAAGGTATGTTGTTGCAAAATTTGGTAGAGATCGGATGATTAGGTTAGTCGTAATTTGATTTAAGCTTTGAACATTTGTGTGGCCGCCATTACGTTTCTGTCAAGATGGCGGCGATATAAAACATGACACTGAGGTGTCCTTTGCTAGTGCTACCTTTGTACCAAATTTCGTTCAATTCGCGTTCACCGTGTTCGAATTGATAGGAGGAGGGGGGGGGGGGCAGACATTCAGACTCACACACACTCACACACACACTCTCTCACACACATACAGACTCACACACATACACACACACAGACATACACACTTTTTTTCGCCCTGTGTTGATCTCATAACTGCAAAAATCGAAAGTAGGCTAATGATTCCGGAATTATAAGAAAATGCCAAGAGCTATCAGAGGTTGTCATGGCAACACTACTAAATTGATGAGGGATGAGCCACTGCCATCGTAATGTACAGGCCGTAAGGCTCCTACTGTGACGTCACGCCTAGGGTCGTTATAGTCGCAGCAGCAAGTCAGATAGCTCCCTTCACACGCAGTCTCTTCAAACCTAATATAAATTACGCTCCCGCTTTAAGACGTAGAAAAATAGCAATGCTATTTAGAGCTGATTGGCACTTCCATCCGTTACCACTACATACACCTAATTAACTTATCGCTCCGCTTGTTCGAATCCGGCCGATGTAGCTGGTATTTTGAGAGTGAACAAAATGGTACATTGCCGATACATTTACTAGAACGTTGAAAGACACAAAGAGGGCTAAATTGCAGTATTTTGATGTCGAGAATAAGATCTATTCTTGGCCATTTTCTCGTTGTTCACCGATTTGAAAAGGTTTATGGTAGATGCCTTAGAAAACCCCACATCACTCTTGGCTATTCGACAGATCACGTCCTGAACTGCTCGTGGATGAAAAAGCAGAATGTAACCTATCTCTAACTGTAATCAATGCACAGGCCACCCTCAAGGTGACTTAAACAGGGCCTATGCTAACAGAACTTATTTTCTATGACTTACGGTAATCTAACTTGTTTCTTGCATCAGGAATTTACAATGGGTTGTAATTTTGAAATCGGGTATCAATAACTTACACTACATACACCAGGTGCTAACAATCCCATTAATGTAAATACAGTAGCCTACACAAATACTGCCGGGAAAAAATTACCATATTCACTTGAGCTTGATCGAGAGACCATTCTCACAAATAATGTAACTCCGGACTGACTTCAGTAGATACTGAATACTGGATATCGCTTCTCTGATTTGCATACGGTAAGTAACTTAACCTCAGCATCATCATATTAGAAATGTTTCCAGTCCTAGCATAGGCTGAAGTTTGGGAACTTCTTACAATAATTGAAACCATATTAACTAACAACCTACCATCAAGGCGATTAGCTCTTCTTTCCCGAAGAATGGTATCTTACTTTCAGGGAAATGTTAACACACACTCTTGTATTCCCCGTAATGTACAAACAATTTCTAGGAATGTTGTGTATGCATTGCTTTCTTAAATTGTCACTAGTTGAACCCCGTCAATACATGACGACCAAAAAGAAAATATTTAGTGAAGAATTTTATTATATACGTTCTTTGTACAATTATTTTTTGGCACTATTGAAACTTTAAGGGCGTCAAAAGATTGCAACATACTGCTGGCCATGATTGAAAACTTGATGAGGCAAATTGAGACCTATACGTTCCAGAGTTCCCCCTTGAGCTTTATTGATTGTGATAAAGTATGCCAAGCGAATAGGAAAATGTTGCCTCTTAAAAGAAAATGATTGTTTTATCCCGTGTTGTTAAATCAAGTCGAAGGATTAGACCTCTTTGCCTAATTTTAACTGCACTTATTTCCAAATCCAAGCATTTTCATGCATATTTCATATAATTAATATGGAATCAAGTCGAAGGGTTAGATCTCGCCGCCTAATTTTAACTCACTTATTATTTCCAAATTCAAGCAATTTTCGTACATAATTATTTCTTATAATTAATATGGTAGCATTTAGATGCCCTTAGGAAACTTCAGATTTATAAGGAGCATATCTATGGGTCAATCGTTTGGAGTATGTGGAAGCAAATCACTTAATTCCAAGGAATTCAAGAATTCTGAGGAGTCTAATATATACAACTGGCCGCAGGAACCGTCGCTTATAATTTTCGAATATACATTAACGAAGAAATGCGATGATATGCAATTTCATACATTTTAAAACAATATGGACCGTATGCATATGGCACAGTGACATTGGCACCAAATGAAACCAAGGACATAGCATTTGTTCTACTGCCGATTATTCTCTCTTAAATTCCTTGATATATCATTTCCAGTGAAAAATTGTTGCAGTCTGTCAAATATTTTATATTTAGTAAGATTAATTTTGCCATTACAACACCAAAGGTCAAAGTAACCAAGCGTAGATTTCTCGCTACAGAAATACAGTGCAGAACAATGTTTACATTTGTTCGTCAAGGACTATACACTGTACAGCATAATATCTGGAATTGTTTCTGAAATGGCATTTTTATATTAGATTTTAAAAGTGGCTTCGTATTTTTCTACGATTTCCCACTTTTTTGTGGCTAATGTTCCTTTTCGTCAAATGGGTATATTTATTGCAGCATTTCTCTCCAAATTAATGTCATATTCAATAACACTATAGTGGCCTGCATCAACGCAGCCGCCAAATATTAAATGGCAAATAATACTTCCATTGCCAAAAGCAACAGCGTGGTTAGACTCATTGTTATGTACTCGAAACAAATAATCAATAAACAATAATATTCACGTATACAATGAAGTTCAGATACTTTCATTCTCAAGTTTGTTGCTGATGAGAATGCGATGATACTGATCGCCAATAATAAAATCCTTATAATTATTCATGCCAGCAGCAATTTTTGCAATTTGCTTGCAAACGCAGCTCAGGATAACGTCCTGCATTTTGGAATAAACAGTACTAAACTGCTCTAAATAAGCAATTTCCATCACTTGATGTAGGTACAATCCTTTGCATTTCCATGACAGTAAATTAAGCAAGAGAGCATACTTCGCCAACTACTGGAATGAGCATAGACTCACTTCGACAGCCACCGTAATGGAGGGAGTTTATGAGTTAGACTATATGTTCAGTGCTTGTCAAAAGTCGTATTAACACAGGGAAGCCCAATCTGAAGGCTACATTCTGAGCTATCGCCCCGGAATCCAGGTTCGATCCCTGGTTTGCCAAGAAATTTACTTCTGGTTTGAGGGCTGGAACAGGGCGCACTCTTGAGGCAAAACTCAGGAGAGCAAGGTTAGATTCCTATCTCAACAATCTGGGATGTGGTTTTCCGTGGTTTGCCACGTCCACTGCAGGTAAATACCGGGATAGTTCGTAACTTGAAGCCTCGGTCGACAATTCCCCATTCCCCACTTGAATTACAAATGCACACATCAGTACAGCCATCACAATAATACAGGTTATCAGAGAAAATTTTACACACACACACACCAAAGTAGACGGGGCTGAGTGACCACGATGTCTGAGTCCATTAAATGAATTATATTCGTCAATTGTCTCTCATGGCGAAAGCGATTGTGGCCATCTTTTATTTAATAATTTAAAAGTATATGGCAATGTAAATCGTGGAGAATTCCTTACTGTACGGGAATAATAAAAGTAAAATATGTTAAGACAATGTATTACCAATAGGCAGAATTAAAAAGAGGGGATTGAAGAACTTCAACAGGCGTTTGAGTTCGTTTGTTGTTTAAGTAACTTAATATTAGTTTAATGTCGCCTCCGTAGCGTAGCGGTCAACATGGTTAGCTGCCGCCCCGGAGGTCCTGGGTTAGATTCCCGGCTCTGCCACGAAATTTGAAGAGTGGTATGAGGACTGGCACGGGGTCTACTCAGCCTCGGGTGGCCCAAATGAGTAGAGGGGGTTCAATTCCCACCTCAGCCATCCTCGAAGTGGTTTTCCGTGGTTTCCCACTTCGTCTTCGGGCAAATGCCGGGATGGTACCTACTGTAAGGCCACGGCCGCCTCCTTCCCTCTTCCTAGCCTATCCATCCCAATTTTCCATCCCTTCCCATCCCTCATGGGGCCCCTGTTCGCTTTGCAGGTGAGGCCGCCTGGGCGAAGTGCTGGTCACACCTCCCCAGTTGTATCCCTCACGACCAGATGTTCCAAGCTCCAGGACACTGCCCATAGAGGCGGTAGTGGTGAGTTCCCTCGCTGAGTCCATGGGAACCACCAACCTAGAGGGTAAATTGACTAAATAAAAAAAATTAGTTTAGAAGTATGTTGACTGGGTGGACCCGGGAATGAATTTTGCATAGTCGAAGGAGTCTCACCTCAGACGTGTATTTTTATTTCCTAATTATTATTTCTGGCTATTGGTAAGTAATTCTGGTCTGAGGGCTGGAACGGGGCGCACTCTTGAGGCAAAACTAAGTAGGGCAAGGTTCGATTCCTATCTCAACAATCTGGGATGTGGTTTTCCGTGGTTTGCCACTTCCACTGCAGGTAAATACCGGGATAGTTCCTAACTTAAAGCCTCGATCGCCAATTTCCCATTCCCCACTATAATTACAAATGCACACATCAGTAGCCTACAGCCATCACAATAACACAGGTTATCAGAGAAAATTTGACACACACACCAAAGTAGACGGGGCTGAATGACCACGATGTCTGACTTCAACAAATGAATTATGTTCGTCAATTGTCTCCCATGGCGAAAGCGATTGTGGCCATCTATTGTTTAATAATTTAAAAGTATATGGGAACGTAAAACATGGAGAATTCCTTACTTTATGGGAATAATAAAAGTAAAATAGGTTAAGACAATGTATTACCAACAGGCAGAAAGAATAATTGAGAAATAAAAATATGTGTCGGAAGTGGGATTCGAACTGCTTCCATTGCGCGATGCATAAATTAAGATTTTTGAACGCTGCCGTCTGAGCTACCGAATCACCGATGATAGAATGCAATATTAAGTTACTTAAACAACATTCACTCTCAAGAGTCCGTATAAGTTCTTCTACATTTCCCGTTTTTTATAATATTCTATTCCTGTTTATATCGTGGAAACTTCATAATCAATATTCCCCTCCTTTATTATAATTCTTATAAATAACTATTACATTAAAACGCGGTGGACATCCGCCATGTCTGTCATTAACCAAGATGATTCTGCGCATGCGCTTGAGCCAATAATTTTGCAGTTTTGTTTATAAATTTAAAAATTTGTGGTAACATATTTGTTTATTTTAAAGACACTCTGCTAATCTACAGGCCTACAGCTTTCGACAGATTGCTCTACGAAGTGAATCGGTTCTACCGTTCCCTCAATCTCGCGGTAACAAAAATCAGGTTAGTGTTTTAAATATATAGATGGTGGGGAAGGAGAAGCAAGCCACATTATCATTTCTTTCATAATACCGGTAGTTGATATAAACAAACTTTTGACATACCAGCGACTTGGGAAGGAGGTTTCCTGAACTAACAACATTTTATTACCATCCAAAAAAACTTCCTATGAGTCGAAATAATAAGTGATATAGAGGTCCTAACTAAAACATAACCTTCTGTGTGATGACAAACATGCAACGCAAAATTTGCGTCGATACAGTAACCTACCTACAAAATGAACATTTGTTTCAGAAAATAAATAATCCTCATTGTAGATGACGTAAGTAGAAGCGTTCTCAAGTATCACTTTTCACGCGGATACTCATTCATAAAAGATATAAAGAACACAGCACAAAGCCAAATGGTCGGCATTTCTACCCCCTACCGATCAGCTGATCAATCGTTAAGAGTCGCTGCATGATGGCCTGTACATTACGATGGCAGTGGATGAGCCATCAGACGTTGCCATGACAACGCACTTGCACGAGATCAGATTCAGATTTCCATCCGACTAAGTGCGAAGTGGCTTCGGTGACGTAACTGGTAGCATGCTGAACTTCTATGCCCAAGATCGCGGGTTCAAAGCCGGCCAAAGTCGTCGGATTTTCTAAGAGCGCTAAAAATCCCTCAGTATGCTTTCCTTTGGAGGGGAAGTTCCAATGTTCGTTGCGAGTTGCTGGTTGCTGGTTGCGGTGGCATCTAGTAGCCAAGTTCACAGCTAGGTGTCGTTGACGGTAGTATCTGGTAGCAACATTAGGAACTACTGCTTGAAATTGACCGTCTGCAGTCCTTACCTGAATTACAGACTAATACAGCCATCACAATTCACATAGTTTATGTTAGTTAGTTATTGTTGTTTTAAGGGGCGGAACTACGAGGTCATCTGCCCCTACACCGTTTATCAGACAGATTCTACTCTCACCCAAAGTAAACGGGGTTACATGACCGCGTTGTCGCAGCCCCTAAACTGAGGAACCAACCAAAATCTCTGCGGGAGATATAATTTTGCGTGAAGAAGTAACAGACCGTTACATAGTTACACATCAGTGTCGAAACCTTGCATAAGGACAGTGTGACCACAAGTATAAAAATGGACCCCAAATGACAAGAAGGTTACCGTCCCCATAAGACAATAAAACGTTTAAAATATGCATAAAATGACGAAAAACAAAGATAATTAAGCTCCAATCATAAAATACTTTCTCGCAATAAATGAGGTCTGATCCTTCTACGAAACCCTGCATAATCTGCCTATTTTCGCCTATCCCCAAGTTTGTCCGGTAAAATCTACCTCCGCCTTCCGGCGTGCCGAGAGGAGTTTTTTTTTTTCTTAAAATTTCCTTTCTTGATTCTCTATGTCTTTGGTTAAAGATCCTCAACCAATGATTACTATTTCTGGTGCGTACAACGCTACAGGTTTGATTACTGTATTATGGTGTCTAAGTTTTGCTTTCCGAGATATTGCTTTTTTATTATGCCTGTTCCAAGTGATCCTGTAATATTATTGTTATTATTATTATTATTATTATTATTATTATTATTATTATTATTATTATTATTATTATTATTATTACTATTATTATTATTATATCCTAAATGTCTGTGAAGAGATCAGAACTTATTACATTTATGCAAAAGTGAGTCCCTCACCACTTCAAAACTTGCACGATGTATCCTCCAGGATTGGATAAGTTGCTCGTCTCTGTTCTGAAACCTTAGCTTAGCAACAACATTCGATGATTTGCTTCTAGGTCATGGGTTACATCTAGATTGGAAGTTAACAGACAGGAGCAAATATACCAACATTCCAGGACAAGATAGAGCAGTTCTGTTGCCGCCAAAACCTGCTTGTATTAGATAACAGTTCAAATAACTAAATGATTACAAAGATAACACTATTTATTCTCGTGTTACATGTGTAAAGTAAATGTTTTTACGTACTCTACAAACACATATCTTGAAGAATGAAAACGCATGAATTGTTGTCCACAGAACAGCCTCGTGAGGAAATACTGAGAAGAGGTGGGCTTGATTCTCACCTCAACCAACCTAGAAGGGGATTTCCGTAATTTCCCCCACTTCTCCAGGAAAATGCAGGGATGGTTCCTAAATTAAAGCCATGGCCGCCTCCTACCCAAATCCTAACCTCAATTACAAGTACACATGCTTCTACAGCCATCGCAATGAAAAATGAAAATCCACAGCCTGGTTCCAGTCTCCGACCGGGTCAGGAATGGAATGAATGAAGCCCCCATCTAGCGGCGAGGATATGGACTGTGCCGGCTGCCGAGGCCTGACGCACTCCTCTGGGGCATGATTAAATGAATGACAGATGAAATGAAATGATAGTGGAGAGTGTTGCTGGAATGAAATTTTGACAGGGAAAACCGGAGTACCCGGAGAAAAACCTGTCTGCCTCCGTTTTGTCCAGCACAGATCTCACATGGATTGGCCGGGATTTGAACCACGGACCCAGCGGTGAGAGGCCGTCGTGCTGCCGCCTAAGCCACGGAGGCTTCCATCGCAATGACACAAGGCTATTAGAAAGATTCCACAAACACACCGAAGTACACGGGGCTACATAATCACGATATCGGAAAACTCTTAAATGAAACAACAACTTAAATTCTAGACTCTATTTGGTGAGGAAAGTAAGTTGTAGCGAAAACTATCAACACAATTAATGACAGCGAAAAAGAAGAAAAATAAATCAAATGCTCAGTAAGTTATTGCATTATGTACACATTTTTATTAAAAGTTCTGTAAAGATAAGAGTGGTCTTTTTTTGTGTGGGGGGAGAGGGGTTCAAGTATAGAGCACGATATATACGTGTCTAGGGGATTTTTTAAATTTTGTCGATGACGTCGTTTATAAACGTTTGTTTGATGTTGTGGTTTGAATTTCCGCCAAATTGCTCAGCTGTATGAGGTTTCAGTCAGTGCGTCGTTACATGCTGATGCAGTCAGATGTGTTCAGTGCGAGATTTGGTGGTGGGTGAGGAATGTTTATAAATTACTTTTCGTTGTTCAATTTAATTGAAAAGTTGCACTGCACTCTTCTGAAGCCATGGTGAGACAAAGCCATTGGTCGCTACTTGGTTAGACAACGGTCTGGGCGAAACCAATGGCCGTTACTAGGCTAGAGGTATGTCTGGACGAAAATGACTGGTTATACTACAAGCAAGGGAGTCTGGGGCGTAAGCCAGGTTCGGTTTGTGTATGCGTGTCTGTCTGTTAGGTAGTTAGCCCGAAGGCTGGTTGGATCCTCAAAAAGTACCGCCGTTAGGTTATGTGGGTGAATACCCACAAAAACCCAAACCAACGCTATATTGAGGCGTACTAGGCAAGAATAAGACTGAGGCAGTTTGCCATTGCTTTCCTCACTGAGTCAGAACAGCAGTACTAACCCTATGAGTAGAACCTTTCACAACATCCACAGGCACTAGCCGTGCCCTGAATGTCATTACCAAGCACCACCCATACCTCAGTAGCTTCCATATAATCACAGCCATGAGTGAGACTGAGACATCAGTGAAAAGCCACATTTTGCTCTAGCCTGTGCCAACAGACAAATGCAAATATACTGCATTCATCAAGAGATGGCAAACAGGCCATATATGCGTGTAAAGCCTCTTTAACACATGCAATTTAACATGTATGCATTGTTTAGTGTCGTCCATGACGTCATGGATGTAGCCATTTTGTGTCTAGGGGAATTTTGGAGTGTAAGGTATCGCGATCTATGCTATAGATGGGCCGGTCATTCGTGGCTGGTCGCAAGCGCTTGAGAATTCTTCTTAAAGCCCGAATAAAACACTGAATTTGGACATAAGCTGCGGATGACACATTACGCACTTGATTTGCATTGATCACAAATGTATGAAGGCTCACTGTGCGTGGAGACACCATTGCGCATGTAATATGTACCGGTCAAGAACGAATACTGTGTAGAGCCCTGCGCGGATAAACAAATCGTTATCCGCATTCGTCCCGCATCCGCCCCACATCCTCACAACTGTTATCCGCATCGGCACCGCATCCGCACGAACTTTTCCCGCATTCGCAAGTTTGTTTGTTATACGAATCTACTGGCATTAAAATAATATTTTTAATGAGATAAAGCATAAATTTAAGGAAAAAGCAGTTCTCTTAAGCTTTATATGGCATGTGCTTATGTTTTAAATGAATGTTATACAGCCAGAATTGCAACCCTTTCCAGTTCAGAGTGTTAATCATGCTTAATAACATAATTTGAGATTAGCTTACATTTGTCATGAAAAAAAAAAAAAAAAAAACAGCGGAATAATATGTCAAATAGCGCCCGGATGTTGATGACATGTCATCTTTTTACGGATTTTGAACTGTCTAAAGCAATGCTGAAGTACATAGAAACTCCGGACGGGCCACCCCGTCTTCAAATATGTCATGTTTAATTTGCATCTTTTTGCATTTTTTGCTATTTTTCCATTTTAAGAGCATTTTTTCAAGTTTGGTAGATTTTTTGGTAATATTTTAGAAAAATCGGCCTTTTAAGGTCATTTATTTCGAATTTAGTCATGTTACAGCTTTATACACACATCAAAAAAAGTTTTGCATCACCTCGGTTCCAAGAGTTCCGGAACCTTTAAATACAAAGGGAATAGAGATCAACACAAACAACATTTCAGCTCGTTTTATTGCTCATGAGACCCACACATTGCATGTTGTACCATCATACAGCTAGACTTTCAGCATTTGTGGTCCAGATTGCAGTACACACCACTACCTCTAATACCCAGTAGCACGTCCTCTTGCATTGATGCATGCCTGTATTCGTCGTGGCATACTATCCACAAGTTCATCAAGACACTGTTGGTCCAAATTGTCCCACTCCTCAACGACAATTCGGAGTAAATCTCTCAGAGTGGTTGGTGGGTCAAGACGTCCATAAACAGCCCTTTTCAACATATCCCAGGCATGTTCGATAGGGTTCATGTCTGGCGAACATGCTGGCCACTGTAGTCGAGCGATGTCGTTATCTTGAAGGAACGCATTCACAAGATGTGCACGATGAGGTCGAGAATTGTCGTCCATGAAGACAAATGCCTCTCCAATATTCTGCCGATATGGTTGCACTATGGGTCGGAGGATGTCATTCAGGTATCGTAAAGCCGTTTCGGAGCCTTCCATGACCACCAGTGGCGTACGTCGGCCCCACATAATGCCACCCCAAAACATCAGGGAACCACCACCTTGCTGCACTCGCTGGACAGTGTGTCTAAGACGTTCAGCCTGACCAGGGTGCCTCCAAACACGTCTCCGACGATTGTCTGGTTGAAGGCATATGCGACACTCATCGGTGAAGAGAACGTGATGCCAATTCCGTGGGGTCCATTCAGCATGTTGTTGGGCCCATCTGTACCGCGCTGCATGGTGTCGGGGTTGCAAAGCTGGACCTCGCCATGGACGTCGGGAGTGAAGTTGCGCATCATGCAGCCTATTGCGCACAGTTTGAGTTGAAACACGACGTCCTGTGGCTGAACGAAACGCATTATTCAACATGGTGGCATTGCTGTCAGGGTTCCTCCGAGCGGCAATCCGTAAGTAGCGGTCATCCACTACAGTAGTAGCCCTTGGGCGGCCTGAGCGAGGCCTGTCATCGACAGTTCCTGTATCTCTGTACCTCCTCCATGTCCGAACAACATCGCTTTGGTTCACTCTGAGACGCCTGGAAACTTCCCTTGTTGAGAGCCCTTCTTGACACAAAGTAACAATGCGGACGCGATCGAACTGCGGTATTGACCTTCTAGGCATGGTAGAACTACAGACAACATGAGCAGCGTACCTTCGTCCTGGTGGAATGACTGGAACTGATCGGCTGTCGTACCCCCTCCGTCTAATAGGCCCTGCTCATGCATGGTTGTTTACATCTTTGAGCAGTTTTAGTGACATCTATGAACAGTCAAAGGGACTGTATCTTGGATACAATATACACAGTCAACGTCTATATGCCGGAGATCTGGGAACCGAGGTGATGCAAAACTTTTTTTGATGTGTGTATGAGGGAGTTACGTCTCTCAGAGTTAAGAAGAAGCTAGTAGCTGATGCAAGGTAATTTAACATTTTTATCTTGGATGCAAAAGAACGGTACCGTAGGTATACAGATGCTCTTGTTTTCGTCGCAAACCAGTTTTTTGCGGAATTGAATGTTACCTGCTCTGTTGACCAAAGTCAGCAGTGACGGGGTAGAAAGGGGAAGGGGTATATATTCTTGTCTCAGTTCCGCATAGTTTATGGCGAGAGATATCGTTCATTGCCGCATTCAAAATGCTTAAAATAAAACCGAGTGTGTCAGTGCATTTAAAACAACTAGTATCTGAATTTGGTGACAATGTGTTTTTTACCGATGAAAGCATATTGTTTTGTGAACTGTGGAATTAAAGTAGCTGCTGAAAGAAGATTTACTGTAACGCAACATATCGGTTGCGATAAACACATTCGTGCTCTTCATTTTCTCCATTTTATAGTGCATTTTTCGAATTTTTAGGTAATTTATACAGTTATTTTTGAAAAGTTTGAGCATTTATTAATCATTTTTACGGCATCAACATCTAGGCCCTAGCTCATGATATTAAACAAGTTCGGATTGTATTCTAAAAACTATCCGCAAATTTTCTCCAAACATTATTCGCAACTTATCCGCTATCCGCACAGCCATGCAAACTATATCCGCATGGCGAAAATTTTTGTGGATAACCGTGGGTGTATCCGCGGATATCCGCATCCGCGCAGGGCTTTTATCTATACTCAGTGAGCTGCTGCCTGAATTGGATCGACATTTTGCCGGGAATTCCACGTCAGTCGTCACCCCTCTGCCTCTTGACCAATCCATGTTCGCAAAGTTGATGTCATAATACTCTGCGTTGCAATATTACAGCCCACATGCTTCAGTGCCTGGTCAGCTGTATCTCTGGCTTGTACAGTTTGGCAACCTCGTTCTCAGATCACATGGCGAGGCGAGAACTGTCAATCCCATTCTGGTAGCTCACAGAGTATATAAGAGTCTCTCACGGGTTCGTCGTCTGGCTAGGATGTGCCCATGCATTATGTGGTGAGCAAAATTATAACTGTATATAGCATGCTTGCTTATCACTGATTATATAGCTCGCATCAGTCATTCAAGCTACAAGGTTCTTGTCATTGTATTCCAATTCAGCAACTCTTGATAGTATTATGGTTGCAGATGCATGATTGTATCTGCGTTGCCTCTCTATTAACTCATTCATTCGCCTTTATTATAAACGAGAGCTCGAGGCGTGACACAACTGGCCAAGTGAGAATGAATCACGACTTTCTTTGTGTGGTGCAAGATTGGACATTATTAGGGTGTCTAGACGCGTCTACAGACGTCTGCAGTTTTAACATATCAACGCTTTTCATTGTATTTGTAGTGGAGTATACTTTCAATTAACTATTTTAGAACTTAAAAGCCTCATTCTGGTTCCGTATTGATAAACTAATTAGTCTAAACAAGTTAAAGATTCCGCCTGATCAATACTTTTGTTAAATATCATCACTGTGTGGTCATTAGCGGGACATGTTTCGAGGCCTAATTATTAGTTTTGGCCCCTTCATCAGCCGATATGAAAGAAAGGTTGGTTGGTTCTTAAGTTTAGGGGCTGCGTCAACGCGGTCATGTAGCCCCGTGTACTTTGGGTGTGTATAGAATCTGTCTGATAACCGGTGTTAGTTGTGATGACTGTATTAGTGTGGGTATTGAACCCTTCAGAATAGCAGTGTTTATATGTAAGAAATCTTAATCAAGGGGTTGCGCTCAGTTCCAATGTGATGTTTACGTTCGCCAAACAACATGCTCTACTGAGGTAAGGGTCATAGGATTAAAACTATAATTAAGAAAGAAAGGTGACAAGACGTAAAATAATAACATGATTTAATGACTAATAGTGCATAAAAAGAATATAAACAACAATAATAACAATAAATCCTCCCTGAATTTTCCCCTGACAGGAATATCTATCAATGCTGAGGAGTCAGACGGATCTCCCCTTTATTAAAATGTGGATCCTGGTTCCACTAACTTGCAATTTGGATTTTATGTACGCGTAATGACTAACTACGAGGAATGAGTACTTTGAATGACTGTTCGTTTACAACGGGTTAACAGCCACGATGCTTACGAACAATCATCTCGTAAATCAACGTTTACGGATATGGAACATGACACTAATAAAAAAAAACTTAAAAATGTAATGCTGACACACTCACTAAAATCTACTATTTACAGGAATCTCTCTCGAGACCCTCATTTAGCGCGATGACGCACTTGACAATGAGCTGCCAACACCGGCCAATTGCTCAATACACAAGCAAGGAAATACAGCATCGCACGTGACTTCACGGGTCACTGAAATGGAATATAAACATGGAATAAACCAACAACAACAACAAAAGCCTGACCGGCTGATATTACTTTATATGAACAAAACTGCATGTTAAGCTAACGCTTCGGAGATTATCGTAATTCGTAGGCAACTCCCATTTATTTAAACAAATTTTTATCATTGATCAGTTCTTAAGTCTGTATTTCAAGTAATTACGGAGCCACAAGCACTCCCCACTAATGACCTCGCTAGCAACCTTCAGTCCGTCTTGTGAAACATCTCCCCTTTCCTCAATACCTGTCATTGTCCCAACTCCAGTGTGTAAAAATAACTGACCAGCTGTGCAGTTATCTCAAAGAATCAACAGCAACAAATCTCAACCACCTCAACATATGGTCAGACATTAATCAAAATATCCACAATTGCCCTCGCAAGGTCACAATATGGATCTGGCACCAAGCTGACGGAAATCAGTCTACGCTGAAATTCCCGCTTGTAATGACCACAAAATACACACACTCACACATCTGGGAATGACATCACGTTTTTCACACAGGTCGGCTGAGTGGATGCTCGCAAACTATTAAAAAAATATTAAAACCTACGATAGAGCTGACTGCTCTTCGTCACAAATCACATTGCTCCAAAGGCAATAATCTCACTGAATCTGATCAATAATAAACCTTAAAAAAAATTAATTACCCTCCAATCTACTGTATAATTATATTACTTCAGTCCTACTTCTGAAACACAACATATCTCCGAGAGACGTTTTAACCGCATTGCGTAACATATGCGAACACGGTCGTCCACATAGCTACGTTAGTTAAAACAACAAACAAAAACAAGAACCTTCTACTAATAACATATGCGAGCTGTTTCCATGCAAAAGGTGTGTCAGACCAAAACTAAATATACTACGTTAATCACACAAGCAAATTATTTACAAAAACAAAATATGTCCCATATACCATAAGTTAATTTATCAAATAATAAGAATATTATTTTGTACTCATCCTCGGTCAGTCACCCGTCAAAGAACATCAGCAGCCATCTCCCAACTGGATGCTTCTTATCTCATCTCAACCATCTTGACGGAGTGTTGATAGTTCCAGGCTTCTCCCATGGTAAGCGATGTCATCTCTCGTGCTGATTCAAAAAGTTAGATTATTATACACTTGATATCTGACTACTAAATTCGCCGTTTCAGGTACTACTTTCCCCGGAACTGTCTGTTGGCGAATTGTCGATGCTACTGTCCCTACAAAATATAGTACTGTGACTATCTATCACTGAATTTAACACATTTATTAATAATTTCTGTGCCCTCGTGACACGCAAAAGTATAAGTGTCTACGTCCTTAGACGCGCAAAATGTAAAGTAACCTGTGTCCTCGACACACAAAATATAACAAAGTTCCGTCCTCAGACGAACAAAAGTAATAAGCCTCCGTCCTCAGACGAACAAACGTAATAAGCAATGTCTTGGCTCTTCACGCCACTTATAAATGAACCGGCCCTAGGTATAGATAGAGGGGGAAATTATATAAAAATTTCTCAAAATAATAGTGGTACAGGAATGAAATAAATATCACTGAACTCGAAAAATAGCGCAGGTCAAGAATATGCCCATTAATCCTAGAATCGATCGTAGAGATGTTGTCTAGGCGATCTCCCGCGTTAATGCTAGCCATAGCGTGCCCAAGCTAGACTTGCCGCGCTGGTAAGCATTCTTCTCCCATTGGTTCCACATTTTCTGTAAATTGGCGGTTTTTATCAGGCCTTGGTCTCGTAGGAGTGTCTAGTATTTTCATCAGCCACTCACGTTACTGCATCATATTTTTTCTAGGCGCGAATATTACAATGAACATACCAGAAGCGTGTCTCACTGCGCGTCGCTTCTATTTTGAGGTGACCACCACCTGTCCTTCTGAATCATTGCTATGGTCTTTCTTTTCACAATCCTAAGTATTTAGCCTTTTGTCCAACAGCTGCAGGTATTTCCCCAATGTCTCCAGCAAATGCTTGAAATTTCCTCATCTCCGTCTGGCTATTTTCATGATGCTGGTAGAAATATTTATTAATTGAAGAAATAAAACATCGAATCATTTATCCATCAGAGGGTAAAGGGTTCAGTATCTGTTTTTTTTTTTAAATTTAGATATGAAAGAAAACGATACAAGATTATTGTTTTGCGTAACACTAAAAACTCCCTTAAAATTAAATCTTGTATTTTTATATTTCTACATTGCTGGTGAGGTATTAAGCGTTCCATCATTACTGCTGGTTTCCAACCTGTTTTCATGGTGTTCTCAACTGTTGCTGCCGTACTGAACCTGTACATTTGTGTTTTCATTAGCATCTACAGACCATAGTAAGGCGTGTATTAAAAGTGATCATAGTTCATAAGACTATTGACATTATTTATATTACTTTAGGCGTTAAAAATTTTTCAATCTCACTTTATGGTGCACCATACAAGATTTAATTTTAAGGGAATTTTTAGTGTTACGCCAAACAATTATCTTGTATCGTTTTCTGTCATATCAGCTGATGAAGGGGCCAAAACTATTAATTAGGCCTCGAAACATGTCCCACTAATGACCACACAGTGATCATATTTAATGTAAGCATTGATCAGGTGGAACCTTTAACCTGTCACAGTGGGTGAGTGGATAGCGTGTCGGTCTACTAACCCCAAGATTGCAGGTTCGCTTCTGGCCGTGGAAAGTGATTTTTGAAAGGCGGCAAAAATACGACACGCATGTCATACGATGTTGGCATGTCAAAGAACCCATTTGAATTCAGTAGGCCGTTTTCATAATGGCAAAATTAATCTCGGGATTTGCCGCCAACACAAAGTTCCTCATTTCTCTACTAGAAAGCGCTATGGTGTTCAAGGAGCTTAGATATCTAACCTCCTTGACTTTCATAGTGATTCAAGGAACAACGAAATTCGACATGCAAGCTACCCTCTGGGTGTCAAATTACAAAGCTTGCACCCGGCACCCGAGGCCATACGATATTATTGATATTATTATTATTATTATTATTATTATTATTATTATTACTAATTCAATTAACTAGTCTGAGCATAAAATGCATAGACATTATTCATTATGAAGATGATATGAAAAAAGTATCCTTGTTGACTGATATTAATCTTAAATTATAAAAGCCGCCTTGTCAAACACTAGAAAATAGTTACTGTCACATTACATTCATTACTTGTTCCACTTTTGATGCACAGTTTTATGATGTTACTTAATTGAATTTCTCAACTTATAATTTAATTACGGTTATTATCAATGTCGAAATATTTTACAAATCCCATTATTACCGTATATAATTTCCTAGCAAATACACATTAACCATTTTGAACAGCGGACGGAGATAACCAACAAACAGATTCGAGCAGGTCTATGTCCTGAAGCAAACTGTCCCATATGCAAAATTTATTGAAGTGACTGGTATCTCAGTTTTGGATGTGATACGTTGTTCAACCTTCTGATAAATACATATGAATAAACGACATGTTTTTTTTAGCTGGTCAGTGTCCTGAAGCAAACCTCTCCCATGTGCAAAATTTATTGAATCTAAGGTATCTTAACAAAAACCTATAAAGAAAATGGATATCCTTACTATAAGTCATTAATTTAAATAAATGAGAGGTCACAAACAAGAATTAATTAATAAATTATAGGATGTGTGAAATACTTGGTCGTACCATATCTTATCCACTGAGATATCACTTTTGGAAGCGATAACTACCGTCATTTTGCACCAATCACTTTCAAATGTATACATCAAATATAACCATACAAAACCTCCGTCGAGATTCTTAATGGGCTAAATCGGACGAACGGGGTGGAAATGAGGAAGGGTTTGGGGGAGGGGGTGTGAGCTTTTTCGAAAAGGTGAAAAATCGCTATAACTTTCTTAGTATGTGAAAATTCGAATCCATTCAAAGTTCATAGTATTCTTCGTATATGAGCCAAAAACTTACCTCAGTAAAGATTTTTGATAGCACCAACCATTCACAAAAGGGGTGGGGTGTATGTAGTCCCATCACTTATGGTGCACCCTGGATTGTTCTACACCCTCAAGGGCTCACGTCAGGTGAGCTCGGGAGTTGGCGTACCCGAAGGCTTCCTGAGCTGGGTCCGTTTTTTTTTCCTTCTTCCATTGCCTTTGTGGCGGTCCCTCTCCTCTTTACCTTCCCTGTCTTCCTTTTCTGGCTCTCCTTTCTTCCAAGTCCCTTCATTCTCATTCTTCGTGGGTTGAGGGCATTTCCTTTCCTCCTGACGTTTGTTTCCCTTATTCTTATCTTTTGTTTTCCATTTCCTCTTCTAGTATGTAAGTATGTAGTTAAGTTTTAGATATCATTTCATTTCCATTTTCACAATCACCCAAACCATTAGGGGCCGATAACCTAGATGTTAGGCCCCTTAAAACAAGAATTATTATTATTATTATTATTGAATATCCAGAAAACAATACAGGAACCCTATTTTACCAGAGGTACATTAGGGTTATAGATTAAAAACAAAGCAAATACAAATATTACTAACATAGTTTACAAAAAATGTTGTTGATGAATGTGATAAATTGTCCTAAGCAGCACTGCCTCTTGAAAATATGGTACAGCGGTTTTGAAAGTTCCAGGTTACAGCTATAAAGGTGGCATTGTAAATTGTATCTTTCCTTTTCAAAAACAGGACACTCAAATACAAGGTGACACACCGATTGAGGCAATCCACATAAACATGAATAGTTGTCTGTTGCTATTTTAAAACGTTCAAAATAAGACTTGAATTTTCCATGACCAGTTAAAAATTGTGTGAGGACAAAGTTTGGCACTAATAATTTTGATAACAGTCGATTTTGTACTTCCGGGAAGAATATTTCTCTTGTTACAGACCCTTTCAGGCTACATGTCCATGCGATATTCCATTCGTTTAATATGTATTTCCTTATCTGGCTTTTAACGTAACATATAGGAGACTTACTATATGTTATTTCAAGATGTGTCGTAGCCGCTGATTTTGCTAATTGGTCTGCTCTTTCATTACCAGCCAATCCAGTGTGTCCCCTTATCCACGATGTGCATATATGTGAGCACTCCTGAGCTGTTGCCCTGATGTAGACAGCTATTGGGTTAGAATTATATTTGTCATTTATAGAATGCAATGCGGATTGTGAATCACTGAAAATCCTCACTCTTTTATTGTTAGCTTTAACCCATTCTATTGCACACTTTAAGGCCCAAAGTTCTGCCTGGAAAATAGAGCAACTGGGAGAGAGCTTATACTGAGCTGAAAATATTTCAGTATCACTCTCATAAACGACAAAGGCACAGCCAACACTGTCATTTCCATCAAAGCTTGGTGTACGGGAGCCATCAGTATAGATGAAACAGTCATGGGTGCTGAAACAATTTTTATGCAGAAGTTTATAGAATTGACTAGGATGAGAAGATTCCAAGAAATGGCACTTTTGCTCCACAATAATGTCGAAAATCGGCATAGGAGATGTTCTATTCTTCTTCAGTAATGTCAGCTCAGCTTTCCCTATTCCTGTTAAAAATAGTGGTTCTATTCCAGCAATTACAAGTGCTGCATCTGTAGATGTAGTGCGGTATGCTCGAGAAATTCTTAGAGCGAAACCTCTTTGGATTTGTAATAACTTAACCCGAGCCCATTTCTTTTCTAGGGTTGTACGGAAAGCGGACACGCAGTACAGAATCAAAGGCACAAAAGCTGTATAATATATTATTCGTAAAACATCGGAGTTCAGACCCCAAGAAGGTCTACAAGCAATCGCAAGACCTTGTAAAAGCTTGCTTGATTTCAATTTTAATCTATTTAAATGTGCTCTGAATGTCAGGTGTTTGTCAAGCACAACGCCCAAATAAAGAAGTTGATCATCTGATGTTATTCGGTGGCCATTCATAATGATTTTGGGTGTTTCCACTTTTCTTCTCCTTGTGACGAACATGGCTCTAGTCTTAGAAGGATTGAATTGAAGTTTGTTTACAGAACCCCATAGAGACAAGGTGTGTAAAGCAGAGTTTGTTATATAATTCAAATTCTGCACATTATCTGATTCAGTTAGGAGAAGAGCATCATCAGCATAAGCAATAACATTACACCCTGTCGGAAGAGGTAATTGTAGGAGTTCATCATACAAAATGTTCCAAAAACCAGGGCTACATGCTGATCCTTGAGGGCATCCCTTAATAATACATCTTGTAGAAATTGCAGTTCCGATCCGAAGTTTCACTTTTCGATGGCTAAAGTAGGCTTGTATTAAACTGTACAAATTCTTTGGGCAATGTTTTCCTTTTAACTGTGATAAAATTTTAGGCCACCAAGCATTATCGAAAGCGCCTGAAATATCCAAAGATACCAATACGGCCACCTTTTTCATTGAGAATATGTTGCGAATCCAATCAACCACATATAGTACAGCATCTTCGGTTGATTTTTGGGGCGTGAAACCATACTCCTTTTCACTTAAATGTCCATGACGATACATGTGATACATAACGGGATCAATTATTAGTTTCTCGAAAATTTTCCCTAGTATTGGCAGGAGGCAAATAGGTCTGACTGATTTAACGGTACATATTGTTAAGGAACTGTCCTTTGCAATTACTTTAACTATTGCTATTTTCCAGGCGGTAGGAAAGAAATGCAGGGCAAGGCATTTGTTAAAAAGTGCAACAAAAAAGCGAGGAAAACATAGGTGTACGTTCTTAATTATGTTAGCAGATATGCCATCCCATCCGGGAGCTTTCTTGTCATCTTGTAAAAATATGATTCGTTCTACCTCTTGATCTGTGAAGGGTACGTCATCTGCAGTGTCAGGTGGGAGTTGAGAATATATCCTAATCGCTCTTTGTGATTCTGTGTCATTACTTTCATCAGGAAAGAATCCGTTAATTAAAACTTCGGCGGTATCTTGAAACGAAGTGGTGAATCCGTGTTCAGTCTCAATTGTAGTAAGATTGTTATTCAGATTATCTGGCCTCCTTGATAATTTGTAAACAAGTCCCCATGGGTTAGTTTTTTTGGGAAGTGAACAAAATTCTTTCCACCTCTCTAATTTCCTTTTTAAAATCATTATTTTGTATTCATTTTTAACCGAAAACAAGAATTATCATCATCGTCATAGAAGGGAAGTAAGAAGAAACAAGTCCGCATGAGTCACAATTGAATGCGGTGGTCGTTTTGCAGCACGTGGTATCCAATGTTACGTGCATGGTCTCATAAATTACAGTGATGACTTCTGGAATAGATCATTGTACGGTCCATTATCTCACGACCCAACCACAATAGAACAATAGAATTAACAAGGTCCTTTTCCATATTAAAATAAGTGAAATGTCATCATTTATTGCTTGTGAAATCAGCCTTGGGAAGCAATTTTACACATTGGTGAACAAATTTCAATACATAATTACATTGCTGAATGAAATACATTTGCGCTTTTAAACCATGAAAGTGAGAATTTTGTAATCTCTCTGTACAGGGTGTTTCTAAATATCCATTACAGACTTAGAGGGCTTTCATAACCCAGGTCATGGATTGTGAAAGGAAGGGAGCGAAGCAGAATACAGGCTAGTGAGATGAAATTATTTTTCGCTATCGTTTTACCCTCCAGGGTTGGCTTTTCCCACGGACTAAGCGAGGGATCCCACCTCTACCGCCACTGAGGGTAGTGTCCTGGAGCTTGAGACTCTGGGTCAGGGATACAACTGGGGTGTGTGACCAGCACTACGCCCAGGCGGCCTCACCTGCAAAGCGAACAGGGGGCCTGATGAAGGGATGGGAAGAGTGGGACGGTTAGGCAAGGAAGTGGGAAGGAGGCGGCCGTGGCCTTACAGTAGGAACCATCCCGGCATTTGCCCGAAGACGAAGTGGGAAACCACGGAAAACCACTTCGAGGATGGCTGAGGTGGGAATCGAACCACCTCTACTCATTTGGGCCACCCGAGGCTGAGTAGACCCCGTTCCAGTCCTCATACCACTTTTCAAATGTCGTGGCAGAGCAGGGAATCGAACCCAGGACCTCCGGGGCGGCAGCTAACCATGCTGTCCGCTACGCTGCGGAGGCGACGATGAAATTCTTGAGAAGCAGTATTGGAGTGACAAAGGTGAACAGGTTAAGAAATGAGAAGATCAGAGAATTAGTCATGGAGGGAGCATTACAGGGTAGGATAGAGGAATCAAATTGTATTGCCATGTTAAGCGAATGTATGGGAGGAGGATATCCAGGAAGATACACGAGATGAAAATAGAGGGAAAAATACCAAGAGGAAGGTCAAGAGATAAGTGGTGGAAGGGTGTGGAGGACAGCGTGCGAAAGAAAGGAGAAGACTGGACCAAGGTGGTGACGGAGAGATGGTGGGAACACAGAAGACGATGGAGATGCTATGTTCCAAACAGACTGGAAACTGTTCAAGATGATGATGATGATGATGATGATGATGATGGCTTAGAGGGCTTGTAGTGGGGACCAAGACGGTTAAGTTTAGAATAGACAGTGGCGGATCCAGGCCTTGCGGGGCCCTGGGCGATATGATAAGGTGGGGCCCACAACAATAGAAAATTAAAAAAAATCAAATGGAAAATAGTTTGGTAATAATAATAAAATAAAGAATAGTCACAATATTCTGAATACACTACAGTACATTTCTTTAATAATATGAAAAACCTTTAAGTCCCCTTGAAGAAGATTATGAAAACTATGAAATATTAAAATATTACTTTGCGACTTTTTTCCCGGCTGAAGTCTTCTATCATTTCACTGAAATCTAAACTTGCTAATCGTTCACGGGAGGTCATAGCTGCACTGAAAAAAGGAATATGAATTATAAATTAGTTTGAAAATAATAAATAATTAATTAGATAT
The DNA here is from genome assembly GCA_946902985.2 of Meconema thalassinum. Classification (NCBI taxonomy): domain Eukaryota; kingdom Metazoa; phylum Arthropoda; class Insecta; order Orthoptera; family Tettigoniidae; genus Meconema; species Meconema thalassinum. Next base: position 152,420,925 of record OX336396.1, read on the forward strand.
AAAAATCACTGGCGCGGGGCCCCCCGGACCGCGGGGCCCAGGGCGGTCGCCCCCCTCGCCCTCCCCTAGATCCGCCCCTGAGAATAGGAATTAGTGTCCGGAAACGTACAGTCTTCTCGATACCCGCAAACAAAAAACGAAAACCAAATAACACTACAGCACACGTTCGTATTGTCACGGTACAAATGTGACAATGGATTGAACCCCCAATTTCAGGACATGCGATTCCGAATGATCGCATATATATTTTTCTGTGATGATATTATCTAAATATTGTAATGATTTTATTGAGTGTTTATTCGTATGTCAGTTAATTAGATTTCAGAGTTTAAGTTTATAGCAAGATCCAAGTCAGGGTTTAAACATATTCAATGGTAATTGTCTAGCATGCTGGAACTGAGCAGTTTTGTAAGGCTACCGTACTGCTCGGGTCCAAGTTCTGTGAACTTGCGGGGTGAGGGGAAGAGGCAGGAAAGGGTCAGATGAGAAGAGTAGGGTGTGTCATCAGCCCGCCGTGATATCTGGTATTCCTTTCTATTCCAATACTGCTAACATAACGCCGTTGCTCAAACCACTGTGGTGTTGCGAATGAGTGAGTGAGTCACCGATCAATGTATTTGATTCTGTTACTAGGCACGTACCGGGAAACCTCATCACTCGTCACCATCACTCCTCATAGTCCGCGAACCACATTCCTCTCTGGTTCACGCAGCTTGGACCCGAGAGTGTGTTGACACTTCCTAGACAAATGTCTATTCCCAGCATCCAGGGTTTGGCCTGGTGAGTCATAGGGAGTTCAGTATTTGGAAAGTAGCAAGCAAGCTGGCAACGATATAGCGAGGGAGGCGACGATTGACAAGTACACTAATTGGTGATTGGTTAATAATCAAGTAGTGGAGTATTGAAGTCACGAGAGTCATGGGATGCATATTGAGGGTGTGAATGTTTATTGCTGCTAGTATAATCGTACTGGTGCTTAACCTCTACGAACACCGAATATTGTTTTGTTTTTTTCTTATGGTATTTAATGAGAGTAGTGAGTTATTATTATTATTATTATTATTATTATTATTATTATTGTTATCACATTCATTTCACCACATAAGTGGGACATATCAACATATCGTCGGCTTGTTTGCAAGACGGTATGGCTAATTCTCTTAAGGTGGCACGTTGAGAAACGATCGAACAATGGAACAGGTCTCCAAGATGACGGCCTTCTGCATGGTGATATGTAGACCAGGATGTATTCCCAATATTATTATTATTATTATTATTATTAGTATTAGTATTAGTATTGATCAGTGACGAGTGGCCTGTACGATTCCAATATCTCCCATATTTTCGGCGCCACTTACTGGAGTAGGTACTGCTCGGTTCCAAGCTCTGTGAACTTGCGGGATGAAGGGCAGAGGCAGAGTAGGAGCAGGCGAGAATTGAGAAGCCTGTCGACAGCCCGCCGTGTTACCTGACATGCTCGTCTATTCCAATACTGCTAACATAGGGTCTTTTCTGAAACCAGTGTGGTGTTACGAATAAGTCAGTGAGTCATCGACCATGTATTTGGTTCGGTACTATGCACGGACCGAGAAACCTCATCACTCGTCAACACCATTTCTCATAGTCCGCGATACACATTCCTCTCAGGTTCACGCAGCTTAGACTCGAGCAGTATGTCATTGAACGATCAACTGATGCCCCATATCCCCTACATGAAAACCTTGATTTACGAGACCCCTGTGGAACCCGAGGAAGACCTATTGGCACGGGTAATGGCAGCGGCGAATGTTGGAAGATCAGGGATTGGTGATCGTGAGTACCAGAACATGGTACGGAGGAACCGTGTCTGTGTTGACGTCTGTGGTCGTTACATCGATCCCCACCTGTAATATTGGAACCAGACGACAAGCAGGAGTCGGACAGAGCGACAAAAATGCGGGAACTGTGAACGTGTGCTGTGGTGGTATTTTGCGGGTAGCAGGAAGACAGTAATTTTTCGGACACAAGTTCCTATGCTAAACTTAACCGTCTTGGTCCCCACTAACGCCCTTAAAATATGTAATGGGAATTTAGTAACATGTATAAAAGGCAGATATTACTCATTCACACACTTTTATTTATTTATTTATTTATTTATACGTGTCCAGAACATAACATATTATAAGTATATATATACAAAGATTACAAAGTATATGTGCATCTTTATATTCCACGTGATGCCCAGAATTCCGCTGGACGAACTGCCTTATCACTGGCGGCTACCAGATCGTCCATGGAGACAGGTTCTGATAAGTTTCCTGCAGTTGAGTAGGTGCTGGTGGTCTTCATGTTCACCTTACACCGAGATACTCCAGTCCTCGGTCTATTAGGACCTTCCATGTCTCGAATGGGAGGTGATGACCTGCAGCAAGTTCTTCTTTGGGGTTGTCCCAATATTTCTCTGATGATGAGCTACGCCAGAGTTGTATCCGACGGTTTGCAGGTGGTGTCTGAATTGGTTGTGTCTTCTGGAGGAAACTTTTTCTCGATTTCAGTCTTGGTAGTTGATGTTCACTTCCAAATAGGGGGTGTCTTGGGTCCGTCTCCTGCTTCTATTTCAGCTGCCGTTCTTCTTCGGATATCTGGAGGTGCTACTACGCCCATTAGTAGGTGGTATATTTTGTTAACAGGGGTTGCCCGCAGGCAGCCTGTTACAATCCGTCCTGTTTTATTTAGGGCAATATTTACCTGTTAGGCATGGCTGGAGTTGTGCCATACAGGTGCTGCATATTCAGCAGCGGAGAAGCACAGTAAAAGGGCGGATGTGCGGAGGACATCTGGATGTGCTCCCCAGTTGTTACCGGTCATTTTCCTAATAATGTTATTCCTAGCACAAACTTTCATTTTTGTATCTGTTCGATTGTCTTTGAAGGTGAGGGAACGGTCCAACTTTATTCCCAGGTATTTTGGGGTGTCACAGTGAGTGAGTTAGTTGTTGACCTCTCCAGGTTATTCTCACACACTTATCACCATATCTCTGAAATCTTGGGACGTAGAAATTAATAAATTTGCATGGAGGTTTCTTTTAGTTCATAGACAAGTTATGACGAAATTTTTGGAAATTCAATTTCTAACGGGTGAAAAATAGGCTTTTTCGGAAACGTGAAACTTGATGAAAACAAAGAGGATATTTTTTTAAATTTCGAGCGTGAAAAGAGGCGTTGAGAACTTCCTTACATAATATATGCTTTGACTAGCCCAGGCGCCCGGAAACACACACTGTTTCCAATTAATACAAAACACAGAGTATCGAATATTTCTCCTTCTCTCTACGTCGGGGACACAACCTGAGTCGAACACAGACAATAACTAGGACCCTGCGCGGATAAACAAAACGCGCATCCGCACGACTGTTATCCGCATCCTCACGACTGTTATCCGCATCCTCACGACTGTTATCCGCATCCGCACGACTGTTATCCGCATCCGCACGTTTGTTATCCGAATCTACTGGAATATTTTTATATCATAGATAAAGCATTAAGTATTAAAGCAACACATTTAGACATTTGAGGAGAAATTCGTTCCCCTAGGCTATGTGTGTCATTTGCTATGTTTAAAATGAATGTTGTACAGCCAGAATTGCAACCATTTTCAGATCGGAGTATTAATTATGCTTCATGACATAATTTGAATGAGATTAGCTTAAATCATCTTACCTTTGTCATCATCATCATGAACCGGTTCCAGTTTCCCGGGTGCGTGAATGAGCGCTCTCCATTTAGTTCTCTCCAAGAATGTCTCCCCCTCCACGACCTACTGCAAATCCAGACCTCTACCTGCAAGATCATTTTTCTAACCTGGTCGATCCATCTCTTCCTTGGTTGACCTTTTGGTCTCTTGCCTTTCAGTTCTTTCTCAAACCACACTCTAGCTGTTCTTTGTGTGTCCATTCTTTTGAGATGACTGAACCATTTCAGCCTGGCTTCAACACATATCTCAGGGCCCCAGCTGAGTCCGGCATTGCTTTCACTTACTTGTGCCGGGCTCCTCTCCGTCTTCTTTCCTGTCAACCTCACTTGGTCAACTCTTGTTCTCTTCCGACCCCGACGGTATTAGGGTGTCCGAGGCCTAGGGAGTCTCTTCCTTTCCCGCCTTAATTGGCCCTTGTCTCTTCTTTTCTGATACCCTCTTTCTACGAGGGGTCAGCCTTCTTTTTCTTTGGCGTCTCTAAAAGCCAGAGTAGTTAAAATGGACGTAAAACCAATAACATTATTATTCTTTTTCTTTTCATGTTATCTCCTGCCTTCTGATCAAGGCCCTCAAGGAGGCAGGGTGTATGTAGCCCCACAACGTCTGGTGCACCCTGGATGATGCTACACCCTCAGGGGCTCACGGCTTGTGAGTTCGGGAGTTGGCGACCCCGAGGGCTTCCTGAGCTGGGTCCGGTTTCCCGCTTTTGTCCCTTACCTTTGGGGACCCTCTCCTCTCCTCTCCTCTCCTCTTTTCATTATATTTCCTTTTCTCTTTAAGATTCCCGCACTGTTTTTGTTACTTCGTCCCCCGTGTCTCTAAATTCCGTTTAGCGACTTTTTTTGTAGGTATTTTCAATCTACGTTGCATTATGTAAGTTTTTTTTTCTATCTAAATTACATCTCGCGATTGTTTTCAACCTCAATTGCATTTTGTGAGGATTGACAATCTAAATTGCTTTTTAGGTAAGTCTTTCAATGTAGGTTTCAGGGCAGTTTAGTGAGTATTTTGAATTTAAGTTGCATTTTGTAAGCATTTTCAACCTCAATTGCATTTTGTAAGTCATTTGAATTTCAATTGTAATTTGTGAATAATTTGGATTGGAACTGGGATCTTTCAATCTGAATTGCATTGTGTATTTTCAATTTCAATTGCATTTTGTAAGTATTTTCAACCTCAATTGCATTTTGTAAGTCATTTGAATTTCAATTGTAATTTGTGAATAATTTGGATTGGAACTGGGATCTTTCAATCTGAATTGCATTGTGTATTTTCAATTTCAATTGCATTTTGTAAGTATTTTCAACCTCAATTGCATTTTGTAAGTATTTTGAATTTCAATTGTAATTTGTGAATAATTTGGATTGGAACTGGGATCTTTCAATCTGAATTGCATTGTGTATTTTCAATTTCAATTGCATTTTGTAAGTATTTTGAACCTCAATTGCATTTTGTAAGTATTTTGAACCTCAATTGCATTTTGTGCGTATTTTCGATCTCATTTGCATCTTGTAAGTATTTTGAATTTCAGTTGCATTTTGTAAGTATTTCGACGGTACATTGCATTTTGTACGCATTTTGAACCTAGCCTACATTTTGTGGGTATTTTTCAATCTATTCTTTTTGTGATTTTTTTTCGTTCTAAATTCCCTTTTGTGAGAACATTTTGTGAGTTGTTTCAATCTGAGTTCCTTTTTGTAAGTATTTTCCGTCTCACTTAATTTTCGTTCTAGTTTCCATTTCATTATCATTTTCGCTATCACCCAGATAATTAGGGGCCGATAACCTGGATGTTAGGCCCCCTAAAACAACAATTATAATCATCATCATCATCAACACATATCTGATTAAGAGATTGTTCTACTTGAACAAGATGGCGTATCTACTAGAACAAGATGACGTATCTCATATATTTTTTTTATTTTGTCCCTCCTTGTCTTCTGAATCATAGTTCTTAAAAACTTCATCTCCACCGCCTGTAGTTTGCAGGTATTTCTCTTGGATTGGGTACAAATTTCAAAGCTATATGTAGTACCGGTAATTGGTCATGAAAAAAAAAAAGAAACTTAACGAAAAAGTATGTCATAAACATCGGGGTTCTAGTAATGATATTAAACAAATTCGGATTGTAACTTATTCTAAAAACTATTCGCAAATCTACTTCAAACATTATCCGCAGCTTATCCGCTATCCGCACAGCCATGCAAACTACATCCGCATGGCGAAAACATTTTGCGAATATCAGCGGATATCCGCATCCGCGCAGGGCTTTGACAATAACCACTGACTGTCAATTCCAAGGACTGCATTGATTGATTTTATTTTCAATTATCCAGTACGGTACAACATCTCTATAAACATATTTCATTTTACTGACATGGTCTCTTGTTTCTTGTTTTGTCCACAACTGTTGCCATAGATACCTAGCTTTAAAAAAACTGGGACAGCGCACTGTGGGTCAAAATCGAAATCTAGGGGGACAAAATTATTTTTACGTTTTAATCATGAATTTAGAGTGAAAGCAACGTATATAATTTGTTTACTTCATAATAAACATCAGTTGAGACCTTTTTTAAGCTACGTCTACTCATGCAAGAAATTGTCTATGACTAGGAGTTGGATGGAGCATTCAGTTATCTCTTCAGAACAATTTTCTACCCCTAATTTACTTTTAACAAAGTCACAAAGTTCCACTTTTGACATAATCGTCGAACCCAGTGCTTCAAACCGTTGTAAACGTGTGAGAACTGGTTGCGCGGCATCTTCTAAAACGTAAAATAACTAAGTAAGTTGCAAAAAGGTGCAAAAAATCTTATAACAGGCGTAAACTACAAGACTGTATCTACATTTTATCATTAAGTAGAAAGTGACGCAGAGTGACGCAACATACTAAAAATCATAAGTGAAAATATAATTTTAAAAATAATAGTTAAATATTATATAATGCAAATATAGCTGAAGTTACGTAACAATTACTCCTATTAATAACTGAAACACGTTACAAAGATCATACCTTCAGCTGCATGTTCCATCTTAAAGCATCACCTAACCACAAAGACAACCAAACCACAGCCACTTGCATTCACCCTCCAATTCAGACTGCTCGAACAGTGGTGACAGATTTACACTAAGATGCGTTTATATCCCAGAATAGTGAGCGGCAATTATTTGAGAATGCTGTAGAAATAATAAATTTTGATTTTCTTAATTATGAAAATAAATAATTTTGTCTTCCTAGATTTCGATTGATTTCGATTATGACCCACTGTGCAGCGCCCACATATAGCTTACATATGTGGAAAATGTACATACTATTACAACGATTATTACTGAAACCGTTTTATCAAAAAAAAAAAGAAAAAATCGTGAAAACTAATCTTCCAATAATCGGTCGAACACTTCTTCTTTTTTTAAATGGTGTAAAAATCTGAGCGATTGAATAGTCCCTCCCGTCCACCCCTGCCCTCGCTGCTTACATTAATCTGCTTTTAAACTGGGTTGACCTTCTTTTTGGATGACGAAAGCAGCAGTAAGGCAACTTGCAGAAAAAGCAGTAATATAAAGATTTAATTGAGGAAGGAAATACAAATGGGGCATGTGACAAAACGACCATAAAAGTCAGTGGGAGAACGCTTTAAAGCTGCTCAAAATATTGAGATGAATCGAGGGGAAGACTAAGTGGGGACAATTTAATTCCCATATCATCCGTTACTCCTTTGTTAGGAAAAAACTCATCAGTTCCAATCAGTTTAAAAGCTATTAAAATTAACTTGGTTTATAACTCCCCCGCTGGCGAGACGCGTCTGGTCTAGCCTATTAGTAATACAGTGGCGATCATAAAAAGTGCAACCTGCGCAGTAGTGGAAACTTCCAATAAACTGCAAATCAGATATTCAGCTATAATACGGGAAGTCTAACTGTGGCCCTGGAGGATGTTCAAAACTTGAGGTCTTCTCTTACACTCTCGTGTTATAGAATCCATTGCCATTTGTTGCCACGAAGAGTATCTACACTACTCTTGCTGTTACAACCTTGTGTTATAGGATCCATTGCCATTTGTAGCCACGAAGAGTATCTACACTACTCTTGCTGTTACAACCTTGTGTTATAGGATCCATTGCCATTTGTTGCCGCGAAGAGTATCTACACTACTCTTGCTGTTACAACCTTGTGTTATAAGATCCATTGCCATTTGTAGCCACGAAGAGTATCTACACTACTCTTGCTGTTACCTCGTGTTATAAGATCCATTGCCATTTGTTGCCGCGAAGAGTATCTACACTACTCTTGCTGTTACAACCTTGTGTTATAAGATCCATTGCCATTATCGTTGCCGCGAAGATTATCTACACTACTCTTGCTGTTACAACCTCGTGTTATTAGATCCATTGCCATTTGTTGCCGCGAAGAGTATCTACACTACTCTTGCTGTTACCTCGTGTTATAAGATCCATTGCCATTTGTTGCCGCGAAGAGTATCTACACTACTCTTGCTGTTACAACCTCGTATTTTAGGATCCATTGCCATTTGTTGCCGCAAAGAGTATCTACACTACTCTTGCTGTTACAACCTTGTGTTATAAGATCCATTGCCATTATCGTTGCCGCGAAGAGTATCTACACTACTCTTGCTGTTACAACCTCGTGTTATTAGATCCATTGCCATTTGTTGCCGCGAAGAGTATCTACACTACTCTTGCTGTTACAACCTCGTATTTTAGGATCCATTGCCATTTATTGCCGCGAAGAGTATCTACACTACTCTTGCTGTTACAACCTTGTGTTATAAGATCCATTGCCATTATCGTTGCCGCGAAGAGTATCTACACTACTCTTGCTGTTACAACCTCGTGTTATTAGATCCATTGCCATTTGTTGCCGCGAAGAGTATCTACACTACTCTTGCTGTTACAACCTCGTATTTTAGGATCCATTGCCATTTATTGCCGCGAAGAGTATCTACACTACTCTTGCTGTTACAACCTTGTGTTATAAGATCCATTGCCATTATCGTTGCCGCGAAGAGTATCTACACTACTCTTGCTGTTACAACCTCGTGTTATTAGATCCATTGCCATTTGTTGCCGCGAAGAGTATCTACACTACTCTTGCTGTTACAACCTCGTATTTTAGGATCCATTGCCATTTATTGCCGCGAAGAGTATCTACACTACTCTTGCTGTTACAACCTTGTGTTATAAGATCCATTGCCATTATCGTTGCCGCGAAGAGTATCTACACTACTCTTGCTGTTACAACCTTGTGTTATAAGATCCATTGCCATTTGTAGCCACGAAGAGTATCTACACTACTCTTGCTGTTACAACCTCGTATTTTAGGATCCATTGCCATTTATTGCCGCGAAGAGTATCTACACTACTCTTGCTGTTACAACCTTGTGTTATAAGATCCATTGCCATTATCGTTGCCGCGAAGAGTATCTACACTACTCTTGCTGTTACAACCTCGTGTTATAGGATCCATTGCCATTTATTGCCGCGAAGAGTATCTACACTACTCTTGCTGTTACAACCTTGTGTTATAAGATCCATTGCCATTTGTTGCCGCGAAGAGTATCTACACTACTCTTGCTGTTACAACCTCGTGTTATATAGGATCCATTGCCATTATCGTTGCCGCGACGCGACGCAGTTCTGCCAGGGGCTATCGTCTCATTTGTTTAAATGCACTTAATAAACAAATAAAATATATTTTCGTTTACTTTTCAAGAAATAAGACTTCTCCTGTACTATTGAGACGATTTGCAAGATTTTTGTATAAACCGCACCTATAACTTCCTCTGGTTGAAGAGCTTGAGTTTTTGAAACATACGCCTTAGCGTTCTTTATATACAGTATACAGTAGACTATATATGATATTCAAAGTATCGACATCTCGGTGTTTCTCCCCTTAAGTGACAATCTCCACTCCACAATCAAAATATAGGCAAAATCCAATTTCATTTAATTAGGTACGAGTATTCATTTTCGTTATTTTTAGTACAGTAACCTTTCTCTCTCTCTTCGAACCTGACGACATGCCATTTAATATCTTATTGCCCTTGAAACGTACAACTATAAATAAGTATAGAAAGAGAAAAAAGGAAAATTACAACGTGGAATGCGTGTCATATTCATTTCTATTTTTAATGCAGGTGGTTTATGAGGTTGTTCACTGACGCAGTGTCACTTGACTCTCTCCGGCAATACCTTACGCGTGCGTTTTGACAGCGTTGATTATTATACAATGGACTGAAGTAGGGGTCTTCAACCTTTCTTTAATAGCGGAACATGTTTGAAAAGTCTCCCAGGGACTCACAACTGGTGGCACGTGTGTTGGCGACATTTATTATTATACTGGTATTTTGCCGTATTTAATATCGCTATCTGGTATGAGAAATACCGGTATACCGCTCAGGCTTATTATTATTATTATTATTATTATTATTATCATGTTGTAAACCATTTTTCAGTGTTGCCATAGTAATTTAGACATTACATTTTGATTATTATTATTATTATTATTATTATTCATGACTGGCTACGTGGCTCGCCTACTGAGGTCAAGATCGAATCCTGGCGCAGTCAGTTGGCATTTGAGAGTACCTAAATGTGAGGGAGCCGTGTCAGTAGATTTACTGGCACGTTAAAAATCTTCTTCGGAGCAAAATTCCTGCATCCCGTCGTCTCTAAAAGCCACAGTAGTTAAAAGTTAAAAGGGTCGTAAAACCTATAACATTAACTTTAGATTTTTAGCCTATTTTCATTTATGAGAAATTAGGCTTATGAGATCCCACTTTGTCCGTGTGTGAGCGTGCGTCTGTGTGTGTGTGTGTGTGTGTGTGTGTGTCCCTAATAACTTCTAAACGGATGGAGCATTTCAATGAAACTCGGTAAGGTCTTTGTACTGTTTTGGCCGACCTCGACCGTGCCCTTACGTCTCACTAATCCAACATGGCGGCTGTGCGAAATATTCACCGGCATTCTATATCTCCGAACCTATTACTGATATCACCCCGAAATATTGTACGGTGATAAAGGGAACTACTAGACGTTCCCCTATGTGACTTTCTAAAATCTGTTAACTACAAAACGAACATGGCGGTCAAGCAAAGTTGAAACATTTAAATGGACTTCTCTCGTGATTTAACCATCCGAACGCAGAGGAACTTGGTACATCAAATGACTATACAAAGTGCAATGCACTGATATCTAATTTAGGTAAATTGTTTAAATAACCTCAAGGTGGCGGCTGTGCGAAATTTTAAAATTAAGTTTCTTTTTCTTGTGTTCTAATCATGTGATCGAAATCAACGTTTCAATAATGAACATACACAATAATCCTCATCTAATAGTACATAAATCCATAGCCTACATATATTAAAATCCAACATGGTAACCATCCGAAATATTTAGACGGTTCTCTATTAATCTATGATAGCAATCAAACTGAAATTGTGTATTTGTATAGAGGCTATTAACTTAAGTTCACCTATGGGACGTTCAATAACCTGGTGAGCTCAAAGCCAACTTGCCGGTGACGCGAAATGTAAATATTTAAATGGACGTTTCTCGCGATTTAACCATCCGAACGCAGTGAAACTTGGTACGGTATAGGCTATGATTATTTAAATTTTAATCCACTGGCATCTAATTCATTTATTAGCGACACCTCTTCGAAACTTACAGTCAAATTTAAAATCTCTATGAAGAATACCACTTATTTCGTTATATAACGGTAATATTACCCGTTTAGGAAACATTTAGGTTATAAACATTGGTTTCAACTGGACTCCTGTTCTATTTCTTCGATATCGACAATAGGCGATCAATGCAATGTAACATCGTATTACACTATATAATGCTTCCAAAATTTGCTTGCTTAGTGTGAAAATGTGGTTGTGCAGGCAGTAACTGCTTGCATCCGAACCGCGTGGAACTCAAGCAGCTAAGTTTATAATCCATTCTGAACTGACCATTTACCAACGAACACATTTTCACCCTAAGCAAGCAAATTTGAAGGTCAATCACCACTCTCAGTATCTTAACAAAACATCACATGGACTATAACTAACTAGTTGTTAGTTCAACTACTGCTTCAACTAAAGAAGTGTACGTGTTGTAAATACCTACTATCATCCATACTTGTAGACATACATAGTTAGTTTCATAGCCTAAGTGTATTGGATCTGATGATGGATCACTTAACGATCGAAACTGGTCATCCAAGTGTATTTATTAATCTCGTGTACTTTTTTCCTCAGTATTAGGGAACAACCCATCACAATTAGGTACAATCGTGTTGACAATTTGAAAAAAAAAAAAAATCGACGCATTGTAATTAACAACAGCTCTCATGTCACTCAGTATCATTCATATTGTCAGAAAATTATATTTAAATGATTTTGTAACAGGTCTGATTTCCTAGTTTTCTGTTTATTTTATATACTACTAGCAACCCGCCCCGGCTTCGCCCGGGAGCAGTTATGAATGCATTACGTGATGAGCGTTTTTTTTTTTCAATGAACTACGACCTAAGTTATATCCGTTTTACGTCTCGGCATGATGGGTTAAAATCACTTTGACTGGACTATTATATACATTATCATGCAGATGCATGTGCAACGAATTCTTGTCAGACGTAATTTAAGAATGGCGAGGTGCATGAAACACAAATCCCCCTTCCGTCCAATCTTAACTTGACTGTGTATTTTGTGAAACGAAAAGTTCACAGGCGAAATGAAGAGAGGCCGAGTTGCACTCCCAGGGAAACTCCAAACACAACCACTCCTCTCTGAAGTCTTAACTCAACACGACTCGACAGTTTGCTGCTAGCTGTATCTAGGGTAATAGGCTCGCCCGCTAGTTAGGCTGTAACTGGGGTAACTCGTAAACTGTCGCCTCAGTACTTGAATGGAGATTGTTGGAAGAAATGAAAACGTAAAAACACGTATAGTGGGCGATGTATTGAAGAAGAGATATGCTCTCTCTGACTGTTTTGTAGAACTTTTCTTGCTGAACAATTCTTACACTCATAGTATATTGAATTTTTTAACGGTTAGCCCAGCGTAAGCATAATAAGCGCACGGACGCCAATTTTTTTCTACCTCTTCACTGAAATCGTTACTGCTTGGCTTCCTATGAAAAATCCACTGCCTGCTTCCAGTCTCCGACCGGGTCAGGAATGGAATGAATGAAGCCCCTATCTAGCGGCGAGGATATGAACTGTGCCGGCTGCCGAGGCCTGACGCACTCCTCTGGGGCAATGATTAAATGAATGACAGATGAAATGAAATGATAAGGGAGAGTGTTGCTGGAATGAAATTGTGACAGGGAAAACCGGAGTACCCGGAGAAAAACCTGTCTGCCTCCGTTTTGTCCAGCACAGATCTCACATGGAGTGACCGGGATTTGAACCACGGACCCAGCGGTGAGAGGCCAGCGTGCTGCCGCCTAAGCCACGGAGGCTTCGCTTGGCTTCCTATGATCATAAATAAATAATTTTCTACAGAAACCTTCCTCGAGGTATCCTTTACAGAATGGTGAAAACCGCATCAAAAGCCATCCATTGGTTCTCGAGATTATCGGGGATTTTGTTTTATACTAAGTAGAGATTGAGGACTCTCCTAAGAAGAAGACACCACTTAATACACTAATAGACTCGTAAATATCAATTGTTTCTTAAGATTATGCTGATGAAGATCACAATGTGGTAGAAATTAGTTAAAATACCTCTGCTAGTCATTTATTTTATTGATTTTTGGTCGATTACATTTATTGCCATTGGTATTTAATTGAAGAACTGTATGTTATGGTAATGTTTATTTCTGTTTTGTTCCAGGTGAGTAGTGACTTGTGGAAACCGACGAGAATCAGCTGTCTGTGAGTTATTATTATCTTAAATATGAACTTGATTTGGGCAATAGGTGGCTGATGTTTGTTAATTAATTATTACTTGAGACGGATATTTATTGCTCCAGAACTGTTTTTGGAAGGTGTTTCTATGACGATGCAGTCTTTCTACTACCCCGTGCTGTAGTGGCTAGCAGTCTTGACTGAGGTCCTCATTTCGACCCCCGGCTCTGTCAAGAAATTGACCAGAACTCGACTGGATGACCTATGACTGAGATTTAATGTATGTAGGTTTTGCGATCGCCAAATATTTTGTGAACCGATATCGTACGACTCAGAGTGCCGTGAATATTTACTGGTCCAGCAGAACTCTAAAAACAAGCGTTAACGAATGACTTTTTTTTTTCCACTTTTCCGGTTGGGTCCCTATCAAACTGCCACTTGTTTAAATCCCCCTCAGCAAGACCTTTCTATTTACCGAGAATTATTGAATTGATTCAGACATAAGTGTTAAGGTATTCATATACAGTACGTAGTTTTAAAGCAAACTTATTGACATGTTTTCGTGATTAACTAGAAGGTAAACGAATTGTTAATTTATAGTATAGGGGTGTCCTCACTTTTATTTTTGCAAATCAAAATTTGCATTATTTGAGATCACAGCAACTACCACAATTATATATTTCAATATTAACATTTGTGTTTTTATGTCCCCAACTAAATCTATTAGTTATTCACTATTTTACCAAGAAATATAACATATTCTTTCAAAAATACATAATTTCAAATATATTCAGTGTTTGCATGGGGAAATATTTTTTCTCAGTGTTAGTACAGGACATTTCTAATTTAATGATATATTTAATTTGAGACCTTGTTGAGGTTGATAGGTGAATTAGAACTTTACTTAATGATGTTTAATTTGTAAAACAAACACGCAATTCCTAGTTATTAAGAAAATTAAGTTTCATTATATTTGAATTGCAGTCAATGGCCATAGCGGTTTTTTTAAATTGAACGCCCGTAGGCTCCTTATCAAGTTCAAATTCAAGTACAGTGGAACGTGGCTAATTCGAACTTCTATAATTCGAATTTTTCTCTTGGTCCCTAGAATTTTATATACAATCAATGCTAAAAAAATCGTGGTTAATTCGAATTATATTTTGGATAATTCGAAGTTTGTACGTGTAAAAAGCTGATCGGAAGCCAAACAGTTTGGTCAGGAATTTCCAAAAGACGACGTTGTATCACCGGCATGCGGCCCCTACTCGATTGGTTTGCCTACGATCCTCCATCTCGTACGACGACTTTGTTGAAAACGTCGCAGTTTGTGGTGAGGTGACCGTCGCAGAAATCATCGCCGATGTACTAAACTCCGAAAAACAAGATGGTGACGACGCACCTGGCGATGAACTCTTGGAGTAAGTTCCCAAAAATATGTTCCTTGTGCAGCCCAAGCAACAAACCACATCACACAACTTGGGCGTTTTTCTGAAAGAAGAAATGACGTAAGTGATTCTATTTTCTGCTCCTTAAATTTGTTAGATTATTTTATGATGGCCGAGAGACATAATTGTAGGAAACAGGTAAAAATCTCAAACTTTTCTGAAAACAGTAGAATTCTCTAAGACTTAACTAGATTGCTGGTTTACTACTGTCGTTTGCTGGATTACTACTGTCGTTAAATAGGTGAATAGTAACTTACATTTTGGTTTTATTTTATCATTTGAAACTTTTGAGGTTATTCACGATACAGTCATTATACAGTACCGCTGCTTTGTTGAACGTAAATCATTATGTAAACGTAATACAATATATTTTCTCTACACTTTTCAAAGAACTTTCATAATTCGAATTTTTGGATAATTCGAATTTTTTGACTGGTCCATTGAGGTTCGAATTATCCAAGTTCCACTGTAGTTCCAACTTTGGCTACCAGAGATGCCACTAACACCTAGCGGTGAACGTTGGATCCATTTAATGAATATTCTGAGCGTATTTTTGCATGAAACATGTAAAACCATACCCTCAGTTGCTACCATACGTTTGTGAGCATGGAGGAAAGAATAAGCGGAGATGCCCCGAGCTCGTTTGAGTGAAGCCAAGCGCTGCAACCAAAGTGGGCGTAACCGTAACTCGTATTCGGTGTTCTGTGACTTGCATGGGGCATTGTGCATGGCTAAACCTTATTTTGGCCCTGGTTTTTATCGCGCTCCGGTTATGCAACTTTGGAAACGTAATAACAGTAGTGATAAGTTATTTAAAAAAATCTTCAATTTTAATCTCAGCAAATCCCAAATTATCAAACGGCTGTCTGTCAATAATTACGGTAGGCCTACGTAATTTATCAATTCGAGGCTAATCGTCAATTTTCTACCCCTCACAAGGAAAATACCGTATGGTACCGAAACGTATAGGCTATGCCGTATTTTTGTGCAAATATGCGTCCTTTTTAATTGTTCTGTTTATTAATTTTGAGATTCGTATTCTTGAATATCAAAATGTGTACGACCAATGAGTGAAAGTGTCTGTGCTCGAAATTAGGCCTAAAAACTGATGAATGTCTCAACACCAATAAGAACAAAACTCAATTTGGTGTAAATACCGTAATTAGTTCGGCATCATTAATTCCCAAGATGTTCCTTCTTTGGTATAACTCGCATCTTCAGACACCTGTATTCAATTTAATCAGTGTTTCAGCGTATTATTACGTTTTGCCGCGTCTTCCTTACAAAACTAGCCTCGCAAAGGTGCTCTAATATTTATATTTAAGTTGGCTTTTAAAACGATAAGGCAGCTTATTTGTGCCAAGTACCGTGAAGTACATAGTGTATTCTGCCTATCCAAGAAAAAATCTTGACTTGTCATTGCAGTTTTATGTCACTAAAATCCATTACTAGTTGGAGTGGTTTACGGCTTTAAGCATAGGGACAGCCATTTTCTTGCAACCAAAGTGGGCGAGCCGTTTGGCTTCAACAGCTTCCACTAGGCAGCGCAGCGAAGGCATCTGCTTCCTTTCTTTCCCGGGACCCTAATGCTTTCTCACTTTGTGAACCTTTCAGCTGGATGGGTTTTCCCTTGTTGAGGAGGTGGTATACGTGTCGCTTCGCCTGATCTTCAGTACATGCGTAGTAAAATCGCTGTTCCGTCTCATAGGCGTATGATACCAATTCAGTGAATATCGTTCCTGAATGAATTGTATTGTTCTGTATTTGTTGTGCTGTAATATAAAATGTTCAATACAGGCACTGCTTTGTAATTAATTACCGTGCCAGGGAACGGATTTATATGTAGACTAATGAAATATGTACATATATATAATATATATATATTAGTTTTTTTATCGAAATATGGAATTAAATATGGACTTAAAATTACAACAACAACAACAACAACAACAACAAAACACTATAATTTCTATTTAATAACAAAATTCAAAGACGCTAAACAAAGTAGATCTACATGAAACATAATGCTGCATTTTAATTTTAATATGAATATGATCTTTGAAGAACACACAATGTTTTATTCAGTTGCCAAAACAATGGATTGCAAAATGTTATTTTAGGTGCTGGAAAGTGAATCTTCTCCTATTGTCTCTAAAGGTATATTTATATTAACAAACTGCGATCAACATCAGAAGGAGGTAAAGGGGGCATATTTGAACTTCGCGATGTCGGCTGGAGTTAAATCGAACGTTAACATTACACTTAAATCTCCACACACAATTGCAGCAACCATTCCCATTCATTCATATCCAAGGTTCTTTGAAAGTACAGTGGCCAACTTTATTTTTGTTACATCTGCAAATTTACCTGTAACACGATTTAGTTGTTACACAGTTTTGATCACAATCTGTAAACTTTCAGAAAGTGAGAGATGCGAGTATTGAAGCCGTTGAAGTGGTTTTGTGATCTCACCTGCTTAGTCCTCTTTCTTTCTCCCACCTTATCTTATCAGCTCAGTCGTGATGATGAGACGCACTTCAGCTAAATTATTAATTTTTTAAATATAGATGTTATGCTTCTCCATTATTGACAGCACTGCCAATTCAATAGAATGTAATACTTTTAGCCGACATATGGACTATATTGATTTAATGACTAAGAATATAGAACATGGTATACGCCAAACTCCAAAATATGGAGAAATATGGAAAATAAATACTCCATTTCTGAACTCCACACGTCAAGATAATACAAAATTTAATTAAGTTTAGCTTCCAAAATAGATGTGTATTTACATAGAAATCCTTTCCCTGTTAATTACTATAGGCCTAATATAGAGCCTCGGCGAGTTCTGAGAGCAAATCAAACAAATTTTGAAAATGTATTGAAGATAAATTAAGTGATTCAGATTACGAAAGGACCTATCATCGTGTGTTAATGTATATCACAGCTTCCTTCAAAGCGAAATTATTACTCACATTGGGACACTACAGCTTTTAAACTTATTTATTTAGTTATTTACTGTAAACATAAGTAGCGTAGGGGAGAGGGGGGCATGTTGTTAACAGGGGCACGTTGTTACATGTTAGTTTTAAAATCACCCGTGTGGCTGAAGCGCGTAACGATCAGCTACTAAAGCGTGGGGTGCCTGTCTGCAGATGCTGTGAAAACAAGGAAACCATTGCGTGTATTTTAAGAGTGTTATGAAGGTTGAAGTGTTTTTTGAAGTGAAAAGTAAAAATAAATATTCGATTTTGAAGTCATCTGTCTTCTTCTGTGTTGAAGGTAAGTACTTGCATGTCTCTGAGAATATAGGTTGATATCTTACGAAAGAAATGCTTGTGAGAGTAGTTAGCTAGGCTACTCCCCGCCGAAGTATTGACCTTGAATACAAAATGTCGGCCGGTGGGGCAAGTTGTTACAGTACGCTGGGGGCTTGTTGTTACACTGTAACAACATGCCCCATGGTATCATATTATTATTTAATTGCTAATTATTAAGGCCCGGATTGTTGTGTGTTTAAATATTTTTAATTAACTAAATATTTTCTATTTATTTACATATTTTTGCCGTTTTTATAAATAAATACATATTCTGGTGTATTTATTCCTAAGTACATATTTCCTATATTTGGTGGTATGTTGTACTCCTTAGATGATTGCTGCCCACATTTTTGACTCTTGGCAAATCCAGTAATTGGCTTATCTATTTCTAGAATGCACCCTTGTCTCTGTATTGTATTTCAAACAGGAATTCCCAGGTCATTAAGTATAGCAGGGGGACTGGAGTCAACAGTCTCATTAAGCCTCCAATAGTCCTTACCTTGAAAGAAAATTTCACTTGAAATTACAGTGGTCAGCAAAACTTGTGAATATTGACAGATTGCTATGAAAGTTTCTGATATGACCTTTTTTTCTGCTCTTTAGAATGAAATTCGAAAACAGCACATGATTTCGTATCGCGCATCTGCAGTACAGTAAGACGGACTCGGAAACTGAGGCGAGCCCCGGCCTGTTAAGCGGGAACATTTTTTGTACTGTAGACAGGATTATGGATTATTCAAGCAGCTGGACGTTTCAACTATATTTCGAGGAACTGGGGGACACAAATTTGATACAAATTTATGAACATTTTTTGGAAATTTAATCACATATTTTTCACTCTTAAGCGCGTAAATAAATACATATTTCTGAAAAGTTAAGCACATAACTATCCGGCCCTACTATAAACGTATTAACGTATTTGCTAGTTGATTATTATTACCGGTAACATTATTATTTCTCTATACCGACAGTGATAGCTATGCTTGATAACGCGCAGCGCTAGGCCAAGCTCTCTGCTAATTTGGTAGACGTGGGTTCGAGCCCCACTCTCTGCCGACCTTGAAATGGTTTTCCGTGGTTTCCCATTTTCAACTCCAGGAAAATGCTGGGACGGTACTTTCTGACAGGTCACGGCCGCTTCCTTCCACATCCTTGCCCAGTTTCATTTATCTTCATTCATTTCATATTTCATTTACTCGTCTCATGAGTTTGGCGTCAGGAAGGGCATTTGGCCGTAAAAACCAGAATTGCGAAATGTGGTAAATGTATTTCAGGGTTGTCTGTTATATTATTTCGATTTAAATATACAAGATTGTAGTTATAACTATGTCGCATTTTATTATTAAGTTGAGTGTAACAACTTACCCATGGCATATAACAACTAGCCCCGTTGTGGGGCATGTTGTTACAATTTACCACATTAACAAGAAAAATTATTTATACCGAAAATATTTTTACGCCAGTCTTCACATTTTTCATATATAAAGCCAAATACTGATACTTCATTATCACTGCCATAACAGGCTAACAGTTTCCAGGAGAACAGTTTTAAAAAATAAAATTTGAAAATTGTAACAACATGCCCCCCTCTCCCCTACCTTGTGGTAAGGAAACTTGTGTGATGATGGATTTTGGACATCAAAATATCCATTTTAGTTTTGATTTTGCCTTTATTTTGTTATTAACTTACTTCGTATTTAAGCCTTTTTATGAAAGACAAACTTAGCACAGAAATCATGATAAAAATAAGTTTTCGTAGGGTTTTGAGAAGAATAAGAGGGCCCACTTTTTTGGAGCATAATTTTGGAAGTTTGGTACCACCTCCTAAGTTTTTCTACAAGGTTTTGCTGTAGTAAGGTTAAAAACATATGTTTTTAAGGAAATAAGTTCAATAAACAACAAAAATTCTACGAAGGGATCGTTAATATTATAGAAAATATCTGACGTATGACTGTCACCAAAATACCAGTTAGCTTACAAAATTACATGATACCAAGAGAATAATTAAGCTTTCATCTGGAAACAAAAATTAAAAATTCTATCTAAATGCGCCATTTTAAACGTGTATGAAAATCTTTGTTGACCTTTTGTATACCGGTACGTAGATTATACGTTACATTAATTACAATATGGCAGCTTCGGTGGCGTAGTTGGTAGCATGCTGAGCTTCTATATGCCCAAGATCGCGGGTTCGAACCCGGTCGAAGTTGTCGGGATTTTTTAAGAGCGTTAAAAATCCCTCAGTATGCCTTCATTTGGAGGGGAAGTAAAGCAGGCGGTCCCATGCCATGTAAAAGAACCTTCCACTAACTTCAATTGTGTGAAGGTAAATTTCAGGGTTACATTTGATTTGATTAACGGTCTGCAAGTTCCAACGTTCGTCGCCAGGTGCCGGTTGCGGTGGCATCTAGTAGCCAAATTCGCGGCTGTGTCGTTGACGGTAGCAAAAGTAGGAACTACTTGAAATTGTTCGCCTGCAGTCATTACCTGAATTACAGATATCACACACTAATACAGCCATCACAATTAACACCGGTTATCAGACAGATTCTACACACACCGAAAGTACACGGTTATCTACATGACCGCGTTGTCGCAGCCCCTAAACTGAGGAACCAACCAACCAACCAGGTTATTCGTTACCTTAATTACAATATGTAAGAATGCGGTAACTAAGTTATGATCCATCCTGTGTACAGCGAATTGAACTGAAAGTTGAAGAGAAAGGCCGAAGATGTGTGGTCTGTGAAACACATGAGTGAGCAAGGGCAGAAACGTGAGTGAGAGTCGGCAGCCTGCTGGCCTTCAAGGATAGGTTGTAGGTGTGCGAACCAACTTCCTCTCCTTGCTAAGCTCCAGTGACCGCAGTTACCAATAAAAACAAGTGTGGTTGGTCTCCGCGCGTGTGGCTAAAGCGGTCGCGCTCGACCATATGACGCATTTCATTCTTCAGGATCACTGACTGCATAGGGTAGAATGCTAGTCAGCTAGCAAGGGCTGTGGCCACGCATGCGTTCTTGTAAGTGTTCAATGAACTTTCTCTTTCTAGAAACAACTCCATCCCCAGATATGGACAATATGTGGTAAACCTTCAAGGTCGCGCTACAGTATGAGTGGTGGGGAGCCAGAGCGCTGGAGGAGACACCCCTCCTCACTTAACTGCGTCGAGCTCAAGACTATTGCAAGCACAGATTTTAAGCATTAACACGTGATGTCGACAGCATGGCGAATGTCTAGTGACTGCTGTCCCTGTTCCCCCACCACAGACCGCGCCGCACAGTGTGTCGAATCCCAATTCTAGGTGAAAAAAAATAATAACTTCGCTAATAGTGCTGGGATTCTATTAAAAGTTGGCAATATACCGTTTTCGAGGTCGCTGAATTAATTTCTGACATCGTCTAAAGTGTACGATCTTCGGGAGTAAATATATAGGGGTGAGGGGTAAGGTGAGGTGTAAAAAATGACCGAAAGCAACAAAAGAATCATCCATTTTTGGTAGTAAAAATCACGATTTGGATGTGTTTATGATAGTTTATGACAGTGGTAAACATACTATTTAAAACTGGATAAAATATGAATAACAATGAGACTTTCAGTCAAGTACTCTTGATACACCTTATTTGAGGGAATATACGAAGTCACTGTATGTAAAATCATCCATATTAAAAACGTATATTAAATTGTTATTTAAAATAGATCAACGAAATATGCGCACAAAATAACATTTATTTTCTAAAAATAAAAAAATATTCGTCAAAATCACACAAATAATTTCTTTATAACAAAATGTCATTTTACAGTCCTGTTAATGACGTAGTTTTAGTAAACACACTTCACACACGAAAACAATATTATTTCTCTAGAAATGAATGGAAATAAAGACAACATATATTGAATATTAGGCTTATTTCTCCTATTGCAAATAAAAAGAAAACGTCCATTCGTCAAGCAATGTTCTCATTAATCTCACTCCCCGTAATAATAACAAAATGTCTAATGTTCATTCGTCACCTGATTCTTCTCTAGAGTCCAGAGCATCGCAGTCATTGCTATACTGGTCTGCATCATTTGATGTCAAAGTTCCTTGGGGGTCATTAAGTAACTCAATAGCTTCCATAGGTAGATTACCTATGTACGTGGCATTGTTCTTCCTGCACTCTACCATTTTGGTTAATATTATGGGATATCAACTTAATTTTGTTTCTGAGCTCCTGCACTTGAGTGTCAGTAAGAGTTGTAGGATCAAATTTATTCATAACATATTGAAATATGACGTCCGTACGCCCCTATTTACGACACGACCGCCACGAGTTGAAGAATTCTTCTCGCGGTAATGCCCACATAGTCACTGGAAATAAGAAAATAAACCATCATGCACATTTGTGCGCAACCAAACCACTACAGATCCTGAATCTACATTAAATTTCCTATCGAATGACGTTTAAAGTAAAGTGGCACTATGAGGCACTCATAAAGAAAATAATTTATTTAGTACAGAAAGCTTGTATTACGCATAAAAATGCGAACACATACCTCTTTTCACTATTCCATGAGCCGCAGAAGACAACACCTTGTTGAACTCACTAGAATCACAACGTTCGGTTCACTCCGACAGCCCCTATCAAATGACCTGATAACTGCCAGGAAGACGTTTCAGCACCCATAACCTCCCTCCTACGAACCAGAGAGTGGAAAGGAAGACCAAAGGTCACCATCTGGTTTGTTCACTATCGAATGAGCCAGTTTTCGCTTTAATTTGCGACAGTGATTTTTTTCCACCTAGATATGGGATTCGACTCACTGTGCGCCGCTGCTATAACTCCCCTTGTTAAATTAAATTTTCAAGCTCTATCTAGCATACATTGTTCATAATTTTCAAACCCTACCTTATGAAATTGGTGTCCTCTCGCGGCTAAACAGGCATTGTATCGAGTAAACACATTTCGGTTAACATGATTAAAATTTCTCTGCTTTAAAGTTATCTGTCTAACCATCTTAAGCGAGATAGTGACAGTGTGATAGTGGGATGGCTGCGTGGTGAGCGATACAGCTGACAAGACGAGTGCGCATAGGGATAACATGGGGAATAACATCAGCCGCGGTCGTCCAATGCATGGGCAACATCTGAGTGGAAAATCCCCACACGCGACGGTGTCGATATATAAATACACAGTTCAAAAAAATTAAGGGAACATGTTTTTGAACGTATGCCGTGCTCCACAAAACAATACCTCACACCCAGGTATATTACGAACTAAGCCTTTATTCTTTACAGTTGCTGTATACAAAAGAATATCAATGGATTATCGTTCATTTTCAGAACACAAACGGAAATGTCCAATTAGTGGCAAAAACAAAGTGAAAACAGTACTCCAGGGTGGATTTTATCACAGTTGGAGAGCTCAGTAAGGTGTATGTCCTCCGCGAGCATTTATCACAGCTTGGCACCTACATGGCATGCTCCGTATAATTCGACGAAGGTCACGTTGCGGTATCAGGTCCCATTCTTCAATGAGAGCCTGTTCGAGGTCTTGGAGCGTCTGTGGTGGACCAGGACGCCCACAAATACTTCTGTCAAGCCTATCCCACACATATTCGATGGGTTTAAGGTCGGGACTCACTGCTGGCCATTCCATCTCTTGAGTGTCCAGTTCCCGCAAGACAGCTCTGGTGATGTGCGCTACATGAACCCTGGCATTGTCGTGCATGAGTACGAATTCAGGGCCAACACCGTATGCAGCAACCAACACATGCAGTAGCAGTATCTTCTCGATGTACTCCGCAGCAATAAGATTACCATGGACGACGACAAGATCCGTACGGCCATCAATACTGATGCCATCCCACACCAGCATAGAACCTTGTCCGAATCGGTCGACTTCCTGGACAACATTTGGTATGTACTGCTCACCACGGCGTTGACGTCCATCACGCTGTGTCAGGGGAAATCTTTACTCGTCTGTGGACAACATAGGTCTCCATTAGCGAAGTTGCCAGTTGACGTGGGTACGGGCAAACAGTAGGCGAGCTGCGTGATGTTGCTGCGTTAAACGGGGCACTCGAACAGGACGTCTGGGTCGCAAGGACACCGTGACTCCAGTGGCCCTCCTGAGGTCTTGTTGCAGTTCTCTGGCAGTTGCTGAACGTCGCCGCAACGCACATATGGTCAGATATCGGTCATCTTGTGGGGGTTGTCATGCGTCTACGACCTTGTCCAACCCTCCTTGTGAACTGGCCTGTCTCATTGTAGCGATTCCACAAGCGTTGAATAACTGACGGAGAGACATTGAGATTCACAGCAATACGACGAATAGTCCAACCTTCCTGGATCAAAGTGACAGCCTTTGCGACTTGAACCTCGTTAAGATGTCTCATGCCATGTGCTGGTTTACGTACCGTGCTCAAATGACCGAAGTAGTCTTGTGTACCTCACACCATCACACGGACGCACCGCTATTCACTTTGTTTTGAGGGGTCATCTGCCAGTTTCATGCATGGCTGCGCCTACAGATGGAGTATAACTTCGATTTGACATATCCTGGGTATCTAAGGTCTCAAGGCATGCTGTACGACCATTGGAACCCCATCTACAAAATTAACGTTCCCATACCAGACGTTAAAAAATATGTTCCCCTATTTTTAGCCTACTTTCGATTTTTGCAAAAAATGAAAGTAGACTTATGAGATCAACACAGGGCGAAAAAAGTGTGTCTGTCTGTGTGTATGTGTGTGTGTGAGTCTGTGTGTGTGTGTGTGTCTGTGTGTGTGTGTGTGAGTGTGTGTACTCTGAATGTCTGTCCCCCCCTATCAATTCGAACACGGTGAATGCGAATTGAACCAAATTTGGTACAAAGGTAGCACTAGCAAAGGACACCTCAGTGTCATGTTTTATATCGCCGCCATCTTGACGGAAACGTAATGGCGGCCACACAAATGTTCAAAGCTTAAATCAAATTACGACTAACCTAATCATCCGATCTCTACCAAATTTTGCAACGACATACCTTTATGGGGGGAGCATCCTTTGACCAAACCAATAGCTCATCAGCGTAATAGTTTGCGGATGGCGGCCATCTTTGTGTGAAAATCGATTCCCCCTATTAATTCGAACACGGTGCAACCGAATGGAACGAAATTTGGTACAGAGGTAGTACTAACAAAAGGCACCTCAGTGTCATGTTTTATATCGCCGCCATCTTGACGGAAACGTAATGGCGGCCACACAAATGTTCAAAGCTTAAATCAAATTACGATTAACCTAATCATCCGATCTCTACCAAATTTTGCAACAACATACCTTTATGGGGGGAGCATCCTTTGACCAAACCAATAGGTCATCAGCGTAATAGTTTGCGGATGGCGGCCATCTTTGTGTGAAAATCGATTCCCCCTATTAATTCGAACACGGTGCAACCGAATGGAACGAAATTTGGTACAGAGGTAGTACTAACAAAAGGCACCTCAGTGTCATGTTTTATATCGCCGCCATCTTGACGGAAACGTAATGGCGGCCACACAAATGTTCAAAGCTTAAATCAAATTAGGATTAACCTAATCATCCGATCTCTACCAAATTTTGCAACTACATACCTTTATGGAGGGAGCATCCTTTGACCAATCTAATAGGTCATTCACCTGATATTTTGCGGATGGCGGCCATCTTTATGTCAAAATTGATTCCCCCTATTCATTCGAACACGGTGGAACCGAATGGAACGAAATTTGGTACAGAGGTAGCACTAGCAAAGGGCACCTCAGTGTCATGTTTTATATCGCCGCCATCTTGACTGAAACGTAATGGCGGCCACACGAATGTTCAAAGCTTAAATCAAATTACGATTAACCTAATCATCCGATCTCTACCAAATTTTGCAACTACATACCTTTATGGAGGGAGCATCCTTTGACCAATGTAATAGGTCATTCACCTAATAGTTTGCGGATGGAGGCCATCTTTATGTCAAAATTGATTCCCCCTATTAATTCGAACACGGTGGAACCGAATGGAACGAAATTTGGTACAGAGGTAGTACTAGCAAAGGGCACCTCAGTGTCATGTTTTATATCGCCGCCATCTTGACTGAAACGTAATGGCGGCCACACGAATGTTCAAAGCTTAAATCAAATTACGATTAACCTAATCATCCGATCTCTACCAAATTTTGCAACTACATACCTTTATGGAGGGAGCATCCTTTGACCAATCTAATAGGTCATTCGCCTAATAGTTTGCGGATGGCGGCCATCTTTGTGTCAGAATCGATTCCCCATATTAATTCAAACACGCTGAAACCAAATGGAACGAAATTTGGTATAGACGTAGCACTAGCAAAGGGCACCTCAGTGTCATGTTTTATATCACCGCTATCTTGATGGAAACGTAATCGCGGCCACCCAAATGTTAAAAGCTAAAATGTAATTACGACCAACCTAATAATCTAGTCTCTACCTAATTTTGCAACACCATATCTTTATGTGGGAAACATATTCTGACCAAACTGCAAGAACATCAGCCCAATAGTTTGCAGATGGTGGCCAAGTATGTGTGCAAATCGATTCCCCCTATCAATTCAAACACGGTGAAACCGAATTGAACGAAATTTGGTACAGAGGTAGCACTAGCAAAGGGCACCTCATATTCATGTTTAATATCCCTATAGCACGTTGTATTTCAACAAGCTCCTACAACCAACATTCAATCATACTCCTTGAAAAGGACAAAGAGTTATAACAATACCCATGCATTTAGGAGAAAGTAGGCTATATGTTCTTTACTGAACATCTTGTTTTGAACTCTGTATAACCCTGTAGCTTGATTTCATTCCGTGGTTAGTGTACCCTAATCTCAGTTCCCTAAGTTTACAGTTACACTCCTACAGTCACAACTGAAACTCAGGTTATCAGACAAATTCAATACGTATTCGTATACTTGACTGTTAATGCATGCGCGATTTTTAATCACAGTGTTCTGTTTTTGCTTGTCCCAGTAATTGGAATTACTTTAGTTTACCGGCTGAAAAGTTGCAATATCAACTGTCAATATGGCAACATTTAGTACGTTTACATGGCGAACTCAGATCGATTTGAGTACACTTACCGTATTGAATACTGTCATGTAAACGGGACTCAGATCTTATCGTATCAATCTTGAAACGCAATAAGTAAAAATTGTGGAATCGGATCGTATCCAAACAGATGTTTGGGAACATGTAAACGTGTATCGTATTGGAGCGTTAAAAATGCCTCAGTATGCATTCCTTCGGAGGGGAAGTAAAGCCGACGGGCCCATGTCATGGATTTATGGCATGTAAAAGAACCTTCCACTAACTACACTTGTGTGAAGCAAACTTTGTGGGTTAGGTTTGATTAACGCTCTAAGTTCCAACGTTCGTCGCCAGGTGTTGGTTGCTGGCATCTGTAGCCAAGTTCACAGCTTGATGTCGTTGACGGTAACATTTGGTAGCAAGACTACTACTCGTCTGCAGTCCTTACCTGATTTACAGATAACACATACTAATACAGCCATCACAATTAACACCGGTAATCAGACAGATTCTACACACACATGACTGTGTTGTCGCAGCCCCTAAACTGAGGAACCAACCGTATCGTATTCAAAGCTATTGTGCGCTCTCTTGAGTTACATTTTTGAACTTATCTAGTCTCATCTGTCACCTGACACTCGAATTGCTTGTTTACTTTATGCCCATATTTTTTGTTACGGTCTTTGTGTTCCTGTGGTGGTTGATATGCGTAGTTTGTTTGCACGCGTTTTTAGCTTACTGTCGACCAAAGTATTATGTGCACTCGAGTTTGAAGGTTGTTTGTGAAGTAACCAATATACCTACATAAAATCTAATAACATCATCATTTCCGTCGTTCTATTGCACGTTAGCTCATGTAGGTTTGGAATTTTTAATTTATATTTTAATATTTTTTGTCGCAGTTGGAGCACAAAAAGTGCACGTTTTTAAGCGTGTTTCAACCATGCGTCACATTTAAGAATTAGTATCTCAAAAACCCGTCATCAGATCGAATCCAAATTTTAACACAATATACATTGGAATGTTGTATAACCGGTTTATTAATTTCAAAATGTTGCGTGTCCGAGAAAAAAAAGTTATCATTTTTGTAAGGTAACTTTTTCTCGGCTCGGGGTGGTTGGAAAATGTAGTTCTTAGTTGCGATGTAATCCTTATACATCAAAAGGTTATGCTGTATGACTGTGAAATATGCAAATTATCTCACTTATTTTATATCGGTTTGTAATTGTAGGCGGAAATAACACATCGTTCACCACCTACCCGCTCCCGGAAAAGCTGTACAGCGTTGCCGAAATAGAGCCCATCACGCATCATGGCGTGCCTCGCTCGGAAGTGATGGGTAGAGCCCTGCGCGGATAGACAAAACGTTATCCGCCCCGCATCCGCATGGCTGTTATCCGCATCCGCCCCGCATCCGCACGACTGTTATCCGCATCCGCCCCGCATCCGCACGACTGTTATCCGCATCCGCCCCGCATCCGCACGACTGTTATCCGCATCCGCACGACTGGTATCCGCATCCGCACGACTTTTATCCGCTTCCACCCCGCATCCAAGCGACTTTTATCCACACGTCGAGCTTTCTGCACATTTTCTGCTGGGTAGGATTTTTTCTCTCTTTTCCGCGTATCATTTCTTGGCATCTGGAGAACAAACACGAAATATTTTGCCATTAATGTCGCGTTGTATTTAATTGTATCATATATGTTCTGCGCAGCATTACCCCACTCTGCTATTAAAAGTTAACTCACTGAATCCCGGTAAACTAATCTACTGTAATATATTGAAAAATAAATACATTCAAAACCACTGTAAACACTGGCAGTTAAAACTACATTTAATTTTAAATAATTGAATCACAACTGTAGGCTTACCTTCTTATTTGCTGGCTACAGAAAATAAAATTCAACTTGTTAAGTTTCTTCATCCAAGCCTCACGGTTATCACAAAGCAACTGGCATCATGCTGACTGTCTCTTTCCCTATCTGATGTGATAGGTACGATGACAGCTTGAGGGTAGCAGTGAAATGAGTTGCTAGTTGTACTACCAACTCGAAAAATATAGATGCGCACAATTACCCAACTTTCCCCATGGTATTCAACAAGTTCGGATTGTATTCTAAAAAATATCCGCAAATTTACTCCAAACATTATCCGCGGCTTATCCGCTATCCGCAAATCCATGCAAGGTATATCCGCATGGCGAAAAATGTTGCGGATATCCGCGGGTCTATCCGCGGATATCCGCATCCGCGCAGGGCTTTAGTGATGGGCTCCATCACAGCAACGCTGTACAGCTTTCCCGGAGCGGGTAGGTGGTGAACGATGTGTTATTTCCGCCTACAAATACAAACCGATATAAAATAAGTGAGTTAATTTACGTATTTCACAGTCATACAGCATAACTTTTTGATGTATAAGGATTACATCGCAACTAAGAACTACATTTTCCAACCACCCCGAGCCGAGAAAAAGTTACCTTACAAAAATCATAACTTTTTTTCTTGGACACGCAACATTTTGAAATTAATAAACCAGGTATACAACATTCCAATGTATATTGTGTTAAAATTTGAATTCGATCTGATGACGGGTTTTTGAGATAATAATTCTTAAATGTGACGCTTGGTTGAAACACGCTTAAAAACGTGCACTTTTTGTGTTCCAACTGCGACAAAAAATATTAAAATATAAATTAAAAATTCCAAACCTACATGAACTAACGTAAAATAGAACGACGAAAATGATGATGTTATTGGATTTTATGTAGGTCTATTGGTTACTTCACAAACAACCTTCAAACTCGAGTACACATAATACTTTGGTCGACAGTAAGTGTATTTTTGTATGCTTTGTCTATAATGTCTGGTGTAGCCGTACGTAAAATGTTGTCAACAGAAAAGTGAAAATACACCGTCTCATTTTGCTGCTTAATCAGTTCGTTTTTCCATTTGCCCACAAGATGGAACGAATTGAACATAGAATGGCTGAGTGGCGCAGCGGTAACTTTCTCGCCTGATCTGCCCGAGGTTGCAGGATTGAATCCTGGCGCAGTCAGTTGGCATTTACGGGCGCTTCCGAGAGAACCGTAAACAACCCGTCAAAAGAAACGTTGGCCTGTAATTACGCGTCTTTTATGTTTTGATTTTAAATACTGGTAGCCAACGTAACTGCAGGTTGACCACCAAAAATTATATACCGTATTGAAGTAGATTTCAATACGAACTGAAACTGCTCATATAAACAGGCATCGTACTGAAAACAGGATCGTAGGCTATTCAAATCGATTTGAGTTCGCCATGTAAACCGTAGTACCGTAACTGAAAAATTGCCTCAAAACTCTCTATAGAAATAACTTACCCAACCCTGGATTCGGCCGTGGCTATTTAAATTTTCCGTCCCGGCATATGCCTGGAAATGAAGATGATAAATTACGGAAACCATTTCAAATTATAGCCCATTGGTCTTCAAGGTCCGGACATGGCCTTGCGCCGTTACGCACGTAGTTGGTTTTTAAATAATCCCAGTGAATAACTATGATACATATTCATTGTATCTCTCCCCGGAAGTATGTACGTGCGATAATGTTATCTGGTTTACAATGATTACTCATTGCTATATCAGAGCGCGTTGCCAGGTAACCGTCACATAGTCTCCTTGCCTGCATCAAACATTAGTTTGTCCTTGTTTCCTGTTTAAAGCACAGTGCACAATATCCTGATATATGCAGGGTCAACAACCTGGGTGTCCATTCATTCATTCATTCATTCATTCATTCGTCTCATTACGTTCACTTGGAATTTCGCTTCAATTTGGTATGCGTGTCTGTTAGGCGTTTAGCATACTTTACTGTCGATCCATTTGTAGTGTTGCCAACTTAAACTACAGGTCAGTAGATGTGTTCACATGTGATCACTTCCAGACGTAAATGCAAGCGAGGTGTGGAGTCTTATTATGATGCGATCTTTTATTCCACCTAATAAAACCGGACTTGTTCTAGCCTCAACCTTGAATAGATAATATGTATTGCTAGACTTTATTTTCTCTGAAAAATTGCTTCCAACACGGTAATATACAGTGTGTTTCTAAATTCCCATTACAGACTTTGAGGGCTTGAAATGAGGACCAAGACGGTTAAGTTTAGCATAAGAACTTGTGTCCAGAAACGTACCGTCTTCCCGCTACTCGCAAAAAACTACCACACCTCCCGCATTTTCGTCGCTCTGTGCGACTCCTGCTCCGTGTCGTCTGGGTCCAATTGCAGGTGGGGATCGATGTGACGACCACTGACGTCAACACAGACACGGTACCTCCGTACCATGTTCTGGTACACACGATCACCAATCCCTGGTCCTCCAACATTCGCCGCAGTCATAACCCGCGCCACTACTAGGTCTAAATCAGATTCCACAGGGGTCTCGTAAATCAAGGTTTGTATAAGACCTCACAGGTAGTAGTCTAGCGGTGTCAAGTCGGGAGAACGTCCAGGCCAAGCAATTGGCAACTCAAACTAACACTTGGGGCGCTGCGGTCGGTCTGGATAAGTAGGGTAAAAATACTCAATTACACGCGTTTGATAAGGAACCCTTTTTAATTTTCGGTTATCAGTAAATGTGGACCCTAAAATAATGATAGTGTTATTTTCAATTGTATATATGTATAAATGTGCGATACACGTGATCTAATTTGTGTGTTCCACTGGATTTCATGTGCCAATTGCATATTATCAAGTATCTGTTGTCTGCTGGTATTTGTTTTTGTGCAGTTCGAGTCATGGCGCTGTTACGTTTAAAGGCTATATTTGAGTTTGCTCACTGTACCATAGACTCTAGAAATTATTTGCCGCTTGGTAGGGCGAAGGGATGAGTTTAACTTGTATTAAAACTCGGGGTAGACAGGAATTGCTTGATTTGGATGGTAGGTATTAACCCTGCGAAGTCAAATTAGGCCTATATGACTCGTAATGGAATGGCTCGGATATCGCAGAGCGAGGTGATGGCGGTTGGTAGGGTTATTGGAAATGAACTAGGGAGCGGGGAAGGATACACGACTGATGAAGCTTGGCTGTCCTCGGCTGGTGAAGGCTTGGCTGTCTTGGTACGGCTTGGCCCGGCGAGACTGTGCTTGGCTGTCTAGGTGCGACTTGGCTCGGCGTAAGTGAATAACCCGTCCTGTCGTCAGTGAGTGTAGTGGTGAGTGGTCCAACCCGCTCTTGTTGCCCGTATTTATTTGGTATCGTCACCTTTCGGCTATTGCTATTTGCATCTTTCGGAAAGTGATGAAAACGTATATCCGCAGCCCTCTTATACATAGACTTACAGCCGTAAACTGAGCAATATACTTTGCTTTTACTCATTTTGCACTCTTATCAACGAGTAAAACTTATAACTTATGTATAAACACGAAGAATTTACCACGATCTGCTTACCAATACTAGAAACCATATACAAACAGGCACCACGTGACAAATGTACCTACTTGGTAAGTTTCTCATTTTTACCGCTAGATGTCATATCAGATAGCTGGAGTTGCCAATCGGGCCACCACGACCTATCCACTGTTGCCCAAATCTGTAGTGCAGATGATCTTGTACCGCAAGTGAAAAATGAGGTGATGCGCCATTGTGCTGAAACCACATGTTTTGACGCACAAGCAGTGGCACATCGTCTAAGAATTCGTGCAGTACGTCTTCAAAGAATACCTAGTACGGGCACCCGTGAGATTTCGTGGAAGAAGTTAAGGGATACAAGCTATAGGTAAAGCCCTGCGCGGATATAGTTTGTATGACTGTGCGGATAGCAGATAAGCTACGGATAATGTTTGGTCTAAATTTGCGGATAGTTTTTAGAATACAATCCGAACTTGTTGAAATCATTATCATTACTAGGACTCTGATGTTTATGACATATATTTTATCCGTTATGTTTTTTCCATGACAAATGTAAGATGATTCAAGTTAATCTCATTCAAATTATGTTATTAAGCATAGGCCTAATTAACACTTCGAATTGAAAAGCGTTGCAATTATGGCTGTATAACATGCATTTTAAACATAGCGCATGATATACATAGCGTACAGTAGATGAACGACTTTCTCCTCAAATATCTGCTTGTGTTGCTTTAATACTGTATGCTTTATCTAATAAATTAAATAAAAATATTATTGTTATGTCAGTGGATTCCGATAACA
The DNA here is from genome assembly GCA_946902985.2 of Meconema thalassinum. NCBI lineage: Eukaryota > Metazoa > Arthropoda > Insecta > Orthoptera > Tettigoniidae > Meconema > Meconema thalassinum. Next base: position 152,454,513 of record OX336396.1, read on the forward strand.
AACCTTTCGGATGCGGATAACAGCTGTGCGGATGCGGGGCGGATACGGATATAGTTTTGTTTATCCGTGCAGGGCTCTACCTATACAGGGTCTTTCATATAAAGTAAGAACGGCAAGCGGCTGTTTTGTTATTCGCTGCCGCTGCCGCGGTGGCCTTGGCCGAGCTTGTGGCGCGCCATGGCCCCCTGCTGTACTATTGAAAGCGCGCGCTTAGTACATACGAGGGCTGTTTTTTTTTTCAAGTTCCGATGGACTGTATAAAAATAACAGATTGCCATACCAAACTGATTTTACTACTAAATGTTTGCTTGTTTTATTCTTATGTCCACAATGTACCAACGTTACGATCGACTTTTACAAAGAATTCAAGTGTGAAGTGTTGGACCATTTGCCGTTTAGTCCAAACCAGCACTGAATGGTTTTTCACCTTTTTCGAGAATTGAAGGTATGGTTGGGCGGCAACGGCTCATCAAAAAGGAAAAACTTAAGGAGACTGTCCAGAAGTACCCACCTCAGTGGCGGCAGAATGTTTTGCCGAGGGCATTGGAAAGCTGGTTATTTATTTATTTATTTATCGTATGGCTTTTAGTGCCGGGAGTGTCCGAGGACATGTTCGGCTCGCCTGAGCCTGTAGCTACTTCCAGCGGATACCCTAAAGGGTGAGCTACAAGTTCCGTTCAATTTCAAGTAGTTCCAACTTTCGCCACCAGATATCAATGATACCTAGTGGTGAACGTTGGAACTTTGATAGAGCGTTCTGACGAAATCTAACCTAACAAATTTTGCTTTACACAAGTTTAGTCTGTGAAAGGATCTTTTACATGCCATAAATCTATGACATGGGACCGCCGGCTTTACTTCCCCTCCGAAGGAAGGCATACTGAAGGATTTTTAACGCTCTTAAAAAATCCGACGACTTCGGCCGGGTTTGAACCCGCTATCTTGGGCACAGCAGTTCAGCATGCTACCGACTACGCCACCGAAGCCGCTTGGATAGCTGATGTAACGATACGACAAATGATTCATTCGTTTTCGCGATTATGTTCAGACATACGATTAAAACAAGCAAACATTTAGTAGTAAAATCAGTTTGGTATGTCAATCTGTTATTTTTATACAGTCCATCGGAACTTGAAAAAAGAAAAACAGCCCTCGCATGTACCGCTCGGTTCCAAGCTCTGTGAACTTGCGGGATGAAGAGCAGAGGCAGGGTAGGAGCAGGCGAGAATTGAGAAGCCCGTCGACAGCCGGCCGTGTTACCTGACATTCTCGTCTATTCCAATACTGCTAACATGGGTCTTTCTGAAACCAGTGTGGCGTTGGGAATGAGTGACTGAGTCATCGACTAATGTATTTGCTTCTGTTACTACGCAAGGACCGAGAAACCGCATCACTCGTCACCACCACTACTCATAGTCTGCGATGCACTTTCCACTCAGGTCCACGCAGCTTAGACTCGAGCAGTACTATGCGCGCGCTTTCAATAGTACAGCAGGGGGCCATGGCGCGCCACAAGCTCGGCCAATGCCACCGCAGCAGCGAATAACAAAACTGCCGCTTGCCGTTCTTACTTTATATGAAAGACCCTGTATAGGACATCAGGTGATCGTACGTACTCTAGTCAGTGGCGCCGAAAATGCAGGAGCTGTGAACGTGTGCTGTGGTGGTATTTTGCTGGTGGCGGGAAGATTTTACGTTTCCAGACACAAGTTCCTATGCTAAACTTAATCATCTTGGTCCCCACTACAAGCCCTCAAAGTCTGTAATGGGAATTTAGACACACCCTGTATATTATATCAAACATGGTGGATATACTTGTCAAGTAGAACACAGAGGGAAGCTGTCTCAGCCTCTTGAGATAGCGGGGGCGTGGTGGCGCAGCGGTCAAGCTGTTGGCCTCTCACCACGGCGGAATCCCGGTCAATGCATGTGAGATTTTCAAAGTGAAATGCCATGTCCTGTGTTTCGTATTCCACGTAAAAAGGTGGTACGTGGCTCATGATCGTGAGATTAACGTTCACGTAAAACTTCAAACTTCCTTCCTTCCTTCCTTCCTCTTGAGGCAAAGTCTGGAGTAAGACAAGGATGCCTCCTAACCCATCTTGTTTATTATAGTGCCGGATTGTATGTTGAAAGAGGCGACGAGCAGAAAAGGTGCATCCATTGGAGACTGAACAACCGATTGGAAGACCTCGATTTTGCGGATGATCTCTGTCCTATTGCAGAAAGTTTTCAAGACATGAAAATCAAACTGAACGAGCTAAAATTAGAAGCAATTGAATTAGGCTTAAAGATAAATAGCAAAAATACGGGAAATGCGCATTAACCATCGTAACAATTCTAGCCTGACTCTAGAAGGAATGAACATAGAAAGGGTAGATGAATTTTGCTACTTGGGAAGTATGGTTAGCCAAGATGGGGGTGCTCTTAGAGATGTGGTGGGTCGTATGAATAAAGCAAAAGAAGCGTTCGCAAATTTGGAGATCCCCCCATATCTGCATTAAAACCAAGCTTAGAATCTTCAATTCAAATGTCAAATCTGTATTACTGTATGGAAGCGAGACCAGGAAAGTTACCAAAGACATTACCAGAAGGCTACAGACTTATATACACCGTAGCTTGAGGTACAAAATGAGAATATGTGGCCAAAAGATCATCTCAAATAAGGACCTTTGGGAGGCCACAAGACAGAGTCCTGTACAGCAACAGATGCTGAGAAGAAAATGGAGGTGGATTGGCCACACCCTGAGAAGACCTCAGGAAAGCACAGCAAGGCAGGCATTGAATTGGAATCCGCAAGGTAGTCGCAGACAAGGCAGACCAAAGATCACATGGAAGCGATCGGTAGAGAAGGAGATAGCTGAGTCAACAAGTAATGGAGAGAGGTAAAAGTACTGGCAGGGGACAGAGACGCTGGATAGATTTCGTCGAGGCCCTATGTTTAGGCATGCCATACGTCCCGGTTTGACCGGGACATTGCCAGTATTTTGCTCTTGTCCAGGTATCCCGCCCGGTTTTATCAATGTCCCGGAAAACGGCTATGATTTTTATGAAAAGGCCAAGCTTAAGAAAGACATTTTGAAAAAATTACATTCACGTCAAAAATATGAGTGGTTTGAAAGCAAAGATTAACATTGTTAACTCATTGATTAATTGTTGTTTTTTTTTGTTAAAAAAAGTTTTTTGTAATTGTTTTTGTAGTTAGACAAAAAGTTGTAGTTTTTCAAAAAATAATTCGAATTAGTAATTGTTCGATTAAATTATTTTATGAAGTATTTTATAATTTAATTTATTAACACTTCTTTCTAGGTAGACCAGAAAAAATGTCACTAAAAAGGAAAAATTATATATTTTTATGCAGCAAAAATTCCTTTTTTTATTTTTTAAGGTGTGTAGAACTAACAATTTAGGGTGCCATATTCCCCCTCCCGTCACTTGCGAGGCTAAAAAAAAGGCTTAAAACTCACAATTTTGCTTCTAATTTTTTAAAAATTTCCTGTGGGAGGACCCCCGCTCTACTGGGGTATTCCATACCCCCAGACCCCTCGGTAAGTCCATCCCATATTAATGTGTCCCGGTTTCACTCACCAAAAATATGGCAAGCCTACCTATGTTCCACCTAGGAATTCAAGGAATTAAGTCAAGTAAGTCCGCCGAACCTAACGAACGATACTAGTCATCCAATTAGCCCCCCTGCCCCCCATTTGTGTGAGAAGTGTTTATTAATGCTGGCAGCGAAACAGTGGACAATCTAGCGAAACAAGTAATGGGGAATAGAAATCTACCAGTGAGTTACGACCGTAAAACACCCAGCAAGCAGGGAGTATACTGTAGATAAGTGGAAAATTGAATGGCACAACACTTCGAATAGAGTAATAACAAGATCAATTCTACCCAGTGTGAAGAAGAGATTGAAGTTGAATTTGCCGTTATATGGGAAAATAACTACTTTATTAACAAGACCTGACAAATTAAATTCATATTTCTTTCGTTTCAAAATTAGTCAGTACTTTATGGAAATGATCAAACAGTCCATCATTTGTTATTTTCTTGTGTTAAATTCTATAAAGAAAGGGAAATATTTCGGAAAAATTTGGTCTACAAATGTGGGAAATGGACATTCGAAAAGGAAATTTTAATGGAATTTTAAACTAAAGATTTAATTGAATACCTTAATTCAAGAGAGATAGACAGATTGTAGAGTGTCACATCGAAATATTTATTGTTCATATTATTATTATTATTATTAGTAGTAGTAGTATTCTGCCCTAAGGCAGGTCCGAGGCTCCGAAGAGACTATCCTCAGCCAGGTGGCCAGGGCCTTTCCGCCCCCTCCTTTCATTTGCCAACAGCGCGTGGTCCCATTGAACCGGCATTCCATCCAAGGTCCAACCACGCCCAATGCTGCTTAACTGCGGAGTTCTCATGGCATCCGGTGTTTCAACATGGCCAGGTCGTTGAAACATTGTTCATATAAGAAATATAAATTAAAAATAATCTGACTTAGGTTCTAGAATAACAAATGTTATTACAAGGCAAAGGAATTAAATCTTGGCTATAGAATAATACTAGGCTAGTAGTGAATATAAGCTAATTCATGTAAATATAAATAATTGTATATTTTGAACTTATTCCATGTACTATTACTCTCATTGTAATGGAACACGCTGTAAATAAATCGAAAAAAAAAGTGTTTTAAGTGTATCAATAATTCAAAAACCAATCTTATTTCATGGTATAAGTAATCTTAACTCTCTATAAAACTAAAGAAACTTAAACATAATACTATCACGACGGCGGCAGACTCTTTAACATAATTCGTCGTTGATCATATGCTCGCAGCTTCGTCAATAACATGTTTCCTAAAACCACTCATAGGTTAAGTACTGTATTTGCTGATGTGGACCACAATGTGGCCGAAACTAGTCCAACAATGAATTACAGTGACTTAATTTATTGACTATTCTTCTTTTTCTTCTTCTCCTCAACCGCTAGGTTGGTGGGCATGCATGTCTTCCAAAACGTCATCTTTCTCTGGCCTGCAGTTTCGAGTGGCAATAAGTGTGCTTGCCTTTAATGCTGTCTATAAATTGAGTCCTTGGTCTTCGTAGACTCCTCTTTCCTTCTAGCTTCCCTTCGAAGAGTGTGGTGCACCAGTCAGAATGATTAATAAAATTATTCATACCATTAGGTATTTGATTAGATTATTTGACAATACGGACCTATTTGATTTAGATATGATTACATTCAGGCACTAGGTGAAGCAATTAATTGTTACTCCCCACCCAATCTAATTGTGTACATTCGTGTTGACCGACTGAAAAGCGATTCTATAATAATACCCAAGTAAAGTATGTATTGAGTCTTGCCTGATACCGAATCTAGGGTATTGTGCTGTCTGTACAAGTGTGTGTGTGTGTGTGTGTGTGTGTGTGTATGTGTGTGTTTGTAATTGGATAAAGGATTTCCGTGTTTTCTCACTTGTATTCCAGGCAAATGCCGGGATGGTTCCTAACTTAAGGCCACGGCCGTTTCCTTCCCGATCCTCAACTAACTTACGAATACGCACACGTACTACATACACCACAATTACACACGTTATCAGACCAATCTCTTTCTTTCTTTCTTTCTTTCTTTCTTTCTTTCTTTCTTTCTTGGGCAGATGACCTCGTAGTTCCGCCCCTTAAAACAATAATACCTAACTTACTCTCTTTTAGACTATTTCAATACGAGAATGTTGCAAGTAGTGAATATATATATTATATAGGCTGGCTGCGTGGCTCAGTGGTAACGTTCTCGCCTGCTGTGGCCAAGGTTGCAGAATCGAATCCTGGCACAGTCAGTTGGCATTTGAGGGTGCACAAATACGAGGGAGTCGTGTCAGTAGAGGGGTAAATTTCCGGCACCCCGGCGTCTCTAAGAGCCACATTAGTTAAAAGGGACGTAAAACCACTAGCATTATTATTATGATTATTTTATTTTATGTTTTATTATTATAATGAAAATGGGAACGTAAAGGACGACCTATGTTGGGGTTCGATCACTTTTGTCTATCTAATTCACAGATAGCTTGGTCCCATGGTCTAGCGTTGCACCTTAGCGAGCGTAGCTAATGCATTAAGATTCTTTCAGAGAAGTGAAGGCATTTCATTCCTGGAATTCTCCTGGAAGTGGTAGACTATTTCCATACCAGAATGTTGTAAGCAGTGAAAGGTTAACACAAGTTTCAACAAGTCGGCTCAGATCAATAGCGAGAGGGGAGGGTATGGAGAAATTTCTTGGACTTCTTCTAATTCCATTCAGTTCACGTGATGGTGACTCGGTCACCTTTCTTGAATGTACTAGACTCTGGTTGCTTAACAACATTGCCAGACTGCAAGTCATTCACTCCGCAGTAGAAGGTTGCCGAATGAAATTTCCCAAATTTAATGGTAATCTAAAATAATATAGTTGTGCCTTCTAGGGCCGAAACATCGAGATCATGAGCATCTAGGATATGAATAAAAAACAAATTACATTTTAAACGTAATCTTAAGTTTAGTAAATAAAACTTGTTTTAAATTAAATTGCAAACCATTTTATAAAGTATAAATGTATAAAGCATTTTATAAAATCCTCGCAAATTAGTGGTTCTAGTTAGTTATTGGAGTTTTAAGGGGCGGAACAGCTAGGTCATCTGCCCCTCTCGTCGGATCAAAGCAGTGTTCCACGGTATTAGAACAATGTCTCCAGGGGGCAACTAATTTTTTAAATTTTAAATGAGGATGGAATTCATTATGAAAATCAATTTATAAAAAACAAAAATAATGGAATACAGCCGAAAGTAATGTCGTCAAATTGGCGGATGAAAATCTAAAATAATTAGGGGACTTCTGCTGCTTGTAAAGCAAAATAACCAGTGATGGACGAAGCAAAGAGGATATTAAAAGTAGAATGGCTCCGGCAAGGAAAGCATTTATACAGAAAAGAAATCTGTTGACATCAGATATAGATTTAGGTATTAGTAAGTCAGTTTTTAAAGCCTTTGTCAGGATTGGGGCACTCTATGGAAGTGAAACTTGGACTGTTGGCGCAGCAGAAAAGAGGAAAATATAAGCATTTGATATGTGGTGTTGGAGGAGAATGATGACGACCAGATGCGTAGATAGGGTTACAAATGAAAAGGTATTAAGATGAGTGAGAGAAGGGAGTAACTAATCAAGAGAAGAGATAGGTTGGCAGGACACATACTAAGCTTAGTAATGGAAGGAAGGGTCAAGGATAAGAACTGTAGGGGTAGGCCAAGGTTAAAATATGTTAAACAGATTGCCTCGGATGTGAGGTGTGGTAGAGATGAAAAGATTAGCTCAGGACAGGGAGGCCTGGATAACTGTATCAAACCAGTCAAAAGACTGAAGACTCATACAACAGGGTGGCAATGTCCGTGCGTGTGTTTGTGTCTGTCGCCAATATAAATTCAAATACAACAACACCGAATTAAGTCAATACTTGGGCAGCATAATCCTGATGGACATGAATGTTCTTCAAAGAGTAAATAATTAGCATTTTAGTGTATCCTGATTGGTCGGTTGGTGGAATTTGGCATGCTAGAAGGACACAGTACGAGTTGAAAATGTGGGGAGTACAGTATGGCTATAACGTGATACATTAAGCCAATTTGCATTAGCAAATGCTTTCATCAGTTTTTTATTTTATTTTGTGTGTTTTGGCAGTATATCATTCTTTAAAAAAATAATGATAAGCGCTCATTAGCTGCAAGAATGACTCTACTACTCCTAAAGTGATGTATATTATTCTTCCTTCTTAATTGGCCCAGACATCTTATGGGCACTTCCCATTAGCATGCTAATTTTATTCACAGCCATATTTACGCACGCTTAAATGGTCAAGAATGTCAACGTATTTTTGTCTGCCGCTTAGTAAATGAGCTGCTGCGTTTTACACACTAGTATATATTAGCCTACTTTCGATTTTTATAAAACATGGAAGTATACTTATCAAATCTACACGGGCGACTTTTGTCCCCAATATCAATTCAAACACAACACCGAATTAAATCAATTTGATACAGAGATAACACTAGCAAAGGGCACCCCAGTGGCATGGATTATACCGCCGACATCTTAACGAAAACTAAATGGTGGCCTCTCAAATGCCGAAAGCTTAAATCAAATTACGACTAAACTAATGTTCGGATCTCTACCAAGTTTTGTTTGTAAAAACATACATGCGAGAAGCACCTTGAGCTACAATTGACGGTATTAGGGTATCCGAGGCATAGGGAATCTCTCCCTTTCTCGTCTAAATTGACCCTTGTCTCATCTTTCATGTTACCCTCCTTCTTCGAGGGGTCAGACTTCTTTTTATTTTATTGCTACCATCTGCCTTCTGCCCAAGGCCCTAAGGGAGGCAGGGTGTGTGTACCCCACCACTTATTGTGCACCCTTGATAGTGCTACACCATCAAGGACTCATGGCTTGTGAGTGGGGGATTTGGCGACCCAGAGGAATTCCTGAACTGGGTCCTGTTTTATCCCTTTTTCCATTGCCTTTGATTCGGACCCTCTCCTTCCCCCCTCCCCCCCCCTTCCTCTGCCTTTCATGACTCCCCTCCTTCTAAGTTCCTCAATTCTCATTCTTAGAGGGTTGAGGGCACTTCTTTTCCTCCTGTCTTTTATTTCCCGTATTCATTTTTTGTTTGTTTTCTATTTGTTGCTTTAGTATGAAAGTCTTCGCAGCTTCGGTGGCGTAGTTGGTAGCATGCTGAGCTACTATGCCCAAGATCGCGGGTTCAAACCCGGCCAAAGTCGTCGGATTTTTTAAGAGCGTTAAAAATCCCTCAGTATGCCTTCCTTCGGAGGGGAAGTCAAGCCGGCGGCCCCATGCAATGTATTTATGGAATGTAAAAGAAACTTCTCCTGTAAAGCTAAATTTTGCAGGTTAGATTTGATTAGCGCTCTATTAAGTTCCAACATTCGCCGCCAGGTACCGGTTGCGGTGGCATCTAGTAGCCAAGTTCACATGTAGGTGTCGTTGACGGTAGGAACTTCTTGAAATTGATCGACTGCAGTCCTTACCTGAATTGCTGATAGGCTAAAACACACTAATACAGTCCCTAATTAACACCGGTTATCAGACAGATTCTACACACCCCCAAAGCACACGGGGCTACATGACCGCGTTTTCGCAGCCCCTAAACTGAGTCCCCCAGGGGCTCACATCTTGTGGGACGTGGGTTGGCGATCACGGGACCCCAGCTGAGTCCGGCATTGCTTCCACTTACTTGTGCCGTGATCCTCTCTGTCTTCTTTCCTGTCGACCTCCCTTGGTCAACTCTTGTTCTTTTCCGACCCCGACGGTATTAGGGTATCCGAGGCATAGGGAGTCTCTTTCCCGCCTTAATTGGCCCTTGTCTTATCTTTCCTAATCATTCCTTCTTCGAGGGGTCAGACCTCTTGTATTCTTTTCATTATATTTCCTTTTCTCTTTAAGATTCCCGCACTTTTTACTTGGCTCCCCGTGTGTCTAAATTCCCTTTAACGTTTTTTTTCATCTACACTACACTTTGTAGGGTTTTTAATCTATGTTGCATTTTGTGAGTTTTTTCTATCTAAATTGCATTTCGCGATTGTTTCCAACCTCAATTGCATTTTGTAAAGATTGACAATCTAAATTGCCTTTTAGTAAGTCTTTCAATGTAGGAGCAGGGCATTATATTGAGAATTTTGAATTTCAGTTGCATTTTTTAAGTACGGTATTTCGACTCTACATTGCATTTTGTACGTATTTTGAACCTAGCCTACCCTTTGTGCGTATTTTTCAATCTATTCCTTTTGTGTATCTTTTCGTTCTAAATTTCCTTTTGTAAGAACACTTTGTGAGTTGTTTCAATCTGAGTTCCCTTTTTGTAAGTATTTTCCGTCTCACTTAATTTTCGTTCTGGTTTCCATTTCATTGTCCTTTTCGCCATCACCCAGATCATTAGGGGCCGATAACCTAGATGTTAGGCCCCTTAAAACAACAGTTATCATCATCATCATCATCCTGAACTGAGGAACCAACCAACCTATGTAAGTCTGTAGTTAGTTTTAGTTATAGATTCAATTTTTCATTTTCACTATCTCCCAAACCATTAGGGCCCGATAACCTAGATGTTAGGGCCCTTGAAACAAAAATTATCTTCATCATGATCATGATATGCGGACACTATCGTCTAAAGGTTTAATCAGTTAAAATCACCAAATACAAGTATGTTTACTGACATGTAGTTCATGCACTCTCCCCTTCAATTAGGGTCAGGGAATGACTTCGTTATCGGATGTGCAGCTGCATAATAGCGGTTTCCTGTCGCTTTGCACATGTACTATTCCTAAAGCAGTCACGGTTGTCTGAGGACTACTTCAGCCTTCACCCAAATGGAAGTTAACATTGAAGTGAATGACATCACACGATGTGGTGTTTTCTTGAAGTATATTATTAGTATTATGGTAGTCCATGTAGTTCCGATAGCCTTGAACTACTTCTTGTGAATTAGTCATTGTATTAGACAATGTGTTATGGCTCCAATTTTCTTGACAGCAGCCATTAGACGGAGTAAACGTGAGGAATGTTTATCGTCGACTGACCTACTGATCCAAAAATGCTTGCATTCAGAATGGACACGATGGAGATGTATCTGGACGTAAGAGAGGGTAGACCTATGATGTTCAGGCTGTGTTATGTTCGTCCTTGGCGCTTAATGTAGACAATTTATGGACACAAATAACATGAACATAAACCAAAATTAGAACCTACACAATAAAAATATTGTCAGATCCAAAACTATAGATTTTTGAGTTTGGACATCAATGAAAAGTAAACCTTGTTGTTGCTTCATTCGAGGGGCTTGGACACGTGGTCATTTAGCGCCGTGTACTTGGTGTGTAGAATATGTCTGTTTACCAGTGTTTGTCTACTGCAGTGTCTGTAGTAGCGTGTGTACAGTATTTGTAATCCAGGTGGAGATTGGGAAGGAGGCGGCCGTGGCCTTAAGTTTGGAACTATTCCGGCATTTGCCTGGAGGAGAAGTGTAAAACCACGGAAATCCACTTCCAGGATGGCTGACGTGGGAATCGAACCCACTCCTTCTTAGTTTTGCCTCACGAGGCTGAGTGTACCCCGTTCCAACCCTCAGACCAGAAGTACATTTCTTGGCAGAGTCGGGAATCTAACTCGGACCTCCAGGGCGACAAACAAGAATGCTAGCCGCTACACCAAAATAAACGAGTTAGCCAATATTAGCTTCGAGATACCTGTATGTAACGTCGTTATTTTTGCGTTCAAAGCCCCTCCGAGTCTCAGGAGGTTAGACTTTGAACTTTCACTGTTGAATACTGTTTCAAATCTTGGTCGGCGCATGTGAAATTTGGCAAAGTGGTGGCTAGATAGGTTTTCTCAGGGATATCCGGTTTACCTTGACTCCTATCCAGGTGGACCGGGTTGGATTCCCGGTCAATGCATGTGAGATTTTCGAAGTGAAATATCACGTCCTGTGGTTCATATTCACCCCCCAAGGGCTCAAATCTAGTGGGACGTGGGTTGGCGACCACGGGGCCCCAGCTGAGTCCGGCATTGCTTCCACTTACTTGTGTTGGGCTCCTCTCTCTGTCTTCTTTCCTGTCGACCTCACTTGGTCAACTCTTGTTCTCTTCTGACCCCGACGGTATTAGGGTATCCGAGGCCTAGGGAGTCTCTTCCTTTCCCGCCTTAATTGGCCCTTGTCTCATCTTTTCTGATACCCTCCTTCTGCGAGCGGTCAGCCTTCTTTTTCTTTTCCTTTTACCTCCTGCCTTGTGCCCGTCAAGGCCCTTAAGGAGGCAGGGTGTGTGTAGCTCCACCACTTCTGGTGCACCCTAGTTATTGCTACACCCTCAGGGGCTCATGGCTGGTGAGTTCGGGAGTTGGCGACCCCGAGGGATTCCTGAGCTGGGTCCGGTTTTCCCCCTTTTATCCTTTACCTCTCCTCTTTCACTTTCCTATCTGCCTTTTATGGCTCTCCTTCCTTCCAAGTCCCTCAATCCGCATTCTTCGAGGGTTGAGGGCATTTCTTTTCCTCCTGTTCTTTATTTGCCTTATTCTCCTTTAGTTTCCCATTTCTTCTTCTAGTATGTAGATTAGTAGCCTAGTTAGTTTTAGTTTTAAGTTTGCATTTCATTTTCGTCTTCACGATCACCCAAACCATCAGGGGACGATAACCTAGATGTTAGGCCCCTTAAAACAACAATTATCATCATCGGTTCATATTCCACGTAAAAATGGAATCCTCGTGGCTCAAGTTCGCGAAATTAACGGTCACGTAAAACTACAAGCTTCCTTCCTTTATATTGTTAAGTGTCAGACTACGAGCCGCCGTGTTCTTGGTGACGACATTCTAGGGCTGTACATATTCGAACATCGAATTGTTTGTATTATTTGAATAATTTCGAATTGAAATAAAGTGCTGGTCAAAACAATAAGGACACCACCCATAAAGTAACCTTTGCCACTTGCCTGAAATGTATTGGTAATGCGCTATTTTCGTAATTATTTGTACAACCTACACAGGGCCGGATTTAAGAGTATGCTGCCTATAGGCCCATTTGCCGCCCCCTCTATGGTTCATATTTACTTAATACATTTGTTTTATACTACAAAAGGATGGATTTCATTGGCGTTTTCATCTTTTTTAAACATAAAGTTCATTTAAGTTTAGATAAAACTACAATTTTAATGGTTTACATAATAAATTATATAATGAAATTGTTTTTTTTTTACTTACTAATTTTAATATTCGTTAAAAATGAAATGAGTTTCGAACTTAATTTATTAATTTGTTCTTGGAGATGAGTGATCACTATTTTACACATTTTTATATTTTAATGCTAAAGACTATATTTTGCGTAATTGAAGGACTGTAATTGAATTAAGTTATCCTACACGGTGAAATGAAATTACACAAAATGTAGTTAATTACTGGTTTATTTGTTGAGAAATATACAATCTTCTCTAAAACAACTCACCCCATGTAATTTTTGCTCAAATTTAATGAGATTTCTTAATGGCAAACTCGTTAATAATGTCCTCATATGAAAGTGTTTTTGTTGTATTTGCCTCAATACAAAGTAATGAAAGTGAGTTTAACCGTATTTCAGAAATACTACGCAGATAGTTCTTAACTCTTCTAAGGCAGGAAAAAATGTATAAGGACTAAAACATATTTTTAAGTAACATGCGTATTCTTAAATTCGTATGGAAAATATTATTAACTTCTGAAATACTTCATGTTAACTTTTGAATAAATTGTCACACTGCCGCCCCTGAAAATAGCCTACTTAGGCTATTTAGAAATACGGCCCTGAACCTACAGAGAATAAGCAGGCGTTTAGTAAAAACACATGGATTTTGGTTGAGTTATTGGCAATTTTTAAGTACCTTATGGTACAAAAATTACCACTCGTATGTACGGAAACCCCCATCCTAAGAGAAAACGGGGGCACATACACATTTGAAATTTGGCATATCAATAAACCTCATAAAGACCTATCAAACGTGTACTGTAAAATTGAGGAAAAATGTGAGGATGAGTGACGGTCCATTTTGTTTCAACAAATTCCTGAACTCGACGAAGTACGCACTTATCCTCAAAAATATCGCAAGCTGCTCAGAGAACAAACCAATCAGCTGGTCCCTAACATCATTTCGCGCCTAAACAGACGCGTATCAAGTAGGCTGTGATAACATTTGAGCGCTGGTGCCAAACATAAAATTTTAAAAAGACCATTAGAAATTGGGACTTTTCCTGAAAATTTCAAATAATTCAAGAAAAATGTACCACTTTCTCAGTTATCCTCACATTTTTCCTCAATAATTTTACACTACACGTTTGATAGGTCTTTATGAGGTTTATTGATATGCCAAATTTCAAATGTGTGCGTGCCCCCGTTTTCTCTTAGGATGGGGGTTTCCGTGCATACGAGTGTTAATTTTTGTACCATACGGTACTTAAAAATTGTCAATAACTTTCGTATTTTTCAACCAAAATCCATGTATTTTTACTCAACGCCTGCTTATTCTCTGTAGGTTGTATTAATAATTACGAAACTAGCGCATTACCAATACATTTCAGGCAAGTGGCAAAAGTTACTTTATGGGTGGTGTCCTTATTGTTCGAAGTATTCGAATTTCGAAATGTTCGTATTATTGCAATAACCCGACCATTCAATAATCGAATGAATCAACGAACAATTGGAATCATTCAAATGTTTCAATAATCTTATATATAAAAGTGAAAGTCTGTATGTGGGTATGTATGTATGTATGTGGGTCTGTTCCGTATACAAATCTACACCGTACCACCAATCTCAACCAAATTTTGCATACATATAGTTTAGGATCCAGAAGGAACCGCTGGCTACATGAATTTTCGATAGTCTTTCTCATTCTTCTGATTTCGGCCCTTTTGCACTCAAACACAGGCTAATCAAATCATAAAATATACTCATGAAGGAATGGCAAGCCAAATAGTTTCCATGGCAACATAGCTAAAGTCGAGACACGGCCGACTGGATGCCAGTTCTGCTCTGCACTACCGGTATAGAAAAAGAGGATCTTTACTTGAAATCCCGTTAGTTACTCACCTACTCACACAGCACTGTCAACCGAGTTTAGCATAACAAAGACTTGACACTATCATCTACTATATATATTTGTGAAATACCACTCACTCATTCATTCATCACGAAATCTCAGAAACCACCGACGGATTGGAATGAAATTTGGTATGCAGCTTCCCAAAGGGCCGCAAATGCCCCCTAAGATAGGATTTTTGGATATTCAGGTTCTAAAGGGGTGTTAAGGGGGTTGACCTGCATTTCATTGAATTTCAATATCTCCCGATTGGTTTCATTGGACGATGTGATACTCGGCACGTAAACTCATCATTAAAAATAAGAAGACACGAGTCTGAGGGTTTTTCGATGTGGTGTATATTATGAGGTGAAAGGGGTGAAAAGTGGGGATGGAAAGATTCCTAACGGAGCGTGTATCTCTTAAACGACATAGGTGAGGAGTTTGAAACTCAGCGGAAAACAATCAGCATACAAAATACGTAAATATGTGTTTGACCGTTTATTCATAAATCCAATTTAAGGGGCCCATGGGGAGGGGTGAAATTCTGGGGGGGGGGGGGGACAGGAAGAAAGTGTCCTAACTGATTGACTGACTCACTCACTCATCAAACTCAGGGGGAAAAAACTGCTTTAAAGTAAGTAAATAGCTGTTCGACAGTTTTTTTATTAAATCAAATTTAAGGGGTTCATGGGGAGGGGTGAAATTCCGAAAAAAGAAAATTGAAAGATAATGTCCTGCCTGACTCACTCACTCACTCACTCACTCACTCACACACTCATCATCGCCCAGCCAAAATTATTGAAGTTAGAAACATGACAGTTTGGGGATATGTTCATTGTATGTCAAAACCGTCTACTAAGGGAGGATTTTCGGATATTCAGGTTCTGAAGGGGTCTTAAGGGAGTTAAACCTGCATTCCATTGAATAACAATATCTCCCGATTGGTTTCATTGGGGGATATGATACACGACATATAAACTCATCATTAAAAAGGAAGAAGACACGTCTCTGAGGGGTTTTCGATGTGGTGTATATTATAAGGTGAAAGGGGTGAAAAGTAAGAATTGAAAGATTCCTAACGGAGCGTGTATCTCTTAAACGACATAGGCGAGGAGTTTGAAACTCAGCGGAAAAAATCAGCAAAAAAAAAAGTAAATATGTGTTTGACCGTTTTTTCATAAATCCAATTTAAGGGGTCCATGGGGAGGGGTGAAATTCTGGGGGGGGGGGGGGGGGGGGGAAACAGGAAATAAAGTGTCCTAACTGATTGACTGACTGACTCACTCATCAAACTCAGGGGGGAGGGGGAACTGCTTTAAAGTAACTTAATAGCTGTTCGACAGTTTTTTTGATCAATCATATTGAAGGGGTTCATCGGGAGGGATGAAATTCTGAAGGAAAAAATGAAAGAAAATGTCCTGACTCATTCACTCATGATCGCCCAGTCAAAAATATTGAAGTTGGAACCATGGCATTCTGGGGATATGTTCGTTGTATCTCAAAACCGTACACTAAGGGAGGATTTTTGGATATTCAGGCTCTAAAGGGGTCTTAAGGGGGTTAAACCTGCATTTCATTGAATAACAATATCTCACGAGTGGTTTCATCTGTGGATGTGATACTCGGCATATAAACTAATCATTAAAAATAAGCAGACATGTGTCTAAGGGTTTTTCGATGTGGTGTATTATTATGAGGTGAAAGGGGTGAAAATTGGGGGTTGAAGGATTCCTAACGGAGCGTGTAGGCCTATCTCTTAAACGACATAGGCGAGAAATTTGAAACTCAGCGAAAAAAAATCAGCTAAAAAATTAAGTAAATCGGTGTTCGACCGTTTTTTCATAAATTAATTTAAAGGTCCAATGGGGTGGGGTGAAATTCTGGGGGGGGGGGAAAGGAGAGAAAGTGTCCTGACTGACTGACTAACTCACTCATCAAACTCAGGGGAAACAGACAGCTAAAAAAATAACTTAATAGGTGTTCAAGCGTTTTTTCATCAATCCAATTTAAGGGGCCCATGGGGAGGGGTGTAATTCTGGTAAAAATAATTGAAAGAAAATGTCCTGTCTGACTCACTCACTCATCGCGCCCAGCGAAAACTATTAATGTTGGAAAAATGAAATTTTGGGAATATGTTCGCTGTATGTCAAAACGTCAACTAAAGAATGATTTTTATTTATTCGGGTTTTAAAGAGATGTTAAGGGGGTAAACGTGCATTTCATTGAATAACGATATCTCATGAGTTGTTTCTTTGGGGATGTGATATTCGGTATATAAACTAATCATTAAAAATAATCAGACATATATCTAAAGGTTTATCGATGTCGTGTATATAATGAGGTGAAAGGGGTGAAAATTGGGGATTGAGGGATTCTTAACGGAGCGTGTATCTCTTAAACGACATAGGCGAGAAGTTTGAAATTCGGCGGGATAAAACAGCTTAAAATACAAGTAAATATGTGTTCGACCGTTTTTTCATAAATCCAATTTAAGGGGCCCTTGGAGAGGGGTGAAATTCTGGGGTGATAAAACAGGAAAGAAAGTGTCCTAACTGATTGACTCACTTACTCACTCATCAAACTCGGGGGAAAATCAGCTTTAAATAAGTAAATAGGTGTTCGACCATTTGTTTCATAAATCCAATTTAAGGGGTTCATGTGGAGGGGTGAAATTATCAAATATAAATGAAAGAAAATGTCCTGACTGACTCACTCACTCATCATCGCCCAGCCAAAATTATTGAAGTTGGAAACATGAAATTTTGGGGATATGTTCGTTTTATGTCGAAAACGTCCACTAAGGTAAGAGTTTTGAATATTCAGGTTCTAAATAGGTGTTAAGGGGGTAAACGTGCATTTCATTGAATAACAATATCTCACGAGTGGTTTCATTTGGGGATTGATACTTGGCATATATACTAATCATTAAAAATAAGCTGACACATGTCTAATGGTTTTTCGATATAGTGTATATTATGAGGTGAAAGGGATGAAAAGTGGGGGTTGAAAGATTCTTAATAGAGCGTGTATCTCTTAAACGACATAGCCGAGGAGTTTGAAACTCGGAGGAAATCAATCAGCTTAAAAATAAATAAATAAATAAATAAATAAATAAAATAAATAGGTGTTCGACCGTCTTTTCAAAAATCCAATTTAAGGGGCCTATGGGGAGGGGTGAAATTCTGGAAGAAAAACGTCCACTAAGGAAGGATTTTTGGATGTTCGCTCTCATCGACCAACCAAAATTATTAATGTTAGAAGAGTGATATTTTGAGGATATGTTTGTCGTGTGTCGAAAACATCTACTAAGGAGGGATTTTTGGATATTCAGGTTCTAAAGGGGTGTTAATGGGGTTAAACCTGCATTTCATTGAATAACAATATGACACGACTATGACGCGAGCGAAGCGAGACTAAAAATGAGATGGTGTGTGTGTGTCTGTGTATTACTCAATCACGCAAGTACCACTGGTCCGATTTACATGAATTTTACATGGAAGTAGCAGATTTACCTGGTTAACATACAGGTTACTTTTGATTTAAATACTTTGCACTTTTAAATATGGCGACCATTTTAGTGACGTCACTCTACCCTTTGGTTTTAAACTTTCATATTTCCATTTCAAATAAAAAGAGAACGCTAAGAAATAGCAAACTTTTGATGGCATGTACGAGGTTAAAAATTGCATTTTCTATCCGAAATGTATCTCCAACCGTTAGCGAGTATAACCTAAATGTGTGCTATAAAACACGGTCAAGGCAGAGCGGTGTAGTTGGACAAAATGTTCCATCCTTAATCTCCCTCTGCGCAGCACCTCGCCTATCCCCTGTTTTAACTGTCACCTTCACATTTTAATTTCTTTACGACCCGTAGCGAAGCACGGGTACTTCAGCTAGTATTATAATAAACATAGAAACAAAGAGAAAGGCAAGCATAAAGGGGAAAAAGAAAAAAAGAAATAACAAGTGATACTGGTTTTGAATGAGATGTATTGTCATCGCGCCAGGAGATGGTAGTTCAACACGCTGGGACGGGGTGGGTGTCTTGCAGTACGCATGCGCGGCTCACCTATTCCAAACCTAAATATATCGGCTTCCCGCATACAAATGGTTGTTATCGCAGCAGACGAAACGCAGCCAGTGAAAGAAGGAATGTACTGAGTGAAGCAAGTAGTGACCAACTTAATGTTTTTGGAATGCGCGATACGCAGTGAGCGGAAAGACAAACCCAACTGCGATCTCCTGGCGTGATATCAATATCTCTATAGTATAAAACAAAGTCCCCGATTCTTGGTTGAAACGCGTAATCTCGAGAACCACTGGATGAATTTTGATGCAGTTTTCACTATTCTGTAAAGGATTTCTCGAGGAAGATATCTGTTGAAAGACATTCAATTATGATCAAGGAAAGTCGAGCAGTAACGATTTCAGTGAATCAAGTCGAAGAAAAACCTGCCGTTCGTTCACCTTTTAAGCTTACGCTGGGTAAATACCATGTGTGTAAGAATTGTTCAGCATGAAAAGTTCTACAAAAAATTCCAAGACCGCATATCTCTATCTTTAATACAGTACATCGCCCACTATACGTTTTCATTTCTTCCAACAATCTCCATTCGGTAGAAATTTAAATTACTGGCTTCGGAGCTAGTTTACTGCTTCGGTCAGCATCAAACTGTCGAGTCGTGTCGAGTTAAGACTTCAGAGAAGAGTATAATGGTGTTTGGAGTTTCGCTGTTCACCTCGGCTTTTCTGAATTGCGTCTGGGACCTGCCGTCCGTGCTGCTTTTAAGCTTACGCTGGGTAAACCATTAAAGATACCGGGCGAAGCCGGGGTGGGTTGCTAGTTTATTTATAAGTATCTATCATGTTGAACGAGGAAGGGGTTATCACCAATCTGACCCCTTGGGATTCGCCCCTGCTACGAACTACTCGTCCTCGGGACATATTTCTTTACACAGTTGACTGTCATTTTCAGGTAGACCTAATTATTATCTTCGAATAATGCAATATTTGAAACGTTCTATTAATTTTAATAATCGACTAATCGAAATACTCGTACTTCGAACAATTTTCGAATGTTCGAAGTAGTCGAATTAATCGATTAATCGAATGAGATGTACTACATTCCTCTGCATAGCATTCAAGTCAATTCTCACACTTGAGAACTGGCGTGAAAAATTATAACACGAGGACTGGCGCTGAGTCGTTTTGACCCGTAGTGTGTCACTCCCTTTATGTCGTAGACGTACACCTGGTGTCCTTCTATGAACTATTCCTAATATAAAATGAGGTTTATTTTTATTTTTCAAATTCAACATGCAGAAAAATGTCAATAATTTTCACAACAGTATTATTTTTGTATTTTTCGTATGGCTTTTAGTGCCGGGAGTGTCCGAGGACATGTTTGGCTCGCCAGAGGCTGTAGCTGCTTCTAGCGGACACCCATAGGGTGAGCTACAAGTTCCGTTCGATTTCAAGTTGTTCCAACTTTCGCTACCAGATGTCAATGATAGCTAGTGGTGAACGTTGGAACTTTGATAGAGGGTTCCAACGAAATCTAACCTAGAGATGTAGCTTCACACAAGTTTAGTCTGTGGAAGGATCTTTTACATGCCATAAATCTGACATGGGACCGCCGACTTTACTTCCCCTCTAAAGGAAGGCATACTGAAGGATTTTAACGCTCTTAAAACATCCGACGACTTCGCCCGGATTTGAACCCGCTATCGTGGGCACAGCAGTTCAGCATGCTACCAACTGCGCCACCGAAGCCTTGATAGTGGCGGTAAAGCAGTAATCTCGATTATTTTTAACAAAGGAGCTGATGACCAAGGTGTCCCTATACCCTAAACATGGATAAACAAGAACGTGCGCTATGTGATTGTGCTGCACCACAATAGTTGCATTTTCCCCCTTATTCTTCTTACAGAATGCCCCGACTAACGTAAGCCAAAAATTGTCACGCGAGGGCTGGCGCCATGGATAAAACTGACCAGACCGTTAATAATATAGAATTAACCTGAGTGTTTAAAACGCTATGGACATGTTACTTTTGCAGGGTGACGTTCAAGACTAGGAAAGAAGGTGCAGTAAGCGACAGTATATATGGGCTGACCAAAACGAAAATATAGAGCATTATGTAAGCCTTGGGTCAAAAATACCCATGCGCCAGTCCTTGTGGGTTGACAATGTGATTGGTTGAAGAGGATATAAGAACCTAACGTGCACATCCACCTCTGCTGCTTCCAGTCTGGCATCCGTATTCACACGCGTACAATTTCGCCCGCTTGAGGGACAGGTTAATTTAATTTCAGGGTAAACGAGAAAGTAGGCTGTGCATTTGTGGTTGAGGATCGTCGGTTTCTATTTTCACTTCCCGAGGCCTGTGGCGTGTACACGGCGGAGCTCTATGCCATCTTAGAGGCTCTGCGGTACACGTTATCAGACGATCACCAGCACTTTCTTGTGTGTACTGACTCTCTGAGTGCGCTGCAAGCGATCGATGTGTGTTTCCCGAAGCACCCGTTGGTCCAGCGTGTGCACGACCTGCTCGTCAGTTCGTGTAACGCTGGAACCGGGGTGACCTTTGTGTGGCTTCCTAGCCACATGGGTATTGCGGGAAACGAGCTTGCTGATCAGGCGGCGAGAGAGGCAGTCGCGCATTGCCCTCGCTACCGTATAAGGTGCCTGCTAGTGATGTGCGCTCTCAGTTGCGGCATTCGATCCTGTCGCATTGGGAGGAAGCATGGCGTGCCACGCCTCCACCCAACAAACTGGAGGCATCAAGGAGACAACGAAGGTGTGGAAATCTTCCTTCCGATCTCTCCGGAAGGAAGCTGTGGTACTCTGTCGACTCCGGATCGGCCATGGGATTGCCACGCACTCCCACTTGCTAAAGAGAGAAGATCCCCCTGTGTGTACTTGCGGTGCCCATCTAACTGTGGCACACCTTCTCTTGGAGTGTGTGGATCTGGCCGATCTGCGAAGGACTCTTTAACTGCCAAACACCCTCTCCCTTATTCTCCGTGATGACGGGCCGTCAGTAGACCTCGCCATCCGGTACATGAGGGAGAGTGGTTACTTTTTTAAGTTTTAATGTGTAGTTAAGACTTTTAATTCAGGTTAAGTCTGTTTTATGTTTTTTATTGTGTTCATCTATTTTATTGTTCACTATGCCTTATTTGTTTTATCCTTTTTTACCATCCGCCTTTTATTCTTTTTATTCAATAAGGCATACTTTTTGGGGCTCACTGTCTGTTTTATAAACACCATTTTCGTTTCATCCATGGCAGTGAACTGTTTTTATCTACATCTTTTCATTTCACGCCATTTCATTGCATTAGGGGCCGATAACCTCGATGTTAGGCCCCTTAAAACAACAATTATCATCATCATCACATAATTTAATTTGAGGAAGAAATACCATCACAGATATTTTTCCATGCGACCTGGCCAAAGTTATGCAAAGTATCATTAAGATCGGAATATCGACGCTCGTGGTGTTCCTTTGTAAGTTGATGGACCCAAGTTGGCCTTTCGCGCCTTTTCCTTTTTTATTCGATTGTAGACTCATTTCCGTCGGGTTTATGGCCACCTCGCTCCTTTGATCTCATTCCACTATGCGTTTCGGACGAAGCCTGACACAGTAGACCATAAGCAGAATATCAAGGAAGAATTTGCTGTGTTTGTTGTACAGATGCTGGCGATGCTTCCGTAAAGGCAGTGCCGCGTTAACAAGAACCTGGTAGAAGAAGAAGACGAACACTTATAACATCGAATGTGAAGAGTCGTTGACACAGAAATGAAGGTGTGCTAGGTTTATCTTTTTTTGGTTCTGTTCCTTCATGTGCAATATTACACACGTTACTGACGTATAGGGAGAACTGCCCTAAACGAATGTCCTCTTGTAGAACTCGGAGTGTTCACCAGGAGGGCAACATTTTTTAAGAAATAGTAATCCTTGAAATAGCGCACTCGCATAATCTATGCTAGGACTCGTGCAGGGTAATTCGTTGCCATTATGTATTCTTATTTTTTAAACTCACTATAGATCATTATTTATTGAAAAATATCAACTCAACACTTATTTACTTATCTCGGTACAATTTTAGTTATTTGTTTTTTACCAGGTCGCTCAGTCACAATATTTGGAACACGCGTTTTTCCTCTAGTAACTGGAGTAACCAAATCGTACCCATGCTTGAGTGGGGCAGAAGGGAAGGAATGTATGCTCCGCATCAAGTGTTGTCACTAGGAGATTGCGTGCTGTTCTGCTTCTGGTACTAATATATTAACTATACTAATAACAGTAGTTACACAGTAATAATAAACTACTCTTCAGTTAAGTATATGAATGCCTTAAAACTGTCCACGTAACACATTTTTAAAATGCCCAACTGAACAAACGCAAAGCTCATGTCACAATGGTCCAGACTGTACCGATATCTCCGGGAAAGTAGATTTCGTCATACCGCTAGTAGCCTAGTAGTTCATATATCTTCCGCTGGCAAGGATTCGTCAAACGGCTTTTGTACGACGATGAATAATCCTATCGGATTCCGATTATTCCATTAAGGATCGTTATAAGACCAAAGTGAGCATTTCCAAATTGCCGAAAGAATTTCCAAGGTTGAAAAGAACGAGTTGTCACTAAGACGCCTTTTCAGATAATCCAGTATATATTATAACATTGGTGAATGTGTATGCGCTTATTCCAGGGAAAATGACCCGTAAAGTATACGTTTATTTAGTAGATTTGATCACGGGAATCGTAAGTGCACATTCATGAGTTGCCTGTGGCACCGCAGGTGTTCAAAATCAAATTGGAGCAAAGTTGTTTCGAATATTTATACCATCTTTGAATTCAATGAGATCATATTTAAGCACTCTTGTACTTTCACACTACGATATTAAAGGAGATAGTTGGCTACAATTTCTTTAATTTTCATCACATTACATGCTGCAAGGCGTCTACTTGATATTCCGGACAGATGTTCGGAAAATTATGTTTTCTAGATAAAAGCTCGCCAATTTATGAAAACCATTCTTAACCAGTTGTGGTTCTTATATTCTTTGGTTAATATTTAGTTATTGTTTTTGATAATTGCGACACCTTGGCCATCAGCTCCTTATACGTGTGTGTTCAAATATCTGATTAACCTGTTATGGCCGCGGTGGCCGAGAGCGCTAACGCGCTACCTCGTGCCTCGCTGGCATGTGGAAGGCATGGGTTCGAATCCTACCTCGGCCTTCCTGAAAATGGTTTTCCCCATTTCCACCAACAGACAAATGTTGTTAGAACGGTTCCTTTCAATAGGTCCACGACCGATTTCTTTCCAAAATCCCTTCCCTGACACGTCCTGAAAATAAAATAAATGGCCATTAGCTGCATTAATATTATTATTATTAATATTTTTTTTAAATTTTTATTAATGCAGCCAATGGCCATGTACTTTTCTTTTCGGGACGGATCAGGGAAAGGATTTTGGAAGGAAATCGGCCGTGGACCTATTGAAAGGAACCGTCCCGGCATTTGCCTGGTGGTGAAAATGGGAAACCACGAAAACCATTTTCAGGACGGCCGAGGTGGATTCGAACCCACGCTCTCCCGATGCCAGCGGGACACGAGGTAGCGCCTTAGCGCTCTCGGACCTGTGTTTCTCTGATGACTGTAGAAGTGTGTGTGTGTGTGTGTGTAAGAGTATTGCGGTCGGGGATGGAGTAAGTGTCCTAGTACTTGAATGAATGAAAATGAAAATCCACAGCCTGCTTCCAGTCTCCGACTGGGTCAGGAAGGGAATGAATGAAGCCCCCATCTAGCGGCGAGGATATGAACTGTGCCGGCTGCCGAAGCCTGTCGCACTCCTCTGGGGCAATGATTAAATGAATGACAGACGAAATGAAATGACAGTGGAGAGTGTTGCTGGAATGAAATTTTGACAGGGAAAACCGGAGTACCCGGAGAAAAACCTGTCTGCCTCCGTTCTGTCCAGCACAGATCTCACATGGAGTGACCGGGATTTGAAACACGAACCCAGCGGTGAGAGGCCAGCGTGCTGCCGCCTAAGCCACGGAGGCTCTCCCGGTACTTGAATAAGGTAATATATTTGCCTGGAGGGAGTGTGGAAAAAGAAAACAGGAAAATACACATTCAGGATAACCACTCAACGCCGGGATTTGAATCTCCGGACTTGATGCAGCCCCCCATTGTGGTCGTGGTGAATTTATTTAACATTCATGGCTACGCCGCGTGGTGTTTGATTTGTTAAGAAAGCCACATTTTAGACTGTGAAGATTCTTAACACTACATCTATAGGCCTATTGGTATAGTGTGTGCTGTAAATAAGAAGTCCTGTTTTAAAGAAAGTATACAGGTGTTGAAAAAAAATCATTCAATATTTTAGGAGGTGCTAAAATGTCTAATAAACATGGGTCCTACAGCGTAGACTTCGAGATCTGTCCACCTCGTTGTGTAGTGGCTAGCATTCTTGGCTGTCATCGAGGTGGCCCGGGTTCGATTCATGGTTCTGCTAAGTACATTAATTCTTAATAATAATGTTATTTTACGTCCCTTTTAAATATCGAGGATTTTAGAGAGACCAGGGTGCCGAAATTTTGCCCCGAAGTGGATCTCTAATGTGCCAGTAAATCTACTGACACGGCCTCCTCACATTTGTGCACCCTCAAATGCCAACTGGCTGTGCCAGGATTCGATCCTGCAACCTTGATCACAGCAGGCAAGAACGTTACCGCTGCGCCACGTAGCCAGGCAAAAATTAATTGTGGCCTGAGGGCTGGAACGGGGTACAGTCAGTCTGGCTGCGTGGTGCACCGGTAACGTTCTTGCCTGCTGTACCCAAGGTTACAGGATCGAACTTGGCGCAGTCAGTTGGCATCTGAGGGTGCGCAAATGTAAGGGAACCGTGCACGTTAAAGATCCTCTTCAGACCAAATCTCCGCCTCAGTAATTAAAAAGGACGTAATACCAATAACATTTAAAAAAGAATATTCGAGGTGTACACTCAACCTCATGGGGCAAAACTGAAAAGAGGAGGGGTTATATTCCCATCTCAGCCAACTTGGAAGTGGTTTTCCTTGGTTTCCTAATTCTACTCAAGGCAAATACTGGGATGGTACCTAACTTAAGGCCACGGTCGCTTTGTAACCAAATCCTACTTAGATTACAAGTGCACACACTAGTATAGACATCACAATGACACTGGGTATGAGACAACTTCTACACACACCGAAGTACACGGGGCTACATGGCCACGATGTCTTAAAGCCCCTAAGGAATCAACATCAACAACAAAAGTGTGGAATGTGCGAACTATCGTAACACGCAGTAACCAGAGCAAATTGGTCATGGTGCCATTGTATATTCAGCAGTGTGTCGGGTATATACTGTACTTTCTCGGAAGTTGGCTTTCAGTTGCCAAGTAGCTTGTTTATTGCGTGACACTTTTATAAGAGGCTTCGTGCCCTCTTCTGTATTCTTTTCGACGAGTGCTTTGAGTGTCATCCATTAATTTTTTCCCACGCAACAATGGCACGTGTGCCTATTAGATCTCTTACTTTCATGCTTCCCGAACTTTCACACTCGTGAAATCCATTCTCATACTGTAGATCGTGAGTTGGGTGAACTCGCAAATATCAGTAACCACACCTATCATTGTATGCATAGTTTTAGATAATTGCCACTCCAATCATATGGTTATAAATATGTGGGGGCGTGGTGGCTCAGCGGTCTAGCTGTATGCCTCTCACCAAGGCGGTCCGGGTTCGATTCCCGGCCAATGCATGTGAGATTTTCGAAGTGAAATGCCATGTCCTGTGGTTCGGATTACACATAAAAAGGAGGTCCCGTGGCTCATGATCTCGAGATTAACGGTCACGTTAAACTACAAGCTTCCTTGGTTATAAATAATTAATTAATCTCCGAATTTACGGCTCTAAAAACGTCATTGCGCACCAATACTTAATTATTTTACATGTATTTAAATTCCACAGATAACAATGTTCAAGCTAATTTGTAAAATATTGTGATTTGGCACATACGGTGAAGGCCGAATGTACAGTATATACAGTAATGTAATAAGGTTGGAACTTCGGTAGTGGCATCTATCTATTAATTTAATTATTTTTTATTTTATTTTTTATTTGCTTGTCTATTTATTTATTTATTTATACTGTATATGTATTTATTTATTAGTTCAATTGTTTTTAGATATTTATTTGTTTCTAAGGTATTTATTTCTCTTATATATTTACGTAGTTATTTGATTAATTATGTATTTATTTGGTTATACTTATTTATTTATGTATTTATTTGTATTTTCTTTAGACTTAGGCCTATATTTCTTCATTTATATAGATTTATTTGTTTATATATAATTGTATTTGTTTATTTATATATTCATTTGTTTATGTATTTAAGTTATTTATTATTTATATATATATATAAAAATTTATATATTTACAATTTATTTATTTATTTATTTATGTATGTACCGGTACTGTATTTATTTGATTAGTTATTTATGTATTTATCCGTGTATTTATTTGTTTTATATTTATTTATTTGTTGATGTATTGGTGTATATACTTATTGATGTACATGTATTAATTTGTTTCTTTCTTTATTTATTTATTCATTTATTTATTTAATTTGTTTAATTTATTATTTAATTAATTATTTCTTATTAATGCTTGCGTGAAACGTCTACAGTCTTTCATTATAGTCCCCAACGCAATCTACAACTCGTCACCGATGTGGAAGAATGCTACGAAGTGGTTCCATCATCTTTGAGACATCAGATATCACCACCTAAAACCAAAGTTCGTCAAACTTCTACTAATGGGAAAGATATGGCGATGCTCATCGGTGTCATCATAACACCTGCCATATCGCAAGGGCAGACCGCTAACACGCAGCATTTCCTTATTGTAACATGGGATATTTTTTTCGGCTAGGAGTTAAAAGACTAAATTTACGTGATACACATTGAAAGTGTGACGGTCTACCGCGCACCTTGCCCCTAAACGGGTGCGCGCAGATAATACCCCCATCTCATTGGTACACATCGAAAGTGTGACGGTCTTATGATGTATATCAGCGGTTCCCAACCTTTTTTTTCCCTCCCGTACCCCTTTATAGTCTACATGTTTGTCTAAAATAGTACTCCCTAAAAAGTAAACTTTTAAAATGTTTAATATTTTACGGGCAATAACTCAATAAAACATTAAGAATAAAAATAACTTACAACTATATATAACTTTTTGTTTAAATACAGTGGTTTATAACTGATATTTTTAATTTATTATTTGTTTGCTGTTAGTATGCATTTCATTTCAATAAATAAAATGCTAAATATAATTTTCAATTTTGCTTTTATTTCCTTGTGCAAATGAAGATGTATAAACATTTAGCTGAGGAAGATCAACTTTTTTTTAAAATTTTGATTATATTGAAAATCAGTTATTTCTAGCGATTAGTTTAGTAATACTTGTGGCAGAAGTTCCACCTAATTAATACCTAACTTTTATATTAAAAATGATCACTTTGTGGTCATTGGGGACATGTTTCGAGGCCTAATTGTTTTGTCCCCTTCATTAGCCGATATAGATCAAAATGTCAAAGAAAGCAGGTGGTTGAAAAGCTTAGCACTAAAAATCATTCTTATCAATAAACCTATTATGGTGCACCATAAAGCCTGCAGTACACTATCGCCGAATGTAGGCGAACGGAGACGAGTGCGGTGGTGTACCCGGTGTGCTCGTGTACATTCGGGATAGTTCGCATCGCCAACATTCGTGTTCGGCTGCGCTCGCTATTTTGGCGGTCTACCGACACGGATCTAAGGAGACGAGCGAGGGCGAATGCCGAGCGCGAACAGGTACTAACTCGAGCCACGCACGCGCTCTGTCTACAGTATTCAGCGCAGTGATCGTTGATTATTTATTTGTTAACTGGTGCGATTTCTTTATTTATTGATGGAGTGGGCTAATGAGGAAACGCTGTTGTTTCTAAGCCCCCCCCCCCTCCACCACTCCCTCTGACGTCAGAAGCCCCACCATCCCCCTACTAATATCTTTGTCCTAGAGACTTCAAGCTTGGTTTGTGGGTAGAAGGGGGGTAAAGACCATTCATTTACGTCAAACAAACTTTTTTTTTTAACTTCCTAGTTTCCAAAATATAGGAATTTCAAAAATGGACTTTTTTTGAAAATAACAAATAAAAAAAAGTTTTGTTCTAACGAGTGGGTTTGGCGGGAATGTTTTGCAGCGAATACGCTTGATGGAGTTCTGCATGGTTCGGCCGAACTTAGGCAATGGTGTACTTGGTTAGTTCGGGGTGGTTCGAGTTGCACATTCGTCTATATTCGCGGTCGCAATCCCACCCGAACATTCGGCGAAACATTCGGGCGAATGTTCGGCGATAGTGTACTGCCCACGTAAAAAAGATACAATAAAATAATAAGCGAATGAATATTAATACGGAACCAGCATGAACCTTTCAAATACTTTTAAGCGATTATGGTTGGGTAGGGTGGGTTGTCGAGGTGGAGTCTTGACCTTGACGAGCGTAAATAAGACGCCACTGCACACCACTACATTACGACTGACACATACGATGGGTACATGGCGCCCGCCCTTACCGTTCATTATTGGCGTACCCCTAACCGGTTCATTGCGTACTACCAACGGGTACGTGTACCTCAGGTTGGGAACCACTGCTGTATACTGTGTGGTGTCTTACTGTCAGCACGACACACTGTCCATCACCGTGATGTGCTGTTTACATTCCAAGACTTCTTCTTCTTGAAAGAGTGTTTAAGCTGCAATCTATTGTTACTACACTCTTATGCCGGACGTGATCCTTATAATAAACAGTCTCTGTCAAATAAAATTGTATTTGGATAAACATAAAGTGTTCAAATTACACACACACAGACTGTCGATGTAGTTCTGTCAAACCAATGTTGTCAACTTCTGTCACAAATCACTATATCTAGCGGGGTTTTATTTATAGACAGAAAAAAAACCGGTCACTGATAAATTTAACATTAATTTAAATCATAAATATCAACGGTATAGGCCTAGTACAGTACATACAGTAGTTATAGCATGGATTGATTGGTTTCTTGTTTGCATTACCATTCTTCATGTTTGTTTCACTTAACAATAGCGATTCTTTGACATGATGCTGTTCCGCGGAAAGATGTGCGCGCCATCGCTATCGTAACAATGCAATGGTTATTAGCCTATTTTCAATTTTTTAAAAAAATAGGCTTATGAGATCACCTTTTGTCCGTGTGTGTGTGTGCGTGTGCGTGTGTGTGTGTGTCCCCCTAATAAAATCTAAACGGCTGGAGCGATTTCAATGAAACTCGGTAAGTTCATTGCACTATTCCGGGCGACCTCGACCGTGCCCTTCAAATATTGTTACGTCTCACCAATCCAACATGGCGGCTGTGCGAAATATTTCACCAGCATTCAATATCTCCGAAACTATTCCCGATATCACCCTGGAATTCCCTACGGTGATAAAGGGAACCACTAGAAGTACACCTATGTAA
Source organism: Meconema thalassinum (assembly GCA_946902985.2). Taxonomy (NCBI): domain Eukaryota; kingdom Metazoa; phylum Arthropoda; class Insecta; order Orthoptera; family Tettigoniidae; genus Meconema; species Meconema thalassinum. The sequence continues at coordinate 152,484,736 of OX336396.1, forward strand.
CTTTTGAAAAACTGATAACTACAAAACCAACATGGCGGCCACGCGAATTTGCTACTTTTAAATAGACGTTTCTCGTGATTTAACCAACCAAACGCAATAAAACTTGGTACAGTATATGTTTATACACATTGTAATTCACCGACATCTAACATCGTTCAATTGATTACTTAACCACAAGATGGCGGATGTGCGTAATATTTTACCGGCATTCTATATCTCTGAAACTATTAGCGTTATCACCCTGAAATTTTGTACGGAGATCAAGGACACTACTGGAAGTTCATCTATAAGACTATCGAAAACCGGTTAACTACAAAACGAACATGGCGGCCAAGCGAATTTGAAAATTTTAAATAGACGTATCTCGCGATTTAATGTTCCAAACGCAATGAAATCTGGTACAGGAAATGTTTATACACATTTTAATGCACTGGTATCTAATTTAGTTCAATTGTTTACATAACCTCAAGATGGCGGCTTTGCGAATTTTAAAATTAAGTTTTTATTTCTTGTGTCGTAATCATGCGATTGAAGTGAAAGTTTGAATAATGAACCTACGCAATAATTTTCCTTTAATGGTACATGTCTCTATGGCCTATACATTTAACAATCCAACATGGCGACCATCCGAAATATTTAGACGGCTCTGAATATCTTCGAATCTATTATAGCAATCAAACTGAATTTTTTAATGTTCATAGGGGCTATGAACTTAAGTTCACCTATAGGACTTTAAATAACCTGGTGATCACAAATCCAACATGGCGGCGACGCGAAGTATAAATATTCACATGGACGTTTCTCGCAATTTAACCATCCGAGTGCAGTGAAACTTGGTACAGTAAATCCTTATACGAATGTTAATCCACTGGCATGTAATTTATTTCAATTGTTTCCATAACCACAAGATGGTAGCTGTGCGAAATTTTAAATTCTCCTTGGTACTTCTTGTGTCCTAATCATGCGATTGAAGTTTGAATGCTACACGTACACAATAATCTTCATGTAACAGTACATAACTCTAGGACCTACATATATAAAATCCAACATGGCGACCATCAGAAATATTTAGTCGGTTCTCAATATATACGAATCTATTACAGCAATCAAACTGAAATTTTGGATGTAGATAGAGGCAATTAACATAAGTAGGATATATGAAAATAGGCTGTATAGTTCTTCACGGAACTACTTTTGCCACTTGTTATTTTTGTTTTATGGAGCGGAACTACGAGGTCATCTGGCCCTATAGGAAAAGATCAATGCAGACATATTCTCAGTTGTTGTTGTGCAATTCAGAAACTAATGTGCGCTTGAGGCCTGAAGATGTTGCCAGGCAGTGGCTCTGATCGAAAATGGTGGCGTGCACATCTTTCCGCGGGAAACAGCATCATGTCATTGAATCGCTATTGTTAAGTGAAACAATGGCATGAAGAATGGTAATACATCCAGGAAAACAATAATTAACCTCACTTCCATGCTATTGGCAACTCCAGCTATCTGATATGACATCTAGCGGTAAAAATGAGAAACTTACCAAGTAGGGTACATTTGTCACGTGGTGACTGTTTGTATATGGTTTCTTGTATTGGTAAGCAGATCGTGGTAAATTCTTCGTGTTTATACGTAAGTAATAAGTTTTACTCGTTGATAAGAGTGCAAAATGAGTAAAAGCAAAGTATATTGCTCAGTTTACGGCTGTAAGTCGATGAATAAGAGGGCTGCGGATATACGTTTTCATCACTTTCCAGAAGATACAAATAGCAATAGCCGAAAGGTGACGATACCAAATAAATACGGGCAACAAGAGCAGGTTGGACCACTCACCACTACACTCACTGACGACAGGACGTGTTGTTCACTTACGCAGAGCCAAGCCGCACCTAGACAGCCAAGCACAGTCTCGCCGAGCCAAGCCGTACCAAGACAGCCGAGCCTAGGCCCTTATACTTACATGATCCTTGCCTAGGCCTACACCAGCCAAGGACAGCCAAGCTTCATCAGTCAGGTATCCTTCCCCGCTCCCTAGTTCATTTCCAATAACCCTACCAACCGTCATCACCTCGCTCTGCGATATTAGAGCCATTCCACTACGAGTCATATAGGCCTAATTTGACTTCGCAGGGTAAAAACTTACCATGCAAATCAAGCAATTCCTGTCTCCCCCAAGTTTTAATACAAGTTAAACTCATCCCTTTGCCCTACCAAGCAGCAAATAATTTATAGAGTTTATGGTACAGTGAGCAAACTCAAATATAGCTTTTAAACGTAACAGCGCCATGACTGGAACTGCACAAAAACAAATACCAGCAGACAACCAATGCTTGATAATATGCAATTGACACATAAAATTCAGTGGAACACACAAATTAGATGACGTGTATCGCACAGTTATACATATATACAATTGAAAATAACACTGTCATTATTGTAGAGACCACATTTACTGATTATAACCGAAAAATAAAAAGTGTTCCATATCAAACGCGTGTTATTGAGTATTTTTACCCTACTTATCCAGACGACCGCAGCGCCCCAAGTGTTAGTTTGAGTTGCCAATAAACAGTAACTTATGTACTAGGCCAGAGCGTTCATATTTATGATTTAAATTAAAATTGGTTGGCTCCTCAGTTTAGGGGCTGCGACAACGCGGTCATGTAGCCCCGTGTACTTTGGGTTTGTGTCGAATCTGTCTGATAACCGGTGTTAATTGTGATGGCTGCATTAGTGTGTGTATCTGTTTTAATTAAAGTAAGGACTACAGACATTGAATTTTTTCAAGTAGTTCCTACTTTTGCCGCCAAACGCCCCCGTCAACGACCTACTAGTTCAGAACTTAGTTACCAGATGCCACCGCAGTCGGCTCTTGACGACGAACGTAGGAACCTAAGAAGGTTAGTCAAATGTTTAACCTATAGACTATATAATTTAGCTTCACACAGGTATAATTAGTGGAAGGTTCTTTTACATGCCATAAATCTGACATGGGACCGCCGGCTTTACTTCCCCTGAGGGATTTTAACGTTCTTAAAAAAACGACTACTTCGGCCGGGTTTGAACCCACGATCTTTGGCATAGAAGTTCAGCAAGCTACCAACTACGCCACCGAAGCCGCTTGTAATGAAAATAATGTTGGATTTTTCAAGTGATCGGTTTTATTTGCCGGTCAGTGTTACTCAAAAACGCATGGACGAGACCTGTTCGTTGTCATGAACTCCACGTGGCGTAGTAACTAGCATTCTAGGCTGTCACCGCAGAGGTCCGGGTTTCTATTCCCGGCTCTGCCAAGAAATTTAGTTCTGATCTGAAGTTAGGAACGTGGTTTACTCAGGTTCGTGAAGCAAAACTGAGAATTAATGAGTTTTATTCTCACCTCAGCCATCCTAGATGTAGATTCCGAGTTTTCCCACTCAATTCCAGATGGATGCCTGGGTAGTAACTAAGTTAAGGCCACGGCCACCTCATACCCAGTCCACAACCCAATTACAAACACAGGATACTAGTACTGCCATCACAATGACACAGGTTATCAGACAGTTAACACACACATCCAACTACACGCTTGAATGACGATGATGTCCAAACCATAATTTGAAACAACAACAACAGCTTGACCTCTAGTACATGTGTCATTACGAGTACTATGTAAATTAAGTATGTATGTATATATGCTGTTGGATCTTCCTGGTAACCTGTGTTATTGTTGTCTGCGATAGAGGCTAGGATTGAGAAGGAGGCTCCAGTAGCTTTCCCTCTCAGCATACTCATGGAATTTAGTAATAATAATAATGTTGTTGCTATTCTGTCCCTTTTAACTACTGCGGCTTTTAGAGACGCCGGGGTCCCGGAAATTTGCCTCGAAGGGGATCTTTAACCTGCCAGTAATACTGACATGGCTCCCTCCCATTTGTACACCCTCAAATGCCAACTTACTGCGCCGGGATTCAATCCTGAAACCTTGGACACAGCAGGCGTTACCGCTGAGCCACACAGCCAGTCTCATGGAATTAAAAGTGGGAAACTAATGTGCATAAAACTAAAGATAACTGAGGTGAGATCGGGTGCACCCCTCGGAGAGTCCGGAATTGAACCCAGAACCTTTGATTTGGAAGTCGTTCTTCGTACCCCGAGATCACACAAGGCAGCTTAGTGCTCCACAGCAAATGAAATCCAACTAAAAATCTCATCTCTTGTTTGGTGAAGAGTTTATTTATCGTATGGCTTTTAGTGCCGGGAGTTTCCGAGAACATGTTCGGCTCGCCTGTGTCTGTAGCTGCTTCCAGCAGACACCCTTATTAGGGTGAGCTACAAGTTCCGTTCAATTTGAAGTAGTTCCAACTTTCGCTACCAGATATCAATGATACCTAGTGGTCAACGTTGGAACTTTGATAGAGCGTTCCGACGAAATCTAACCTATAACAATTTAGCTTTACACAAGTTTAGTCTGTGAAAGGATCTTATACATGCCATAAATCTATGACAAGGGACCGCCGGCTTTACTTCCCCTCCGAACGAACGCATACTGAAGGATTTTTAACGCTCTTAAAAAATCCGACGACTTCGGCCGGGTTTGAACCCGATATCTTGGGCACAGCAGTTCAGAATGCTACCAACTACGCCACCGAAGCCGCTATACTGCACTAAATGAAATTGCATATTAAAGTCCAAAGTGTGGTGCCTCGAGGTTTATGCGCACATGAAACGTTAAAAATAGGCGAGTGTTCTTTAATGTGAACTTTATTTTAACGCGAGATCGTGCCTTGGCACAAGAATCTCAGGGAAAGTGCGTTAAATTCAGCGAGACTTTCTTCCGTATGATTGACTTGCTCTCCTTATAATTATAATCTATCCGTTACCCAGTGCCGTAGCTCGGACAGATTGGCGAGCTTTACTGTTCGAAAACCTGGCGCTGACAAGTCTGTCCTAAGGGCTGTTCCGCAGAACAATTCTGGGATGGTACTTTATTTCAAGATTAGGGGCACATCTATTCCATCGTAAATCAAAATTAAAGGCTAGCGGGACAGGCTCATCTGTAGCCCTGGAACCGCTAGGCTTCCCTTTGCCATTCTAGTTCCCTTGTTGCAGGGATCTCATTTGTAGCCCTGGTGGCACAGCGGTCAAACTGTTGGCCTCTCACCAAGGTGGACTTGGTTCGATTCCCGGTCAATAAATGTGAGATTTTCAAAGTGAAATGTCATGTCCTATGGTTCGGATTCCAAGTAGAAAGGAGGTCCCGTGGCTCATAATCACTGGATTCACGGTCACGTAAAACTGCAATCTTTCTTTTTTTCCCTTCTAATATCAGTGGAATCCAAGTCAGAGATTAGGCTACTAAATGAAAAATACATTGCGTAGAACTTAATGCTTTTTTTAAAATTAAGGTTGGTTGGTTCCTCAGTTTAGGGGCTGCGACAACGCGTTCATTTAGCCCCGTGTACTTCGGGTGTGTGTAGAATCTGTCTGATAACGGGTGTTAATTATTAGCCTACTTTTCACATTTTGCAAAAATGAGGAAAAAGTAGACTTATGAGATCGGGCAAATGTGTGTCTGTCTGTCTGTCTGGCTGGCTGGCTGTGTGAGTGTCTCCCCCCTATCAACTCTTAAACGGCTGCAGCAATCGAAACAAAATTTGGTAGGAGTAAAGATCTATACCTGAATATCTCACGGCCATATTTGAAAATGATGTCAGTGCTACCAACTGCTGAAAAATCGCAATTGAAATTTGAGCTCCATGTTGGATATCTTGGAAGGTATGAATGGGACCTATTTCAAAATTGGCACACGTATAGTTAATAATATTGCAGTTTAATTTCCAGGAGGCCCATACATGGCAGTGTTGCCAAAATGATTATAAGCCAGCTGATATGTCGAAATTTTAAATGCGTATAACTTCTACACAATCAACTGGATTTCAACCAAATTTCGTATGTGCTATGTGTACATAAACAGATATGACTGAGCGTATTCTTAAGAGCCACCAGGGCTGCCAACTGTTAATAAATGCTCTCAATTTTTTAAAATCCAAATACCCCTATATCATAAAGTATGCAAGCCGACAGCTTTAAGCTATGCACACGTATAGTACCTGGCATTCTATATTAATTTGGAGTAACTTATATACGTCAGTGCTACCAACATGATTCTAAGCCTGCTGAGAGGTCCAACTTTAAATACATGTAACTTCTATACTATCATTTGGATTTCAACCAAATTTCGTGAGTACTATGTGTACCATAACTGATATGACTATGCCGATTCTTAAGAGTAACCAGGGCTGCCAACTGTTAATAAATACTGTCTCTATTTTTGTTACCCTAATGTCAATATATCAGAAAGTATGCAAGCCAATAGCTCTAAACTTTGCACACGTGTAGTACCTGGCATTCTAGATTAATTTGGAGTAACTAATATAGGCTTACGCCAGTGCTGCCAACATGATTCTAAGCCTGCTGATAGGTCCAATTTTAAAATGCATGTAACTTCTATACTAACGAATGGATTTCATTCAAAATTGACACAACAATAGATCATATTATTTCAGATTATTTATGACCAATACATGTTTGTCATTGTTGCCAACATGATTTTACGCGCGCTGTTACATCCAATGTTTAACTGCATGTAACGTCCATGGTATCCATTGGACTTCAACCAAATTTTGTACAGTACCTTAAGAGATGGAACTAATAATATATTCAGTTACCAGGGCTGCCAACTGTAGTTCTCTATTAGGATGCATTATGCCATTATTTCGAACTATTTAGAAATTTCGATATTACCAACTTAATTTCGTCATTATTATAGATAGATCCATATAGATTAATCATTGGCATGAATCTTAAATTTTAAGTAAAGTAGGCTCTTTAGTTCGTCACGGAACTTCTTGTTTATTTTGTCGTGTAGCCTCCTGAGAGGCCGAGTGCAGGTCTTTCTAGGCGACGCCCGTGGGCGACCTGCGCGTCGGGATGAGAGATGGAATGGATGAAGATGAATGAAACGGGGCAAGGATGTGGAAGGAAGCGGCCGTGGCCTGTCAGAAGGTACTGTCCCAGCATTTGCCTGGTGTTGAAAATGGGAAACCACGGGGCTCGAACCCACTCGTCTACCGAGTAAGCAGAGAGCTTGGCCCCTTGACCTAACGCAGCGCTTTAGCCCGCGTAGCCACTACTGTCGGTGGGTGTTAATTGTGATGGCTGTAGTAGTATGTGTTATCTGTTTTAATTCAATTAAGGACTGCAGTCAATAATTTCAAGTACCGTAGTTCCTACTTTTGCTACCAAATGCTACCGTCAACGACAACTAGTTGTAAACTTGGTTACTATATGCCACCGCAGTCGGCTCCTGGCGTCGAACGTTGGAACTTAAGAGCTTTGGTCAAATCTAACCTATAATTTAGCTTCACCCAAGTGTAATTAGTGGAAGGTTCTTTGACATGCCGTAAATGTATGACATGGGCACGCCGGCTTTACACCCCCTCCGAAGGAAGGCATACTGAGGGATTTTTAATGTTCTTTAAAAATCCGACGACTTTGACCGGATTTGAACCCGCAACCTTGGCCATAGAAGCTCAACCTGCTACCAACTACGCCTCCGAAGCAGCCCTTTTATTTATTTATTTATTTATTTATTTATTTTATTTTTATGTACCGTTCTCTGTCTATTCAAACCCAATGGCTTAAGCTCTACATAACTATAAAGCAGTTATTAGTGGCAATACAGTTAATATATAAAAGAAATCTTAGCACTAATACAGCATAAACTTGATCGCGGACTATGCACAATGTGACTAGCGCTTCGCTGCGAGGTCGTATAATGGTGGGGGAAGCAGCCTTCTCTGTTCTGGTGTGGACAGTCTAGTCGAATGAGCATATTTCTTGTTACTCATAAAACAGCTATGTCCGATTATTTTTACTGTAGATTAAAAATACTATTTCACAAAATTTTAAAATTTCTGAGTGTAAAAACTTATAATTAAAACACTATTATTCCGGTGCGTGCATCAAAATTTGAATTGAAGAATGGATCTCAGTGGAGCTGGCGCTTGAGAGCACTTTTTGGCTCGTTAGATGAGAGCAACAAATTTCATTTAACCCTACAATACCAACATACCTCCGTCAGGGATTTTAAAACTGACGTGAGGGTTGGAACGGGGTGCACTCAGCCTCGTGAGGACAATTGAGTAGCTGTCTGACAGTGAGACAGCGCCCCGATCACGAAAACCAAGATTAACGGACGAGGAGACCCGACGCGCTGATCACGCGTCACCCCAATATCTGCAGGTCGAATGGCTGGGCAGCGGTCGCTGGTCGGCCTTAGCCCGTCATGGGCTGTATAGTGCCAGGGGCTGTCTTTTTTTTTTTTTTACTAGACTAACATACGTAAAATGTACGTGCTTAGAATTCCCTCTATATCTGTCCCCACCTTACCATCTTCCAGCAATGCTTCTACTGGTCTATGGTGGTGATGTCAATGCTTTTGTTATTAATGCCAATCAGTTCTAGAGGCATAATCATTGGGCAAAGAATTGCCTGGAAACTGTCCTTGAATTTAAGAACATATTGGTTTCTCCATGGCATTAACAAAGAGGTGGGGAATTTGATGCAGATATGTCACTTCACTTCAGAGGGATTATAAAAACAACCTCATAAAAACCAGAGACAGTATAAGAGACTGGAGAGAATATGTACTGCTATTTACGTCAAAGTAAACTACTTCTTTATTTGTTGTATTTAAGGTAGAACTAAGCGTATTAAACTTTAATGACACAGAGGATTCAGTGTATATACGTACTTAAATAGTGTTACATATTACGAAATATATATTAATTTCAACCGTTTAACTAATTGGTGCTTTACAAGGGGAGGATACGATGCATGGATCACCGATTCGAACCATCTTTAGTACACGTGTAGGGCATGACCAGGCGTATACCAGGTGCAAGTAGTAAGGTGCGCTTCTCAGCAGTTTCCGAGAAATGAATTATTCGCAATTGCAGTGTGGCGTCTGTGCGTTGTACGCCAGCAAGAATCCAACGAGTGCGTGGTGCAGCGGTAAGAGCCCTGCTACGAAAGCACGGGATCGCCTGATTGAATCCCACCGGTGAACCGTTGCAGTATGTTTTTTTAATTTTAACCATTGGCAATTTCCAACCAATACACATAGCATGAGTCACTGCTTGCGGGGTACAGGGTGGTCTGATGGTTCACAGACCAGCAATGAACGGAACAGACTGTGCCTTCAATGTATAAATGTATACCGGTACATATAATAGAATACACTTGACCATGTATAATATCAATGTATTTGCAATGCCGATACTGCACATTATGTAACGTCACAATACGATGATTTCAGAATCTTTCCCGCTCACATAACACGTTATTACAATTGACTGCAAAATAACCATTGTTCATGACACCTACATTTGTACGAATCACCAATGTTTACAACAAAATAAAACACAACACACTGCAAAAGCTTCACCGGTGGGATTCGAACCAGCGATCCCGAAGTTACGAAGGAGGGCTCTTACCGCTGCACCACGAGCGCGTTGGTTTCTTGCTAGCGTACAACGCACATAGACGCCGAATTGCAATTAATTAATTTCCCGGAAATGGTTGAGATGCGCACCTTACTACTTGCACCTGGTATACGCCCTACACGTGTACTAAAGATGGTTCGAATCGGGGACCCATGCATCGTATCCTCCCCTTTTTAGCACAAAGTTCGTAATGTACGTAAATTTAACGTATTATTTAGTATGGTTTATCAATTGATGAATGTTACTATTGTAGGGTTTTAAAGAGCACCAGGTTTTACACTTTCAGATCGCAACTTGGTTCCACAATTTGTCACCCTGCATAATGTGTAACAGGTAGCGCAAGGCGCAGGAAGTATGCGTGTTATCAGTTGATTATGAACGCTGACAGTGTAGTCGTGTGCGGCCGCTAGACTAGACAATCGCCAGGCTTATTAAACAGAATATGCGTCAGCACAGGCGGCTCCCACGGGCATAGTCTGTGCGTGAGCGAGCCAGTTACTGGGGTGGGGTCACTCACCCCCACACTGACACTAGAACCATATTTCCGTGCCATCTCAGCTTGGCTCTGCTCTGCTCTTGCGGTTTTAGGCCCATAAAAATGTGGTGGGGGGGCAACAGTTTACGAGTGCACTCGGGATGTTAAAAGAAAACCTCAATACCACAAATTTGTCTTACATTCAAGCACGTCCATTTCGGATGACACCAACCAAAATAATAGCTTACCTATATTTTTTTCTTGGATGCAAACACGGCGATGAAAGAGAGAATTCCGTAACTTACCATACAACACATCCGATTAAATGCTTTACAATTGTACCTCGATTTCCGGCTCCGTCAGGGAATTTTAGAAACTGACGTGAGGGCTGGAACGGGGTGCACTCAGCATCGTGAGGACAATTGAGTAGCTGTCTGACAGTGAGGCAGCGCCCCGATCACGAATACCAAGATTAACGGCCGAGCGGATCCGATGCGCTGATCACGCGTCACCCCAATATCTGCAGGCCAAATGGCTCGGCAGCGGTCGCTTGGTAGGCCTAGGCCCTTCACGGGCTGTAGTGCTAGGGGTTATAGGGGGTAAATAAAAATTTAAAAAGACTACATAACTCACCAGTGGAATAACATTTGTACTTAAACTTCGAAAGGATCTGTTACGAGAGAGAGCTTTTTTCTTAAGTTTCAGCATCGACTTCGAAGTAAAATACTTGTTCCAAATTTTGTAGTTACTCGATCTGGATATGGGGATACTACGAGGGATTTCATAACACTATTCTGAATGACTAAGTTATACATGCTTTTGTGGATCTTTTCAAACTGTACAACACCTGCTTTTCCACTGCCCTGTTTTTTGAAAGAGAAGGACATGTAAAATGTCACCGGAGATACTGCAATAATGAACTGACAAAACCTCAGTGTATACAGACTATAGCTAGAACCCTGCGCGTTATCCGCACCCGCACGACTGTTATCTGTATCCGCCCCACGTCCGCACAGTGGTGTGAAACGTTCTGATTAAAATGTTAGAAGCCAAAGAAAGGAAAATCCTAAGGAAGATCCTTGGACCAATCAGATAAAATGACGAGTACAGGAGACTGAATAACAACGAACTCTACCTGCACATTGAGAGGATAGCAGACACCATTCGGAAAAGGAGAATTAATTTTATGGCCAGGTAACACGCATGAGCTCGCAGAAACAGCCCAACAAGATCTTTTCCTACTTTGTAGCAAAAAAATAACCAAGGGACCCTGGTTCATCGAAGTTGAAAAAAGATCCTCGAAATGTTCGAGATCTATTTCGAGAAGTAGGAATCACACTTGGAATACATCTAGGAATGTGCACCTCCCCAAAGAAGACTTCGAGCATACAGGAGCTTCCAAGAAAAGCCAATTATTATTATTATTATTATTATTATTCTCGGGGGGAAAAAGGAGGGATGGAGAAGAACACCCGACTCCTTCGGCCGGGAATCGAATTGGTGATTTTGTTATGAGCTGAACACAACTGGTCCACAGAGGAATTAAGATAGCCATCCTGATCTGTATGGGCCGATGATGTAGATGTTATGCACCTTGAAGCAATCATCACCCATCACCACCACCGGCCAAAGTCTCAGTAATATTGTTTGATAACTTTTCAGTTTTGATAGGCTTGATTTGAAGCGTTATTTGGAGTAAAACTTGGATTGTTGGTGGAGCAGAAAAGAGGGGAATGGAAGCATTTGAAATGTGGTGTTACAGGCCGGACGTTTGTTTTAGACGAGTGAAAAATCTTAATGGAAGCCTGGAGGCGAGTTACTGCAGTACCTGTGTTGTTATCAGCTGCCCCAAGCGGTCCGATGATTGACAATGCTGTCTCACACTCCTACTGAAGTACAGTCATTGGCAAATATAATGACGTTCTGTTCGTAAATACGTACTTCCACGTCACACAATACTTCGACGTTGACTGTACTGTCTGCAAGTCGGTGTCGCCACGTGCTCAAGTCTGGAATTCCATTACATCAGATCGGTGGTGACAAATGTGAAGCGATAGGGTGAGAGAGTGAGTGTGTGTAGGCTCACCCGTTGGCTTCAAGGTCAAGGGCAATCGTCTAAAACAAACGTCCGGCCTGTACAGGACAGTGATGATGATTAGATGGGTAGATGAACAGGTATTAAGATGAGTGGGAGAGGGGGCGAGCGACAATGAAGAAAAGTAGAGCAAATGCTAAGGCACCCGTGAATAGCAAAGTTCGTTATAGAAGGATCGAGGACAAGACCTGTAGGGGTAGCGACAAACCAGTCTAATGACTTAAGACTCAAACACAATTTTCTCGAAAACTACGAGCATTCAGAGTATCCTACATCTCTACTTAGTATAAAACAACGTCCCCGATTCTTGGATTTCACGGGTAATCTCGAGAACCACTGGATGGATTTTGATGCGGTTTTCACCTTCTGTAGAAAATAATGTATTTATGATCAAAGGAAGCCAAGCAGTAACGATTTCAGTGTCAAAGTCGAAAACAAACCTGATGTCCGTGCGCTTTTTAAGCTTACGCTGGGCAAACCGTTAAACATATCAATATAGGCTACTACGAGTGTAAGAATTGTTCAGCATGAAAAGTTCTACCAAAGAGTCCGCGAGAGCATATCTCTAACTTCAATACATCGCCCACTATAAGAGTTTTTACGTTTTCTACCAACAATCTCCATTCAATATTACTGAGGCGACAGTTTACGAGCTAGCACGTAATGCATTTATAACTCTTCCCGGGCGAAGCCGGGGCGGGTCTCTAGTTTAGTATAAATCCTGCACTGCCTCCGTCTGCGCATCCAACTAACAAAAAGTTTATTTGGCTATAGGCGTGTAATATATTCAGGCGCGGAATTCAAGGATGTGACCTGGGAAACCTGGAAACCCTTTCCTTCCGTCGCGTCTGTCTACAACTATGGCAAGACGGTGCTAGAATGATAAATTGTGACAGGACCAAGTCTGCAAAGTAGTGGAGTGCTACAGAAGATAGGAAGGACCTCCCACGGCCCTACACGGCGCCAATGTTTATGATGGCGGCTCGTCTTATCTCCAGTATACAACACTCCAACAGTTGAGAGAGGCACAGCGTTTATTGCTGAGCGCTACAACACAGACCTTGTTGTTGGTTTACTCAACAAACTCTGTTTGGTATACTATGTAGGTGAGGACGTTTCAACTTCCCTTGTTCTGTTTTATTCTCAGTCGAGTGTTGAGCTTCCAGCAAGAACTCCGGTTAAAGATAGCACACTGGGATAATGAGTCACACACATAATTAGGGCTCGGATGTTTACGAAAAATCATAATTTTTCTTTGCCTCTATTTTCATGCCCGATTGGTTTCTGATGCAAATCAAGTGATTATCGTCACAATACATTGGTTTTTATTTGTCATATAAATGCATATTTCGAACATTTTTACCATTAAGTTACGTCATAATTTGAGCATTTTTTTTTGTAAGAACGTCATATTTCGGTTTTGAATCATCCTCAACTTACCGAACGGGAACTACAGTGAAACCTCTCTAAACAACCACCCCTATTAAAAGACCACCTCTCTTAAAGACCGATTTCTCTTGGAACCGATTTAAAACCTCATAAGGTCAATGTATTTGTTGACACACTGTCCAAAATACTGACACTTCCCCACAGCCCTTGGATCGGCTGCCTGTTCAATGACTCAGAAATAATCTCGACTGACAGTTCCACACACATCCCCCACCCTCCCCCTAAGGCTACAGGCTTCAGCGATCATAGTTACAGCCGCACCAGTGACAATGCACCTTAACATAATAATCCTTTGAAATGAAGAAAAGCGCCCTGTCTATGTACTTCATTTCTAACACGGTCTCGAAAATATCATTGTGATGTAGTGTAATTTCCATTTACTTATACTTCAAAGGCTACTATGGGGAGGAGCCTTTGGAAATTTCTCATTTTTAATGTACTAGTACTTGTTTTTGTACTCATAGCTGAAAAGTATTAAACCATTTTTGCCTCAAACCTGATACAGTAGTTCAGTAGTTAAAGAATATAATATGTGATTCCAGAGATATTAAAATTGCTAAACAACAGTAGGCCAAATTTCAACTTGATCGTTTTCATAGTAGCCTTGGGGGGGGGGGGGGGGGAGATGTGTGTGGAAATGTCAGTCGAGATTATTTCTGAGTCATTAAACAGGTAGCCGCGTCCAAGGGCTGTGGGGAAGTGTCAGTAATTTTTGCAGTGTGTGAAAGTGTCAATGTGGGGAACTGTCCGGACACCGTATTTGTTACCTCTATTTAAGGACCACTCCTCTCCCCGACCAAAGACCAGGCATTTTCTCAGGCTGACCTCTTTCAAAAGACCACTTCTCGACTGCCTTCCATTGGAGATGGTGATGAGGGTGATAATGTAAACAGTGGTTCTGTTGGCACATAACTGCATCAGCATACAATGTCATTAGAAAAAGTCTTATGTAACGTATAAAAAGTACAAAAAAACGGCTCTCCTAGAAGATTGCTCGAATTCAAAACAAATTAATGGACTTCCGAACTCACTCAGAGATATTCTAGAAAGTGAAATTGTTCAAAAAAAGATGTACTAATCTGAAAGAGAGATCAATTCGTGACTTTTTTACACGACACAGCTCAGAAAATAACTAATTGTAATTAATTTGTACTAAATGTGAACCAATGCAGTGTTCCAACTGTACTCTATTAATAATGCAGTATAAAATTAGTTTTAATGCCTACCCATATTAAGAGACCACCCCTCTAAAAGACCAGTTTTGCATGGAACCGTCACTGGTCTCTTAATCGAGGTTTCACTGTAGTGTTTACAGAAATAGGCTGTAAATAATCACTTAAACATGTATATTCAGAAAATGAATATGAAAATTGGAATAAAGAATTTAGTTAACAATTTAATCTCGAAGGGATTGTCACTTGGATTTATAATTTAAAAGACGGCCATATTTAAATCAGTCATTTTCCGGTCGTATTTTGTCTTTTTGAGTCATATTTCGTCATTTTTAAGGTCATATTTGCTTGCATATTCGGGCTATTTTTAGGTCTTAAACATGATGATGATGATGATGATGATGATAATTGTTGTTTTAAGGGGCCTAACATCTAGGTTATCGGCCCCTGATGGTTTGGGTGATCGTGAAGATGAAAATGAAAAGCGAACTTAAAACTAAAACTAACTACTAACCAACATACTAGAAGAAGAAATGGAAAACTAAAGGAGAATACGGCAAATAAAGGACAGGAGGAAAGTAAATGCCCTCAACCCTCGAAGAAGGTGGATTGAGGGACTTGGAAGGAAGGAGAGCCATGAAAGGCAGATAGGAAAGTGAAAGAGGAGAGGGTCCGCCCCAAAGGTAAGGGACAAAAGGGGAAAAACGGACCCAGCTCAGGAATCCCTCAGGGTCGCCAACTCCCGAACTCGCCAGCCGTGAGCCCCTGAGGGTGTAGCATTATCTAGGGTGCACCAGAAGTGGTGGGGCTACATACACCCTGCCTCCTTAAGGGCCTAGAGCACAAGGCAGGAGGTAAAAGGAAGAGAAAAAGAAGGCTGACCCCTCGCAGAAGGAGGGTATCAGAAAGATGAGGCAAGGGCCAATTAAGGCGGGAAAGGAAGAGACTCCCTAGGCCTCGGATACCCTAATACCGTCGGGGTCAGAAGAGAACAAGAGTTGACCAAGTGAGGTCGACAGGAAAGAAGACAGAGAGGAGCCCGGCACAAGTAAGTGGAAGCAATGCCTGACTCAGCTGGGGCCCCGTGGTCGCCAACCCACGCCCACAAGATGTGAGCCCCTGGGGGGAGGTCTTAAACATCCGAGCCCTAGTAATAACAGTTTCGTTTACAGTAACGAGCGGTTAACGACGTTGTAACTTTTCAGTCGGTCAACACAAAACAGAGAAGAGGTGATTTCGATTCCCACCTCAGTCATCCTTAAAGTAGTTTGCCTTGGTTTCTCACTTCTGTTCCAGGCAAATCTCAGGGTGGGATCTAACTTCCTTCTCAATCTTAGTTTCAAGCCACAGATACTCACACTACTACAAACACCACAATAACACAGGTTATCAGACAACACCACAATACACGAGCCTAATGAGCTACAAACCTGCCAACCCTTCCGATTTATTCGGAAACTTTCCGGATTTTCACCTCGTCTTTCGAACTCCGTAATTACCGTACTATCATTTCTTCCGAATTTTGAACCCCCAGTGGTATATTAAAGAAAAAGGCACTGTAAATAATCTCCATTCTCAACGAGAATAGGCTATCATAATTGCTTTTCTATGATTTGCGTAACTTTGGTTTCGCGTGTAAGTTGATGTGATTTTTGCCGTCGTTCCTCGCTGCGCTGGGAACTCGGGACGGCGGATCTGCTGATCGGCCTATCGAATGCTGATTGGTTGTATTTTATGCACAAAATGGTGAAATTCTTACGAGCAACAGTATGCCATTGTATTTTTGAAGACAGCAAAGTCGACTACAAGTTCCAGACTAAATCAGTAAGCAGTCTCAATATCATCATAGAAAAGTTTTCCATGGATTTTAGCCTTCGTCTCACTAAACGTGAATATGCGGTAGTGACTGTGAAATGTGATCAATCAGAATGATTGGATACAATATTGAAACACACAATTAACTTATGTTCTCATACGTTTAATAACAGTCCTTAAAGTAATCGATGATAATTGATGGGTTATACAGTAGTGTTTCAATTTTTGGGAATTAAGGCTGAATTCATATCCTTACAACAAAGACACATGTACCCCCATTTTTTGTTCTGTCCGGGTCATGGTAGGCCTATGTACTATACGAGATGAAATCTATCATTTAAAAAAAATCTTCCTTTTTATTTCCGAAAGTTGGCAGGTATGTAAAAAAGAGCACGATGTTCCAGCCTAAAAAAAACAAAACAAATAAAAAACAAGAAGTTCCGTGAAGAACTATACAGCCTACTTTTCATGCCAATGATTATTCGACAGAATATGAACCTATCTAGAATAATGACGAAATTAAGTTGGTAATATCGAAATATCTAATTAGTTCAAAATATACCTGGTATAATGCAGCCTAATAGAGCACTACAGTTGGCAGCCCTGGTGACTGAATATATATTTTAGTTCCATCTCTTAAGGTACAGAATACAAAATTTGGTTGAAGTCCAATGGACGTTACTTGCAGTTAGACACTGGATCTATCAGCACGCGTAAAAGCATGTTGCCAACAATGTCATGCGTGTGCTGGTCAGAAATAATCTGAAATATTATGATATCTTGTTGTGCCAATTTTGGATGAAATCCATTTCTTAGTATAGAAGTTACATGTATTTTAAAATTGGACATATCAGCAGGCATAGAATCATGTTGGCAGCACTGCCTTGTATTAATTACTCCAAATTAATCTAGAATGTCAGGTGCTACACGTATGCAAAGTATAGAGTTGTTGGCTTGCATACTTTCTGATATATTGATATTAGGTTAAAACAATATAGACATCATTTATTAACAGTTGGCAGCCCTGATTGCTCTTAACAATACTTATAGTCATATCTGTTATGGTACACATAGCACATACGAAATTTGGTTGAAATCCAACTGATAGTATAGAAGTTACATGTATTTAAATACTATCAGCAGGCTTATAATCATGTTGGTAGAACTGACGAATATAAGTTACTCCAAATTAATCTAAAATGTCAGAATATACGTGTGCATAGTTTAAAGCTCTTGGCTTGCATACTTTCTGATATATTGGTATTTGTATAAAAATAAATAAATAGAGAGAGAGAGAGAGAGAGCAATTATTAACAGTTGGCAGCCCTGGTGGCTCTTAAGAATACGCTCAGTCATATCTGTTTATTTACACATAGCACATACGAAATTTGATTGAATTCCAATTGATAGTGTAGAAGTTATATGCATTTAAAATTTGGACCTATCAGCAGGCTTATAATCAATTTGGCAACGCTGCCACGTAGGGCCTCCTGGAAATTAAATTGCAATATTATTATCTATACGTGTGCCAATTTTGAAATAGCTCCCATTTATACCTTCCGAGATATTCAACATGGAGCTCAAATTTCAATTGCAATTTTTCAGCAGTTGGTAGCACTGACATCATTTTCAAATATGGACGTGAGATATTCCGGTGCACATCTTTACTCATACTAAATTTGGTTTTGATTGCTGCAGCCGTTTAGGAGTTGATAGGGGGGGACACACACACAGCCAGACAGACAGACAGACAGACAGAAGGACAGACAGACAGACAGACAGACATTTTCCCGGATCTATCTCATAAGTCTACTTTTTCCTCATTTTTGCAAAATGTGAAAAGTAGGCTAAAAATCAGAACTTAAATAAAATTATAATTGTAAGATCTATTGGAGTAATCAAGTTTTTCTCTTATTTACGTTATTAACCCTCCAGTAGGATACATTATTATCGTCATGGTTGTTTATGCACGCATAGAAACTGTTAGTACCTCTTGGAGCTTGCTCTTCACTCCTGATATCAACACTGAAAGTCAATAACAAGGTTAACCTTGAGAGCTTGACACATGAGGAAGGACTCATATCTTAAAATGCTCTTAAAGGAACAGCTCTGCGTTTTGTTTCTGAAATCTACATGATCTAACACTAGTCTAACCTTGTGAAATAATCACCTGCAGTCTTATTAGCCTACTTTTCACATTTTGCAAAAATGAGGAAAAAGTAGACTTATGAGATCGGGCAAATGTGTGTCTGTCTGTCTGTCCTTCTATCTGTCTGGCTGGCTGGCTGGCTGTGTGTGTCCCCCCCTATCAACTCCTAAACGGCTGCAGCAATCGAAACAAAAATTGGTAGGAGTAAAGATCTATACCTGAATATCTCACGGCCATATTTGAAAATGATGTCAGTGCTACCAACTGCTGAAAAATTGCAATTGAAATTTGAGCTCCATGTTGAATATCTCGGAAGGTATAAATGGGAGCTATTTCAAAATTGGCACACGTATAGATAATAATATTGCAATTTAATTTCCAGGAGGCCCTACGTGGCAGCGTTGCCAAATTGATTATAAGCCTGCTGATAGGTCCAAATTTTAAATGCATATAACTTCTACACTATCAATTGGAATTCAATCAAATTTCGTATGTGCTATGTGTAAATAAACAGATATGACTGAGCGTATTCTTAAGAGCCACCAGGGCTGCCAACTGTTAATAAATGTTAAAATCCAAATACCCATATATCAGAAAGTATGCAAGCCGACAGCTTTAAACTATGCACACGTATAGTACCTGACATTCTGTATTAATTTGGAGTAACTTATATACGTCAGTGCTACCAACATGATTCTAAGCCTGCTGAGAGGTCCAACTTGAAATACATGTAACTTCTATACTATCATTTGGATTTCAACCAAATTTCGTGTGTGCTATGTGTAGCATAACAGATATGACTATGCCGATTCTTAAGAATAACCAGGGCTGCCAACTGTTAATAAATACTGTCTCTATTTTTGTTACCCTAATATCAATATATCAGAAAGTATGCAGGCCAATAGCTCTAAACTTAGCACACGTATAGTACCTGGCATTCTAGATTAATTTGGAGTAACTAATATAGGCCTACGCCAGTGCTGCCAACATGATTCTAAGCCTGCTGATAGGTCCAATTTTAAAATGCATGTAACTTCTATACTAACTAATGGATTTCATTCAAAATTGACACAACAATAGATCATAGGCCTGGCTAAATTCAAGTCGACAATGGCAGAAATAGAACAATCTATTCTTGTAAGGAAGTGGCGGTCACATTGACATTAGTGGTTATTCGGAGGGTTGGGTGCGCTGTGTGGGAAATGTTATTCTAAACCTTTTTTCACCTTGTTAGTTCTTGAGAAATAATACAGAAAAAGTACGAGTTTTGAATGGTCGTAGGAGCTTCCTGTCTATGATAGGTTCATGGATGTGAGGATAGCAATATGTGTTACAGAATATGAAATATAAATATTTCCATCAAAACCGGTGCCCCCTTATCACTCTCCCCATCCCTCTCAGGGGACACGCCCCGACACCTCCCCCCCCCCCCCCCCACACACACACACAGACTTTGAGGACCTCTGCACTGTACAGTATCATACTGTATTTAACATTAAGTAAGATATTAAAGTGATAGATTTGCGAATCCGTCTCCTTAATTTTTGTTTTCAATTCAGGAAACACGTCCTTAACATATTAAAATAATGTTCAATTGATGTGCTTGTATTACAGGAATGATTCCTTATAAAATGTCCCTTAAAGGATTATTTTTGTACATTCTTGATATAACAATAAATTCCTCTACATCTATGTTTCATTTTGATCTGTGGGATATTGTTGTACCGAGATTTCACTGTAATATGATCATAAATACGCCACAAATTTTTGAATTTCAGACATGCTATACTACAGAGATTTTGGAAAATGTACTGTTTGGTTAATATTTTTAGCCCCCGAGGAATACGGTCTGTGGCATGTTGAACTGGTGGAAGAAGCTCCTATCTCCTAAAAAAACATAGTTCTGTTAAAAACTAAATGGCCTACTTTCATATATCCTACTTATGTCAATTGCCTCTATCAATTTCAGTTTGATTGCTGCAATAGATTCGTAGATATTGAGAATCGTCTAAATATTTCGGAAGGGTCACCATGGTGAATATTTATGTATTTATGCCATAGAGCTATGAACTATTGCATGTAGATTATTGCGTAGGTCTATTATTCAAACTTCAATCGCATGATTAGGACACAAGAAATAAAAAAGAGATTTTGAAATTTCGCACAGCCGCCATCTTGTGGTTATGAAAACAATTGAACTAAATTAGACGTCGGTGCATTACAATGTGTATAATTATTTGCTGTATCAAGTTACACTAAGCTCGGATTGTTAAATCACGAGGAAAGTCTATTTAAATGTTTCAACTGTGGTTGGCCGCCATGTTCGGTTTTTGAAAGTCACACAGGTGAACTTCTAGTAGTGCCCTTTATCACCGTACAAAATGTCGAGGTGATATCAGTAATAGTTTCGGAGATATGGAATGCCGGTGAAAGCCTATTTTTCCGTTAATGACAAAAAGGGTCCAAAATGAATCGCTGCTTGTGTATAATTTTATCTCGATTTTAGTCGGCAGTACAGCATATTATATTACAACACTCAATGCTAGTTAAGAATAATTTAAGCCATCCACAACAATTATTTCTAATGCACATTTGCATATACTACCCATTTGCTTTATTTCCTAACAACATTAAACTAGACGCATATTATGTGATGAACGATAAATCTTCGTAGCAAATGAATCATTTGCAGTGAATTTGTTCTCGTGTCGCTTTTGTTCTTAGTTGTGCAGCTTACATCTGCATCACGTTATACCGTGATCTTGATGGCTATACACACACAAAGACTCCTTTGTTATGACCCACTGTTCATTAGAGTTCCCTTTGAACCCTTTGTTATTGCTCACGAAACCGAACCCCTCTGCAAGGTTCCTTACATTTTTATTTTAAATTTCCCCTTTATTTTTTCGACGTTTAATGCAGGTGTGGGGGAGGTTTCACTTTCATTGTACGTTCAGAGCCAGGCTGTATATCGTGGAGGAGCTTTTCTCTCTTCACAATGCTCCTTTTAGTAAAACATGAGTTTAAGATAAGATGGAACGGAAATGATATCGTGTGTGTGATTCTTTCAAATTGTCAGGATTGACCTCATTTGGTTGAAACCCGGAGAAAATTATTTGCTGGGCGGGGTATGTTCCGTACTTACAAACAGTCAGAATTCTGCTCCAACATTATATTGTAAACAAATCAAATCAATTATCCAACTTTTATGACAGGAGCTTTATGGTGTCATATTTAGCAGGAGCGGCAATTTCAGATTCTTTATAGCACATAACATAGGCCTATTCTCATTTTATTGCTTTTCAATGGCGTAAGCTACTTTCAATCCTTGGATTAGCTTTATTTTTTTTTCTTTGTTTACTATAATGACATGTCTCTTTATAACAACAATTTTTAAGAGTTAGGCATTGAAGAATCTTGCTTGAATTAAGATAGCTGTGAATAGAATAACCTGTATTAAGAAATAACCACTGAAATTCACTCAGCAAATAACATTCATAGGAAATAATGCCGATACAATTGGGCGTGAATACAATTTGTAATGCTGCAAATAGAACTACAATTCCTATTACGTGAAACTCTAAGTAGGCTGTAGCCTACTATACATATTACCAAGAAGAAGCTGTATGTTCATTCTTTAAACGTAACAACATGAATATAACTTAGTATAACTTAATACAACATTCATAGAGTATGACACAATACATAATGCCTTAGAATAGTGAAAGAAGATTGTGTTTGCCATACTGGATGTTGTAAAATTGACCCCCTCCCCTCCCCCTCCCCCTCCCCTCCCCTCCCCCTCTCCCTCTCTCCTATATTATGTTTTATAACTTAGCAGGAATCTCGATCTCTCGAAGAAAATAATCTAATTTATTAGCTTTTAGAATAGCAAACGCATTTTGAACATGCTTTTTTTCGTCGATTCTAGTGAAGGTCCCGAGTGTTTATTTTGAAATTACGTGTCGGCTGTGTCGAATACGTACAATTTGCAGTGACATTTCCAATTCCGATACGGAAATGATGTCGCTGCTTTCAACGGCGAGCAATAGAAAAGTAAATTCCAAGAATTAAAACTAGCGTGACAATATTACTTTATACTGGCGACGGGCAGCGGTGCGGGACGCATTGAATCTCCGGATCCCAAGGACCTGGGCTTGATTCTCGGCGCTGCCAAGAATTTTAATTCTGGTCTGGATGGGGTATAATACTATAGGTAGCCATGGGTACACTCAACTTCGTAAGGCAAAACCGGGAAGACATGGATATGATTCCCACCTCAGCTGTTCTAGAACTAGTTTTCCCGTAGTTTTCCCATTTCTATGTACCCCAGGGGCTCACATCTAGTGGGACGTGGGTTGGCGACCACGGGACCCCAGCTGAGTCCGGCATTGCTTCCACTTACTTGTGCCGGGTTCCTCTCAGTCTTCTTTCCTGTCGACCTCCCTTGGTCAACTCTTGTTCTTTTCCGACCCTGACAGTATTAGGGTATCCGAGACCTAGGAAGTCTTTCACTTTCCCGCCCTAATTGGCCCTTGTCTCATCTTTCCTGATCCCTCATTCTTCGAGGGGTCCGACTTCTTGTTTTCTTTTCATTACATTTCCTTTTCTCTTTAAGATTCCCGCACTGTTTTTTGTTAATTGGCTCCCCGTGTATCTAAATTTCCTTTAGCGATTTTTTTTTGCATCTACACTACATTTTGTAGGTATTTTAAATCTACGTTGCATTTTGTAAGTTTTTTCGATCTCAATTGCATTTCGCGAGTGTTTTCAACCACGATTGCATTTTGTAAAGATTGTTGATCTAAATTGCTTTTTAGTAAGTCTTTCAATGTAGGAGCAGGACATTTTACTGAGTATTTTGAATTTCAATTGCATTTTGTAAGTATTTTCAACCTAAACCACATTTAGCAAGAATTTTAAATCTAAATTGCATTTTGTATGGTGGGCATTTTGCAAGTATTTTGATTCTCAATTGCATTTTGTGGGTATTTTGAATCTAAATTACATTTTGTAAGTATTTTCAATGTACATTGCATTTTGAAAGTATTTTGAATTTAAATTGTCAATCCAAATGAGTCGTTTGAATCTACCATACATTTTGTAAGCATTTTCAATTTCAATTGCATTTTGTAAGTATTTTGAATTTAAATTGCTTTTGTAAGTATTTCGACTCTACATTACATTTTGTACGTATTTTGATCCTAGCCTACATTTTGTGCGTATTTTTCAATCTATTCTTTTTGTAAGTATTTTCGTTCTAAATTTCCTTTTGTAAGTATTACCACTCTCCATTTTGTGAGTAGTTTCAATCTGAGTTCCTTTTTGTAAGTATTTTCCGTCTCACTTAATTTTCGTTCTGGTTTCCATTTCATTGTCATTTTCGCCATCACCAAGACCATTAGGGGCCGATAACCTAGATGTTAGGCCCCTTAAAACAACATCATCATCATCACCAATATCATCATTTCTAAGCTTGGCAAAGGCCGGGATGGTTCCAGATTTAAGGCAACGTTCGGTTCCAACCAAATCATAGCCTCAACTACAAATACACACACTACCACAGCCATCACAATGCCACAGGTTATCTCAGACACTGGCCACAATGTTGATGATAATTGTTTAATTTAAGGGGCCGAACATCTACTGTCGACCAAAGTATTATGTGCACTCGAGTTTGAAGGTTGTTTGTGAAGTAACCAATAGACATACATAAAATCCAATAACATCATCATTTTCGTCGTTCTATTGTACGTTAGCTCATGTAGGTTTGGAATTTTTAATTTATACTTTAATATTTTTTATCGCAGTTGGAGCACAAAAAGTGCACGTTTTTAAGCGTGTTTCAACCATGCGTCACATTTAAGAATTATTATCTCAAAAACCCGTCATCAGATCGAATCCAAATTTTAACACAATATACATTGGAATGTTTTATAACTGGTTTATTAATTTCAAAATTTCGCGTGTCCAAGAAAAAAAGTTATCATTTTTGTAAGGTAACTTTTTCTCGGCTCGGGGTGGTTGGAAAATGTAGTTCTTGGTCGCGATGTAATCCTAATACATCAAAACGTTATGCTGCATGACTGTGAAATATGTAAATTAACTCAGTTACTTTATATCGGTTTGTATTTGTAGGCGGAAATAACACATCGTTCACCAGCTACCCACTCCAGGAAAAGCTGTACAGTGTTGCCGAAATGTAGCCCACCATGCATCATGGCGTGCCTCGTTCGGAAGTGATGGGCTCCATCACAGCAACGCTGTACAGCTTTTCCTGGACCGGGTAGCTGGTGAACGATGTGTTATTTCCGCCTACAAATACAAACTGATATAAAATAAGTGAGTTAATTTACGTATTTCACAGTCATACAGCATAACTTTTTGATGTATAAGGATTACATTGCGACCAAGAACTACATTTTCCAACCACCCCGAGCCGAGAAAAAGTTACCATGCAAAAATGATAACAACTTTTTTTCTTGGACACGCAAAATTTTGAAATCAATAAACCAGTTATACAACATTCCAATGTATATTGTGTTAAAATTTGGATTCGATCTGATGACTGGTTCTTGAGATAATAATTCTTAAATGTGACGCATCGTTGAAACACGCTTAAAAACGTGCACTTTTTGTGTTCCAACTGCGACAAAAAATATTAAAGTATAAATTAAAAATTCCAAACCTACATGAGCTAACGTAAAATAGAACGACGAAAATGATGATGTTATTGGATTTTATGTAGGTCTATTGGTTACTTCACAAACAGCCTTCAAACTCGAGTACACATAATACTTGGGTCGACAGTAGGTTATCGGCCCTGGCGACAATGAAGCAAAGCGTCTAAATCCCCCCAGGGACTCATAACTTGTGGGACGTGGGTTGGCGACCACGGGACCCCAGCTGAGTCCGGAATTGCTTTTACTTAGTTGTGCCGGGCTCCTCTATGTCTTCTTTCCTGGCGACCTCCCTTGGTAAACTCTTGTTCTCTTCCGACCCCGACGGTATTAGGGTATCCGAGGCCTAGGGAGTCTCTTTCTTTCCCGCCTTCATTGACTCTTCTCTCATCTTTCCTGTTCCCTCAATCTTCTAGGGATCAGCCTTCTTTTTCTTTTCATTACATTTCGTTTTCTTTTTAGGATTCCCGCACTGTTTATTGAATTCGATCCCCGTGTATCTAAATTACATTTTGTAAGTCTTTTTCCATCCAAAATACCTTTTGTGAGTATTTTCTATCTACATTGCATTCTGTAAGTATTTTCGACCTAAACTCCATTTTATAAGTAGGCTATTTTTAATATAAATTGCATTTTGTAAGTATTTTGAATCGTGGGCTGACATATTGTGAGTATTTTGAATCTAAATTGCATTTTGTGAGTATTTCGAATCTACATTGCATTTTGTAAGTATTTTGAACCTAAACTACATTTTGTGCGTATTTTTCAATCTAAATTGTTTTTGTGAGTATTTCCACTCTACATTTTGTGAGTCTTTTCAATCCATTTTTGTAAGTATTTTCAATCTACCTTGGTCATCGGTATGGTTTCCATTTCATTGTCATTTACGCCATCGCCGAGACCATTAGGGGCCGATAACCTAGATCTTCAGCCTCTTAAAACAACAATCATCATCATCAAAGCTCCTAAATTCATCAAAAACTCTATACATCTATGTCGCTTCCATCCATTCCTCCTCCTAGTGTGTAATGAGATGTCCTGAAGCCCCAGGGTATAGAATACACGTGCTAGTGTTAGCAATGAACTGTCACGCCACGGACTTTGAAGGCGTGCTATTTAAACTGCAGCATTCCTGCTCCTTCTGCGTACTGAGCAACCTGCTCGAAGCATTCCAGTCCATGTGATTAAACTTGTACTCAGCCGATCTTTTGAGAGGTAAATTGTGAGCCGGCTAGGATATAGTGACGTACGGTATTATATTTGGTCGTTACGAATGCAATACCGCGTGCATGAGAATGCTGTACTTGTCCATTTACAGTAAAACCCCGTTGTTGCGTTCCCACTTATTGCGCTATCCCGTTTATTACACTGTTTTCGTAAAGACCCTCTACGGTTCGTGTATAATGCTGCATATTTTTACACTATTATGTGCGTTTGCGTTTGTCTGGTTTGATGCAGCCCTCCACATATTCTAACCTTGGTCTACCCCTACAGTAAAAAGTAATAACATTTTCCATGCAAGGAAAATATGAGGCAAAAACATTAACCATAGGCTAAATGCTTGGCTCTACCAGTGACGTAACTAGGATTAGCTTCTGGATGAGCGGAGATACGGGAGATAAGAGAAAACGGCGAAGATGAGCAGAAAGCAAGAACCAAATTTTGAAAAATGGATAAACATAGTTGAAAATCCACAGCCTGCTTCCAGTCTCCGACCGGGTCAGGAGGGGGCTTCATTCATTCCATTCCTGACCCGGTCGGAGACTGGAAGCAGGCTGTGGATTTTCATGGATAAACATAGTTACGAATTGCATTTAGAAAATTTTAAGCTTTGCTTCTACTCGCAAGATGTGTGCGTTTCCTTGGCAATGTATATAATGTATAGGATTTATAGGATTTTTGACAGGCACAGTAATAATATTAAAATGGGTATTGTTTTGGCTCCTTAAGCTGTATGTTCCCCCTTAAACAAATAAATATAATTACGTTTACTTTTCGAGAAATGCAAGATTTTTCCTGTAAGTTACTATTGGGACGATTTGATAGATTTTGGTACAAACAGCACCTTGTAACTCTCTCTTGATTTAAGAGCTTGAATTTTCACGTTAATTGGGAGCCTTGTCTACTCTGCTTTTCGTGTGATGCATTATTGTGTGTGTTAATATAGTTTAGTGGTATTTGAAACAATTCGCAGAGTAATTCAGTACGAATTTGATATTAGATTACATTAGACTATTATCTATATCATTATATTACATTTTGTTGTGTATAAACCTTGTTTGAGCGGCAAAAGGGCTCCCGAGTATTTCGATCTATTATTGCGAATCAGGCTGAAAGGTTGGCAACACTGTTACGATATCACAAAGTTCAACATGGCTTCCTCCAGTTAGACAACGTGTTCAAATTGCAGCTGCAAAGCTTGAATCACCAATACAATACTATAAGGTTTTTTTTTTTTTTTTTTTCTTTTTTTTTTCTTTTTCGTGTAGCCTCCTGAGAGGCCGAGTGCAGGTCTTTCTAGTCGACGCCCGTGGGCGACCTGCGCGTCGGGATGAGAGATGGAAAGGATGAAGATGAAGGATGTGGAAGGAAGCGGCCGTGGCCTGTCAGAAGGTACTGTCCCAGCATTTGCCTGGTGTTGAAAATGGGAAACCACGGAAAACCATTTCAAGGACAGCCGACGGTGGGGCTCGAACCCACGCGTCTACCGAGTCAGCAGAGAGCTTGGCCCCTTGACCTAACGCGGAGCTTTAGCCCGCGTAGCCACTACTGTCGGTAATACTATAAGGTAATACAATTAGAGAGAAGTTGAGTAAAAGGTACAAGCAAATGATTTTGAATGTATTTAATAGGATGAGGGATGACAATCTAGTGTTTCCATGTCGGAAACACAGGAAGGAAGGGAGAGAGAGGAGGTGCGTGGAGGGATATTTTACTCAGAACTTGGACTTGACGTTTGGTATAGCTTAAGTTCGTCCTTCCATTCAGCAGTGGAGAGAACCTTGTAGTGCCACATTAGGTGGCGTGAGAGAATCACTCCCTTTTCTTTTCTGTGTTAATCGACACAGAATAATGGGAAGAGGATCTCGATGTTAAGCACAAAAAGTCACTACTGCTACAACTAAAAACAAAATGTAAATATGTTGAAACTCGAAATTCACGAATGTCGAAGGGTCTGGTTCTTGTTTGAAAGCTTAGATATGTATCTTTGCATTTCTCGTTGTTTGGCCTACCGGCTGCATACGTGGTAGACCCCTTCATTGGAATAGATTGTGGGGCTTGTGAAGAAACAAAAGTTGATGTAGGCCTATTGATGGTTGGAGGTTGCCACATTAATCATGTAGCACGTCCTGGCTTTTATACCTGGTACACCCCTCACCGGAGCCAGGACTCGAGTGCCAGCTGCCAGGGGAACAGAAGCCAAGCAAGAAACGTGCCTGCGTTCGTCTCAACCTAGATATATGGTGCTTTTTAAGACATTCGATCTCTCTCATACGTGATGCCAGTAGGGTATACAACTCAATACAGTTTACGCCACAGTTGGAGCAACTCGCGTATCCCTGAGGCTCGCCGACTGCGCAACCAGGGCTGACCGGCCAAAAGCTGTGGTGGAAACTAGCTTTCACCCCGTCTTAGTGAACTGGAGATTTCTCTCTGCACAGTCGGTTGATTTTAGTTCTAAGTCTAGTCTGGACCTAGTACTACCCCGGGGCGTAGCCGTGCACCATGGCCGTGTGGGTAGCTGCAGCAAGTCCGGAGGTTGCAGGTTCGAATCCTCGCGCTGACAGCAGCAATGCTGAGTGTCATTTTCCCCGGGGTTTTCTCATTTCTTCCAGACAAATGCCGGCACACCTCCCTCGTCCCTGTCCCTAATACAGATACTCTCTACTACAATCATCACATAAAAACATGTTATCAGACACGTTCAATACACACCCAACTACATGGGGCTGATGACCAAGATGTCACAAGCCCCTCACATGTATTAACAACAACAAGAACCTAATACTAGTCAAGCAGTATTGCCAACTCAGATTTTTTAAGAATCGCCAAGTAGACCTAGTAGTCGAAAGTAGGAACACGTTCGTATTTTACCCAGTAGAGAAATTATATTTTTAATACTGCTGGGTGTTCAAACAGTCGGTAAATTCCTGTCTAAACATCGAAAAAGAAAAACCTGGCTCTTCAACCTAAGAAGTGCCTTAGCCTATCAAGCTACCGCTACTCAACCATTTGGCCTACAAATTTCGGGTTTACGCGTGGTCAGCGTGATGGCTCCCCTCAGTCGTTAATCTTGACTTTCTTGATAGAAGCGCTGCCTCTCTAATCATACAGGAACACAATATTTTCCTCACGAGACTGAGTGCATCCTCCGTTCCAGCCCTTACGTCAGTTTTTTTAAATCCTTGATGGAGTCGGGCTTCGAAACCGGGGCCTCCTAGGTGAGAAGCATGCGCGCATATCTACACCTCAAAAAGAGGGGAAATAGACACAGCTCAGAAATCACTCGAGGTCGCCAACTCCCGAGCTCACCAACCGAGAGCCCTTGAGGGTGTAAAACTATCCAGGATGCACCATAAGTGGTAGGGCTACACACACCTCACATGCATTTATTAGGGTTTTGCGCAGAAGGCAGGAGATGCCATGAACAGATAAGAAGAGGTCTGAACCCTCGAAGAAGGAAGGAAGGAAGGAAGGAAGATTTTAAGTTTTACGTGACCGTTAATCTCACGATCGTTATCCATGGGACCTTCATTTCTACGTGGAATCCGAACCACAGGACGTGTTATTTCACTTAGAAAATCTCACACGCATTGGCCGGGAATCGAACCCAGTCCACCTTGGTGAGAGGCAAGCAGCTTGACCACTCCTCAACCGCGCCCCCGCCCCCTCCCCCAAACCTTCAAAGAATGAGGGTGTTAGGAAAGATGAGTCGAGGTGGCTTCGGTGGCGTAGTTGATAGTATTCTGAACTTCTATGCTTAAGGTCGCGGGTTCAAAGCCGGCCAAAGTCGTCGAATTTTTAAGAGCGTTAAAAATCCCTCAGTATGCTTTCATTCGGAGGGGAAGTACAGCCGGTGGGCCCATGTCATAGATTTATGGCATGTAAAAGAACCTTCCATTAACTAAACTTGTGTGAAGCAATATTTGTAGGTTAGGTTCGAGTATTGTTCTTAAGTTCCAACGTTCGTCACCGGGCGCTGGTTGCGATGGCATCTAGTAGTAGACAGGTTCACAGGTAGGTGTCGTGGACGGTAGCATTTGGTAGCGAAAGTAGGAACTACTTGAAATTATCGTCTGCAGTCCTTACTTGAATTAAAAACAGATAAAACACACTAATACATTCATCACAATTAACACCGGTTATCAGACAGATTCTCACACACCCAAAGTACACGGGGCTATATGACCTCGTTGTCGCAGCCCTAAACTAAGGAACCAACCAAACATGAGACAAGAGCCATTTAAGGCGGGAAATTGAAAGGCACCGTAGACCTCAGTTACCATGATACCGTCGGGGTCCGAAGAGAACAAGGGCCCGGCTCAAGAAAGTGGAAGCAATGCCGGACCCAGCTGGGGTCTCGTGGTCGCTAACACACGTCCCACTAATTGTGAGGCCCTGAGGAATGAATGACCTGCGGGTAAATAAAATAGCACAATTGTTTCTGGAGAGGATTTCTAGAGACATGCCCGAAATGGAAACTTTCACTATTCGAGCATATCTGTGAGAAAGTGAAATTACGGTATCTCAGTGCCGGACAAGAGAAGGTGGTGATGACCCGATAACTTCGCTCGTGAAAGTGAAGGTCGTCTTGTGGTCGCCACCACCCTGCTACGGTGGTATAGTTCCCTCACTTTCATGGTTAAAGAGCGGCGCCTCAAACATAAGGCAGTAGCACAATAACAATTATATAATATCGTATGGCCTCGATGCCGGGTGCAAGCTTTGTTATTTGACACCCAGAGGGCAGCTCGGCGCCTCAAACATAAGGCAGTAGCACAATAACCATTATATAATATCGTATGGCCTCGATGCCGGGTGCAAGCTTTGTTATTTGACACCCAGAGGGCAGCTCGGCGCCTCAAACATAAGGCAGTAGCACAATAACCATTATATAATATCGTATGGCCTCGATGCCGGGTGCAAGCTTTGTTATTTGACACCCAGAGGGCAGCTCGGCGCCTCAAACATAAGGCAGTAGCACAATAACCATTATATAATATCGTATGGCCTCGATGCCGGGTGCAAGCTTTGTTATTTGACACCCAGAGGGCAGCTCGGCGCCTCAAACATAAGGCAGTAGCACAATAACCATTATATAATATCGTATGGCCTCGATGCCGGGTGCAAGCTTTGTTATTTGACACCCAGAGGGCAGCTCGGCGCCTCAAACATAAGGCAGTAGCACAATAACCATTATATAATATCGTATGGCCTCGATGCCGGGTGCAAGCTTTGTTATTTGACACCCAGAGGGCAGCTCGGCGCCTCAAACATAAGGCAGTAGCACAATAACCATTATATAATATCGTATGGCCTCGATGCCGGGTGCAAGCTTTGTTATTTGACACCCAGAGGGCAGCTCGGCGCCTCAAACATAAGGCAGTAGCACAATAACCATTATATAATATCGTATGGCCTCGATGCCGGGTGCAAGCTTTGTTATTTGACACCCAGAGGGCAGCTCGGCGCCTCAAACATAAGGCAGTAGCACAATAACCATTATATAATATCGTATGGCCTCGATGCCGGGTGCAAGCTTTGTTATTTGACACCCAGAGGGCAGCTTGCATGTCGAATTTTATTGTTCCTTGGAGCGCTATGAAAGTCAAGGAGGTTAGATATCTAAGCTCCTTGACACTATAGCGCTTTCTAGTAGAAAAGGGGGGAACTTTTGTGTTGGCGGAAACTCCCGAGATTAATTTTGCCATTATGAACACGGCCTACTGAATTCAAATGTGTTATTTAACATGCCAACAACGTATGACATGCGTGTCGTGATTTTTATCGCCTTTCAAAAATCACTTACCACGGCCAGGAGTGATTCTGCAAGCTTGGGGTTGGTAGACCGACACGATAACCACTGACCCACCATGCGTGGCAAGCTACAACAATAACCATCGTTCGCTACTGACCAATAGAATGCTTCCTCTATCACTCCACGTGGACTTCAAAGACCCGCTCTGGCGGCCAGCTCGTGTCTCACGCAGGTATCGGGGTGTCCAATGTTGCATATCTGCACGTATTTCTGTCCAGTCTCGCTACTTGCTCTCAGTGGCTACGGTGGAAAGTTGACAACGCTGTGCCTCGTGCTGGGAAAGCCTTGGCTCCAGGCAACCTTGGAATGTTAACATATCCGCCCAGCTAGATATTTCAAAGGTGAGCCGCTCGTTAACGAGGAACGTGTAAGAACTATATTCTATCTCAGCTCGGTTAATTCCCTCTCTGTGTGGTCCCAGGAAGTAGGAAAAGATTGGTTGGTTGGTTCCTTAGTCTAAGGGCTGCGGCAATGCGGTCATGTAGCTCCGTGTACTTTGGGTGTGTGTAGAATCTGT
The DNA here is from genome assembly GCA_946902985.2 of Meconema thalassinum. Classification (NCBI taxonomy): domain Eukaryota; kingdom Metazoa; phylum Arthropoda; class Insecta; order Orthoptera; family Tettigoniidae; genus Meconema; species Meconema thalassinum. The sequence goes on from OX336396.1 coordinate 152,517,669, forward strand.
CTGATAACCGGTGTTAATTGTGATGGCTGTAGAAGTGTGTGTTATCTATTTTAATTCAATTAAAGACTGCAAACAATAATTTCAAGTAGTTCGTACTTTTGCTACCAAATGCTACCTTCCACGACACCTAGTTTGCGGACTTGGCTACTATATGCCATCTCAGTCAGCACCTGGCGGCGAACGATGGAACTAATAGACCGTTATCAATTCTAACCGACAAATTTTGGCTTCACACAAGTGTAGTTGGTGGAAGGTTCTTTTTCATGCCATAAATCTACGAAGGAAGGCAGACAGGGATTTTTAACGCTCTTAAAAAATCCGACGACTTCGGCCGGATTTGAACCCGCGACCTAGGGCATAGAAGCTCAGCATGCTAGCAACCACTCTACCGAAGCCGCTCAGGAAAGGATTACTGTCCAGTTTAAACATACAACTACAGATAGACTGAATAATAAGAAGGTTAAAGGCAATTTCAAAATTATGTTATTAAAGAAGACTTTTCTAGATTTGTTGTTGTTTATGATGTAGGGACTTGGCGATTTCGTGATCATGTAGCCCCATGCACTGATAACCTGTGTTATTGTGATGGCTGTATTAGTGTGTGCATTTGAAATTCTTTTTTTTTTAGCGTATGGCTTTTAGTACCGGGAGTGTCCGAGGACATGTTTGGCTCGCCAGTTTTGTAGCTGCTCCGAGGCGGACACCCAATGTGTGAGCTAGAAGTACCTTCGCGTGTGGAGTGTTGTCTGGGGAGGAAAGTTTGAATGTAAGGACGAGGAGTTGGAAGGGAGCGGCTGGGACCAACCCCGGCATTTGCCTGGAAGGAAGATGGGAAACCACAGAAGACCATCTTCAAGGTTGCCGGCGGGGGCATTCGAACCTCCTCGCTTCCCGGATGTGAGCGACTGCCAGCAGTCATGCCGTAACGACCACGGCTAACTCACCCGGTGAGAGCTTACTGATTTAACGTCAGTACGAACACACATCTACAACTATCACCAGAAGATACTTTTCCCCCATCAAAATTTAAATTCTTAATTTCCAATTATTCAAGGTTGGACCTTGTAAAACTAAAATTCCCTGAGTGGCACTGAAATACCTTGATAATTCCCCGAGTTTTCCAGAAATTAAAAATTCCCCTAGTATTCCCTGTTTTTCATGTTTTCCAGAGTAGTAGACACCCTGCATCGATACAAGACAAACAGACGTCCAAATACACTGCCAGAAAAAAAAGAAAGAAAAAAAAAGTCACCTGAAAAGGCAACGTCGATTTCTATCAGATGACGGCAGATGCCACCTGGGGGATAGTAGATGTACTGATAAGGGTTTCAACGTCGTCCGCCAACAGATTGCGTAGTGGCATAGTTACCAGGGCGCCAACTGTGTCTACCATTTAATAGGGTTAAGCTCACAGCCATACGGCTCATTGTGGTGCTAACGTGGTGAAGCAAGCAGGTACAATACCACGGAGACGCACTCTTGCTTCCTACAGCCAACTGAGCGAGTTTGAAAGGGGTCAAATTGGGGCCTTCCGAGTGGCAGGATGGTCCTTTCGGAGAATTGCCACACAAGCTGGACGTGCTGTGTCCGTTGTGCAACGATGCTGGTATCAGTGGTCACGTGAACATTCACACACCCGTAGACGAGGTTCTGCACGTCCACGCAGCACAGACGTCCACCAGGATCGTCGTATTGTTAGGGCAGCAGTGGCAGATCGTACAGCTACCACAGCACAGATGCGAGGGTTTGTGAGCCCAGAAGTGTCAACACAAACTGTTGCGAACCGGTTGCTAGCAGTGGGACTACGGGCACGCACACCTCTAGTCCGTCTTCCACTCACGCCACGGCTCGACCGGTGCCGTCAGAGGATCACTTGGGAGATGGAATGGCGCGCCGTGGTATTCAGCGATCCAAGCAGATTCTGCCTGCATGCAAGTGATGGTCGTTGGCGCGTTCGACGTAGACCTAGTGAGCGCTGTCTCGTCGAGTGCATTCGTCCAAGACACACCGGCCCCACCCCAAGCCTTATGGTCTGGGGTGCGATAAGCTACAACTCTCGTTCACATTTGGTGTTTGTGGAGGGAACGCTAACCAGCTCTCGGTACGTGCAGAATGTTGTTAGTCCCGTTCTTATAACGTTCTTGCAACAGGAAGGGGGTGTGTTGTTCCAACAGGATAATGCTCACCCACACACTGCCCGTGCAACTCAAATTGCACTGCAAGACGTGCAGCAACTTCCCTGGCCAGCACGATCGCCGGACTTTTGGCCAATCGAGCACGTGTGGGACATGATGGGCCAACAAGTGACTCGTCCACCCACAACTCCTACAGAACTGTGTGAACAGGTCGAGCAGGCGTGGAATAACGTATCGCAAGACAGTATTCGCCATCTGTATGATCGACTGGATGCAAGAGTCAGTGCCTGCATTGCCGCCCGTGGTGGCTACACCTCGTACTAATATGGGTGTTTCAGCATGGGTCTATACCTGGTATCTCTGAACCGCGTGACCTATTGATCTGTATATTTAATCATTTCATGTACCGTACTCTATGTGCACTGTTTCCACAATATTGAGTGAATTGGTAACCTCTAAAAGGGTAACCTACTTTTTTCCGGCAATGTATATAACTCACACGAATTCTTAAGCTCTGGATACCCAACTTCCAATGTACCATAAACGCAGTGTTTAGAGAAAACTGATTTATCGACGTTTGGTCAGTTAAACCCTACATCTGCCCCACTGTGCGTCGGATTGTAGCGGTACAATACCATCACCATACCAAGGATACGTTCCATGCATGAGGATTTATAACAAATTGACCAGACAAACCATTTGCTACGGCTACGGCAGCGAGGCATAGGCACTAAGATCTCAAGACATCTCTCGACTTGCAGTTTGTGAAATTAAATTCATTCGACGAACAGCAGGCTCTACAAAATGGGCTCATAAGCAAAATGAAGATTTGCTGAAGAAATTGAAGGTGAAACCTGTCATCACTTACATCTATGTACCAGGAAAACTGGAAACGTCACGTGTAAAGGATGGATTCTGGAAGACTACCAAAGGAGATACTACGCTATCAACCCAAAGAAACAAGATCCGTAGGACGTATGATGAAGCGATAGAAGGAAAATCCAAGACCGTAACGGGATACTTGGCCCGGTACTTGAATGGAAGATGATGATGAGGAGAACGAGGATTGGGAAGGAGACGGCTGTGGCCTTAAGTTAGGAACCATCCCGGCATTTGCCTGGATTTAAAGTGCGGAATGCCACAGAAAACCACTTCCAAGATGGCTGAGATGGGAATCGAACCCACCTCTTCTCAGGAGGTAACGATGCTGAGGCTGAGTGTACCCAGTTCCAGTCCTCAGGGTGAATTAAAATTTCTTAGCAGAGCCGGGAATCGAACCTGAACCTCAGAGGTCGACAGTCAAGAACGCTAGCCGCTACAGCACGAGGTGGTCATACTCGTACACAATCTTATAATAGGGGCAGATAACCTCTCTGTTCCGCCTCATTAAACTCCAATATCTAATTAAGTAATCTTATAATGTCCATCAAATATCTAGGGTATTATATCTATAACATCATTCATTACAAGAACGGTACAAGGAAAAATAATTGTGAAAATATGTATCTGTACTTAGTATAAAACAAAGTCCCCGATTCTTGGATGTAACGGGTAATCTCGAGAACCACTGGATATATTTTGATGCGGTTTTCACCATTCTGTAAAGGATTTCTCGAGGTGTATTTGTGAAGAAAAACATTCATTTATGACCAAATGTAGCTGAGCAGTAACTATTTCAGTGAATCGAGTCGAAGAAAAACCTGCCGTCCGTGCGCCTTATAAGCTTACGGTGGGTAAACCATTAAACATCTATATACTAGGAGTGTAAGAATTGTTCAGCATAAAAAGTTCTATAAAATGGTCCGCGGCAGCTTATCTCTTATCTTCAATACATCGCTCACTATAAGAGTTTTTACGTTTTCATTTCTTCCAGCAATCTCCATTCATTGGAAATTTAAATTACTAGCTTCGGAGCAAGTTTACGAGCTAACGAGCGAGCCTATCACCCCAGCTTCGGCCAGCATCAAACTGTCGAGACGTGTAGAGTTAAGACTTCTGAGAAGAGTAGTCTATAAATTATGTTTTTGGAGTTTCGCTGTTCACCTTGTAAGTCACGCCCAGCGAGCCAAAAATCACCCTTTAGTTCTAGCAGTGAGACAGAAGGGGACACACTGTCAGTCATGCGTTGAGTGATCCTGGAAAAATATACATGTTTAGAGTGCCTTGTGCCACATATTTATTTTAAAAGTTTTATTTATTTTGTGTATGAAAAAGTTTTCTTCCGGGTGGCGAAAGACCAGATAACCAGATCTGATCAAGCTGACCGGGTCCTTTTTCTTTTCAATCCTGCACTGTCTTCCTGTGATGTAAATCATTCCCACGGCTCGGAGGAAAGACATATAAACATATCTAGTATCTTAGTTTAGTGTTTTTCCTTCCCCTTCTCTCTCTCCGCCTGATAAAACAAGCGTGCCATTGAGACGAGGCGCCTTCAATGAATTATTACGCGTGCTCTTGTCTGTTGAAGGAACCAATGTGAGTTTCATTTCATTAAACGAATTGGAATGTCATGGCTTCAGAAACAAGAGTAATTAGAGTAACTAGGGAAAATGCCATTTTGTGTGTGTGAAGTAAAGGAAATTGCCTCGGATGTTCGGTAATTGTGGTAGTTATGTAGAGATGAAACGATTATCTCAGGACAGGGAAACTTGTGGAAAGCTGCATCAAACCAGACAAAAGACTGAAGATTCAACAACAACCGGTTAAATAGGAACGTTAAGAAGAAACTGACATTAACAATGTTGATAGCAATCACATCTCACATTCATTACAGAATAAGTTAACAATCCACAGTGTTGACATAATTAACCACATTAACAATATTAACAACAACAACAACCCCCAGGGGCTCACATCTAGTGGGACGTGGTTTGCCAACCACGGGACCCCATCAGAGTCCGGCATTGCGTCCACTTAACTTGTGCCGGACTCCTCTCCGTCTTCTTTCCCGTCGACTTCTCTTGGTCAACTCTTGTTCTCTTCCGACACCGACGATATTAGGGTATCCGAGGCCTAGGGAGTCTTTCACTTTACCGCCTTAATTGGCCCTTGTCTCATCTTTTCTGATACCCTCATTATTCGATGGTTCAGCCTTCTTTTTTCTTTTCATGTTACCTCCTGCCTCCTGCACAAGGCCCTCAAGGAGGCAGGGTGTATGTAGCTCCACCACTTCTGGTGCACCCTGGATAGTGCTACACCCTCAAGGGCTCATGGCTGGTGAGTTTGGGAGTTGCCGACCCCGAGGAATTTCTGAGCTGGGTCCGTTTTGTCCCCTTCTTCCTCTGACCTTGGGGGGCCTCTCCTCTTTCCCCCTTTCGTATCTGCCTTTCATGGCTCTCCTTCCTTTCAAGTCCCTTAATCCTCATTCTTCGAGGGTTGAGGGCATTTCTTTTTCTTCCTGTCCTTTATTTGCCGTATCCTTTATTTGTTTACCACTTCTTCTTCTAGTATGTAATTTTGTAGTTAGTATTAGTTATAGTTTTCATTCTCATCTCATCTTTCACTATCACCCAAACCATTAGGGGTCCGATAACCTGGATGTTAGGCCCCTTAAAATAACAACCATCATCATCATCGTGGTCGTCGTCGTCGTCGTCGTCGTCGTCGGTGCTGTTGACCAACTGAGCAATGATATATGTAAATAAGAAAGATCGTTACACAAGTTTTAAGAAACGTCTGTAATTTAATAATTGTATATACAGGGTCCGGCAGCATAACTTCCTTTTTTAAAAACGTAATAAAACCCATTGTATGAATCAGAAAACGTTCATTTTTTTGATTAATGTAGGTGCATACATAACGTTTTTTAAAACTTAGTTTTGAAGATCAAATCAGTTAGGTGACGTCCCCCATTCTCCATACACTGAGTAAACCGCTTTCTGGCGTTTCTCATGACTCTTGCCAGCATATCAGGCATTATGTTGGCAATTTCTTCCTTCAAATCTTGTAGGGTCCATGGACGGTTCACATAAACACGAGATTCCAGAAAAACGCATAGAATAAAATCACAAGGGGACAAATCGGGAGAACGGGCCGGCCACTCTAAATCGCCTCTAATAAGTGAGATGAGGTGCTCCGGGAAGTGTTCCCTCAATATAGCCATCGTTGCTCTTGAAGAGTGTGCCGTTGCACCGCCTTGTTGTAACGAAATGTCCCCTAAGTCCAACTCATCCAGCCGTGGGAAAAAAATCCTGTAACATGTTTACATGCCGGTCCGAATTCACTGTACCTGTGACTGCATTATCCTAAAAGAACCAGGGACCAATAATTCCGGCTGAGGACAGTGCACACCACAATGTGACTTCAGGCGAATGCAAAGGCCTTTGGTGCAGTTCTCGAGGATTGGAGGCAGCCCAGTAGCGCATGTTTTGTTTGTTAACCGATCCACACAAATGAATATGGGTTTCATCACTGAAAAGAACAATAGCGTCCTCAGGAACGACTTCGAGAAGAACCTCACACGCGTTCCGCTGACAATTGAAGTCACGTTTAGAAAGTTCCTGCGCACTCGCCAGTACGGATGGAAATGAAGATCAGCATAAAGAATTCTCCTCACAGACCGGTCGGTAAGTCCAAGGGCAAACGCATGTTTGCGTGCAGAACGCCGTGGTGATCGCAACACTGAAGCTCTTACTGCCTCAAAGTTGTCAGGTGATCGAATAGGCCGAGGGACTCTAGTTCTTCGTCCTGTCACACTTCCAGTTCGTCTGACCCACGTAACAATTGATTTCCGGTCCGAGACAGGGGCCAACGGGGCTATTTTAAAACGCCTCCGTAAAGCGCGCTGGGTTGCGATCACCAACGAGCTCGAAAAGTAGGCCTCAACGGCAAAAGCACGCTCCTCCCTGTTCAACGCATGATGGATACTGAACTGTGTCGGGACAAAACTTTATAGTACCACCTCACGAACGAGACCACTAGCGCTCAGCTACGACATCAACCGACTGAATGGCGCGCATTAAAAAAAAAAGGAAGTTATGCTGCCGGACCCTGTACATTTTTTGTACATACAACACTTGTAAACATATCCGCTGTACCTTATCTAAGCCTAGGTGAAAAGGACCTGATGATGATCGTGTGACGATCGAAACATGTCATCCAATTAATTACCCCCTCCCTCCTCCTTGTTTGTGTGTTAATTAAGTGATAAATAATTCATGTAATATTTCTTTTTTGGTTAGGGTGTTAAATATTTGTACTCCCAGCCTAATATAATTGGGCACAATCGTGTTTACCGACTGAAAATCACTCTATAATATCTTTAACAAGGATGATAGACTCGCCCTTAGCTAGCTCGTATACTGTCGCCTCAGTAGTTGAATGCACATGGTTGGAAGAAATTAAAACGTAAAAACACTTTTAGTGGGTGATGTATTGAAGATTGACATATGCTCTCGCGGACCTTTTTGTAGAACTTTTCATGTTGAACAATTTTTACACTCATAGTATTTTGATATTTTTAACGGTTTGCCCAGCGTAAGCTCGGACGCCAGGTTTTTTATCGACTTTTCCACCGACATCGTTACTGCTCGGATTCCTGTGATCATAAATAAATTATTTTCTACAGAAATCATACTCGATATACCCTTTACAGAATGGAGAAACCGGCATCAAAATCCATCCAGTGGTTCTCGAGTTTACCCGTAACATCAAAGAATCGGAGACTTTGTTTTATGGGTACTAAGTAGAGATATGGCGCTGAGTTGCATGGTAAAGTAAAGAGACATCGTTAAAAATATGTTGGAAAAAGCGCAACTCTGGATGGTAGCTGTTAGCACCGGGATTCGAACCACCTATCTCCGGGCTTGCTGCACTATCTATCATGATCGTGGTCGCGGGGTTTGTTGTGTCTGTGAGAGAGAGGGGGATATAGTATTGAGTTTTAATTTATAGTTGAAGGAATTGATTAAGATTTCACTTGACTTACCTATTACTGCCAGGTGTTCACATGTTATAATCTTGTATTGACTGACACTTGTCTTCTGTTTACAGCCGTGGTCATGCATTACTTCTTCCTGTCGGCGTTCTTCTGGCTCAACACCATGTGCTTCAACATCTGGTGGACCTTCAGGTAAGGCGAGATAGCATCTACTAATTGCATGGCGTCAAGCTACTCGTATAATGAGGGACAAGGATTATATCATGTGTGTTAAAATGTATTCTTGGACAGTGCCGTTAAAGGACAGTGTGTTCCCACATTGCATCAATTAGAATTTATTGGTGAAGACAATGCTCGAATGGGATAGTAATTACTCCTGGTAAGCTCGTGCAGTACATGAAGACGAACTGCTGAGATTTTTTTAATGACCACTTCACCAATACGCCACTCTTTCGATTCAAACCAATAACGTGCTGTAATTTAATTAAAATCAATTTAATATACCCCTTAGTATTCCTGTTTTCAACGGCGTCCACGATGCGATCCGATGAACGTCTATGTAGCTATGATGCCAACCTCATGAGAGAGAGCGTAGCTACCGCTGTCGGTTATAGAGCTCTATTTCAATAATAAAATCTTATCGTTGTCAAATAAACCCTCTGACAGGGTGAATAAAACAAAGTTAAATTTTTCTTGCAACATATTGTATTATTTTCCATGACCACTTCCATAAAAACCAACGCATAAATCAACGCATATTGTAAACATTTCACCATACGATCTACAGTAAAAACTCGATTAACCGTCATCGTCGGGACCGTGGTCGTGACGGTTGAGTGGATAGACGGATAACAGAAACACGGTTTATTCCTCCAAAACATGACCTCAATCGATTATATTATAGACAGATATCACTCTCACAGTAATATGATATATTTCGGAGCGAAAATAAATTAACCACGCTTGTAATAGCAAATAAAACTATTTTTTACATGATAAAAACATCCGTACAGTAGCTACAAATGTGGCAAAATAATGTACAGTATAGTAATATAAACTTGCAGGTGAGATAGTTCATGCAGCTTGAAAATAGTCAGTCATTTTCTTTGATGCTCGAGCTTTCACCACGGCAATATTTCATATTTTTCGGAGCAGTAATGTCTGCGTTGCATTGGCCTCTTCTTGACTTTCAAACCATTCTATACACTTGGACAGCATTGTTTCAGCCTCTGAGTGGCTAATAATTAGTTTTTCGTCACGGTTTGAACACTCGTCTTCATCAGCCCCTTCTTCTTCTTCTGTGGCACTTACGCTGGCAACAGTTTCGTCATCACTCAAAATTTGAAACCCCCCCCGTCCACTCTTGTCACTTTGTTATTGCAGTATTATTATGCTATTACAGCAATGTCGGTTAACAGAAACTGACGGTTTAAAGAGTGACGGTTAAACGAAGTTTTACTGTACATGCAATATTCCTCAGTCAAAGTCCATCAGCTTCATCTATACATTAAAAAAATTCAATTAAGCAAGGAATAAATACAATAAATTTTCCAAACCATTTTCCCATCTGCAAAGAGCCTTATGTCATCCTATGAAAAAGCATCCCAAGATATGTTTAAAAATTGTTAAATCTATTTATAAAATAATTTTTACCATCACCAGATATTTTAGATACACGTATTTTTCAGAACATTATTTTATAGTATCGTCAATTTAAAGCACACATTGTTACTTATCTGTTTTCTTAATACTTTTAACGAAAAATTGTTATCATGGGAAAGGAAAATCCAAGGTTAATATTGATCAACTTTGCTCGTAATTTAATTAGTTTTAATTTATTTAGAAGACAATTACTGAAGAGGGCCACAGTGACCGAAACTGGTATAATATATTCTATTATTATTATTTATTGACTAAGATGGATTAATATTAAATAAATACTTACGGGGTTTTACTTCTGGGCAACATATTGTAGGAATACAATTTTTTACAATGTGAATACGATTATTTTACGAGTTTTGTGCACTATTAATAAGAGCAGGGGAAAGAGCGATGTTTGGTTTATAGTGATGGGGGATAACTTGTAAGGTTACATTGTTAGTATCTTATTTAAGGTAACGCGGACTGTAACACTTATTGTTTTAGTGCGATGCACTTGGCTAAGAATAGCCTCCACAAGCGATCATTAAAATTGTTCTAAATTGGGTGTTAATTGAAGAGATGGCCTCTCAACTCTTTTACCAGTGCGTAGGCCGCTGTTGTTCCGGGCGTAATAACCTAATAGCTGCTTCTCATCAGCTTGCCACGGTGGGTGAGTGGATAGCGTGTCGGTCTACTAACCCCAAGATTGCAGGTTCGCCCCTGACCGTGGTAAGTGATTTTTGAAAGGCGGCAAAAATACGATACGCGTGTCATACGATGTTGGCATGTCAAAGAACCCATTTGAATTCAGTAGGCCGAGTTCATAATGGCAAAATTAATCTCGGGAGTTTCCGCCAGCACAAAGTTCCTCATTTCTCTACTAGAAAGCGCTATTGTGTTCAAGGAGATTAGATATCTAACATCTAACCTCCTTGACTTTCATAGTCAATGAACTACGAAATTCGACATGCAAGCTACCCTCTGGGTGTCAAATAGCAAAGCTTGCACCAGGCACCCGAGGCCATACGATATTATTATTATTATATTATCTGTGCGGCCTTATTTCCAGTTCCTGTGGTTGATGTCAGACTGATTTATTGAAGAGCGGTTGAAACTTCCCTCGCCTGAATTTGAAAACTCACTGTGAGTTTATTAATTAGTTTAACTTAGTTTAGTTTCTTCAGTGAATCAGTGTCCACCTCGTGATTATGTGATCGCGGGTTCGTTTTCCGGTCTTAAGTCGGATATTTAATGGACGAATAAGACCCATAACACTCCGAATTGTACGATGTCGTGACAGATCTCTCGTAGCATATTTGGGGATTATAAGACAAAATAAATTAGTTCTCAGATACAGATTGCATCTAAACATTTCCGGTTCCGGCAGTGAAATAAGCCTACATGGCTTCAAATCACAAGATCTACACCTGGTATGTTTTTGTTGGTCGCCAGTAGTTCAAACTTGTACGCTACATTGAGAAGTCATCAGGAGTTGACAGGAAAGATGAAAATGCCTTGAAAACAGTGTTGAGTTCAGCAGTGTTCGGACACTGTGGTCACCACTCCACGTCTCACAGATTGTGATCTTGATTGATAGAGATATTGTTTTTCTTTTTTTTTTCTGTTTGTTTGTTTACAAAGTATACCCCCTCCAGCAGTCTACGTTCCTGATTATAATCAAGGATTCGGGTTTGAGAAGAGCTAACAAATCGTTCGTCGTTAGCAGAGATAATAATAATATTGAATGGGGTAGGCCTAAGCTTGATTCTGGGAAATTCAGAATTTAATATATGTTCAATTGCAATCACACATGCTTTAAGTCAAAGTAATTCAGGCCTGATGGACTATAATATAAGAACTGAAGCGTGCATCATCTCGTTCCAAGATGTCCTAGTCCCATTCGTCTCTAAAAACAGCAGCAGGCATATTCTGAGCATGAGGTCTTTCACGAACCAACACGGTGCAACTGAGAGTGCCGTGGGGTTATTCCACTCGTTACTCCTAAAGCTTACTGTTTTAGTGGTAAGACTATTTTAGTGTTAGTTACTCTATATTTGCTTGTGTAACAACTCGACAGAAATCCAATTTTACAATACGGAACTTCTTTTCTGCACTTACATTAAACTACCCATATGAAGTTGCTGTCTGAAATATGATTGTCTAAATATGTAGGGTATAATAATAATAATAATAATAATAATTTTTGGCCACGAACCTACTACGCTGTCGTAGCAGGCGGAGAGGTGATACTCCGACGTGGCGCGTCCCAGGTGGCGGATAGGGGGGTCCTCACCGGCTTGCCGGCGGACTTGAGCGAAATAAAATAGCTCTCGCGGACCAAACACACTTAAGCCAGAGAACACCTAGAGGCACCTCTCGATCTCAACAATCGAGTAGTAATTTCGTGATCTTATCTTAAGATCACCACTAGTTGTATATTCAACTTGTAACTAAGGCATGATGGAACACACACTACTAACGCAACTACCCCAGGCCCCGGACACACGTCCGGTCTTTCCCGATCATCGGATTCTGGGGGATCGGGAACGAAATCATGCTTCAGAGAAGGATCGGAGCTTCTCAAAATCTCTTCGCCCCAAGAAAAAGAACTTCTTGGGTACTATTAACATCAATACCCTGTTGAAAACAGGAAAGCTCAAACAACTGACTGACGTCCTGGACAAATTTGATATTCAAATCCTAGCAATTCAGGAAACACGATTCCAAGATGAGAACCATTTCGACTCTGAAAACTTCAGGATATTTAAGGGTAAACCAGCCATTAATATCACAGGCAATTTATTAATGTTTGGGACGGCTTTTGCAGTGAGGAAAACTATCTTAGATTCAGTTATTGACTTCACATCGCCATACGAAAGAATTTCAGTGCTTACAGTAAAATCAAGCAACAAGGCATATGCCTTGATAAATGTCCATGCTCCCACTAACATAGACAATAAGAGAAATCCACAGAATGTAGAAGACTTTTGGGAATTACTAGAGGAAACTACCAGTAAAATCCCCAAACATCACGTGAAAATCTTATTAGGGGATTTCAATGCACAGGTTGGCAGAGAGAAGATATACAGATCAATAGTAGGACTCCATCCAGCACATCGGCGGACTAATAAGAATGGAGAGCGTCTAATAAACTTTTGTACATTATTCATTCTGAGACTCATGTCCACGCACTTTATGAGACCATTACACAAAAAGAAAACCTGGAGATCACCTAACCCGTTATTAGGGGAATTTCAGATAGATCATGTGGCTATTTCCGCAAAGAATATGCTGGAGATTCAGAATGTTAAGGTACGGAAGGGAGTGGTAGATTCGGATCACTACCTCACGCAAATCAAGGTTCGGTTTCAACCAAACAGATCCAAACCTAAAGGCAACCGGTTTCCAAGAGTTGATCCGGACTGCTTGAGGAAGAACGCCGAGGTTTTCGTACGAGATTTACAGGAAGAAAATCCTAGGGAGTGGCCAGACCTTCGCAAAACATTACAGTCATCAGCCATGAAATTAGGACAACCACCTAGGAAAAGAAAGCACAGATGGTGGAACACAACGTGCGATGAAGCCGTCAATGACCGAGTCAAAGCATGGCATCAGTGGAATGGACATCGGACAGTGGAAAGATGGGAGAACTTCCTAAAAACTCAAAAACTGACCTCTAAAACAATCCGGCGCGAAAAACGTGCCTACAACAAAATCAGACTCGAAGGGTTAGAACAGGATTTCCAGAAAAACAACACTCGAAATTTTTACAAGACATTCCGTGAGGACTTGTCAGGGTACAAACCACCAACTCTAAGTTTCCGTCGACGTAATGGACGACTAGAAACAAACAGTAAGGAGAACTGCAAGATACTGGCTGATTATTTCCAAACTCTACTGAACTGTGATCCTCCAGTGGAAAGACTGCAGTTTGAAAAACCTGTACCAAACCCAGACTCACTTCCCCCAACAACTCAAGAAATAAAAGAGATAATCCAATCGCTCAAAAATAACAAAGCCCCTGGGAACGATGGAATAACTGCTGAGATGTTGAAAATAGGAGGAGATGACCTCATAAGGAGAATTCATACACTCCTAACAGAAATATGGGAGAGCGAAATAATTCCGAAGGACTGGAAGAATGCCATTATCCATCCGTTGCATAAAAAGGGCGACCGAGCGGACCCCAACAACTACAGAGGTATATCACTTTTACCAATTATATACAAGGTATTATCTAAAGCACTCTTAAACAGATTAGAACAACAAACTGATCATTTGATAGGTGAATACCAGGCCGGCTTTAGGAAAGGTAGATCGTGTTCGGAGCAGATTTGGAGCCTAAAGACGATATTAAGGATACGCCGCAGTACCAACACATTTGTCACCTTCGTGGATTTTAAGAAGGCGTATGATTCTATTGACAGACAAACTGTTCTGAACACCCTAGAAGAGCTCAGAGTTGACAGGAAAACCAGGGACTTAATCCGCCAGACTCTCACTGACACAACATCTCAAGTGAAGTTCCTAGGTGAACTATCAGAGCCTTTCGAAGTACATACTGGAGTTCGACAAGGTGACGGCCTCTCCCCACTGCTTTTTAACTTAGTGTTAAACAAAGTCATCAGGGAGTGGGAAAACAACATCAAAGGCATAAGCATTGGTACTCTGGAACAGAAAATAAAAGTAAAATGCCTAGCTTTTGCTGATGATCTAGCAATCTTTACCAAGACTAGTGAAGAAACCAAGTATGCCATAGAGAAGTTACATGAGTTAGCATCAAAGACAGGACTCCAAATATCGTATGAGAAGACGCATTTCATAGTAAATGGAGACCAGAATATCCCGAGATCTCCACTACAGACCATCTATGGAATAATTAGACACGTACCTTCCTTCAAATATTTAGGAGAAATTATTGTACCGTCTGGATTGGACAGGAAAGCTAATTTAGAAAGAGCTACCAAACTTCAGAAAGCATACCGAATAACATGGAATCACTATAATAAAAGAGTGATGTCACGAAATGCAAAACTACGGCACTACCAGACAGTTGTTCTTCCGGAAGCATTGTACGCCTCCGAAACTATATCTCTAGGAGGCCACTCTCAAATTGGTGAAATCGAAATCCAGGAACGTAAAATTCTCAGGAAAATATATGGCCCCGTTTATGTTAATGGTATATGGATTAAAAGGAAAACCATAGACTTGTACACAGTAATCAATAAGTTCACTGATACCGTGCGTAAGAGACGATTGAAATTTTATGGTCACATCTGCCGAATGGACAACACCAGATATGCAAAAAAAAACTGCTTGATATAATTAATTCAAAGAAGGTCAAAATCAGTTGGTTAGAAGAAATCAAACAGGACTTAAAGGAAATAAACATTACAGAAGATAGCATCATGAATCGCAAGACTTTTGGAACCCGAGTTACAAATCACTCTTTCGCAGAAAAAGCGAAAAAGACCACTGGAAAAAAAATGGACGGAGGAACGTAAAAAGGGGCATAGTGAGTTCATGAGGAGATTTTGGGAGGAGAAGAAGAGGAAAGCTCCATCAACCCGAGTCAACAAGTTCAAGCGCGCTCCCTAAGTGGGCAAAACGAAGAAAGAAAGAAAGAAAGAAAGAAAGAAAGAAAGAAAGAAAGAAAGAAGAATAATTTTTGGAAGTCAACAAAAACTTGGATTCAAATAGTTAAAAATGATTCGGAAAGAAACAATATAACTGGAGAGGAGGCATTAGAAAGAGAGATTTTCAGAATGAAAGTGTTAAAATAGGGAGGATTCCACGGAAGGAAGGAAGGAAAATGAAAGCAGACTCAAAACGGTCCGAGAAAAGCAAAGAATAGTCTAATGTATTGGGAGAAAGAAGAGGAGATTTTTGCCCACCCTTCAGGAATTCGACTTCCTCGGCCGAAAATCGAACCCGCGATCTTGGGATCCAGTTGTTGTTTGAGTCTTCAGTCTTTTGACTGGTTTGATGCAGTTCTCCATGCCTTCCTGTCCTTAGCTAATCGTTTCATCTCTACATAGCTACCACACCCTACATCTGAGGCAATCTGTTTAACATATTCTAACCTTGGTCTACCCCTACAGTTCTTGCCCTCGTCCCTTCCATAACTAAGCTTGCTATTCCTGGGTGTCTAAGTATGTGTCCTACCAACCTATCTCTTCTCTTCATTAGCAGTTGCCAGAAACATCTCTCCTCTCCCACTAGTCTTAATACCTCTTCGTTTGTAACCCTATCTACCCATCTGATCTTCATCATTCTCCTGTAACATCACATTTCAAATGCTTCAATTCTCCTCTTTTCTGCTGCACCAATAGTCCAAGTTTCACTTCCATAGAGCGCCACGCTCCAGACAAAGTCTTTCAAAAATGACTTCCTAATACCTAAATCTATATTCGATGTCAACAGATTCCTTTTTTGTAGAAAGTCTTTCCTTGCCTGAGCCAACCTACTTTTTATATCCTCTTTGCTTCGTCCATCACTGGGATCCAGTAAGAAAACAGAATCTGATGAGCTAGATGTCAGGGCCCCGTAAAATAAATCATAATCTCTCACACTCGTGTGTTGAGAAGCACCATAACAGGGCCCGGATATTTATGTGCTCAACTTATCAGACATATGTATTTATTTATGTGCTTAAAAGTGGAAAATGTGTGATTAGGTTTCCAAATTATGTTCTTAAATTTGTATCATATTTATGTCCCCCAGTTACTCGGAATATAGTTGAAACGTCTAGCTGCTTGAATAATCCATAATCCTGTCTACAGTACAATTTACTGTTCCCGCTTAATAGGCCGGGGCTTTCCTCAGTTTCCGAATCCTACAATACATGGTCATCGAAAAATAATGCCAACATTAGAAAAAATTATAGCACCGAAACCCTTTATGTTAAACGTGTAATTTTTTCACTGAACGCCAGCTGGTTAAATGAAGTTTTGTTTTGGAGGGGACGTGACCTTGCTATGCGCACACTAGATGCGCAGTAGCCAAGGTCGACCGGGGGCGCGTGCGCCAATGACTGCACCGCCCGACAAACTGCACCTGATTACAAAGCTGTCATTCGATGGTTTAATCAGTTTAAGAAAACAGGGACTGTAGAGAAAAAATATAGGCCAGGCCGACCACCAACATCCGCATTGAACGCACGCTTTCCCAATGGCTGGATTGGTACGTGCAATCATTTCAGGACTAAATGTCGAGATTGCGGCAGAAATTCGCTCCCGCAGGTGCTCCAATTCCCGATTTTTTCTGCATACACAATGTTTTTCATGTACCCCCAGAAAAAAATCCAAAGGGGTGAGGTCAGGACTTCATTGGCGCGCGCGCGCCCCCGGTCGACCTTGGCTACTGCGCATCTAGTGTGCGCATAGCAAGGTCACGTCCCATCCAAAATAAAACTTACTTTAACCAGCTGGCGTTCAGTGAAAGAATTACACGTTTAACATAAAAGGTTTCGGTGCTATAATTTTTTTTAAATGTTGGCATTATTTTCCGATGACCCTGTTCAGTACTTACTGCAGATGCGCGATAGGAAATCATGTATGTGCTGTTTTCGAATTTAATTCTAAAGAGCAAAAGAAAAGGTCACTTCAAAAACTTTCATAGCACTCTGTCAATCCCCGCAATTTTCGCAGACTACTGTAATTTCAAGTAAAATTTCTTGTCAAGACTGTTGACCCCATAGCCCCCTGCTATACTTACTGACCGGGGAATTCCTGTCTTGAAATACTACTGCAATACAGAGACAAATATAAATAGAGAAACTAATTACTGGAATTACCAAGGGTCGAAAATGTGGTCTGAAGTCATCTAAGGAGAACAACATACCACCAAATATAGGAAATATGTGATTGATTATGAATAAATACGCCAGAATATGTATTAATTTATAAAAACGGCAAACATATGTAAATAAAAGAAAATATTTAGTTAAATAAACAAGTAGTTCCATGAAGAACTAAATAGCCTATTTTCATATCTCCTGCTAATAGGTCTATCAATTGCCTCTATCAACATACAAATTGTCAGTTTGATTGCTGTAATATATTCGTAGATATTGAGAACCGTCTAAATATTTTGGATGGTCACCATGTTGGATTTTTATATTATACGCCTTAGATTTATGTACTATTACATGACGATTATTGTGTAGGTGTTTTATTAAATTTCAATCGCATGATTAGGCCATCTTGTGGTTATGAAAATAATTTAAATGAATTAGATGCCAGTCGATTAAAATTTGTATAAGCATATACCGTATCAAGTTTCACTGCGCTCGGATGGTTAAAACGCAAGAAACGTCCATTTGAATATTTAAATTTCGCGTCGCCGCCATGTTGGATTTGTACTCGCCAGCTTATTGAACGTCCCATAGGTGAACTTATGCTTATAGCCTCTATACACTTACAAAATTTCAGTTTGATTGCTGTAGTATATTAATAGATATTGAGAACCGTTTAAATATTTTGGATGGTCGCCATTTTGGATTTTAATATATGTAGGCCATAGAGTTATGTACTATTAGATGATGATTATCGTGTTCGTTCATTATGCAAACGTTGATTTTGATCGCATGATAAGAACACAATAAATAAAAACTTAATTTTCGAAATTCGCACAGCCGCCATCTCGAGGTTATACAGTATAAACAATTAAACTAAATTAGATACAAGTACATTACAATGTGTATAAACATTTGCTGTACGAAATTTCATTTCGTTTTGATCATTAAATCGCGAGAAAAGTCTATTTAAAACTTTCAAATTCGCTTGGCCGCCATGCCCGTTTTGTAGTTAACCGGATTTTGAAAGTCTCATAGATGAGATTCCAGTAGTCCCCTTTATCTCCGTACAAAATTTCATGGTGATACCGGTAATAGTTTCAGAGATATAGAATGCCGGTGAAATATTTCGCACAGCCCCCCATCTTGAGGTTATGTAAACAATTGAACTAAGTTAGATGTCGGTGCATTACAATGTGTATAAACATATACTGTACCAAGTTTCATTGCGTTTGGTTGTTTAAATCGCGAGAAACGTCTATTTAAAAGTCGCAACTTCGCTTGGCCGCCATGTTGGTTTTGTAGTTACCAGGTTGTCAAGTCACATAGGTGAACTTCTAGTAGTTCCCTTTATCACCGTACAAAATTTCAGGGTGATATCAGTAATAGTTTCGGAGATATTGAATGCTGGTGAAATATTTCATACAGCCGCCATGTTGGATTGGTGAGACGTAACCAAATTTGAAGGGCACGGTCGGGGTCGCCCGGAATAGTGCTATGAACTTACAGAGTTTCATTGAAATCGCTCCAGCCGTTTAGAAGTTATTAGGGGGGGGGCACTCAAAAATCCATATCACACACACTATCACACGCTCACACACGGACAAAAGGTGCTCTCATTCGCCTATTTTTTCATAAATGAAAATAGGCTAAAAATATAAACCTTAACAAAAACCGATGTCAAGCAACGCAATCTGCAGAATATAATCAACACTGACGACTTTGTGGCATTTCTAACGACTTTTTAAGGTAGATTGGGTGGCTCTTTATAGAACATGTTTGTAGAATAATCTCTACATAGTATAAAACAACGTCCCCGATTCCTGGATGTAACGGGTAATCTTGAGAACCACTGGATGGTTGTTGATAAACTTACCGTTTTCACCATACCGTAAAGGATTTGTTGAGGAAGGTTTCCTTAGAAGAACATTTATGACCAAAGGAAGCCGAGCAGTAACAATTTCAATGAATCGAGTCTAAGAGAAACCTCCGTCCGTGCGCATTTTATGATTACGCTGGGTAAACCGTTAAGAATATCTTGTACTATGAGCGTAAGAATTGTTCACCATGAAAAGTTCTACAAAAAGTCCGTAACAGCATATCTCTATCTTTAATACATCGCCCACTATGTGTTTTTACGTTTTCATTTCTTCCAACAATCTCCATTCAGTGAAAATTTAAATCACTAGTTTCGGAGCGAGTTTACGAGCTATCGAGCGAGCCTATCAATCCAGCTTCGGCCAGCATCAAACTGTCGAGTCATGTCGAGTTAAGACTTCAGAGAAGAGTATAATGTGTCCGGAGTTTCGATGTTCACCTCGTCTTTTCTGAATTGCGTATAAGACCTGCCGTCCGTGCGTACTTTTCAAGCTTACGCTGAGTAAACCGTTAAAGATACCGGGCGAAGTCGGGGCGGGTTGCTAGTATTTTATATATTTTTTCACCCAATACTCGTCCAAGGACGACACAAGCACGGATGCAGTAAGAGTGGATTTATTGGTTTTTGTTCTGATACTCCTCAGTTGTTATCGCTGTGTAATTTCTTAGTATGATTCATCCTTTTGGTTGTTTCTGACTAAGTATTCCCGTTGAGCGATGATACCGAGCATGAGTTAGCATTTACTGACCGGTACTCGAACCTAGATAGACGGCATTCCATACCGGTGTGATACGCAACCAGTATGTGACACATTCGTCCTTGACCGCATGGTCGACTGGACAGATGTTGTTTCTCCTATTAGGGGAGTGGAACATCTTTGATCATTAGCCCCGTGTACTTGTGTGTGTATGATTAAAATAAAAATCCACAGTCTGCATCCAATCGACCGACCGGGTCAGGGAATGGAATGAATGACCATTTATATGGCGAGGATATGAACTAGGCCGGCTGCCAAAGCCTGTCGCACTCCTCTGAGGCAATTATTAAATAGATGACAGATGAAATGATAGAGGAGAGTGTTGCTGGAATGAAATTGTGACAGCAAAAACCGGAGTACCCGGAGAAAAACCTGTCTGCCTCCGCTTTGTCCAGCACAAATCTCACATGGAGTGAACGGGATTTGAACAACGGGCCCAGCGGTAGAGGCCGGCGTGCTGCCGCATAAGCCACGGAGGCTCACTGTGTGTATGATAACCTGTGTAATTTTGATGACTGTAGTTGTGTGTATAATTGTGATTCTTACGGTCAACTATTGGCAGATTCTCCGAGGATTGAAATAAGGTACCTGCGTTGATTCAATATGAAAAACTTGTAGTGTTGTTGATTTTTATTTAGGGGCTTTGCAACATCGTGGTCCTGCAGCCTCGTGTACTTGGGTATATGTAGAATTTGTTTGATAACCTGTGTCACTGTGATGTCTGACTAGTGTGTGTGTGTGTGTGTGTGTTTGTATGTTATTGAGGTAGGATTTGGATAGGAAGTGGCCGTGGTTGTAAGTTAAATACCATCTCGGCATTTTCCTGGAGCAGAAGTGGGAAATCACGGAAAACCACTTCCAAGATGACTGAGGTAGGAATCGAACCCGCCTCTTCTCAGTTTTGCCTCACGAGGCTGAGTGTACCCCGTTCCAGCCCTCAGACCAGAATTACATTTCTTGGCAGCCGCTAGCCGCTACAACACGAGGTGGTCTAGTATGAAAAATGTAAAGATTTGAAGCCATTCTTTCAGCGTTGCCTATAAACTGTAAGTTGTAGCTCTTCACGATTATTCCCAATGACTGGGTGGAGTACAAATATGTAAATACACTCCTGGAAATGATTACATGTATTAGTTAGTTAGTTAGTTAGTTGTTTTAAGGGGTGGAACTACGAGGTCATCTGCCCCTCAACTGAAGAGCTACAAATGACAGCTAGTATGAAAAACCTCAAGATGGCTGCTGTCAGTAATCTTGCAGCGTGCTTGATTATCTTGAAGCTGATTATGCAGTGAAATGCGTTTTTTGGATGTGTGGCTTAGTTAGATCTTTGCCAGGTTCGATTCCAGTTCATATCGATGCCTAAAACGCGACCACCTCTGGATCTTTGCGATGCGTCTGCTGCTGGTTCGAGTCCAACTTTGGGCATGTTTATTTGTATTGTCATAATATGTATGCCCATTTAATTTCATCTTATCTTATCATCATGGCTTGTATCAAATATGTACATTACGACAGATTAACTAATACAAATAAAAATTACTCTCAAATTAATACAGAAAAGAAAATCATAACCAATTTGAGAGTATTATTTTCTGCAACCATCACCTGGCGTTAGTAATTATTTATTAATTATTCCCTAATGCCTTAGCACAAGGAAAGACCTGATACGTGTTTTAAAGGTAAACGTTCTCACTTGCTGTGCCCAAGGTTGCTGTATTAAATCCCGGTGCAGCCAGTTGGCATTTGAGGGTGTGCAAGTGCGAGGGAGCCGTGATCGGGGCAAGATTCCGGCATCCCAGCGTCTCTAAAAGTAGCAGTAGTTAAAAGGGACCTAAAACCAATAACATTATTAATTATTTATTATTAAAATCAATAAACATTATATAAAACAACAAAAAGAACCTATCCATCACCGCAAAATGAAGCACTACAATGCTGTGGTAAAGCCGGTGATCATAATGGTGTGGAAACGGCAAACCTGACGAACCTGGAAAAGTTTCTGAAGATTGAAAGGAGAATACTGAGAAGGATTTACGGTCCAAGAGTGATGATGATGATGATGATGATGATGATGATAATTGTTGTTTTAAGGGGCCTAACATCGAGGTTATCGGTCCAGCCCAAGAGTGAAACAGGGAAACTACAGACTAAGATCAAACAAGGAGATATACGAAAGGGTGGAAGACCTGGAAACAACGATTAGGAAAAGACGGCTGGGATTCTATGGACACGTGGTCAGAATGAATCCGGCAAGATTGAATAAACAAATTTTTGATAAAATATACAATCTGAAGAGCCAGGGGTGGGGGTACACCAAGCAGATGAAGAAATAACTCAGGAGGCTAGGAATCACCGATGAAGATTAAGACAGAAAACAATTCAGGGAAAGACTTTATAGCACTGGGTCGAGGAGGATGGACAGAGGAGAGAAAGGCGCAACACTCTGAAAGAATGAAGGATTATTATTAATCGTATGGTACACACAGCTTCATAAAATATTGAAAAGAAAAAAAGAAAAAAAAAAAGAAAAACAGGATAGTCTCATAATTTAACATCTAAATTCAAAATATAGTCTACTGATGCAGTAGTCACTGCGGTAAAATCCCTTATGTTACCACCATAGGCTCTTAGAGGACAGCCCTGAATGCTGTGCTTCACCGTTTGTCTATCGGCTCCACAGTCACACTTTGGAGAGGATAAGCTGTTCCACTTGAACAAAGAGTTGGTCCTGATCCAGTTTAATTTCGACCATATCCGACGAGGAAGATCAAAGCCAGGTACTTTAGATGTGACAAATGGCATGTCTCGGCACTCCTGTGGAGCAAAAATCTTCCAATCATGAGACCACTGCTGGACTATTTCAAAGTTCTCATTGATAAGTCTCGTAGCTGTCTTCACAGGGGGCTGCCTTGAGCGAAGTCTGGGTAGACAAGCAGCAGGTATATCAGCATGAATAGGGAGATCCTGATTTTGAAGTATCTTGTGGTATGTTTTGACCAGGATATTACATCTGTGGAGATGGGGGGGAAGGATTATAGCTCAGAACAGGAAGCCATTGAATAGTGGTGCATTTAATGGTACCAGATATCAATCGCATGGCCTTGTTGATTTTAACATCGATCTTTCCTATGTGAGGGCTGTTTAGCCACACAGGGGCACAATTTTCAGCTACAGATAGAACGAGACTAATTGCAGAAGATCGTAGAGTTGAAACATTAGAGCCCCATGTTGTCCCACATAGTTTCTGGATGATGATATTGCGTGATCTCAGCTTAGCAGCAGTCTTTAAAAGATGTTGTTGGAGGATATGGTTCTGTCTAACGTAACACCCAAGTACTTGGGATGCCGATTGTGTGACAGAAGGACATTATCAAAGTACACCCTGAGATCCATGTTAGCCATGTGATTATTCAAGTGGAAGGAACAAACTTCTGTCTTGGTTATACTATGCTGTTGTCTCCATTTGCGAAAGTAGTCCCCTAGGTCACTCAGGTCTGTTGTTAGTGTGTTCTCAGTTGTTATGTTTGAACTTCTTGTAGCTATTGCCCAGTTACCTGCATATCCAAATGTCCTTGGCATATCAGCTAACCTATACAAGCAGAAAAAAGTGGAGCCAGGACAGAACCTTGTGGTAATCAGTCATTCAATTTTCTTTGTGTACTAACTGTACTACCCATGACAACTCTAAACAGTCTGTTACTCATCATGTTATTGACTAGATTGGCATTGGTCTTGCAGGGAATTACTGGAAGTAGTTTGTGAATCAGACCTTACCTCCAAACAGTGTCGTATGCAGCCTTGAGATCAATGAGTGCCACTGATGTCTTAAGGCAATTTGGAATCCTGCCTCAATAAAATAATGTCGTTAGTGGCAACACCTGGTCCGTACAGCTGCGATGAAGGAAATATGGAGGAAGAGGAAAGGAAGTAAGAACGATAAGAAGGAAATGAAGTGATATTTGCGTGGTCTTAGTATTGGCCAGTTAGCAAGGGAATAGAAACAGTATACGGTATAAGAATGGATTTCAAGAAGAGAACAAACAAACCTTCCAAAAGTAGACTGCTATTTGTCTTAAATAAGTTGGAACTGGATAGTTGGCATACCTAGTTATATTGAAATACAATAGAAACAAGTAGTTCCGTGAAGAACTATACAGCCTATTTTCTTATATCCTGCTCATGTTAATTGCCTCTATCAACATACAAAATTTCAGTTTAATTGATGTAACAAATTCGTAGATATTGAGAACCGTCTAAATATTTCAGATGGTCGCCAGGTTGGATTTTTATTTTTGTACTATTACATTAAGAATATTGTGTACGTGTGGTATTCAAACTACAATCGCATGATTAGAACACAAGAAGTAAAAACGAGATTTTAAAATTACGCACAGCAGCCATCTTGTGATTATGCAAACAATTGAAATAAATTAGATGCCAGTGGATCAACATTTGTATAAGCATTTAACGTGCAACGTTTCACGGCACTCGGATAGTTAATTCGCGAGAAACGTCCATTTAAATATTTATACTTCGCGTCGCCGCCATGTTGGATTTGTGCTCACCAGGTTACTGAAAGTCCTATAGGTGAACATATGTTCATAGTCCTTATGAACATAACAAAATCAGGTGGTTGCTGTAAAAGATTCATAGATATTGAGAACCGTCTAAATATTTCGGAAGCTCGCCATTTAGGATTGTTATATGTATAGGCCATAGAGTTATGAACCATTCAAGGACAATTGTTGCCTAGGTTCATTATTCAAACTTTCACTTCGATCGCATGATTACGACACAAGAAATAAAAACATAATTTTAAAATTTCGCACAGCCGCCATCTTGAGGTTATGTAAACAATTGAATTAAATTAGATGGCAGTGCATTACAAACTGCAAAATCATTTACTGTACCACATTTCACGGCGCTCAGAGAGTAAAATCACGAGAAAAGGCTATTAAAATATTTCAAATTCGCTTGGTCGCCATGTTGGTTTTGTACTTTACAGGTTTATGAAATATACATAAGTACACTTGTATCAGTACCCTTTATCACCGTACAAAATTGCAGGGTGATATCTGTAATAGTTTCGGAGATATAGAATGTCAGTGAAATATTTCGCACAGCCGCCATTTTGAGGTTATGTAAACAATTGAACTAAATTAGACTCCAGTGCATTACAATGTGTATAAACAATTGCTGTACCAAGTTTCATTACGTTTGGATAGTTAAATCGCGATAAAAGTCTATTTAAAAGCCTCAACTTCGCTTGGCCGCCATGTTGGTTTTGTAGTCACCAGTTTTTTGAAAGTCTCATAGGTGAACTTCTAGTAGTGCCCTTTATCACAGTACACAATTTCAGGGCGATATCGTTAATAGTTTCGGAGATATTGAATGCTAGTGAAATATTTCGCACAGCCGCCATTTTTGGATTGGTGAGACGTAACAAAATTTGAAGGGCACGGTCGAGGTCGCCAAGAATAGCGCTATGAACTTACCGAGTTTCATTGAAATCGCTCCAGCCGTTTAGATTTTATTAGGGGGGAACACACACACACACACACACGGACAAAAGGTGATCTCATAAGCCTATTTTTTCAAAATTGAAAATAGGCTAAAAATCACAATAACAAAGGTCATCACACACTTTCTACACACACCCAAGTACACGGGGTTGATGACCATGATGCCCAGACCCCTAAATGAAAACAACCGCCACTTATGATTTGCAGTATTTTATGTTTGTAAGCTATAGGCCTACAGGAAATAGAAAGGAGATATCTTGGGAACAGTAAAGCGTATTTTGATATTCTTAGCCATGTAGCCTATAGAAGTTGTCTTGGAGTGGATTCTTTGATGAGGTCCTCTTCTGTAGAAGATGGCAGCTGTTGTTAAGGTCTTTGATGAAAGGTATTTCCTCCACAATAAAAGGTTTCCTGTTCACAAAAAACTATTCCTCTGGGGTCAGCGAGCCTCCTCACCCGAGGTTCTTTGTGTTACCTTGTAAGCGCACAAGAAAAGAAAAACAGGGTGATCGAAATCTCCTTTAGTGGGTCATCTCCATCAGCAATGATTCTGTAGAATTTCATTTTGTTTACACTACTCACGACAGCCTCCATAGTTTGATCACTAAGGTTCTATTTATATTTCATGTAAGGACTTGGGACATTGTGGTTACGAAACCAGCGTCTGTGGAGTCTGATACATCTGTTTCCACTTATTGTGTTCCTCGTAGTGTAGCGGTTAGCATTCTTGGTTGTCACCCCGTAGGTTCGGGTTCGATTCCCGGCTCCACCAATAAATTTTACTTCTGGTCTGAGGGTTGGGTACAGTTAGTCTCGTGAGACAAAACTTAGGAGAGGAAGGTTCGATTCCCATCTCAGCCATCTTGGAAGTGGTTTTCCGTGGTTTCCCACTTCTCTCCAGGCAAATGTAGGCCACGGCTGCCTCCTTCCCAATCCCCATCTGAAAGACAAATACACACACATTAATACAGCCACAATAATACAGGTTATCAGACAAATTCCACACACTTAACCAAGCACTCGGAGCAACATGTCCACGATGTCTCAAAACCCATAAAATGAATCAACAACTGTAACTGGAGTATTGCCTTGTGGCCCTTCGTTTGTTTTGTGAATTTGAAGTTGGAGACGGCTTTCAGTCTCACAGTGGGATTTAAATCCACTCAGAGAACCCTGCTCCGGCCCTCAGATCAGAATCAAACTCAAGACCATGGGTAGTAGCCTTAATACGTGTGCCTCTAGCCCTAGCCTATGAAGTAGGTTTACATGCGACGACCGGATAGCTGCAGTGTTCAGAGATCTGACGTTCTTTTCCGGGCGCTGGCAGTGTAGCATTCTTTACTGTAGATTTCTCGTGGTTTTTTTTCTTCACTAACTCAACAAACAAATAAAAGGTTAGGTTGGTACTTTGTTTCAAGGGCCAGCAGACATATCTAGCCGTAATGATTTTTGTTACAGTGTCTACCATAAACACCACCAAGCACAGGCTAGCAGGCAGATTCCACACACTCTCAAAGTAATAATTTTATTAATGCAGCCAATGACCATGTATTTTCTCTTCAGGACGGGTCAGGGAAGTACTTTTGGAAGGAAATCGGCCGTGGACCTATTGAAAGGAACCGTCCCGGCATTCTCATGGTGGTGAAAATGGGAAACCGAGGTGGGATTCGAACGCACGCTCTCCTGATACCAGCGAGGCACGAGGTAGTGAGTTAGTACTCTTGGCCACCGCAGGCGATCACACTCTCAAGTGACTGGCTGCGTGGCTCAGCGGTAACGTTATCGCTTGCTGTGCCTCAGGTTGCAAGTTCGTATCCTGGCGTGGTCAGCTGGCATTTGAGGGTGCACAAATGCGAGAGAGCCGTGCCAGTACATTTACTGGCACGTTAAAGACCGCCGCCCTTCTTTGCGTAGATGTAGAGAAAGCCTTTGACACCGTTTACCACCCCGTCGTCGTGTATAAATTCCGTCATCTCCCTCTATCCCCTTCCCTTATTCGTCTTATGTACCAATTCCTCCACCATCGTACTGCTTCTGTCCGCATTCGCAACGCCTTCTCTTACACCTTTTCCCTCCGCTTTGTTGTCCCTCAGGGGTCACCTCTTTCCCCCCTCCTATATCTCCTCTTTACCTACGATATTCCCCATTCCCCACCGCCTCTCCGTCTGTACCAATTCGTGGATGATCTCGCAATTCTCGCCCTAGCCCGTCCTGCTCCTTCCCTTACTCGTCACATCCAAACCTATATTTTCATCCTGGAATCTTGGCTCCTCTCCTCCCACATTACTGCCCGCAAGACCCAACTTGTCGTCTTCCGCTCTAAATCCCGTATCTGTCGTCCTCGTAACAAAGTTCCTCTTACCCTTCTCGATGTTCCTATTCCTGAATTCACCACCGCCGTCTATCTTGGCATTACCTTTCAGAATTACCTTCGCTGGCAACATCACCTCAACGCTCAATACCTATCATCGTCTAACTGTCCTCCGTACCCTCACCGGACGTAAAACCAATACCATTATTATTATTATTATTATTATTATTATTAAGCCTCCGTGGCTTAGGCGGCAGCACGCTGGCCTCTCACCGCTGGGTCCGTGGTTCAAATCCCGGTCACTCCATGTGAGATCTGTGCTGGACAAAACGGAGGCAGACAGGTTTTTCTCCGGGTACTCCGGTTTTCCCTGTCACAATTTCATTCCAGCAACACTCTCCACTATCATTTCATTTCATCTGTCATTCATTTAATCATTGCCCCAGAGGAGTGCGTCAGGCCTCGGCAGCCGGCACAGTTCATATCCTCGCCGCTAGATAGGGGCTCCATTCATTCCATTCCTGACCCGGTCGGAGACTGGAAGCAGGCTGTGGATTTTCATTATTATTATTATTATTATTACACTCTCAAGTAATGTGCCCGATGACATTGATGCCCTTAACATCTAAATGAGGCAGCTGCCGTTATTGATTCATCTGGGTTTTCGCTACAGTGTGATTCTTAGCTGCAAATAAATTTAATTCTGACCTGAGAGCTGTAACAGGATACACTCAGCCTCCAGAGGCAAAACAGAGAGGATGTCGCTTCGATTCCTATCTCAGCCATTCTAGAAGTGATTTTCTGTGGTTTCCCAGTGAATGCCGGATTGTGCTTAAATTAAGGCCACGGCCATCTTCTACCCAAATCCTAGTTTCAATTACAAATAGGCTATACACACTATTACACTCATAGGTTATCAAGACAGATTACACGCACACGCAAGTCAACAGGGCTACATGACTAAGATGTCGCAAAGCGCCTAAATAAATCATCAAAAGTAGTATTACAGTGCGACTATAATCATCATCTCGTCACAAAGAAACAGCATCTGTGTGAGGAAAGGCCGTTAATTGTATGAATAAGACAGTAATACGAGAGAGGAAATAATGTCATGGTAGAGATGTAATTCGTAGAACGGAAGCCAAGCCTGTATGGAGTAGTGGAAATGCTGACGAATGCTCTGGTGAACTGCTCAGTTCATAAACAAAAGCTACTGTACGGTAAGTCATATCTTTTCTTGCACATCATCTGTGATTTCGGCAGCTGTAAGTCGAGGTTCAGTACTCGACTTGAACAGTTATTCTGAATGGGTATTTCCTCACTGAGTGCATGGCAGTGATGTGATCATGTGTATCGAAAGGACTGGAAACCATTTGCTTATGAACAGCATGCCTTCCGCATTCCTTGAGACTGTGACCCCGATTGTATCCCGTGAACTACGTTTGTCATTAGAAATACGCAAATAGGAGAAAGTATCAGAAATTTCTTGCTAGAGAGACTTGAAAATACAAAATAAAACTAAGAGAACAAATGTAATAATTGGAACTAAATTAAGCTATGATTAGGTATAAGGGGCGATTGGTTATCGTGTCGGTCTACCAACTCCAAGCTAGCAGGATCACTCCTGGCGTGGAAAGTGATTTTTGAAAGGTGACAAAAATCACGGTACGCATGTTATACATTGTTGGCATGTTAAAGAACCCATTTGAAATCAGTAGGTCGTGTTCATAATGCCCAAATTAATCTGGGGATTTTCCGCCAACATAAAAAGTTCCTCTTTTCTCTACTTGAAAGCGCTATAGTGTCAAAGAGCTTAGATATCTAACCTCCTTGACTTTCATAGCGCTCCAAGGAGCGATAAAATTCGACGTGCAAGCTGCTCTCTGGGCGTTAAATAACAAAGCTTGCACCCGGCACCCGAGGCCATACGGTATTATCATAATTAAATGTTTCCGTTTGACGGCCGTACAGTCCAGAATCGGTATGACAATCAGGCAAATTAGCCGCGAGCATTGAGGTACGCATCCCACCAACGCACCAGGTTAAAGATCCCCGTGTGGTAAAATACAGTGTCCTGCTGCGTGAAGAAGTCTAACCGCACATGCTAGTCTGACAGGAATCGTCCACCCTCAATGCCTTTATTAAGGAACGAAACACGTGATAATCGCATGAGGAAAGATCAGTAGTATAGGGCGGATGCTCCAGTATCTCATACTTGGGTTGGCGTACTTTCAGCGTTACCACCTTTGTGGTATGGGAACGTGCGTTATCATGAAGCAGCAGAACCCCTTCTCGCAGTTTTCCCGGACGTTTTGCCTTAATTGCACGCCGTAATTTCTCTAGTTTTGCTCAGTACTGTTCCTCAGATGAAGATCCCCGTGTGGTAAAACACCATGTCCTGCTTCGAGAAGAAGCCTGTAACCGCCTACTGCACATCCTCGTCCGACAGGAAACGTTGACCGTTCAAGACCTTTATTAAGGAACGAAAGGCGCGATAATAGCATTAGGTGAGATCAGGACAATAGGGGCTCCAGTGTCTCCTACTTGAGTTGGCGTACCTTGTGCGTTACGACCTTTGCGGTACGGGGACGTGCGTTATCACGAAGCAGCAGCACCCCTTCTCGCAGTTTTCCCGGAAGTTTTGCCTTAATTGCACGCTGTGGGTTGGCTCTTTAACTTCTTAGGACGAGGGGACGTAGAATGACACTACTGCATCGTCGACGCTTTCAATTCCGGTTCCCAGTGGTGGCCCCAGCTTTCGTCGCCTGCAACAATGAGCTCCAGGAACGTGTTGTCTTCAACATTGAAACGTATCAGATGCTGCAGGCAAACAGTCATCCGGTGTGCTTTTGTTCGGTATTCAACGCCCGGGGCATCGCTTCAGTAACGCTCTCAAACGGAAATGTTTTGTTCACGTCTTACATGATAAAACAAATGCATCTGCCATCTTGAAAATATGTCATTAAAGTCGATAATCAGAACATACCTGCCAACTCTGCTGATTTAAGCGGGAGACTCCATATTTGTCATAGTTTTTGCCGCCTCCTGATTAATTACACTCGTCTTCCGATTTTAGCTAATTTTTGGTGAACTACAAACATTTGGTTTAAAATCCCACCATTTCAGCTTTGTGCGTCATTGGTCGGAAGTCCAGCACTATAGTTGGCGCCCTATTCGGGTTTCAATAAGAATAGCTCATTGTGTGCATCTCTCATAGTATTTTGTTCTCGCGCGGTAAGCTCCTGTAGATGCTTTTGTTGCCGAATGTTTTCACAATATATTGTTTGGTTCTGAACGCGTTTGCGTTTTTCAGTGAAGTTCACTTCCGCTTTTTATTGAAGTTTCCTTGAAACAGTTTTCGGAACAGTTTTCGTGCATTATTGAATTCAGGAAAGTTTAAATGTGGATTTGACGGCATGAGGGGTAGAAAGCAGAAACAACATTTTTATAATTGGAAGAAATTCTCTTATATTAGAATCATGGCGACATAATCAGATTTAAACTTCAACTTTAAGAACAATTAATTTTCTTTCATGATCATACATTATTAATTCTATTAATAATTAATGTTCTTGTATCCTATACCATATTGCTATAAATATTTTAAAACCAAAAATTACCTTAATTGTTATCTACAATAAATGAAAATCCACAGCCTGCTTCCAGTCGACCGACCGGGTCAGGGAATAGAATGAATGAAGCCCCCATCTAGCGGCGAGGATATGAACTGTGCCGGCTGCCGAAGCCTGTCGCACTCCCCTGGGCAATGATTAAATGAATGACAGATGAAATGAAATGATAGTGGAGAGTGTTGCTGGAATGCAATTTGTGACAGGGAAAACCGGAGTACCCGGAGAAAAACCTGTCTGCCTCCGTTTTGTCCAGCACAAATCTCACATGGAGTGACCGGGATTTGAACCACGGACCCAGCGGTGAGAGGCCAGTGGAGGCGTACCGTTATCTACAATAACTGAATTAAATACAGTTATAAATAAACTCCTGCAGTTACAAAGGTAGAAACAAGTAGTTCCGTGAATATGTGTAGGTATTTTATTCAAACTTGAATCGCATGATTAGGACACAAGAAATAAAAGCGGGATTTTAAAATTTTTCTCGGCCGCCATCTTGTGGTTATGAAAATAATTGAAATGAATTAGATGCCAGTCAATTAAATTTTGTATAAGCATATACCGTATCAAGTTTCACTGCGCTCGGATGGTTAAAACTCAAGAATATTTAAATTTCGCGTCTCCGCCATGTTGGATTTGTGCTCGCCAGGTTATTGAACGTCTCATAGGCCAACTTATGCTTATAGCCTCTATACACTTACAAAATTTCAGTTTGATTGCTGTAGTAGATTAATAGATATGGAGAACCGTATAAATACTTCGGATGGTTGCCATGTTGGATTTTAATATATGTAGGCCATAGAGTTATGTACTATTAGATGATGATTATTGTGTACGTTCATTATGCATACGTTGATTTCGATCACATGATTAGAACACAAGAAATAAATACTTAATTTTAGAAATTCGCACAGCCGCCATCTTAAGGTTATATATACAATTGATCTAAATTAGATACCAGTGCATTACAATGTGTATAAACATTTGCTGTACCAAGTTTCATTGTGTTTGGATCATTAAATCGTGAGAAAAGTCTCTTTAAAACTTTCAAATTCGCTTGACCGCCATGTTCTTTTTGAAGTTAACGGGTTTTTTAAAGTCTCATAGATGAACTTCCAGTAGCGCCCTTTATCTCCGTACAAAATGTCATGGTGTTACCGATAATAGTTTCAGAGATACAGAATACCGGTGAAATATTTCGCACATCCGCCATCTTGAGGTTATGTAAACAATTGAACGAAGTTAGATGTCGGTGCATTACAATGTGTATAAACATATACTGTACCTAGTTTCATTGCGTTTGGTTGTTTAAATCGCGAGAAACGTCTATTTAAAAGTCGCAACTTCGCTTGGCCGCCATGTTGGTATTGTAGTAACCAGGTTTTCAAAAGTCACATAGGTGAACTTCTAGTAGTTCCCTTTATCACCGTACAAAATTCCAGGGTGATATCGGTAATAGTTTCGGAGATATTGAATGCTGGTGAAATATTTCGCACAGCCGCCATGTTGGATTGGTGAGACGTAACAAAATGTGAAGGGCACGGTCGAGGTCGCCTGGAATAGTGCTATGAATTTACCGAGTTTCATTGTAATCGCTCTAGCCGTTTGGAAGTTATTAGGGGGGAGGCACAAAAATCCATCACACACGCACACACAGACAGACACACGGACAAAAGGTGATCTCATAAGCCTTTTTTTTTTTCATAAATGAAAATAGGCTAAAAATGAACTAGTGCCGAAACTGATGTAGGAGCAGATATAGTTGCAGGTAATCAAGAAGAAATAGGAATTTGTGCTCCCTTTGTTTTACCAGCTAAAACTTATCCAGCAATAATTAGGTGTATATAATTGCTGGGAGAATGTATGAACTGCCTGAGACATGTAGAATAAGCAATTTTGACTGTTCGTATCTCCTGATTTTTCTTGATTACCTAGTCAAAATTTGCTGATTTTTGGTTTTGTACAGTTGGCAGGGATGCCAAAATCTATTCGAGTTACAATGATGAAACTTTGCAGTAAGTTATACCCGTCGTATAAATGGTTTCCAATGCTCACGAGGCCTCTCCCATATAAGCACCTTTAATTACTGCGCCGGGGTCAGCTACCTTAGGGTCAGCAGGCGAGAATCATACCGCTGTGGCACGCAGCTAGCTTATTGCATTTTTGTTATTGTAGGTTTGTTAATGTCTTGTAGTCAAACCTCTCGACCGTAGCGACCGAAGACAATAGGACCAGCAGCCAGCGTAGGAGAGTTATTCAACTCTCATCTTCATTTATCATCACCGTGATAATTACCGCAGAGAATGCATCAACAACTCTGCGTTATCACGACACAAACAAGTAGGTCACGAGAGAGTATGGAGTCGGAGATCTATGCCTACACCTTAATATTCCTGTTTACGAGGTGAGATCTGGTTTCTATATAGCGGATTGTTTCTGCGGCTGGATGCCCTTCCTAAAGCCAACCTCGTCGAAACAGTTAATGAGAGATGATGATGATGATAATAATAATAATAATAATAATAATAATAATAATAATATCGTATGGCCTTGGGTGCCGGGTGCAAGCTTTGTTATTTGACACCCAGAGGGCAGCTTGCATGTCGAATTTTGTTGTTCCTTGAAGCACTATGAAAGTCAAGGAGGTTAGATATCTAAGCGCTTTCTAGTAGAGAAATGAGGAATTTTGTGTTGGCGGAAAATCCCGAGATTAATTTTGCCATTATGAACACTGCCTACTGAATTCAAATAGGTACTTTGACATGCCAACAACGTATGACATGCGTGTCGTAATTTTTGCCGCCTTTCGGGGGTTGAACATTGCTCACGTCCGTAGGTATAACCTCAAATTGCCCTACACGTAACCCCCGGGTGGTGCTAAACGAGCAATAGCGATCAGGCTGTCAGATTATCCTTGTGATCTCCTGACTATCAAGCATGAAAATGATTGATGCAAAAGGTTCTTTTCAGAACCAACAACAAGTTTCAAGAAAATGTATCGGACTTACACTCAGAATTTATCAATTAAATGTAGAAGGCATAAGTAAATCAAAATGCCAATATTTGTCAACATTCTTATTATGTGAAAAAATTGATGTGGTGGTCCTCCAAGAAACTCATGTCGCAGATGAGGACCAATTGCGTTTAAGAGGACGAATACCAGGATATGATATACTTGGAGCTACATATCACCATGCATATGGTGTAGCGACCTATGTGCGGAGTACCATTGATAACGTTTCTCTGTTAAAAGCTAACGTCGATGACAATATTCATACAGTTGTAATAAAGATTGGCGAGGTTATAGTAACTAATGTTTATAAGCCTCCAGTCTCTACATGGCCACCTCAAGTTCTTCAAGTGCAAGATCACCCTGCAGTCTATATAGGTGATTTTAATAGCCATCATGAAGATTGGAAGTATACTATTTCTGATGTCAATGGAGAAAATCTCATGAGTTGGGCTGAAGAACATAACATCCATCTTGTATTCAATGCAAAAGATAGAGGTACATTTAGATCAGCTGCATGGAAACAGGAATATAACCCGGACCTGGTGTTTGTCTCCTGTGACAACAACTATCGGCCATTGTATACTACACGGAAAGTTCTACCAGCTTTTCCGCACAGTCAACACCGCCCAGTTTATCTTGAAGTTGGAATACAAATCCCTCTTGTGACTTCATATCCTCGCCCACGCTGGAACTTCAAAAAATCGGACTGGAAAGCTTTCTCAGAAGAACTAGATAAATATGTCCGATGGATACCTCCAACGAGTGACAATTATGGTAGATTTGTAGGAGCTGTAATTACCATAGCCAAAAAACACATTCCAAGAGGATTCAGGAAGGAATATGTTCCCGGATGGACTGATACAAGTGAAAAGCTGTACCAAGAGTTCCTGGCAAGTGGTGAACAAGAGATCGCTGAAGAACTACTTGGTAGCCTTGATAATGCTCGGAAGGAAAAGTGGATTGAAACCGTAGAATCTATTAACTTCAGTAAATCCAGCAGAATAGCCTGGTCACTCTTGAGAAAACTTGGAGGAGGTACCCCTATTGTCCGTGGACATCAAAATGTCACTCCAAAAATGGTTGCTTCCCATATAGTTTCAATGTCTCGAACAGCTAGAGACAGAAATCACACAAAATATATCAAGAAAGAATTGGCCAATCTCAAAGCCACAAGTAATTTTGGATCAGAATACACTAAACCCTTCACCATCCAGGACATTGACACAGCGCTGAAAGATGTAAAAAGCGGTAAGGCACCGGGATTTGATGGAATACATCCCGAATTCTTGATACACAGTGGAAAGCATGCTCGTCTTTGGCTATCCAAGCTAGCCACTAACATTGTTCAGACTGGTAAGCTACCTCGTTTGTTTAAATTGACGAAGATCGTTGCCATACTGAAGCCTGGAAAACCAAGTGACAGACCAGACAGTTATAGACCTATCTCATTGTTGAGCGTATGCTATAAGTTAATTGAGAGACTAATCTTGAACAGAATTGCCTCAAAAGTGCTTGAAGTAATTCCCATAGAACAAGCAGGATTTAGACCACAACGGAGTTGCACCGACCAAGTTCTCTCCTTAACCACCTATATTGAGGCAGGGTTCCAGAATCGCCAAAAAACATCAGTAGCATTTATAGACCTTAAGGCAGCTTTTGACACTGTTTGGAGAGAGGGTGTAATTTATAAATTACTTCAAGTTATCCCTTGTAAGACACTGGCTCGTCTTGTAAGCAACATGCTGAATGATAGAAGCTTCCAGGTCATCATGGGCAGTGAAATTAGCAAACCAAGTAAATTAAATAATGGACTTCCTCAAGGATCAGTGCTTGCCCCACTCTTGTTCAGCCTCTATATATCAGATTTGCCCTCCACAAAATCAAGGAAGTTTGGATATGCTGACGACTGGGCAATTGCTACTAGAGATCCATGTTTCGAAAGTACAGAAGAGACGCTGACAAATGATCTTTCTGCACTGGGAGATTATTTTCGCAAATGGAGACTTCAGCCAAGCACAACTAAGACCGAAGTTGCTTGCTTCCACCTGAACAATAAAATGGCAACAAGGGAACTTACGGTTTACTTCAATAACATCCTCCTTGGCCATAACAGACATCCCAAGTATTTGGGTATAACACTGGATAGAACATTGTCATTCAAAGAACACCTACGAATAACTTCTGCCAAAATGAAGACAAGAAACAACATCTTACGGAAATTATGTGGCACCACTTGGGGTGCCAACGCAACTACTCTCCGTTGCTCAGCTCTAGGCTTAGTTTATTCTGTTGCTGAGTATTGCGCTCCTGTGTGGATAAATAGTCCGCATGTAAGATTAATAGATGTACAATTGAATAACACCATGCGCATGATAACAGGAACAATTATGTCAACTCCTACACAATGGCTTCCTATTCTCAGCCACATCCCACCTCCTCATTTGCGGCGATGCAACATTTTGATAAGAGAATATAGAAAGATCCAGACCAACAAACAACTACCAATCCATGGAGACATTGGTGATCTACATGTGAAACGATTACGTTCAAGACATCCACCTATCTGCACAGCGGAGAATCTTGCAACTAACAAATTCAACCTGATTGAGAGATGGTATTCTGACTGGAATTCGTTTGCCCCTCCAGAGAGTACAGTAATGCCATGCATAACTGAGCAGGTGCCAGGGTTCACTCAGCCCAGAAAGACCTGGTCAAAATTAAATAGAATCCGGACCAATCACGGTGTATGCGGCGATCTCCTGTACAAGTGGAGGAAAAAGTCTTCGTCATGTTGCGAGTGCGGTGCTGAAAGACAGACTGTTCGGCACCTAGTTCAGGAATGCCCACAAACATCATACGGTGGTGACTTCAGCGACTTCTTCCTAGGGACACCACAGGCACTTCATTACGTTTCGGAACTTGATGTTAAATTGTAAATAATTTTCATGTATGCCATACGATAAATAAATAAATGCCGCCTTTCAATAATCACTTACCACGGCCAGGAGCGAACCTGCAAGCTTGGGGGTTGGTAGTCCGACACGTTAACCACTCACCCACCGTGGCAAGATGAAATCAATGAAGATGGATGAAATTGGGTGTGAATTGGAAGGAATCGACCATAGCCAATACCATTTGTCTGGAGTTGAAAATAGGAAACCACAGAAGGTAATTGTTGTTTTAAGGGGTGGAACACCAAGGCCATTTGCCCCAAACTACAGAAGACTGCCGGTGGAGTGTTTCCAACCCACTTGTCTGCCAAGTCCAGAACAGCCTACTCCCATGACATACAGCCTTAGCGCTATCGCCATTGAAGTAAGACGGCTTTAGTTCGAAATAATAATAATAATAATAACAGTAATCAACAACCATAATTTCTCTGAGAATGTGACTACCAGGACGAAGAAATCATGGGCCGAAGGGTGGAGGAAGATTTTTAGTGCCCAGATGAAAAGATTTTGGGAGAAGACAAGAAACATCATTAGCTTACTAAGTTATATCGCGCTCCATAGATGGTCATAACGTTGTTAAAAAATAGTAGTAATAATAACAATACCACCAATAATGTCGTCCGTTAAAATGAATATATTGCTGTTTTACGGGCACATCTTCCGTATTACTGATGACTGACTGACGAAGAAAATCTGGAATTTCACAAAGCCAAAGGCAACCTAATGGAGATTGTTCCAAGAATGTGAGAAAAACCTGATGCCAATTGGTATTCCAGAAACGAAAATGCGCGGCTTCGGTGGCGTAGTTGGTAGCATGCTGAGCTTCTATGCCCAAGGTCGCCGGTTAAAACCCGGTCGAAGTCGTCGGATTTTTTAAGAGCATTAAGAATCCCTCAGTATGCCTTCCTTCGAAGGAGAAGTAGCCTATAGCCGGCGGGCCCGTGTCATAGATTTATGGCATGCAAAATAACCTTCCACTAACTACATCTGTGTGAAGCTAAAATTTGTAGGTTAGATTTGATACGCTCTAAGTTCCAACGTTCGTTGTCAGGTGCTGGTTGCGATGGCATCTAGTAGGCTTGTTCGCAAATAGGT
Source organism: Meconema thalassinum (assembly GCA_946902985.2). NCBI lineage: Eukaryota > Metazoa > Arthropoda > Insecta > Orthoptera > Tettigoniidae > Meconema > Meconema thalassinum. Next base: position 152,556,275 of record OX336396.1, read on the forward strand.
GTCGTGGACGGTAGCATTTGGCAGCAAGACTGGGAACTACTTGAAAATTGATCGTCTTTAGTCCTTACCTAAATTACAATAACACACACTAATACAGCCATCCCAATTAACACCGGTTATCAGACAAATTCTACATGCACCCAAAGTACAGACAAATTCTACACACACCCAAAGTACACGTGGATACATGACCACGTTGTTGCAGCCCCTAAACTAAAAAAACAACCAACCATCCAAACGAAAATCCACGACAGATTTGAATTTCGACAAATGGATAAAACTATCAAAATGTTTAAAGTGGAATCTGAGCCCAGAAGGAGCCCAGAAACACGAAAGAAGACACTGATCAATGGACTCAAGAAATACTGGGAGGTAGAGGATTAAAGTGTAGACACAAATGAAATTGATTATTATTATTAGTCTAACAATTAAAATGTAAAGAAAAATAATGCATTTATGTCTACCACTTGTTATTCCTGTTTCCACGGGGTCAGGGATGAGATGCGGTGGACGGGTGTTTTTATGGCTGGATGCCTTAATGATCATCAACCTTTTGAGAGGAGTTAATGGGAGATTAAATAAATGCTGATGAATGAAACTGGTTGGAGAGTTGGAAGGAAGCGGCCGTGGCCTATTATAAGATACTATCCCGGCACTCACCAGGAGTCAATAATGGGAAATTACAGAGAACTTAAGGACGGTTGACAGTGCAGTTGGAGCCCGCTTGTCTGCCAAGTCTGGAATAACCTGACCCAGTGCACGTAGCTACTGCCGACAGTAAAGCTTTAACTTTATTTTGAAATAATAATAATAATCTCGCTTCCTTTCGCATGCCTCCCTGGAATATTTATAAATATAGTGGCATCGCAATCATGGTGGTGGAGAAACACGTAACACATAATGCGGTTAAGTAAGGCGTATTTTAAAAGGAACGTGAGTTGACGGCGTTATGAAATGAATTTTATCATCTAGGCTTACAGGATGGAGCCGCGTCGTGTATCTCTGATTGTTTCTCGACGTTTCGGCTGATATTTTAGCAGCCTTAATCATGGGTAGGTACTAGATGGTCAGTTTGAGTACGGACACCATCTAGTATCTACCCATGATTAAATAAAAGCTGCTGCAATGTCAGCCGAAACGTCGGGAAACAATCACCGATATACGACGCGGCTCCATCCTGTAAGACTAGATGATAAACTAAACACCGGCCGCGAAAGCCTACGATCTAAATAGTTATGAAATGAAGTAACTGTAACGTACTGTAGTTCATTTTAAAAGTAAAGGAATATCGATAAGCTCCTCACTTTATATTTTTGACTGTAAGTCAAAGCAAACCCTATTCCCTCCCACCGGATTTTTATATTCGTATATTTTTGACGTGTACCGAAACCCAAATTACAGTTATCGTTAAAACATAACCAGATTTTCAGACAAATTCCAAGAAAGAAGCTTGTAGTTTAACGTGGCTGTTAATCTCGCGATCATGAGCTACGGGACTCCGTTTTACGTGGAATCCGAACTACAGGACATGGCATTTCACATCGAAAATCTCACATGCATTGACCGGGAATCTAACCCGGTCCGCCTTGGTCAAAGGCATACAGCTAGACCGCTGAGACACCACGCCCATCAGACAAATTCCATACGTACTCGTACATGACGTAGGTCTATGATCGAAACGCCCCTAGCCATTAAATGAACCAACAACAAGAAAGCAATAATTAATATCGATGGCTGACACTTTTTATTAAATAGCAAAACAAAAAACCTGAAAAATGCGTAGTTGTCTTTAGCCATCCGTGAATTTTACATTTGGCCTGCAGGAACCTCAGATAATTGTAAAATGACTGAAAGTGGCCCTTTGGCAAATTAAATTGAGAAGGCATAGAACTACATCGTTATGTAACGATTTCTTCCCTAGGGGCATCCGCAGGTGCTACATTGCAATATCACGCACATAATATACGAGTTTAACCCCGCCTTTCTTGAGTAATTCTACTCTTTTAATAGGTTGAGTTGGTACATATTCCTGGCCTGAAGCAATCTTGCCAAGGCCCATCCGGGAAGGTTGCGACAACCCACCATTGTCGCCGGTCTGAGTTTTTTTTGCATACAGTGGATGGAGGTGGCTGAACTAAAGTCTCGAGTTGACATCCGCGAACTGTCTCGTCGACTTTCACTGCCGGTGTCGCCGTTCCGTGACAGTTTGCTCGTTCGGTCCCCGGCCTAAGCCACACGCCTTTTTAGATTCAATGAATTTTAGGCGGTATGGCCTCGTTTAGTGATTATGCTTAACTTTTGGACTCTAGTGTACAACAATATTGTCCGTAATTAACTTCAGTGATCAGTAGAGAATACAGTGATGGAAACAGTGGCGTAACAAGGGTTTGCTTCTGGAGGGAGAACGGTTGAACATCAATTCCGTCCGATTTTCCTCAATTCCACCCTGTCCTCCAAGGAACCCAAAAATAAGTTCAACTCAGCTCAGGCTTTGACAAGGGGTTGGCAAAGGGGTTATCCCCAATGACATAAACAAATGTCAAACACCTTCTGCAGCGCATGAGCGAATTCTTGCATTCCACACGACAACACAAGTACAACACCTCATCCAAATATATTTGTTTTTTTTTAGTGCCTACATCAGATACAGACAGACACGTACATTCTACTTAACAGCTGCGGGCAGGTGTCGAGCAAAGACAAGAATAGTCGTATGAGAAAATAATTAATTGAAAACAAGCTCATGCAGTACGCCAACCAAACAATGAGTAGATTAGATCATGTGAAGTGTGTTTCTCAAACAATAGTTAGGGAATGTAAAGAGTTTCATCTGATGTTTTTTGTATAGTTTGAAATGAAGTAAAGATTTATGTGATTTTAAGATGCTGATTTTTCTTATTTTATTAAATTTCCTGTCCATATTTTTATTTAACAACAGTGATTAATATCTAGCTCTTTGTATTATGTTTATATCTGATTTAACGATTGAGCGGACTTGGTGGTGGTGGTGATTTAAAATTAATCATAATATTCTTTTACAAAAGTCTGCCAAGTTTTCTATTATTTTTTTTCTACTCATGCCCTGCATAAGGTGTTTGGCACGGCCCTTGGTATGCGAGCAGGAGGGTTATGACATTTGTTTACGTCATTGGGGAAAAGCCTGGGCGGAGTTGAGGAACTCATTTCTGGGTCTCTTGGAGGACCGAGTGGAATTGAGGTAACCCTGGCTACCTGACTGGAATTCCCGGGTGGAATTGATGTCCGCCCGGGAGAACAGTTAAGTCGAAATTACATTGTGGGGGAGGGAGTGAGGGCTCGGGAATACATAACCAATAAAAGCAAATGTACGATTATGAAGTTTCAGAACTTCCTATCTGTATTGTTTTCGGGTTTGATTTCATTAACAATGTATAAATGCACGGAAATGAAAATATCTGACTCATACAGCTGCTCCGTTAACTCAGTGGTCAGACCATACAAAGCTGGAAGTCGCGGGGTTGAATCCCGCATGAGTCAGACATTTTAATTTCTACCTTATATAAATAGTTGGTACTTTTTGTACATGTCCTTGTAATCATTGTTATTACAATTGTATTATTATCTTATTATATAATACGCTAAGGTGTATGTTTCACAAAACTCAACCTCCTAAACCAGATCTTCCAAATCGTCTCAGTAGTACAGGAAAAATCTTGCATTTCGTGAAAAGTCAACTTAATATATATTTATTTGTTTATAAAGTGCTTTTAAATAAATAAATAAACAAAACGATAGACCCTGCATGGTGTCCACAGGCAGGAAAAGTCCGGAATAGTCAGGAAAAGTCAGGAATTTTGTTTTTGGTCAGGAAAAGTCAGGAAAAAGTGTGAAAAAATGGCGTGAGTCAGGAAAAATTGGCGAAAAGTATTAGAAAGTCAGGAATTTTATATTAACCATACAGTATTTTGTGTTTTACAGCCATATTTTGATGTTACTTGTTCAACTAATCTCTGAAGTTAAAAAGCAATAACTCACTGGGCATTATAGTAAGTTTCAATTTTTACAGTACATCATAGTAAAAACCTCTTTTACCTGTTTTTTATGCTTTTTTTGGCGTTGGCTTAGGGATGTGGCGAACCCATCACTATAGTTTAGGTTATTAAGTACTTCGATTTATGTATTAATGCATTATAATTTACTTCGTATTTTAAATGAATAAAGACGCAAACATTGGACAGCTATGGAGATGGTGGAGGCTGCAAATAAGAAAGATATATATATTTGCTCAATAAACCTTTTTTCCGATGTTACGATGACTTCGCGAGCCAGGAATTTTGTTGTAAAATGGTCAAGAAAAGTCAGGAAAATTGACATTGAAAATTCTGTGGGCACCATGCCCTGGCAGAACTGTGTCGCCCGCATAGCACTAGAGCCGGGCGGGTAGTCTGTACACATGGGGCGCACATAATCTATTATTCGAGAGTTCTCGCACGAGTCCGTTATTTGTTGTTATTATTACCGTATCATTATTATTATTACCGTGCTGTCTATTATTATTAAATGTGAAGATAAAACATTTGTTAATCTGCATATCTCAGCCTCGTGAGGCAAAAAAAAAAAAGATTCCCTTCTCAGCCATCCTAGAAGTGGTTTGCCATGGGGTCCCAGTTCTTATCCAGGCGAATGTCGGGATGGTTCCAAAATTAAGACCACGGTCGCTTCCGTTCCAATCCTAGCCTCAGTTATAAAATAAAATACACACTACTACAGGCATCATAATAACACAAGTTGTCCAGCATATTCTGTTCATACACACCTAATGTTCATGGGTCTGAAGTGGCAATATTATCAAAGTCCGATTGTCTCCTTGGCGCAGGTTGTGGTCCGAATCCCATCACAGTCAGTTGGTATTTTAGGGTGCATAAATGTGAGGAAAACGTATCAATAGATTTACTACCTCATGGTGTAGTGGCTAGCAATATTGACGGTTACCCCGGAACTCCGGGGTCAATTCCCGGCTCTGTTAAGAAATAAAATTCTGGTCCGAGGGCTGGACCGAAATAACTTACTCAGCATCATTAGGCAAAACAGACAATAGCTGGATTCGATTCTCATCCCAATCATTTAGAAAGTTGTTTTCCGTGGTTTCCCACTTCTATTTCAGCAAATAACGGGATGGTTCCTAACTTAAAGCCACGGCCACTTCCTTCCCAATCCTCATCTCAATTAAAAATTCACACACTTATACAGCCATCACAATAACACAAGTTATCAGATACAATAACACGCACAAGTACACATGGCTACGTGACCACGATGTCGCAAAACATTTAAAAATATCAAAAACAACGTTAAAGATTTCCTTCTGGGCGAAATTCCAACACCCGGCGTTTCTAAAAGCCACAGTAGTTAGAAGGGGGCGTAAAGCCAATAACATGAAATATTAGGATTATCCAAGACCCTAAAAGAACACATCATCATAATCCGCCAATATTGTCGACGCAGTCGTTCACCACCAGTTTAGTTGATTCACCTGGTAGTTAGCCATGCATTTTGCCCACTATCCCTGCCTAAGGTTGTCATTATGCAAAACTGCAGCAAGAAAATTAGTTTATAATGAGAGGTCTATAAGCTAAACGCTGACACGTGTTTCGAGACTTCCCATTGGTCACTACTGAATGTAAAAGCAGACCCGCCCAGAGGTCGGGTATGTTTTGCTGGTTAAGCTCTCTCGGGTTTTAATACCTCGTTTTGAAACGTAGCAGCTGCTAGACTTTTACATGCCGATACAACACAATAGAAGAACTGATATAATCTGCTTTGCTATTTATCTCTGTTGATCGCCAAGGCACGAAATGTTTCGCTTCATGCTTTTACAGATCCTTCTTTATCACTGTAAGAATTATTATTACTGTACGACAGTATTTGACTTTTATTAGTTCTTTATCAATTGGAATTATTGATTATTTTACCGTGTTTAAGATTTCAAAATTCACTCTTACTTTTGCCGAGTTTTGAGTTCAAACTTCAATCGGGGGTGTTACCACCCGGCGGGCTTGGGTGGGCACAATTTCACCTACATTGAGGCTTTGCTCACTCGGTTGCCCTCTAGATTGTTGTTGTTGTTGTTGTTGTTGTTGTGGTCATTTAACCCCATGTACTTGGATGTGGGTAACTTATAATTAGATAGAATTTGTCTGATAACCTATTTTATTGTGGTATCTGTAGTATTGTGTTGTCATTTAGGGGAGGATTGGGAAGGAAGCGGTCGTGGCCTTAAGTTAGACACCATCCCGGTATTTGCCTGGAGTGGAAGTGGGAAATCACGGAAAACTACTTCCAGGATGGCTCAGTTTTGCCTCACGAGACTGAGTGTACCCCGTTCCAACCCTCAGGCGAGAATTAAATTTCTATAGGTAGAGCCGGGGATCTAACCCGGACCTCCGGGGCGACAGCCAAGAACGGTAGCCGCTACACCGGAAGGTGGACTGCGACCTAGATTATTTAGGACCGCATTCTATTGAGACTCCGGTCCCGGAGGTCTTGGGTTCCATTCCTAACTCCGTCAAGAAATTTAATTCTGTTCAGAAGGTTGAAACGGGGTTCACTGAGCTTCGTGAGGCAAAACTGAGATGAGATAGGTTCAATACCCACCTCAGCCATCCTGGACGTGGTTATCCGTGCCTTCCAACTTCTACTTTAGTCAAATGGTTCCTAAGTTAAGGTCACGGCGTTCTCCTTCACAAGCCTAGCCTCATGTTCCCACTATAAACATTCGTTTACAGTAAAATTTCTCGTCGCCATTGCTCCATTAGGATGTATTTCATTCCTTTCTTGCCTTCATTAAGCTTTACACGTTAGTTTTGCAAGCAAATGTCAATCCTCATTGCAATGACTCCGTTGATCTGCACTGTGAGCGGTCTCCCTCCATGTCGTTGTCGCTGCTTCCGCTAGGGGCGCCAGCTACTAAAAATCTCGCATTCGCACGGTCCCTATTGGCAACTCGAAACTATCACTTGGGGCGCTGCGGTCGGTCCAACATGGCCGGGATAAGTAGGATAAAGAGACTCAACAACACATGATTGCTATGGAATACTTTTGTATTATCCTGTTATAATCAGTAATAAATCAGCTAATACTGGCAGTGTTATTTTATGTATAACTGTGCGATACACGTGATCTAATGTGTGTGTCCCACTGGATTTTTTGTATCAATTCAAATGATCTTGTCGACTTCGTCGTTATGCTTTGGGTCTAACGTTATGCGAGACGGAGACGGTTGCGTTACGGAGACTGTGACGTCATGCAGCCGCGCGGGAAGCCTAAGTTAATGGGTAAAGGACGGCGAGTGCGTGACGTCATGCAGCCACGCGGGAAGCCTAACTTAATGGTTAATGGAGTCTGTTAAGAGTCCTGGGGCGTCGAGCGACCTGGGGCTTCGAGCGAAGCGAAAAGAATACAGGGTGACTACTAAAGAGGTGTACAAGACGCCAGATAAGAATACAGGGTGACTCCTAAAGAGGTACACAAGATGTCAGACAAGAATACAGGGTGACTCCTAAAGAGGTGTACAATATGTCACACAAGACTACAGGGCGACTTCTTAAGAGATATACAAGATGACAGATTAGAATACAGGGTGCCTCATAAAGAGGTGTGCAGGATGTCAGAGCAATACAGGGTGACACTTAACGAGGTGTACAGTATGTTAGATTCAATTAAAATACAGGGTGACCCTTAAAGAGGTTTGCAAGATATCAGACTCAAATAATGGGTGACCCTTAAAGAGTTGTAAAAGATGTCAGACTCAAATACAGGGTGACCCTTAAAGAGGCGGGCAAGATGTCAGATTGAAACCTTTAACCCCTTATTGGATGGAACTAATTGATGAAATATTTTGTTCTAAGTTCGTAATGGCGTCTGTTGAAAGATTCCTGGGGCTTCGAGCGAAGCGAGAATCCCTCCTGCCTTTCTAACATGTGTAGCATTTGTAGCATGCGTCATTTGAAATGATATAACGTCTAGTCTTTCAGACTGACTGTAACTTTTTTGGTGTGAATTACGTATTATCAAGCATAGCTTGTCTGCTCGGATTGTTTTTGTGCATTTCGAATCATTACTCTGTTACGTTTGAAAGCTATATTCGAGTTTCCTAACTAGATCATAAGACTCCAGAAATATTGCAGAACTGGTAGAATTGTTATTTGTTAAACATGTAATGTGGAATAGTACACCATGATGAAAATGTTTGGTCAATATACACTATTTTACTCCAGATGTCGCTGCTCCCACTCACATGGTTACACGAGAAATTGAAAGGAGGACACTAACAAATAAGCAGTTTCAATGTTCATGTAAGGCAGGTGCATCAGAATGTAGCAAAACTGTTTCAGCAGTGCTTCTTTTCTGTCACAGGTAATTTAGGGCATATTAGTCCATTATTATTATTATTATTATTATTATTATTATTATTATTATTATTATTATTATTATTACCTTAAGTGGCTAGACTGTCCCTCAACGTCCACTTCAACTGAATTCCAACTCGTTCCTGGTCTCCGTATTTATTAGTTATCGTCACTTTTCGGAAAGCCTCCGTGGCTTGGGCGGCAGCACGCCAGCCTCTCACCGCTGGGTCCGTGGTTCAAATCCCGGTCACCCCATGTGAGATCTGTGCTGGACAAAATGGAGGCAGACAGGTTTTTCTCCGGGTACTCCAGTTTTCCCTGTCAAAATTTCATTCCAGCAACACTCTCTACTATCATTTCATCTGTCATTCATTTAATCACTGCCCCATAGGAGTGCGTCAGGCCTTGGCAGCCGGCACAGTTCATATCCTCGCCGCTAGATGGAGGCTTCATCCATTCCATTCCTGACCCGGTCGGAGACTGGAAGCAGGCTGTGGATTTTTTTCGTCACTTTTCGGCCATTGCTATTTGCATCTTTTGGAATATAATGAAAACATATATCCGTAGCCCTTTTATACATTGGCTTGGCATGTTGAGCTTCTATGCCCAAGATCACGGGTTCAAACCCGGCCGAAGTCGTCGGATTTTTTAAGAGTGTTAAAAATCCCTAAGTATGCCTTCCTTCGGAGGGGTAGTAAAGCCGGCGGTTCCATCTCATAGAACCGTCCACCATCTCATAGATTTATGGAATGTTAAAGAACCTTCCACTAATTTCACCTGTGCAAAGCTAAATTAGGTTAACAATGTAAACAACGCTCAGGTTCCTACGTTCGTCGCCAGGAGCCAACTGCGGTGGCGTCTAGTAGCCAAGTTCTGAACTAGTAGTTGTTGACGGTGGCGGTTGGCGGCAAAAGTAGGAACTACTTGAAAAAAATTCGAAGTCTGCAGTCCTTACTTGAAACAGAAACACACACTAATACAGTCATCACAATTAACACCGGTTATCAGACAGATTCTACACACACCCAAAGTACACAGGGTTACATGACCGCGTTGTCGCAGCCCCTAAACTGAGGAACCAACCTACATCGGCTTGCAGCCGTAAACTAAGCAAAATATTTTGATTTTATTAATTTTGTATTCTAACAATGAGTAAAACTCATTGTTGTTGTGTGAGTCTTCAGTCTTTTGACTGGTTTGATGCAGCTTGCCATGCCTCCCTGTCCTGAGCTAATCGTTTCATCTTTACATAGCTACCACACCCTACATCCGAGGCAATCTGTTTAATATATTCTAACCTTAGTCTACCCCTACAGTTCTTGTCCTCGACCCTTCCTTCCATAACTAAGCATGCTATTCCTACTAACCTATCTCTTCTCTTCATTAGCCGTCGCCAGAAACATCTCTCCTCTCCCACTCGTCTTAATACCTCTTCGTTTGTAACCCTATCTACCCATCTGATCTTCATCATTCTCCTGAAACACCACATTTCAAATGCTTCAATTCTCCTCTTTTCTGCTGCACCAATAGTCCAAGTTTCACTTCCATAGAGCGCCACGCTCCAGACAAAGGCTTTCAAAAATGACTTCCTAATACCTAAATCTATATTCGATGTCAACAGATTCCTTTTTTTTTTGTAGAAATGCTTTCCTTGCCTGAGCCAACCTACTTTTTATATCCTCTTTGCTTCGTCCATCGCTGGTTATTTTGCTTCCTAAGTAACAGAAGTCTCCTACTTCCTTCAGCTTTTCACCTGCCAATTTGATATCCATAGAGGTTTCTGATTTATTTCCGCTGCATTCCAGTATTTTTGTTTTACATTTATTAAGTTTCATCATGAATTCTTTTCTCAAGACGGAGTCCATACCATTCAAAAACTCATTCAAATCCTCAGGCGTGTCGGCCAAGATGACTATGTCATCGGCAAATCTCAGAGTTGAAATTATTTCTCCTTGAATCTTCACTCCCACTGCAAATTTTTCTCCAATTTTCTTCATTGCTTGTTCAATGTAAAGATTGAAAAGTATGGATGATAAGTTGCAGCCTTGCCTTGCACCTTTCTGAATACCAGCTTCTCTCTCGTTAATTGTGTATAAAAACACGAACAAATTAACTCGCTCTGTTTACCCATGCAAGAAACCATACAAACTGGCACCACGTGGTAAATGTATCCTCCTTATTAGCAAAATTTCACCGCTAGTTGGAACATCCGATTGCTGGAGTTGCCAATAGACACCATAGTAATAGTATGAATCTTAATTGTGTGGGACTACCAGGGTGTTCATTAGCTCGTGTGGCCCCTGTTGACAGAGTATAGGGCATTTCGTTAGAATATTTCTTTTGTTTGTTGAGCTCAATGAAGAGATCTTCTTTAAGCACGTTGTCGTCCTTGAACTGGTTTCCAAGGAAAACCTCCATCAACAGAATGCATAGCGGTATATAAAGTTTTATTAGCACAAAACATGTCGAGGCAGTGTTTTCTTCCGGAAGTCGTAAAGCGTGGTTGACCTACTGCTGTGGAACTAATTGTAAGTTCCTAGCACCAAGCACATTTATTACATCAATTGAAACTTCTTACGTGAAGGAAGTTACACGCGCTGTCGACAGTGGCGGTTGGTTAGTTTAGAGTCAAAGGAAACTATCATCAGAATCACTATGTTATTCTTATGTGGTCTCGAGGTACATATTGAGCTTCCGGCCCTAAAGGTCCTTGTTTCGATTCCCGTCTTTCAAGCCGCGCTGACGGAAGGTGCGAGCGAAGCCACCACGCGGCGGAACGTAGGAGTATTACCCTGACCTGGGGTATTTTTGTTTTACTTATAAAATTAGCAGATGCCTTACCTTAAGTTTGACTGGCAGTCATTTTTGTTTTATTTATAAAATTAGCGGAAGCTAATTCAAAGAATGCTCCTATTCAGATCATAAAGACGTTCAAAAAATATGAAAAATAAAATAGAACTTTCGTCAAATTGTTCATACATTTCTTATGATCCTTTTTAGCCTATTTTCATTTTATAAAAAAAAAGTATGCTTATGAGATCACCTTTTGTCCGTGTGTGCGTATGTGTGTCTGTCTGTCTGCGCCCCCTCCCTAAAAACTTCTAAACGGCTGGAGCGATTTCAATAAAACTCGGTAAGGTCATAGTACCATTTTGGCCGACCCCGACCGTGCCCTTCAAATTTTATTACGTCTCACCAATCCAACATGGTGGCTGTGCGAAATATTTCACCAGTATTCTATATCTCAGAAACTATTTCTGATATCACCCTGAAATTGTGTACGGTGATAAAGGGTACTACTAGAAGTTTACCTATGAGACTTTCAAAACCTGGTAACTGCAAAACCAGCATGGCGGCCAAGCGAAGTTGAGAATTTTAATTAGACTTTTCTCGCGATTTAACCATTCAAACGCAATGAAAATTGGTACAGCAAATGTTTATACACATTGTAATGCACTGGCATCTAATTTAGTTCAATTGTCTACATAACCTCAAGATGGCGGCTGTGCGAAATGTTAAAATTGAGTTTTTATTTCTTGTATCGTAATCATGCGATGGAAGTGAAAGTTTGAATAATGAACCTATGCAATAATTTTCCTTCAATCGTACATAACTCTATGTCCTATACATATAACAATCCAAAATGGCGACCATTCGAAATATTTAGACGGTTCTCAATATCTACGAATTCATTACAGCAATCAAACTGAAATTTTGTATGTTGATAGATGCAATTAACGTAAGTAGGATATATGAAAATAGGCTTTAGTTCTTCACGGAACTACTTGTTATTGCCCCAAAGCATATCAGGAAACTGCAGCGTAATATATTTTGTAGTAATTGATGTCCCTTTTTCTTGTCGTGTGGCCTCCTGAGAGGCCGAGTGAAGGTCTTTCTAGTCGACGCCCGTGGGCGACCTGCGCGTCGGGATGAGACTTGGAATGGATGAAGATGAATGAAACGGGGCAAGGATGTGGAAGGAAGCGGCCGTGGCCTGTCAGAAGGTACCGTCCCAGCATTCGCCTGGTGTTGAAAATGGGAAACCACGGAAAACCATTTCAAGGACGGCCGACGGTGAAGCTCGAACCCACGCGTCTACCGAGTCAGCAGAGAGCTTGGCCCCATGGCCTAACGCTGCGTTTTAGCCTGCGTAGCAAAGTCCCTGAGTCTCTGACATTGTGTTTCTTGTTTCGTTTATTTATACGGATAAATAGTGACGAAATCAGATATATTAGGCATTGCTTTGGTTGTGTCCTGGTTGCGGTCATTCTAGATTGCGTTCACCTCATTAGTAGTCCAGATTGCGGTCACTTTCATTTTAGGGAAGAGCTATAAACATTCCAGCGTCCAGATTGCGATCACTTTTTTTGGGAGACCGGTCTTTGGTTCTTAGTTCTTCCCGACTGACTCATACCTTCCGTAAGTTTTGTGGATAACAAGGGGAAACTGATATTTCACTACTTAACCAAAGAATACAGTTCAGTGTTCAGCTGAGCACACCCCATAAAATCAGAATCTATTTCTATCCACCAATTTTTAAGAAACCGTTGTGAATTTTAAGTATTTAAATCCCAATGTGACTTTCTTTAAGTTCGAGGGGAGGGGGTGTTAGTAAACAGAAAAATTGAACACTATGGTTGCACCTAATGTAGTGTATCAGGACTAAAGAGAACTGACACATGACATGTACCTCAACATTGACAAAAGGGGTGGAAGTGAAATTTGAGGAAATCCCCAGGGGAGTTACAACCGGACCGGTCTCCCAAGAAAAGTGATCGCAATCTGGACGCTGGAATGTTTATAGCTCTTCCCTAAAATGAAAGTGACCGCAATCTGGACTACTAATGAAGTGAACGCAATCTGGAATGACCGCAATCAGGAAGACACAATTGCATTGTGACTACGTAATACAGGGATGGGGGGTCCTCAATACGATAATTACGCATGAATACAGGGTGTTGGGGTTTGGGCGGAGTGGGTAAAAAATCGACGAAAATTGATTACGTAATATGTGGACTGCCCCTAAGGAAGTAGTCTACTATATTGAAGATTCAATATTTCACATATCCAAGTATTCAGTGGTTTCAGCGACAAACATTTCAGACACGAGCGTTGAATGTAAACGCGACTCAGCTTTCACTAGGCTTGGCTTGGCTGCTTGCATGGTTTGCATTGTATTTCATGTGCTTCCTTGTTGAGGAAAACATACCTCGCCAGCCACGAAACACAATTCTGCATGCAATATGAGACACCAGGACTCGTATTTTTATTTTTTCCTGAAAGAGCCATATGACACCGCGTCCTGTCGGCCACCATTCTTCTCTTATTTCAAAGCCCCAGTTGGGTTTTGCAATACCATGGTATGGTACATCACTCCAGCATAAGTTAGCATAGGCGGGTAGAAGCAGAAAAGAACACTTGAAACTTGATCTTCTTGATGCTGTAGTTTAGATGTCCTTTGAAGAGCAATGAAATGCCATCACATGGGAGAGAAATATGAGCTAGGAGTGTAGGAACCCTCCTAGGAGCATTCATCATGTGTAATGGGGATCCCGTGAGGTCTATATCTATAATGTTAAATTTACTGGTTTTAGGTATTTTTTTCTCGGAAACGGTTCATACTAAAGGCTTCATTTTTAGCCTACTTTTCACATTTTGCAAAAATGAGGAAAAAGTAGCCTTATGAGATCGATCCGGGAAAATGTGTGTCTGTCTGGCTGGCTGTGTGTCGTCCCCCCCCCCCCCCACCCCCTATCAAATCCTAAACGGCTGCAGCAATCGAAACCAAATTTAGTATGAGTAAAGATGTATACCGGAATATGTCAAGCCCATATTTGAAAATGATGTCTATACTAACAATGATGTCAACTGCTGGAAAAACGCACTAGCAATTTGAGCTCCATGTTGGATATCTTGGAAGGTATGCATGGGAGCTATTCCAAAATTGGCACACATGTAGATAATACTATTTCAGTTTAATTTCCAGGAGGCCATACATGACAGTGTTGCCAAAATAATTTTAAGCCTTCTGATAGGTCCATTTTTAAATGCATATAACTTCTACACTATCAATTGGATTTCAACCAAATTTTGTATGTAATATGTGTACATAAACAGATATGACTGAGCGTATTCTTAAGAGCCACCAGGACTGTCAACCGTTAATAATTGCTCTCTCTCTATTTTTTTAAATCCAAATACCAATATATCAAAGTATGCAAGCCGACAGCTTTAAACTATGCACACGTATAGTACCTGACATTTTAGATTAATTTGGAGTAACTTATATACGTCAGTGCTACCAACATGATTCTAAGTCTGCTGATAGGTCCAATTTTAAAATACATGTAACTTCTATACTAACAAATGGATTCCATCCAAAATTGGCACAAGATATAATATTTCAGATTATTTCTGACCAGCACACGCATGGCATTGTTGCCAACATGCTTTTACGCGTGCTGATAGATCCAATGTCTAACTGCACGTAACGTCCATTGTACTTCAACCAAATTTTGTATTGTGTACCTTAAGAGATGGAACTAAGAATATATTCAGTCACCAGGGCTGCCAATTGTAGTGCTCTATTAGGCTACATTATAGCAGGTATATTTCGAACTAATTGGAAATTTCGATATTAGCAGCTTAATTTCGTCATTATTCTAGATAGGTTCATATACTGTAGATTAATCATTGGCATGATCTTCATTTTAAGAAAAGTAGGCTCTTTAGTTCGTCACGGAACTTCTTGTTTTCTCATGCATTCTTTATTCCTCCTTGCATGTTTTATTCATTAAGAGATATTCGCCCCCCTTTTATTTATTTTTCTTATTTTTATTTTTTATGAAGTGCATTTTTTTGTTGAAAAAAAAATCGCTCACTTAATTAGTCCCTCGTTTCTGTACTAAACACTTCTCTCCAAAACCATTTGCGTGGTGGCTCAGCGGTCTAGCTGTATGCCTCTCACCAAGGCGGTCCGGGTTCGATTCCCGGTCAATGCATGTGAGATTTTCGAAGTGAAATGCCATGTCCTGTGGTTCGGATTCCACGTAAAAAGGAGGTCTCGAGATTAACGGTCACGTTAAACTACAAGCTTCCTTTTTTTCAAAACCATTGTGTATATGCAACATCTGAAAGTTTCAAGATTGTATACTGAATAGTTTTTGAGAAAATGTTCCTTTTGTTCAGAAAAAAGTGAAATTTCAGAAACAAGCCAAAGTTTTTCAATGTAATCCTACCCCATGGATCATCTTGCATCTCATCCTCTAGTCTCCTTCTCACGCTCTCTTAGTTTGTCTTGACAGTTCTTTACAGTCCATTTCTGCACTTTCAACCTTCCTTTTCCGTCCACAATCGATTTTCAAATAAAATGGGTAGGATAGAATTCTTATGGAAACTCTGCTGATTTAAGGCATTTTTGGGAATTGTGGTAAATTTAGTGGTTGAGGATAATGGGGGATAGGGTAACGGGTGGGAGAATAACGGTAAGGTGAGAGGCCATTTTGAAAGACTCCCTCTTACCCTTGAGAACGTTTACCATTTTAAAAAAATATTAAGAAACTCAAATTTAAAATGTGTAGTTAGTCCCTTTGGCAAAAGCTCAATACCTAACAGGTCCGGGAGGTATGGGTGTGACCCCCTTTAATTTGAACCTTCGTGTGACTCTCTACGATTATTAGTTCGAGAGATATAAATAATCAATAATGTTGAGCGGCCATCCTGAATCGACCAATTAAAGATGCCTCCCCCTCTCCCTCAGGGAACTCCCTCCTCTGTCGGGATAGCTACCTACCTAAAAATATTCCACGGCAAAGAGGGCGTTACACGCTTTAATTTGAATCCTTGCGCGACTTTCTACAATATTGGTTCGCGAGATATTTTTTATAATGTAGTTAACTTAGGCCTTTGGCAAAATCGGAAAAAGACTGAAATTTATCTTCAGACTTAAACAGTTTTTTTGTTGTTGAACAAGTAGGGGTATCACCATTGTGCGGGAATATAAGGAGGGAGACATGGAAACGTGTATTGTTGTCAACAACGAGATCTCCCGGCAGATGAAGTATCTGCGCCCATGCAGTGTTGTCTTGGAAACGCAATTTAAAGCACTTTTAGGCTAATTAAGATATGATCATGAATGATAGCTCAAATTAAAGAAAAAAGTCTCTAGATTTCTTTGGAATTAAAATGTTAAAAAAAAAAAATTTGGCCATATTTCCTCCTACCGGGTCTCCTTAAATAGCTTGGGATTGATTTTTCCATTTTCTTTACATAGTGAAGTTTACAGACGTTATTTCTTCTTCTGTCGATTTTGGCCTACTGTGCCCCGCGATAGACAATCGGCCGACTTGCCATTCTCTTTTTCTCCTCGCAGAATTTCTTCATACGGTCGCTACGTCTTCTTCTGTTTTCAGACAAGATGGCCTTGGTGGTAGAGTTTTTTTTAAACCCTTTGCATTTATCAAACTTGCCTAGAAACCTTGTTCTGTTTACTATATCTTCTTGGAGATCCTTTCTTGTTTCTTCAATCCATTTTGTGGTGGACTTCGGTTGGTTCCTCAGTTTAGGGGCTGCGACAACGCGGTCTTGTAGCCCCGTGTACTTTGGGTGTGTTTAGAATGTGTCTGATAACAGGTGTTAATTGTGATGGCTGTATTAGTGTATGTTACCTGTAATTCATATAAGGACTAAAGGCGATCAATTTCAAGTAGGTCTAGTTCCTACTTTTGCTACCAAATGCTACCGTCAACGACACCTATCTGTGAACTTGGCTACTAGATGCCACCTCAACAGGCACCTGGCAGCGAACGTTGGAACTTAATAGAGCGTTAATCAAATCTAACCTACAACTTTAATTTCTCACAATTATAGTGGAAGGTTCTTTTGCATGTCATAAATCTATGACATGGGCCCGCCGGCTTTACTTCCGCTCAGAAGGAAGGCGTCCTGAAGGATTTTTAACGCTCTTAAAAAAATCCGACGATATCGCCACCGAAACCGCTTTGGAGTTTAAGAGAAAATTATCTGAATTCAAGAATACAGTACAAGGGAGTGTACGTAGATATTTTCGGTTAAAGAAAATGTATTGTTGGTATATTGGCTTTCACGGCCGGTGAATTAAAACTCAGCAATTCTTCTAGGTTTGTGCCGTGTCTTGTGTGGGGTTTCGCCTAGGACACCAAGCTTGGCTCATCGGCGGGCTCTTGGTGTCCCCGCCCGGACCCTCACAGGAGTAACGAACTACGCGCTACCTCCCTTTATATTGAGTGCAACTGCACTACTTTGCTGCGAGAACTAAAAGTTCAAGCAGCCATAACCTCCCTATGAAGGCTTCCAAAAAGATGGTATATTGGCTTTCACGGCCGGTGAATTAAAACTCAGCAATTCTTCTAGGTTTGTGCCGTGTCTTGTGTGGGGTTTCGCCTAGGACACCAAGCTTGGCTCATCGGCGGGCTCTTGGTGTCCCCGCCCGGACCCCCACAGGAGTAACGAACTACGCGCTACCTCCCTTTATATTGAGTGCAACTGCACTACTTTGCTGCGAGAACTAAAAGTTCAAGCAGCCATAACCTCCCTATGAAGGCTTCCAAAAAGATGGTATATTGGCTTTCACGGCCGGTGAATTAAAACTCAGCAATTCTTCTAGGTTTGTGCCGTGTCTTGTGTGGGGTTTCGCCTAGGACACCAAGCTTGGCTCATCGGCGGGCTCTTGGTGTCATACCATCTTTTTGGCAAGAGCGCTCCATAAGGAAGAGACTTGAGGAAACTGGAGTAAGGTTCTAATTGCTTGTATTTGCTGTTAAGTGGTGTATCTTTCTGGCCGCAATAAAGTTAATTATTTATTTAAAGGAACAATCTGTGTTGTGCTTCAACCCACCGTAATCCAGTTAACAAAAGTGCCACTAGGGGGGGTGGCACGTAACAATATGACTTCACACTGATCAGAGTGCGACTGAAATACAGTGTTATGAATTTTCTGAGAGCAAAGTGGAGGAACAGTACGTGGCATCATTCTAGTAAATGACGTTGTTGTACAGATCAGGTTGACATAAGTACAGATAAAACTTTTTACATTGTAAAGTCTGTAATTTTGGCGCAGAAAACTAAATACTGTAGTAATATCGTGATCATCACCAGATCCATTACACTCAGGCTATTAAAGAGTGCTTTTTTTTTCTCAGGGGGAACGCGGGGTACGCATACCCTTTAAAATGTTTAAGGAAAAAATATTGGTAAATTTGTATATACTTTAGTCCGACAAATATAACTCCCGACTTGAAAGTTCATCGATCAGCTGGCGTCAATGCGCTGTTCACAACAGGCGGAGGAGAATTCGAGTAATCCTAGATTTAAATCGATATATCGAATCAGTTTCTTTTGGTCGGCAACTCGGCACTCCGTTCTTATAAGCACGCAGGCTAGTGTTTGGTTGTTATTTTGTGCGTGTGGTTAGTTTTGAAGGAGGAAGGAAATAACGAACTATTTAACATCCACCCAGGCATCGAAAAAGCTGAAAGTTAATGATTCGAACACAAACAATGACCGGACTTTGCAAATTGCCGAAAATTGGCTAGATCGTAATGTTTTGTGGACTACAACTGAAAGTACCCCTTATTTTATTTTTAGAAAAAAAAGGTGTTGCTATAAAATCTATGTCTACAAGTATGGGTGATAGTATTTACAATATGTTCACTGATTTAAGTGCATTGATCTTGCTAATGAAGAGAAGAGATAGATTGGTAGGACACATACTAAGACACCCAGGGATAGCAAACTTAGTTATGGAAGGAAGGGTCGAGGATAAGAACTGTAGGGGTAGATCAAGGTTAGAATATACTAAAAAGATTGCCTCTGATGTAGGGTTTGGTAGCTATGTAGAGATGAAACGATTAGCTCAGGATAGAGGGCTGCATCAAGCCAGTCAAAATTCAAAAGACTGAAGACTCATACAACAACGTAATCTTATTTATTTAGGTCAATGTACCCCCCCCCCCCCCCCCCCCCCCCCCCACGGCTTCATGCCCACACTGTATCGATGTCCCTGATTTCGCTGCCTGTTGTTTATGACATGTGTTGTGTTTCAAGGTCTGCGCATTACTCTGAGTTGATTTACGTAGGTCATGAACTTCGTCAAGCCTGGGAATGGTTGTCAGGCGTGACCAGGAATTACACCTTTTTCGCAGAATTGACTGATGCAGTTTCTGACAACCAGGTCATGTAGCCTACTGATTCATACTATTCCGCACATGCCAAAGTGTGTCGAGAGCAGTGTTTGTATATGCAACTGAAGTTAAATTCCGAACGAAAATAGCTCAAGAAAGACTGTAAAAATACTGGTTTATGAAACAGGTACCAAGGAGAAATTGCATGTATGACTTGCTCTCGCACGGGCTCGAACTAAAGACTAAGGATTGAAATACCCACGCTCAGTAAGAATAGCAGTTAGAGGAGTTGTATTGATCAGTGATCTGAGTTCGAATCCCAGGTCCCACTGCAGCCACACTGAATGCGATTTTCTCTCTTTTATCTTTTTCTTTCTTCACGCTCACTTGAGCCAAATGCCGGAATGTTGACTTCATCTTCCTGTCGTTCATTATCATTGCCCTTCCCTTTGACCACCGTGTGTAGTTTAGGGGTGCATCTTGACACTTGCTCCTAAGATCAAGAGCATCTTCCTGCCGTTTATTGTCATTGTCCCCTTCTCTCTGGCACGGTGTCTAAAGTTTGTTCGCCGAGTCGTGATAGTGCGCGTAAATACACACATCAAAAAAAGTTTTGCATCACCTCGGTTCCAAGAGTTCCGGAACCTTTAAATACAAAGGGAATAGAGATCAACACAAACAACATTTCAGCTCGTTTTATTGCTCATGAGACCCACACATTGCATGTTGTACCATCATACAGCTAGACTTTCAGCATTTGTGGTCCAGATTGCAGTACACACCACTACCTCTAATACCCAGTAGCACGTCCTCTTGCATTGATGCATGCCTGTATTCGTCGTGGCATACTATCCACAAGTTCATCAAGACACTGTTGGTCCAAATTGTCCCACTCCTCAACGACAATTCGGCGTAAATCTCTCAGAGTGGTTGGTGGGTCAAGACGTCCATAAACAGCCCTTTTCAACATATCCCAGGCATGTTCGATAGGGTTCATGTCTGGCGAACATGCTGGCCACTGTAGTCGAGCGATGTCGTTATCTTGAAGGAACGCATTCACAAGATGTGCACGATGAGGTCGAGAATTGTCGTCCATGAAGACAAATGCCTCTCCAATATTCTGCCGATATGGTTGCACTATGGGTCGGAGGATGTCATTCAGGTATCGTAAAGCCGTTTCGGAGCCTTCCATGACCACCAGTGGCGTACGTCGGCCCCACATAATGCCACCCCAAAACATCAGGGAACCACCACCTTGCTGCACTCGCTGGACAGTGTGTCTAAGACGTTCAGCCTGACCAGGGTGCCTCCAAACACGTCTCCGACGATTGTCTGGTTGAAGGCATATGCGACACTCATCGGTGAAGAGAACGTGATGCCAATTCCGTGGGGTCCATTCAGCATGTTGTTGGGCCCATCTGTACCGCGCTGCATGGTGTCGGGGTTGCAAAGCTGGACCTCGCCATGGACGTCGGGAGTGAAGTTGCGCATCATGCAGCCTATTGCGCACAGTTTGAGTTGAAACACGACGTCCTGTGGCTGAACGAAACGCATTATTCAACATGGTGGCATTGCTGTCAGGGTTCCTCCGAGCGGCAATCCGTAAGTAGCGGTCATCCACTACAGTAGTAGCCCTTGGGCGGCCTGAGCGAGGCCTGTCATCGACAGTTCCTGTATCTCTGTACCTCCTCCATGTCCGAACAACATCGCTTTGGTTCACTCTGAGACGCCTGGAAACTTCCCTTGTTGAGAGCCCTTCTTGACACAAAGTAACAATGCGGACGCGATCGAACTGCGGTATTGACCTTCTAGGCATGGTAGAACTACAGACAACATGAGCAGCGTACCTTCGTCCTGGTGGAATGACTGGAACTGATCGGCTGTCGTACCCCCTCCGTCTAATAGGCCCTGCTCATGCATGGTTGTTTACATCTTTGAGCAGTTTTAGTGACATCTATGAACAGTCAAAGGGACTGTATCTTGGATACAATATACACAGTCAACGTCTATATGCCGGAGATCTGGGAACCGAGGTGATGCAAAACTTTTTTTGATGTGTGTACTTGCACGTGGTCACTTAACAGACTGGACATGAAAACACGCCCAGTTCACGTCTATGCATCTCTTGCGGGCAGCCCTGCAATCACGTATACAACTGTTTACTTCCACTATCTCTACTCGGCGAACAGACTTTAGTTTAGGCTGCGTCTTGAGACACTTGTTCCACCCAAGGCCGCAGAGAGCGATCATGGGCCCTAGGACAAGGTCTTCCGGGCTTTTTCATTTTTATCCAACCTGTGACATATATCTGGAATTACTGTATTACATTTTGACCAGACATCTTTGCCTCTACACACAAAAGCTCCATGGAATTTGGCTTGCCCAACTGATTATTAATTTATTTTGTTTTTAGTTATTCAGCCACTCTCTCATTTGTTTTTCTTTTACTTCAAGATTTTGAGCACTGTGCATTAAAAATTCAATTTTCGTTGTATCTGAACGTGTTCAGGCACCACAAGAATAAGCCATATTCCTTTCAGAAATGTATTAAGTAAAGAATCATTTTTAGCCTATTTTCATTTTATGAAGAAAAAAAATAGGCTTATGAGATCACCTTTTGTCCGTGTGTCTGTGTGTGATTCGTGTGTGTGTGTGTGTCCCCTAATAACCTTTGAACGGCTGGAGCGATTTCAATGAAACTCGGTAAGATCATAGCACCATTCTAGCCGACCCCGACCGTTCCCTTCAAATTTTGTGTCTCACCAATCCAACATGGCGGCTGTGCGAAATATTTCACCAGCATTCAGTATCTCCGAAACTATTACCGATATCACCCTGAAAATTTGTACGGTGATAAAGGCCACTACTAGAAGTTCACTTAAGAGACTTTCAAAAACCTGGTAACTACAAAATAACATGGCGGCCAAGCCAAGGAGACTTTTAAATAGACCTTTCTAGCGATTTAACCATCCAAACGTAATGAAACTTGGTACAGCAAATGTTAATACACATTGTAATGCACTGGTGTCTAATTTACTTCAATTGTTTACATAACCTCACAATGGTGGCTGTGCGAAATATTTCACTGGCATTCTATATCTCCGAAACTATTACAGATATCACCCTGAAATTTTGTACGCTGATAAAGGCTCTGCTACAAGTTTATCTATGTAACATTCAAAAACCAGGAAAGTACAAAACGAACATGGCGGCCAAGCGAAGTTGAAACATTTTAATAGATTTTTCTCGTGATTTAACCATCTGAGCGCAGTGAAATGTGGTACAGTAAATGATTAATAAATATTGTAATGCACTGTCATCTAATTTAGTTCAATTGTTTACATAACCTCAAGATGGCGGCTGTACGAAATTTTAAAATTAAGTTTTTATTTCTTGTGTCGTAATCATGCGATCGAAGTGAAAGTCTGAATAATGAAGCTACGCAATAATTTTCCTTTAATGGTACATAACTCTATGGCCTATACATATAACAACCCAAAATGGCGAGCATCCGAAATATGTTGACGGTTCTCAATATCTACGAATCTTTTACAGCATTCAAACTGATATTTTTAATGTTCATAGAGGCTATGAACATAAGTTCACCTATAGAACTTTCAGTAGGCCTAACCTGGTGAGCACAAATCCAACATGGTGGCGACGCAAAGTATAAATATTTAAATGGACGTTTCTCGCGATTTAACCATCCGAGTGCAGTGAAACTTTCCACGTTAAATGCTTATACAAATGTTATTCCACTGGCATCTAATTTATTTCAATTGTTTTCATAACCACAAGATGGCAGCTGTGCGAAATTTTAAAATCTCGTTTTTACTTCTTGTGTCCTAATTATGCGATTGAAGTTTGAATACCACACGTACACAATAATCTTATTTAATAGTCCATAAATGAAAAATCCAACCTGGCGACCATCTAAAATATTTAGACTGTTCTCAATATCTACGAATCTATCACAACAATCAAACTGACTTTTTATGTTGATAGAGGCAATTAACATGAGTAGAATATATGAAAATAGGCTGAATAGTTAACGGAACTACTTGCTTTTTTTTCCTGAGATTGAATTACATACTCTAATCTACACAAATAAATGGACAACTCTGGCAAATTTGCCATTTCCCCGGAAGAAAAAAGAGAAACACACTGGTTATTATAAAATTAATTATAGAATGTCCAGTCTCATTAATGTGAACACCGCCTATGTTCGACGTGAGTGTGCAGAAACCCTGCACTGACGGTATGTGACAGCTCTAACAATGGAAAATATATAAAGCGTGTCGAATGAAAGCGGAAAACACTGCGGACATGGAGCGATTGTTATTGACGTCCTAAGGGACATGATCATTGCCTTTCGGACGAAGGGCGCTATTCAAAACCAAGGGGGCGTGGTGGTGCAGCGGTGAAGCTGTTCGCCTCTCACAACGGCGCGGCGGTGGACCGGGTCCGATTCTCGGTCAATGCATGTGAGATTTTCATAATGAAATACCATGTCCTGTGGTTCGGATCCCACGTAAAAAGGAGGTCTCGTGGATCATGATCGCGAGATTAACGGTCACGTAATACTAGAAACTTCAGAAACTTCTATTCAAAACCTGCGCCGAGGTACCTGTTGTGCACCATGGGTAATAGATGAGAGGGGTGAACGACGGATGCGGAGATGTGTACGGGCGAATAAACGTGCAACTCTAGAGCAACTGACCGCCCAGATGAACCACAGGACTACCAACCGTGTCTCCTCAACGACCGTTCAGTGAACGTTGCTGCGTATGGGCCTCCGCAGCAGGCGCCTGGTTCGTGCACCCATGCTGACCGTTGTTCATCAGCGGCTTCGGAGGCGTAGTCGGTAGCATGCTAAACTGCTATGCCCAAGATCGTGGGTTCAAACCCGGCCGAAGTCGTCGTTTTTTAAGAGCGTTAAAATCCTTCACTATGCCTTCCTTCGGAGGGTAAGTAAAGCCGGCGGGCCCATGCCATAGATTTATGGCATGTAAAAGAACCTACCACTACAATTGGCAGTATGTAGCTAAATTCTTAGGTTATTTGGTTTGAAACACACTATCAAGATACAACGTTCGCCGCTAGGTGGCAGTGACAGTGGCATCTCTGGTAGTCAAAGTTGTAACTACAATACTTGAAATTGAACTTGCTGGGAACCTACGGGCGTTCTATGGCCATTGGCTGCAATTCAAATATAGTAATCAAGATAATGATACGTGTTGCCCCTAGTGGAAAGTTCGTTAACTGGATTACGGTGGGTAGAAGCACAACACAATTGTTCCTTTAAATAAACGTTTGCTTTATTGCAGGTCAGAAATATACACCGTACAATAAGCCAATAGAAACAATTAGCTGTCTTACAGAAGCTACTTCCTTTATGGAGCTCGACTCACCCTTTCACGCAGTCTTGCAGTTAATCCTCTCGCTATTGAGGTGGACCCGAGTCCTGGCTGGAAATAACTGCACTCAGTCTGTCACTCACTGTTTCTGAATACCGTACTACACACTGTTTCGCAATTCAACACAATGACCTCTGTCGCACTGGAAAACACTCACTCTTCAAATACACAGTCCCTCCGTATGATTCACACTCCTTCGCTGTCAAGAGAATCAGCCTCACTAGGGTTTCGTAATTTCGCACGTCACGTCACCAACTACTGTCGCACTCGCTCAAGAACACTGTCCCTTCCTCGCAAGCCAGGTCGCTTTATATAGCGAGGCTGGTGACTCGATGGGTGTTTCCAGAGTTGACCAGGGTTCACACCTTCTCGAGAATTCCAGCACCAGTAGGGCCACGAATATTCGAGACGATCCCTTTGTACTGCCTGTCTTCTTGTTGCAAAAATCGCTGGTAACACACAGTCAGGATAGCCTGGGGCGGCCTGAGTCACGCGCGGGGCGACGAAGCTGTCTAGCATTCGTAACAATAACATGCCTTTTCATTGTAAAATCTCGTGATAAACATACACCGAGACTTCAAGAATTGACCTATAAACTTAAACGAAAACTTTTTTTAAAAATTAACGATTCATTGTAACTTAATTATTCTTACAGTGTAAACGTAAATGATTTTGTTTTGTCTCCCAAAATTATTATTTTAAAAATCTTTTTTTTTTCGATTTTTACACAAAATGATGTAAACAATCATTTTAAAAAATAATTGCGTGTGTATCTAGGTAGTGTGTGGGTCGCGACGTTTATTACATAACTGCATTGGAATGTGATGTGCTGTCACGAACATAGCTTTGCCAGTAAGTGTGTGAATTCTTAGGTGAGTGGTAGGACTATTCGGAGCTGAGCTCTTGAGTCGGTTCAGGGTGCCCTCTCTCGTTGATATTGGTTATGTGTCTGTTTCATTTGAACAACCCTAATGTGTTGGCTAGCAATCAGCTTATTAATGCGGAGCAGCGTTATTTGTATTTGCCTGAAAGAGTAACTAAACTTATCGACTCGAAATAATTTCAAAGTGAAGATCTTAGTCTACAGATGCATAGTGTCTCTTAAAAAAAAACCAGTATGGCTGTATTTTTTAATTATTTAAAAATAATAAAAATGTAGCTCTTTTGTTGGCGAGGGAGGGGGGCACCACATACATCTAGTGATGTGGGCCGGGTAAATACCCAGTGGGAAGGTAAATATAAATTGGGTATTTACCCAGGTATATACACAGTGGTCATTTAAATACCCAAAATGAGGGTATTTTCAGTTTTTTGAGCTTTGTACAACACTTTTTGATGTGTTGGATAAACAAGGACTGAAACACAGGTATTTAATGCCTTAAATTGAAATCAGGAACAATATTGATCCTTCAAAACTGAAAGAAAAGGAAAATGGACGTCCGGGTAATTTTGGGTATTTATATGTTTTGGTATTGTAACCGTGTTTTTAAGTGTGTTTTTTCCTTAATCTTAAGCAAAATACTGGATAAAACATTTTGGTTGTTTTGTGTTTAAAATTTTTAATAAATACCAAGATATTGACAAGGTCGATTTTTATTACGTTACTGGAAATGAGCAACAAAGATATGGGTGGGAAAAGCTACTTTTGTAGTAATAAGAGTAGGCTATATGCATATTAATTGAAATGTGTATGCCAAAACTCAAAAGGTAATAAAATATATTCAATAGAAATTACATTGGAAAAAGAAAAAGAAAGAAAAAAAAAGCTAAGTTAAAGTGCTTTAAGATATTTTTCATTCAATTTTAAATAAGTTATATAAAAAATAGTATTTTTTGAATCATACTCTAAATAATATAAATGCATGTCAGGGAGTTTTTGTAGTATGTGGGCTCTATAATGGGTGAATATGTATGCCAGCAAGCATGTGGGTTGGCAACACTGCTCAGCTCATCCTACCCAGAATTCAAACTGACACTGTACTTCCCTCCCATTCTCTATTCTTTGTTTGATGCCTACTGTACTTAACCTAAATTTTTCAGTGTAGTGGAGTTGTTAGTTTATATCTCCTGATCTAATTCCCAATTCTAATTCTGTTTTTAAGTCCTAATTCTAATTAAATTATATTTTATTAATTATCTAATGTTGTTACATTTCTAAAAAGTTAGTGTTGAATAGTTTGCATACCGGTACCCTTTTTTAAGGTTCAACTTACCAGGACACAGGATCTTTATTGAAAAATCCAAAATACCCGGGTATTTAACCAAATTGGGTATTTACAGAGTATATACCCTGGGTATTTACCCCGATTTATAAATACCTGGGTATTTTACATCACTACATACATCACTGTTTCCGCCCCCTTAAAAGAAACAATCGATCAATCATTGGCAATACTGGACGAATGTCGTCGTCACTACATCATAGACATTTTTCTGAACTATGTAGTTCATTGGCATAGTGACGAAAGACTGGTAATTTACGTGCAGCCGGTGTGCTAGTTACTTTTATTTCGAAACACGTTTGGTTTTCAAGCCATGGGAACTGAAAGATCGTAGCGTATGCCAAACGAAGCTTTCAGACGTCCAGTATTTCACGTAGTGTCAATGGCTATCCTGATGTGGGTTTCTCGTGCCAAAGATGCACTGTAAACATGCGCACTACTCGACGTTTCAGATTTGTGCTCAGTAGATTTTGGGGGTTAAATCTGTTGTTAGAGACATTGTGTAATGTTTATACATTTATAGTTTGTGTCGGTAATGTAGATTTACAATTTCATTTGTACCGTACATGTTTCCAAGAAGACATTTTTCTCGTGATAATTTGAATAGTTTAGACTAGAGCAATATTTAGATTCTCGTTCTCCCGCAATGTTAAATCTATACTAATATAATAAAGCTGAAGAGTTTGTGTGTTTGTTTATGTATTTAAACTCGCTAATCTCTGGAACTACCAGTCGGATTCAAAAATTCTTTTTGTATATGATAGCCTGATTCAAGAGGAATAGTTTAGGCTCTGTAGCATTAGGCTACACCTCTCAGGTAACCTTAAAGATTGATTTGTGTTCAGTAAGTCGGAAGAACACGCGCTCCAGAACGGCTTCAATAATACCGAAGTCTATTGTTGCCATGTAATGCGGGCCGCATCACGTCGCCCCTACCAATGTTTTTGGTGCAGAATTGCGATCTGCTTATAAATTGCAGTCACGGGGAGTAATTAATGCAAAGAGATTTCTTAGGCCCCTTAAAACAGTTATCATCATGACAATAGTATGCCTCTGTACAAGGGCGATGGTGTTGGCGCAGTATATATACTGAGGTTATCAGCTGCAATAAGCGTTGGTGCTTTAAAATTTACTTTCATTTATTCCGATCCTTATCCTTGAGCGCTCCAGTTCTGTAAAGCAAATAAATCCACCGGGCGTAGCCGGGCACTACTGCTAGTATATAAGTATTATCCAAGAGAATAAGGCACCAGCCAAAGGGTTGTTTCAAGGTTTTTATTCGCTGTAACTTGTTTCATTGAGATTGGTTGAAGTGCTGAGGACTTCGCGAGTTTTAGTATTTCTGGCTTAATGCACTGTAAAAAAAAATCTTTTGAATTTACCATTTAGTACAGGAGACCAATTTCCAAGTCAGTTCATTTCTAAATTCGTGACATATTAATTTAACATTGGCGTAAGAAAATAATCCTGCGGCCAAGATGTTGGATTGGCGTCTGATATTAAGAAGAATTCATTACACTCTCTTACGAAACGAACGTGCAAATATGTGATACTACGAGTACATCGAAAGGACGAAAGCAGATACTCGCCTATTGTTTTAAAAACGCTAGATGAAGCAGGAATTTGATAGCATCGACTAACGTTGCAGGAAGTGGAACAGAAATCCGATGCATTTAATTGTGGGTTTTAGAGGCTGGCTTGCTTGGGATGTTTGTAGCAGTAGTACCCGGCTTCGACCTGTTGATTGATCATGGAGTCTTTTGGTCTAAGTAAGTTTCCTCGTATGGTAATACTCTTAAGTGATGAATGATATTTATTTATTCATTATCAAACCCTGTGACTATGCTCATACTAAAATGACTCACAGTAAAATGAAGGTGACAATAACTAATTAACATCACAGAGAATCATTAAAAAAGTTGCTACAATTTGATAAGAGATCATTGGAAAGTCTGTTCAAAGCGAAATTGTCACACTATAAGCATGTATCATGAAAGAGCATTTTCCTCTCTCCGTTAGAGCCCTGCGCGGATAAACGCAACGTTATCCGTATCCGCTCCGCATCCGCACGACTGTTATCCGCATCCGCACGGCTGTTATCCGCATCCACACATTTGTTATCCGAATCTACTGGCATTGCAATAATATTTTCAATTAGATAAAATATTAGAGAAACACATTTGGTTTTGTGGAGAAAGTCGTTTCCCTATGCTATGTATGTCAAGTTCTATGTCTAAAATGAATGTTATACAGCCAGAATTGCAACCCTTTTCAGTTCGGAGTGTTAATTATGCTTAATGACGTAATTTGAATGAGATTAGCGTGAATCGTAAACTTATATTTGTCATGAAAAGAAAAAAACCATAACGAAAAAATGTGATGTCATAAACTCCGGGTTTTAGTAGCCTAATGATATTCAGCAAGTTCGGATTGCATTCTAAAAACTATCCGCAAATTTACTCCAAACATTATCCGCAGCTTATACGCTATCCGCACAGTCATGCAAACTATATCCGCAGGGCGAAAAATGTTGTTGATATCCGCGGATCCACATCCGTGCAGGGTTTTATCTCCGGTGGCTCTTTCATCAGTAAGTTTCCAACAGGCTATTTATATGGCCTTCGCACCCTTCCCACTTTTATCAGTGTCATAACTCATACGCAGTAAGTGCAGCTACGTTGCTCGAAGTTGTAGCATGATTGATAACATATGTACCATGTAGCAAATCTACAACCATCCTGATAGGATTAACCAATTTCAGAGAAATTGTTGGGTAAGTGATAAGTTAGCTTATCTGCATGCTTCTGTTCATTAATATTACAGGAAATGCAGTTTCTTATTTATTACTACATTTATGCACAGATGATTTCAAATCTTAATAAAAAAAAAGAAACAAAAAAAAGAAACTGAAGTTGAGTGAATCAAGTTTCTCGTAAAATTAATTCATAGAACTGTTGTACTATCTCATATCAATGTACCTTAAAAATCTGGACTGTAAAAATTGAAGTCGGCGTACAAAAAAGTTGGTTTTCAAAAATACCATGAGAAAACATATTAGAAATTCAAAATTCAAAAACCAATTAAGTTATGGACTTCAAATTATGGACATTGCTACATCTTTACATAAAAAAATTAAAAGAAATTGGTTAAAATCGAGCAAGTCAAGTTAATTTTTCGGGGCGGAGTCTCCTCTTAAGACGATATTTTCCGTGCCATAACCTCAAGTTCGAACAAAGATCTTAAACATAATGACTTTCTCCAGAAGTCATTCCGTATGATAATGAAATTTATCACCCTGTTACGTTTTTATTAGAAAAGTAGGTGTTCCATGACCTCCTTCTCCTTGATACCAGGAAGACAAGTTATCGCACATCCGGCCAACTCATGGGCGGATATTGTGTCATAACAGGTGAAGTGTTAAACCGTGAAGAGTGTTAACTGTTGTTGTTTCCTTTCTACAGGGACTTGAGGCCGGCCAGCTTAGATAAGTCCCAGGAAGTGAACCGTATGCGCTTTTACGGTGTCTATGCGTGGGGGTGTCCATTCATCATAGCCGGCATCGCAGCGCTCATAGACAACCTTCCAGATGAAGGCTATCCCTCTCTCATCCGGCCACGGTTTGGACATCAGCGATGTTGGTTTTATGGTAAGTAGCTTGCTGATACTGTTGTTTACAAGAAAGCTATGGGAATCAATTAAAAGGTTTGTTGTTGTGGTGAATTTACTTAGGAGCTTTGCGACATCTTTATCATTTAGTTCCGTGTACTTGGGTCTGTGTAGAATTTTTTAAATAACCTGTGTCACTGTGATGCCTGTAATGGTGTGTTTATTTGTAATTGAGGTTGGAAGAGGCCGTGGCCTTACGTTTTGTATCATCCCGGCATTTGCCTGGAGTAGAAATGGGGAAGCACAGGAAACCACTTCAAGGATGGCTAAGGAAGGAATCGAACCCACTTCTTCTCAGTTTTGCCTCACGAGGCGGAGTGTACCGTTCCAGCCCTCAGACCTGAATTACATTTCTTGGCAATGCCGAGAATCGATCCCGGGCCTCTGCGGTGACAGCCAATAATACTAGGTGGCCCAGGTTCGATTCCCGGTCAATGCATATGACATTTTCGAAGCAAAATGCCATGTCGTGTGGTTCGGATTCCACGTAAAAAGGAGGTCCCGTGGCCCATGATCACAAGATTGACGGTCACGTAAAACTTCAAGGATCTTACCATCCAATAATACTAGGTGGACACCAATTTAAAAATGGTCCACTTCCTGGTGTAGTGGCTAGTATTCTTGGCTGTCTTCCCGGAGGTCCGGGTTCGATTCCCGATTCTGCCAAGAAATTTAATTCTGATCTGAGGTTTGGAGCAGGGTCAACTCAGCCTCGTGAGGCAAAGCTGAGAAAAAGGGGGGTTCGATTCCCATCTCAGCCATTCTGG
The DNA here is from genome assembly GCA_946902985.2 of Meconema thalassinum. Classification (NCBI taxonomy): domain Eukaryota; kingdom Metazoa; phylum Arthropoda; class Insecta; order Orthoptera; family Tettigoniidae; genus Meconema; species Meconema thalassinum. Next base: position 152,587,893 of record OX336396.1, read on the forward strand.
AAGTGGTTTTCAGTGGTTTCCCCACTTCTACTCAGAGAAAATGCTGGGATGGTTCCTAACTGAAGGCCACGGCCGCCTCCTTCCTAATCCTCACCCGAATTCCAAATACACCACTACTACCACAGGTTATTAGACAAATTTTACAGACACACATACCCAAGTACACAGGCCTAAATCAACACGATGTCTAAGCCCCTCAAATGAACAACAAATTAAAAATGTTGAGTAAATTCCATAGCATTTAAAATGTTCAACAAAATTTATTTTCAAAATTATTAATCAAATATAGTCTTTCCTACTACCCATATAATTTTAAACTATTTTAACTGATATCTGGAATCTTCAAAAAACATTGTATGGTTGGAAATATAAACATAACATTTCTAACGACGTGACGTCCTGCCGTCCTGGTTAATGAACCTGTCCCTTGGGAAGCTCATGTTCGGTTGTACAAATCATTTCCATGTCAGTCACTTTGATTGAATCAAATGCCTTCTCAAAATGAATAAGATGGTAAAGAAATCGAAAGGCAGTGTATGATTTCAATTTTGACTTGCGCAAGAATCACAGAATATTTTAATGTCTCTAATTTTCATGGGCAAGCGATTATTGAAATAATCGTGCAATAAAGAACAAACCTTCGTCGCTTCCTTTCTACCCTTCAACTTCTGTTTTGCTGTTTCAGAGCCCGTTTATTCCCTGATTCATTGGACATGACCCCTTCTTTCCCAGTGCACTTTTCCTGTTAACCCGTATTCGTGGAATTCATTGTTTCCTAAACCACCCTGGGTGCTATTCCCGGCTCTGCTAAGAAATTTAATTCTGGTTTGAGGTACTGGAATGGCATAGTTGACAAGCAAGTCACCCAAGTGGTGTCAGTTTCGAAGACTAGCACCAGACCAATGATGGGCTGCACAATGTTACACTAGTGTCCAAGAGCTGAGCATAATCATGCTACAAGACAAAAGAATGACTGAATGGTTACAGAAAATGTGCATTTGGCATACAACTGTGCCATATCCAAAATCAAACATATCTGTGGGTGAAACATTCAGATTTGGTGATCTTCTTTCATATCTTTTAAATTTAATGTTCTGGATACTGTTGTCCAAGGATCATGTAACTATATGAGATTCATCATTTTTGGTTATAGAATTTCCGAGAGAGAGCAACGCCGAAGGCTATGTACTGCTCCGGCAAGTCTGGCAACATAAAAAGTAAAAAGCCATATGAATGCAGCCTTTATTACACGTAATTGAACAGTATGCTCTGCGATGAGTTATTGATTATTGATGAAAATGGCACAATCACAACTGCGCCTTTCGCTAGGCGCTGAAATATACGTCCCGATAGGAAAATAACATTTTGATATATATCAATGTTGGCAATAGATTTGTCACGAAGGACGCAGTTATGCCGTTCTAGAGCGTAATTCACCTTTAGGCTAATTAAACATTGCTCTCCTACTCTACAGAATTGTTGGGATATTCGATGAATATAAAGAAAACTGTCCAAATGCACACACTATATTGCCATAATCTCACTTTTTGCCTAGCATGCAGGCTGCCACCCACCCCTCCCGGTAGCCCTAAACCAACAAATTTTATTGCAATGCAAAGGAGAATGGGTAAGAAAACAAACAAGAGATGAAATGCACACATTTATTCTCTCTATATTTTTATTCGAGAGTAGTCCATATTGCCCACTAGTTTTACACAAGGTCACCAACACCAGGAAGATGAAAATTGCCATATTGTTCTTACTATCATTATAATTCTTACATCCCGGTGCTTGGCAATTTTTCCTCCCTTGCAGTGGTATGATTGACTCTCAATTCAATTCAAATAAATAATCAAAATACCGAACAAATCAAAACAACCACGAGGAAAATTAATCAAAACAGACTATTCCCGCTTCCGCCAGTCGGTTTGATGTGAGCGTTCATGAGTGTCAACTACGGAACCTTAGTGCTAAAATTAATTCTTCATTGGTTGGCAGAACATCCAGAGCAGAGCTTTACCGCGACCCACACGCTCCCTATGATCTGTCATCCCACTGCTGTTGTCTGCCTAATGTCTAGCGGTTCACTTTTACTTGGTCTGTAATCATTCCTAAACAATGTTAAGGAAATCTGTCCTCGTATCTCGATTATGCTTACCTTTTGGACACTAATTCATTCATTCATTCATTCGTGTTAGAAACACTTACAGTGTGAAATTGAATATACAATAAATACATAATATTATATACAAAATTTAAATTTCAATTTTTTTCAAACTATAGCTGCCCAGAAGTTGGCGACCTCTATTGCATTAAGTGTTGCATGTAACAGGTCTTCTGGCGTGAATGTTGTTGGGCGCTGATTACACTGAAGTAGATGGTAGGACGTCTGCGTTAATCCACATTCACAAAACGGTGACTCCACATGGAAACCCCATTTCATTAAGTATACCGTAAGCTTAATAGGTACAGAGGAAGTAGGTGAACCATCAGCGATCTAAGGCACGCTAATCGATTGGTTTGGGTGATCCAAGGCTCGATTTCTGGATCTGGCAGGGGCTCTCCAGAGTGTGGTTTGTCCCTGGTATTTTACACAGTCACTCAACTCCCAGGAACATGCAGGGATTGTATCTTGAAGTTCCGAGAAACCTCCCCCATCTGTGGACCCTGGTTATCGGGCAAATTCCATGCATTAATTAAGTTTATAAAGAGGCACATGTTAATACCTAAATGCATTAAACATTTAAGTATTAACAGGTGTCTCTTCATGAACTTAATTAATACATTCGTTAATACGTCTATTAAACTCATTTTCTGCCATGGTTAATATTTTTGGTTCATATAAATTCCATGCGCATACCTTACCGGGGCTAATGTCCAAGATGTTTCAAGACCTTAAATTCTACAGAGTTCACATTGTTTAAGGTACAACCTGCCCTGAAAAATTCTTAAGAAGAATGCATTATTATTATTATTTTCTCACAGATTTTTCCAGGGAATTGCCAATGACCGGCTCCTAAGAGCAAGGTTTAGTGGTTTCAGTACAAACTGATTATTTGTAGTGGTGGTGTTAAAATACCAATGGCACGTGCCAATATTACTGCCTTCTGTAGTTTGAGAAACAGTTTCTTAGGTTGACCAAGCTTCAATATAGAATCGTGAATTTTACGTTGGATTTCTCCTGATACACCAAGGATTACAGGCACTATTACTACTTTGTCTTGTTTGCATAGTCTCTTGATCTCCTCAGCTAGTGCTAAATATTATTAATCTCTCTTGTAGTCGCCTACTGTTATAGAAGGCGGGAAACGATCACAAAACTACATTGTACTGCAAGTTGGTGATCTTCTATTTCATTAATGTGGTGGGAAGGTTTAAACTCTTTCAAACTGTTGAGCAAGTGTTAAGAATGACAGATTTTTGACCACATGTCTCTGTATTGATGGGAAGATCCAATACGGTACTTGCACGTTTCTCTTCAGAGATGTTGGGTACAACGCTTATTTAGCTAATGATATTTTTTCTTCTCCCAAAATCACTTCATCTGGACACTAAAATTCTTCCTCCGTTCTTCAGTCCATGATTTCTTGGTCCTGGTAGTCATTTTTTCAGTGAAATGATAGTTGTTGGTTTAATGTTCTGAACCGGAGTCGATCTTGAATAATTTTCTCCGTAATGCCAATTTCTTGAAGGTCTTTAATTCACTAAGGCAGTTGTTCTTGACTTTCATTGAGAGAGCAAGGTTTTGGTGAGCCTGTCATTGTTCATCCTGAGAATGTGACAGTAGAATTTCAATTACCTTTTCCTGAAATGTCAGCAATCTTTTCATCATGCTGATGAAGCTCCTGTGACTTCCGTTTCATCCAGATTCCTTCTGACCATTATTATTATTATTATTATTATTATTATGGAGTAAATGGATTGTTTCTTTTTTTCTATTAAACATAAACATTCATCTGTTCCAACATTTGTTAATTGTATTAAAATTTGAAATTTTAACAGGTGTCTATTAAGACGTTACATGATTTCCTTTTTAGGTGACGCAGAAATATTTTCCTACTTTTTTGGCCCTGTGGGAGTGTTAATGGCGGTCAACTTAATTTTGTTTGCCGCCACTGCTCGTGAACTGACTTGCGGCCTGTGGAAGAGAGAGGTCGTCAAGTCCAGCACAGAGAGGTATGTTTATCATGTCAAAGTTCTCATGCTAGCGGTAATTATTCTTAATGTTAACTTTTAATGTCCAATGTGTTAACAACTTTATTAGAGTCTACCTCAGGGCGTAGTGGCTAGCATTCTTGGCTGTCACCCCTGAGGTGGCTCTGACAAGAAATTAAATTCAAGTCTGAAGGCTAGAACGATGTACACTTAGCCTCGGGAGGCAGAACTGAGGAGAGGTGAGTTAGATTCCCACCTCAGACAACCTAGATATGGTGTTCTGTTGTTTTCCACTTCTACTACAGCAAATGGCCCCTAACGTAAAGCCACAACCGCCTCCTTTCCAATCTTAGTCTCACTTACAAATACGCACACTCTGCTAAAGACACCACAGTAACACAGGTTATCAGACATATCATACACGCACACCCAAGTACACTGAGCGAAATTACCACAATATTGCAAAGCCCCTAAATGAAAGAACTACAAAACAACTTTTGAGATACACTTATTTGTGCACTTCTACACCAAGAAAATGCCGAGATGGTTCCTAAGACTATGGCCGTCTCTTTACCAATCCTAGTTGCAATTCATGGTGTCCACAGAATTTTCAATGTCAATTTTCCTGACTTTTCCTGACCATTTTTCAACAAAATTCCTGACTCGCGAAATCATCGTAACATTGGGAAAAAGGTTTATTGAGCAAATATATATTTCTTTTTTATTTGCAGCCTCCACCATCTCCATAGCTGCCCAATGTTTGCGTCTTTATTCATTTAAAATACAAAATAAAGTAAATTATAATGCAATAATACATAAATCAAAGTACTTAATAACCTAAACTATAGTGATGGAGCCGCCACATCCCTAAGCCAACGCAAAAAAAGCATACAAAAAATAGATAAAAGAGGTTTTCACTATGATGTACTGTAAAAATGGAAACTTACTATAATGTCCAGTGAGTTATTGCTTTTTATCTTCAGAGATTAGTTGAACTAGTAACATCAAAATATGGCTGTAAAACACAAAATACTGGTTAATATAAAATTCCTGACTTTCTAATACTTTTCGCCATTTTGTTCACACTTTTTCCTGACTTTTCCTGACCAAGAACAAAATTCCTGACTTTTCCTGCCTGTGGACACCATGCATTACACGCATATCACTATAGACACCACAGTCACATAGGTTCTCAGACAAATTCTTAACATCCTCAAGTATACTGTACAACTGCAACAAAGCTTTTAGAAGCTTCCCGAAAAGAGTAAAACAGTTTTTGTTTTTTTCCACAGCTTCCTTCAGAGTTGAATTTTGCAATGTGCATATTTGAAAAGTTTGGGTCTTGTTAGAGAAATTACATCAGAGGTTTTTCACTTCTCCAGAAAGACCTATGGTAAGTTGGACATCGCCCTTAATTTTGATGAACCAATTGAGGCGCCTAGAATCAAAACCCGCCAAGTCCATCGAACATGAAAAATGTGATGAAGTTGCCTTTATATAAACTTGTACACGGGCAACTCAATGGTGACATTATTTTCCTTCAAATGATGACTATTTCCCTATGAAAATGGCGGACAAAACTTGGGGTTAATTTCAAAATCCACTAGATTCAATTGAATGTCCGGCATTGTTAGTTTCAAAGTCCACAGGTCGTTTTCAGCCAATCAGCACATAGAATTGCATTACCCAGGATTCCTTCATACTGACATCAGCTGTGTTGTGTTATGTTTTGTAATGTGTGGTTAAGTGTTAGTTAAATTTTAAATAAATGCATAATCATAATTCATACATAATTTGGATGGTTCACGCTCACATGCTTTCCTTCTTCCCTTGTTTTTATTCTTAGAACTGCTTTTAATACTTTCAAAAACGTCCATATGTACATTTCACTTTCAAAACCAGTTAACTCCTAATTAATCTTAAGAATTGTTACTTTCCATTAAGGGACAATCCTGTAATATGTTGGAATGCATCGTTTGATGACACAGTAATTAATAAACGAAATGTTCATATTCCAAGGATGTTTTTTCATATACCGGTATTAACAGTTTTCCTCATTTTCACACAAATTTTGTTTTCTGGACTTGGCGGGTTTTGATTCTAGGTGCCTCAATTGTTCTATTACAACAAGTTTTTCCTGTTCCCCGAATTTACTAAAGGATGTTGAACTGTCCCACTTCTTGGAAGATAAAAAGCATACTTCCCGCTTAACAGCAATGACATCTCCACTTTCCTTAAACCTTCCCCCCTCGTAGCAGAAATACAGTTGAACCTCGAAATCTTGAATCGGTAGAGGGTTGTCAAAATAAATTCGACTTATCAAAAATTGAGTTATGGAGATACGTAGGAAAAATGATAAATTTGTGATATACTGGTCGCAAAATACGTGGTCGATTACATAAGCTTCATCAAACCCAACCAAGCCCTCCCTCATCAATTCGTTGCAACATCTGTGGACATATGTTTTGTTCGAGGATTGCCCTATATAGTCACTGGAACACATTGACAAATTAGCTTGCCACGGTGGGTGAATGGATAGCATGTCGGTCTACTAACCCAAAGATTGCAGGTTCGCTCCTGACCGTGGTAAGTGATTTTTGAAAGGCGGCAAAAATACGACACGCATGTCATACGACACGCATGTCATACGATGTTGGCATGTCTAAGAACCCATTTGAATTCAGTAGGCCGTGTTCATAATGGCAAAATTAATCTCGGGAGTTTCCGCCAACACAAAGTTCCTCATTTCTCTACTAGAAAGCGCTATATCGTTCAAGGAGCTTAGATATCTAACCTCCTTGACTTTCAGAGTGATTCAAGGAACAACGAAATTCGACATGCAAGCTACCCTCTGGGTGTCAAATTACAAAGCTTGCACCCGGCATCCGAGGCCATATGATATTATTATTATTATTATTGACAAATTGAGGAGACTGGAGAGTACCATCAGGATAAACACTATACTCGGAAATTCATTACAGCCGAAGCAAAGGTCCGGTACCATTTTTAGTTGAAGCTCTGCTTTGAAACTTGGGGTTCATAAAAGGGACTTAACATATGTTAAGTAAATAATAAAGTATATGCAACAATTTTTTGAATTTTTGACTTTGTATTCAGTCAATGACATCAGTCTTCAAGACACTGTGGCTTGTATTGACACATTATATCGTTGTGCCAAGAGAGTTGAATGTCATGCTGAGCTAACAAAAGCCAAAGGTTGCAGTTTTGATTCGTGCATGTGCCATGACCTAACGCTCTGGGTATATGGCTTGTGATTAACATACACAATACAGCCTAACACCTGAAAACATCAACATTTTAGCCTTGTATCCCTCTTTTTCATTTAGAAAATATAGTCACTTTATTTGTAGTGAACTAAGGGATTATTGAAAATGCCCTCATCATGGAAGGCAAAGGGTTTGATATAACAGCTTAGGCTTTCACGGCCAGCGTTCATAATTAAGTACAAGTTTTTCGGGCTTGTAGGCTGTGGTCCAGTTCTGGACCTACAGCTTGTAGGCTGTGGTCCAGTTCTGGACCTACAAGCCCGAAAAACTTGTACTTAATTGCAAAGGGTTTGGTCTCTTAAAAGTAAATATGCAGCGTAATAATCTAGGATTGTAGAGTTATTATCATTGTATATTTTCAGAACAACTCTTGGCCGCATCTGTCTGAAACTGGTGGTGGTGATGGGTCTCACATGGATAGCAGATGTAATCTCGTGGGCAGTGGGAGGTCCCAATTACCTCTGGTACTTCACGGACCTAATCAATGCCCTACAAGGAGTGTTCATTTTTGCCGTGGTGGGTTGTCAACCTCAAGTGTGGGCGGCCGTCAACCGGCTCTGGTGTTGGAGAGTGCAACAGAGGGGCACCACTAATATGGGTCACCACCTTTCGTCCTGTTCTCAGGGTTTCCCCTCCCTTGGCGAGTCAACAGCAAACAGCCCTCCTTCAACCAAAAATGTACCATTGGAGACCATGTGTTGAGTGACTTATGTTCAGTGATGAAATGTACAAGTTCCTATTACCTTACAAGACTGAGATGTTTATTCCATTCACACAGAGAAAGCTTCTCTCTTGTGGTGAACTGTTCGAGAAATGTGCTAATATTGTTTTATTGATATGAGGTTGGAAAATTCTTAATGCTTACTTTTAAAGTACAAGAGAGAGTCATATTTAACAGCAAAGAAATGAGAGCTTCTAGTTATTGCCATATGGATTTTTAAATTTCTAAATAGTTCCAAACTTTCTTTTACTAAAATTACTGGAATTTTCCAAAGCAAAAATATTCACCATGCTAGGAGAATGTTTACTGTATTGATTAATAGATAATTCTTAATACTACACCAATAAATACAAATTAAGAAACGACTATTTCATTGTTGAACATTATTCGATTGTTGTACATGTTTCGGCTTGATTTGAAGTTTTCTTCAGCAGAAAGTGTCAAATCTATAAATTACTGATTACAAAGAACAATCAAGTATTGGCAAATTATTGTTCTTTGTAATTTATAGACTTGACACTAGAATATCTCAATTAATATTCTTAATTGGACTTTCAGCTGAAGAAGGCTCATTGTCAAGCTGAAACACTTACAATTGAATAATGTTTCTTAATATGTACCGGTATTGATTAGTGTAGTATTATTAAGAATTATCTATGTATATGTACCAAAATGAAGTTGATTACTAAACCATTTTTCCATTTGGTCTCCAGACGGATTAAAATAGTTGTTCTAATGTGGCACTGATTTCAAAAGAATTACCATCTGTCAGAGGAAACTTCTTGTTTTATTTTATACTTCTTAGTTGGAATTTCAAGTTTTCAACCTTCCAAGTGTATGAAAGGTATTTTGAGTTATAATCACAATTGGACAAACATTGCCAACTGTTTGGCAATTTGGAATGTGCATTTGGGGGAAAATATATTTTTCTGCAAAGATGTAGCCTAATATTATTGTATTGTATTTTATGAGCTACTGAATTGAATTAACTGGGAGTTTTTTCATGAAAACTATATTTTGAATTTCAATATTTTTGTATTTGCTGTATGGTATTGCTTTCAATTAGTGTCTATTTTTAACTCTTCGAAGGAAAGATCTTTGATCTATTTCAGTACAAATTATTGCTATACTGTACTATACTGTATAAGAAATAATGGGACCGTTAGTATATTGAGATATATTTTGATTTTCTCTGTAATAGTTTATAATGGTAAGATCACAACAATAATAATATTAACTGAATGTATTTTGAATATTACATTTAATAGTGATTCATATCAATAAATGTGGGAGTTTTCAGAACATTACACACTAAAAAAAGACAAGGAGAGGAAAATCATATAGAGAACATTGTAAAAGTTTTATTGTTAAGAAAATTCTTTAAGAAAGTGGGTCCATATTAATTTGTAAGCTTCAGAAAGATGAAACTGAAGAGGGTTCACTAAATAATATCTACCTTGAGAAATGAATTAGTGATCTGAATAATAAGTGTGTTAATTTTGTGCTCTCTTATTTTATCTCTAAATATTAATTTTAAGATTGATTCAGGCATCTCTTGTGTAATATGTTTATGATTATCCATGTTTTAGACTTTTTAAGAAACTGCAACAATATTTAATTTTTTGCTCCTATGGTTCAGCTTGCTCTTCCATTTAACTGCATTTGCTTGAATATGAAGAATTCAATTTGTTTGTGTTCTCATTGTTCATAGATATTTAATTAAACCTTTCTCTATGAGATGTTGCCGAAATCTTCAATTGTGAATCATTTTGTAGTTGATAGAGAGTGAAAAGAAAGAAAAATTAATAACCCTAGCCTTAACCTGTATACAACTGAAGGACAATACTGGGTCTTAGGCTGTAGAAGAGGTGCTTGAAAAGGCTCAGTTTTATTTCCATTATAGGCCACATTTCAGATACCGTATATTGTATTTTCATGCTGGATATAATCCTGTGTAGAATTTGGTTATTTCAAATTTCCAGCCACATCTAAAATAGTATTTGACAATCGATGAAAATACCAGTACCGGTACTACATTATAGTTGCAGTAATACTTCCAACAGGGAAAAAAAAAAAAAAAATATGAGCCAAAGATGTTGAAAAAGCACCTTACAATACTCGAATACATTTTCAATTTGCTAGGTGCAGTCGAAGAAGTTCAGAGAGTCACCGTAGATGATTCATTTTCGGGTATTATTTCTATTTGCACTAAAAGAAGATACGGCTATAACTTGTGATCTAGTGCAAGAAAAGCTTACTGAATCAATTTGTTGTAGGTATTTTCAAATAGACCCAATATTTCTGAACACTTTAACAAGAATGTTAACAGGTTTTGAGGCACTATAGTTTCCAAGTTATTCATACATAGGTCGTCGTCTTTTTTTTTCCTTCAGTGTAAATAGATGACAACTAATTAAAATTCTAGATGTTTTGTTGGGTAATTCAACACCATCAATAAAAAAAAAAGAAGGCAGACTTTACGAGCAAAATTTCTAGTATTGTAATTAGTAGGTTCCTATTTACAAAGCGGGGGGGGGGCTGGGCTGTTGTATTTAGTATTCAGGCCCGTAAAATCATCAATCAGCATCTTAAATAAAGAGCAACATATAATTTATAAAATCTTGTGTAAAGGCTTGGCCATGTTGAAACACTGGATCCCATGATATCTCGGAAGTTAAGCAAGATTGGGCATGGTCAAAATTTGGATGGGTGACAGGTTCTGGAGGACCACGTGCTGTTGATGGGGAAAGGAAAAGAGATGTGTAAAGGAACTGGCCACCCTGCCGCAAGTAATCTCCGGCCCAGGATCTCTTCTTTTAAGGTGCAAACCAGCGTATGGGCTGAAACTAGTCTTCTTCTCTTAAAGGATAAAAGCGCTGTTCTATTAATTTCCTAGTATTGTGAAGAAAAATTACAAATATTTAAGACTTTTTAAATATGTCTAGTGGCTTAAAGGCCTGTTTGCCATCTCTTGATGAATACAGTACATTTGCATTTGTCAGTTGGCACAGGCTAGAGTAAAAGGTGGCTTTTCACCGATGTCTCAGTCTCACTCATGGCTGTGATTATATGGAAGCTACTGAGGTATGGGTGGTGCTTAGTAATGGCATTCGGGGCACAGTCAGTGCCTGTGAATGCTGTGAAAGGTTCTACTCATAGGGTTAGGACTACTGTTCTGACTCAGTGAGGAAAGCAATGGCAAACTACCTCACTCCTCTTCTTGCCTAGAACGCCTCAAAATAGCGCTGCCTTGGGTTTTTGTGTGTATCTACTCACATAACGTAACGGCGGTGCTTTTTGAGGATCCAACCAGCCTTCGGGCTGACTACCTAACAGACAGTGGCTTAAAATATTAAATAATAACTAGCTTTGATTATCCCATCATTGACAGGGATAGAGAAAAGAAAGGCAGAGAATAACTTATAGGCTATTTCCCTGTCTGAAGAAAAGAAAGATAAGTCCTACGACAAAAAGAAAATGGAGAACAGCCTTGCTCTCTCAATCGCTAATGGTGGAGTAAATTAAAATAACTCGGCCCTCCATTTAAAGCCCTAGCTGGGACATGTACAGTGGATTTAGCAGTATGGCATGCGCAACAGAGATGCTGACAGATGAGAGAGAACTCGCTGTCCTTCAGATAATGATGGTTAACCTCTTGGTGGAAATAATGGCTAATACTGAAAAGGCCTGCACTTTTGGAATTTTGTCAAAATAGAAATCATTGGAAAATACACAATGAAAGGATTAGAGTGCTGTAAGAATCATTAAAATCGGTCTGCTAGACAGTCGGAAAGGGGCTTGATAGTGTTTAAAAGCTCAGCCTTTATATTTATAGGAACAGTAGTACTGTCAATAAACCGGATGTTAAAATTCTAGAGCTATAAAACTTGGGACTTGCACAGAGAATTTTTTTATAATTACTACTGCAGTATAAAAGTTAATATTTCCAAGAAATCAGGAATGTTATATAATCTTGTTTATATAGTGCCTTCAGACCTAGTTGGTATCTAACCATTACAGCAAAGGAAAGAAATGTTGGAGTGGATTTCTTCTTACAGTTAAACACAGTGTTCCGTTTTATTTACGTACTGTATTTGAGAAGGTGTATGTTTCTGGTTTGAATATAGTGAAAATAACTTTTCTAGCCTGACACTGAGTTTTAAAAGGGATCCCTTATGTCCTTATACTGTTTGAGGTATGGTAATGGAAATCCAGGCAAATCAATAATAGTTTGAACAGGGTCGAGTACCAATTCATCTGGATTATTGCCACTCTACTGCAATAAAATGCATTTAAATATTCCTTTTAATTGCTGCAAATGAAGTACACTAGTATGTTGTTAATACAAGTATGACTGTTAATATAACAGTGTCTTCTACTTTCTGCTTTAATATAACTTACATTTGATTTTTGTTTTGTTTTAGATCCTAGACATGCACTGGATCACAAGCAGCATAGCCTGTATTACAAAACTGAGGTTAGAAAATAAATGCCATAGGATGACTATTAAAATGTAGTGTTTATGCTTTCCAGGTTGAAAATGAGAAATAATTTGCCCCTTAAAACAACCACCACCTATTTGTTAAACATTTTCATACTAAGAGATTTTGTAGACATGGTCTAGATTTAACTGGAAATATTAGCTTGCATAATAATTTGTTCAGTATATCCTCTCTTATGGTATGAGACAACTAATGGTAAATCAATGGGAACATACTGTAGAAGAGATTATCGTGTTGACATTAATCGACTTAAAAAAGATGTATGATAGCATCCCCAGAGCAAAGGTATGGAAAATCATGAAGCAGAAACGATTTGGAAAAAGACAGGAGACAGTGAGATGAAATTTTTATGAAGTATGATAGGAAAGACAAGAATGGGACAGAGTGAGAAACCCACAATAATTCAAAGGTACATAAAACTCATCCGAATCAAGAACAGGATGATAAGAAGGGGTCTCGATTAGAAAACAATTATGGAGGAGTAATGGTGGCTGGATAGAGGAAGATATAAAGGTGCCATAAATATCCCAACCCAACTGGAGCTAAATAAGAGAAATTGATGATAGAATAATTTGTTATATAAATAACAGGTTGGTTTAGACGGATGTTCCTTTGATGCTCTTTGATGCGAGTTGCAATGGACCGTTTTGTTTGTCCAATGTAGACAACCTGGGGTGTATGAAGTCCCATGTACTTGCGGAAAAGTCTACATTGGACAAACAAAACGGTCCATTGCAACTCGCATCAAAGAGCATCAAAGGAACATCCGTCTAAACCAACCTGACAAATCAGCTATAGCTGAACATGCCCTGTCTTCAGGGCACGATGTATGTTTCAAGGATGCTCATGCGCTTGCCTTGTTAAGCACAACTGGTCTAGAATTATAAGGGAGGCAGTTGAAATTCGTAAAAATCCGAATAATTTTAACAGAGACACTGGATATCAGCTAAGTGACACTTGGCTACCAGTTATTAAGGATCTAGGGAGACAGTTCCTCTCAGTCTCCCTGTTCTTCACATATTTAAAATTGTACATTTTCCCTCTAGGGCTCAGAGCCTGGATTTGATCTCCTTTGTTCGTCACTGGAGGAGTTTCCATGTGTTTTTTCGCCGTTGACTGTATGACGTTAGGTATCGTTCAGCTACACTTCCCTTTTGTTTATGTTTCCTTATATCCATCTAACCCTCCCTCCTCCCCCCCCCCCCCCCCCTCATTCTTCGAGGAGTTTCTATATTTTCACACCGCCCCCTTTACCTTCTCGTTACTTACTACTCTGTCCGCCGTTCCACCATGGTCCATACAGTAATTTCTGGCAGCTGCTCTCTGGTGACGAACAGAGGAATTTATCTATATTTTTTGTAATCTCATTGATATACTTTCTTTGGCTACATTGTTTATTTCCATTGAAAAAGGAGGCAAGGTTTCTCCGAAACGTATGGTTTTAAATTAAAAATACACACGGCATTAGCCCAAAAGCATGAATTATTTATATAATAATCCGGGCCGTGAAAGCCTTAATATGCAAATTAGAATAATTTGTTGTTAAATTACATTTTACTAGTTTGTTTTTTTGCCCTTCATTTACTTATCGAGAGCCTCCTTGGCTTAGGCGGCAGTATGCCGGCCTCTCACCGCTGGGTCCGTGGTTCAAATGCCAGTCACTCCATGTGAGATCTGTGCTGGACAAAACGGAGGCAGACAGGTTTTTCTCTGGGTACTCCGGTTTTCCCTGTCAAAAAATTTCATTCCAGCAACACTCTCCACTATCATTTCATTTCATCTGTCATTCATTTAATCATTGCCCCAGAGGAGTGCGACCGGCTTCGGCAGCTGGCACATTTCATATCCTCGCTGCTGGATGGGGGCTTCATTCATTCCATTCCTGATCCGGTCGGAGACTGGAAGAAGGCTGTGGATTTTCATTTTCATTTACTTATTGGCAGCAGTAGCTTAGTGGCTGTGCTTCCCACACACCACGAAAATTTTACCGTGTTCATATTTAATATTATTTTTACTTCTTTACATTTTATGGCCTTCATTGGACCACTTAAATCAATTCATATAAAGAATTTTTTATTTTTCTATCAGCCCAGTACTTCTTCATTTTGTTGGATTACAGTCTTCCCTTCCTATAGTTTGTTTGTTGATCTTAGTTTGTACTGTGCTTTGTTTAACTTGGAGTTTCTTAATTTTGTCTGTTTTGTTTTTTAAATCCTCAATAGTAATTTGTAATCCTCTCATATCTTCCATAATTTCCAGAATTCATCTAATACCGGTATTACTCTTACTGTTCCATAAATTTTCTATTATTCTGATTCTGCTTTCCAGCATCCTGATTAAATGTCCAGAGTTTTAAAATACTATACCTACCTCTGTTTAAAATGCCATGTTAGTGATAGTTTGCTGAACATTGCAGTGAAGTATACATGAATGAATGAAGCACGAATTGTATTTTATTAGCTATCCATTGATCATCAATCCAATAGTAAGGCTGGAATTGTACCCTGAACAACCTTCTGATGTCTTCAACGATCAATGTTCTAAATACAAACCAAGTCTACAATATAAATAATCCTGAGTCCATCTATATTACATTATGGTCATTGGTTTAGCGGTTGAGCTAAGAAGCTTAATCCCAAGAATTTTGTAAAGAAAATATGGGTTGTTCAGTGTACACTTGAGAGCCTCCGTGGCTCAGGCGGCAGCACGCTGGCCTCTCACCGCTGAGTCCGTGGTTCAAATCCCGGTCACTCCATGTGAGATCTGTGCTGGACAGAACGGAGGCAGACAGGTTTTTCTCCGGGTACTCCAGTTTTCCCTGTCAAAATTTCATTCCAGCAACACTCTCCACTATCATTTCATTTCATCTGTCATTCATTTAATCATTGCCCCAGAGGAGTGCGTCAGGCCTCGGCAGCCGGCACAGTTCATATCCTCGCCGCTAGATAGGGGCTTCATTCATTCCATTCCTGACCCGGTCGGAGACTGGAAGCAGGCTGTGGATTTTCATTCAGTGTACACTTGCTTCAAAAGTTTCAATTATGCGGGGGCTGATGAGCAAGATATCCCTAGCCCCTCAGTGTACAACACTAATTGTAAAGAACATTAAGTTACCTAGATTCATTCTCCAACTTAAGTATTAAAGTTTGTGATTTTCATTAAAAGAATTTAAAAACTGCACTCTTCCAATGCTATGCAATTTTATTTATGACAATTTACTCTACTACCGTTATTAACCTGGAAAGCATTCATTATTTTTAATATTGGAATTTTTATGAAATACTCATACATTCAGAGTTCATGCGGGATCACTATAAAATAGTAATACATCTCTGCAGAATGTGGGGAACCTTTAAAAGTAAGTTCTACACTGAACTGTATAGTCAAAGGCAGAATTATTTTTAGTTTCAGACAATACATGTTTAGCATTTCTCAACATTTCAATTAATATCTTGTATTATTTGTCTTAAGACTGCCAAAGAATTGAATTTCTTATACGTTACCGCACTATAAAAGTGAATTGTAAATATTGTATTTAAGAACAACATTCTGTTTATATAAGTTATTCACAGATTCCTTTATAAGTTACTTTAGTATTTAAGTTAAGTAGCATCCATAGTTAAAGTTATTAGAATGTAGCAAGCTTTTATTTGTATTTAAGCTACATACAGTACTCTGTTTATCATAATGGCTTCCTGCAATCTTGTGTAGGCCCTACATGTTATTCCACTCTAGTTTTTGTAATGTCATATCTTCTGTGAGACTTCATGACAATAACCTTATTTGTTTACAGGTTACCATCACTGTTTGATTAGACAAGTAATCATTCAAGAGTATTAATACTTATAGGTCCATAGCTGCAATGTCATTTCTAGTGAGCAAAGTATTATTTGCAGGGTAAGAGGCATGCTGGCTCCAACGGTCAAGCTGCTTGCATCATGAAAGAGGACTGGGTTCAATTCTTGGTTAATGCATGCAAAAAGTTTGCTGTGAAAAGGCATGACCTGTAGTTTGGATTCCACGGTTTTTTGTTTGTCATTGCAAGGTTACGAGACATTTAAAAACACAAGTTTGCTTGCATATTTACAGAGCACTAGCAAGGAAATACTTGTAATAATGGATGCTTCCTTCCCCTGAGATTTGTTCCTTCTTTGTTATGTTGTTATATATCTCTCTGTATATTTACATATATGTATGTAATAGTCTTTATGCCTCAACATTTGGAATTTTCAGAAAATACTTTGTGTTTATCCCATGGCACACGATCAAATACACGGTGGTCAAAAAAATCTCTTTCCCCATCAGTTCCTTACACTGTAGCATACTGTACCTTCAGATAATTTTTTGGAAATGAAGACTCTGTTCTTTGATACAAAATTGACAACAACATGTATAAAATTGTGAATGACTATTGGGGAAAGTCTTATTGACCACCCTGTATACCCTCGGTTTAGTATTGTCTATCTCTTTTTTTTATCTTCATCTTAAAACTACAGAGTATCCAAATTAAGAAATATCAGAAAGAAAGGTGTATAACTAAATCCTAATTCTAGCTGATCAGTTGCCGTCATCCATCCATTTAATCCTATACAGTACCTTGGAGGGGTAAAATTCCTCACCTGCCCACTTGCTGGTTATGGACCTATATACTTATAAATAAACAGCAAACTTGCTCAATGCAAAAGCTTTAATTAACCATTTCTCTCTCTATAGTAATGTGTTAGCCTTAAAAGAATGGTCATGACTAGACATTGGAATTTTAGGTTCTTGAACTTCTTAAGCTACAAAATATGCTCCAAAATTTTAAATCCATTTTACTCCAGCTAGTTCTCCATCATCATCAATTTCTATTTTCCAGCTTCCACAACCATTGAACTCCACTCCAGGTTCTGTTCTCTCCCACTGCCCTTCACCAAATCCATCCATGACACTCTAGGTCTTTCTTGTCCTCTCCTTCCAGACATCTGTCTCTCCATCACTTGTTTCGGCATTCTTTCATCATTCATCCTTTTCACATGTCCATACCATCTGAATCTGTTCTGCTCCAGCTATAATGCTTCTGTACATTCACTTCCTTTTAAGTGTCTTCATTCCTCACTCTCTCTCTTAGTCTTCTGCACCATACTCCTCAGGAATTTTATTTTGGCTGCCTGCATTCTACTTTCATCTCTCCTGGTCATCGGCCAAGCTTCTGCTCCATACGTCATTATTGGTATGTAATAGGATTTATACATCACTTCTTTAGCCTTCAGTGGTATCCCAAATTAAACTCCAAACCTCATTTGCATTATCTTGTTGATCTCCATATCCAATCTTGTATTATCCATCAATTCACTTCTTAAATATTTGAAGTGCTCTACTACTTCCAGATCTACATCTCCAATGTTAACAATCCCTTTTCCTTCTTTGTTTCCTCTTGTCATTACCATTGTCTTACTTTTCTCTACACTGATTTTCATTTCCCATTTTCAATATTTTATTTTTTCATTATTTTACATCCAGCAGTTCTTGGGACCACATTCTCATTCTCTCCATAAATCAGAACATCATCAGCAAATAGAATTATGTTCATTCTTGTACTTGTGTACAAGTATGTTTCCCCTTTGTTGCTAGTTATCTCTCTCTCTTAAGTTAACAGCCCTGGGGCTGGTTTGCAGCAACTCTCCAATCTTCTCTATTCTCCGCCATCCTCTTCAATTCGTGAAATGATTTTGTGCGCTAGTTATCATCATGAACTGGCTCCAGTTTCCCGGGTGCGGTGAATGAGTGCTCTCCATTTAGTTCTCTCCAAGAATGTCTCCCCCTCCACGACCTGCTACAAATCCAGACCTCTCCCTGCAAGATCATTTCTAACCTGGTCGATCCATCTCTTCCTTGGTTGATCTCTTGCCTTTCAATTTTTTCTCAAACCACACTCTAGCTGTTCTTTGTGTGTCTATTCTAGTTATCAGCCATGCATAAATTGTGAGAAATGCTCATCTTAATGTGTAAAATTATCACTACATTACCACCAGATAGGTCAGATTCTGCACTTACCCAAGTAGAGGAGACGCAAGAAAAGCTTGCCGAAGAATGCTGCGCAGATCTTCGGCCATGTTCGGGTGTGCTCGGTAATGGCATACAACGCCCCTCCCACTTCGCGGCAGTAGCTCACTAGCAGCAGTTCTGAACGGATCGTCTGCTCAGGCTTGGCAGGCTGAACTGTGACTGGGTTTATGCTTGGTTTACAGCTGTAGACCGCGTCTCGGAGTGAGCCGCGTTGTTGAAGAATCGAGTGTGCAGTGAGCCTGGTAATCAGAATTCGGGGGACACACAGGAGCCCCGCAATGAGCATTAAAATACGCCGATTGATATTGGTCTCTGCGCATCGTTGAGTTTCGGCAAGCTTTTCTTGTGTCTGCTCTACACAGGGTGAAAAATCTCCCAAACCTTTTTAATAAAGTGAATGTATTTTAGGTGTACCTGTTTAATAAAGAAGCATATACAGAATAATTTTCAAATCTATTCACAGGAATTAAGTAAGACTTTTTCCTAAAACTCTGAGGTCTAGTTTTGACTAAGTTCTATGCCTTCAAAGACTGTGTGGACACAGTTGTAGTTTAGTAAGCTTGTGAATGTATTTGTGTAAATAAAACATACAGAAGGATGTATGATCTCAAGGCAGTAGTGACTAGAATGCCAAGTGAAGCGTTATATTTTTGTATGTGTGCATGCGGCAACAGTATTAAAATTACCATATAAGTTACTATGTAATTTGTACGAGAAATCATGTCTCAAAAATAAATATACTGTAATTTTATTGAGAGTGTACATTGTCCATGTATTTCATCCTTTTCACTACTCCATTATCCTTAAAACCATTCAGGTCACCTAGCAGTGTTAAGTCATGCTATACAATTGCAATGGGGAGCAGCAATTTCAGAGATTTAAATTTCAAATCCCAGTCGAGACAGTGGTCATCCTGAGTGGGATTTTTCTTTCCTCCCATATTTTTCCCTCGCATGGTTCAGGCAAATGCTGGAATGGTACAGTACCTTATTTCAAATCCTGAGGCATCTGCCCCAATCCTAGACAAAAAATTACTGTTACACAAGTACTGTACATACGGCTGGTGCTCAATGATGCCCCTAGTCTCCTAATTGAAGCAATAACAACCACCTCTCGGATGTCAAAGCCCATTAGGAGAAGTAATAATAAAAATGACAAGTAATGTTGAGTGAGATGAGAAGCAGACCTGTTGTTGTTTCCTATGGCTAGCCCGGATTCCAATCCATCAGTTTAGGCCCTAAATTATAACTTCCTTAATTTGTTTAAAAAATATGTATAACTAGCTCTTATGACCGGCGTTGCTCGGGATTTGTGCCAAACGGCCTAAATGAACAGAATGGAGAGCGCTATCTAAAATTATTTTTTAAAGCATAACATTTCTATCTTAATAGCATTTTAACACCCAATCCATTTTGCACCATGTTTCTTTTATTATATCTGTGCAAACTGTCATTAAAATTATAATACATGTTGATTATGAAAGTTTAAAGCTTACGAGTAGGGCTCGGAATTTTATGACATGTCGTATTTTTTCCCCGACTTCATTTTCCATGATTAAGTTAATTTAAGGACGTTTCTAACATTTGTGTTCTAAAGACCAGTTTTTATTGGTCATATACTCATATAAATGCATATTTAGCCATATTTTAGTGTTAGGTCATGTTTTGGTCAAATTATCGAAGAGCATACTTTTAGTCATATTTATGTAGTATTTAACACTTTATTATATATTGTTCTAAACAAAATTTCATAATGCTTGAGCAGCTGTCTGAAGGGAAGTTTGTTTGGCAACCTTCACTTGGTGGTAGTGGAATTGACCAGGATTGAGCTGTCTCAGCTTACGAGTGAAAGGTTCTATAGATATACCTGAAACAGCATGAGCCTATTTGAGATGCCAAAAGTATGATTCATTGTGCATGAGGAAGAAACAAACAGCTACTTCTCTCTCTCTCTCTCTTCCCCCCCCCCCCCCCCCCTCTCCTTTTCGATAAACAATGTTCAGTTTCCTTGTTTTGCCGAGTGGTAGAAAAGAATTTCTACTGCAAACTATTTATGGTGCTCCACAGTATCCTTTTGTATCTGCTAATGAGTAGTTCAGTGTAGTTTCAAGATGGCTAAAGTAAAGTGCTCTGATAGTGCAAGGTTGGGAGGTTTTGTTAAAGAGTTCGGTGAAAAGTATTTTAGTACTGATGGATATATTTATTTTGTAAACTGTGTGATCCGAAATCATGGCTGAGAAACGTTTTACAGTGCAATACCGCTGAACACAAAAGCTGTGTAAACCGAGAATTGGCAGCAGAAAACAGGCAGCGATTGCTGTTTGAGAAACCACTCCGCAGCTCATCCACATCTGGCAGTGCATCTTCTCAGTTTTCTAAGGATCTTTGTGAAATGATGGTTTCATCAAACATTCCTTTATATAAGTAGAGGCACCTAGTTTCCGAAAGTTCTTAGAGAAGTACACGACTTATCCCATTCCCTCTGGAGTCAACGTTAAGAAATAACTATCTGACTTCCTATTATGATGATACAGTGAACAAAATAAGAAACAGTGGGCAGAAACAAAATGTGTGTGTCCATAGATGAAACCACCGACGTAGACAGTAGATACATGGCAAATGTTATTGTAGGCACTCTTAAACATCATCAGCCTGGACAAACATTTTTGTTGACGTGTGAGGTGTTAGATAAGTTAAACAACTCCTCCATCGCTGTTGTTTTCGACACTTCAATGAATTTGTTGTGGCCAGGTCAAGTACGAGAGAATGTGCTCATTTTCGCATCGGACGCTGCTCCGTGCATGGTAAAAGCAGCCAAAGGTCTTCAAATTCTGTATCCAAAAATGGTGCATGTAATGTGTCTTGCGCGTGCCCTACATAGAGTGGCTGAAGAGGTCCGAGGGAACTATCTTGAGGTGGACAAATTCATTGCTAACGCCAAGAAGATTTTTGTAAAGGCTCCGTTTAAAGAAGAGGCACCATCAATACCCTTATCCCCACAGTCCATCGTAACACATTGGGGGACTTGGCTTGATGCTGTACACTACTATTACACAAACTACAGGAGATTGAGAAGATCTTCAATGACTTTGACAGAAGTGATTCATCTGCGATCAAAAATATACAAGAGTAGTTTTCACCCAGCATGTCAAGAAACTTGGCCTACATATTTTCAAATTTCTCTGTGCTATCAAAATCAATCGTTCACTTGAAACTGTGGGCATGCAATTATATGATGCACTAAGCACTGTGAAAGAAAGTGAGTTATCAAAAGCACGGGTTGAAGTAGCTGACAAGATCAAGGAAAAATTGCGACGTGTGCTTGAGAAATCCTGGATATACAAAATTGTGTAAAGTTGCTGACAATCTTTGTGGAAATGTAGCCAAATTCAACGAAAATGAACCGGAACTTTCCGCTTACGATTTCAAGTATGCCCCCAATAGTTCGTGCGATGTAGAAAGAAGTTTCTCCACATACAAGGCTCTACTTGCTGACAACCGAAGATCCTTCCAAGTTTCACCATCTCAAAATGAATGTCGTCGTCCAGTGTTACTGAAAATGAAGGCTGGCAGGTATGAATGATTTCATCTGTAACCAAAAAATTGTTACAAGCAAATACATTTTTTCGTTCATTGTTTTATTTTTAGGTCATATTTTGTTACTTTTTAGGGCAAAAATTCATGCATATTTTAAGAGATTTTAGGTCACAGAAATCCGAGACCTACTTATGAGTATTATCAGTTCAAGATGGATGGTACTGATCATCTAGGTCAAATGAAGTTCAGGACTGTTGAGTGTGTGAGAGCATCAGACCAAAAAGTTTGATTGAAAATATTGAAAGTATCAAGTAAACCATAATTTATTTTTACAAGCAAGAGCTTCAGAAATATCATGCATTTATGCTGAGCTGTAGGTTCCTGTAGTATTAAAATTATTGATAAAGATATCAAGGAACACTTTACTATGTTTTCCATTGATAAGCTTTGCTATGTCACAAAACAAATCACCCATTTTGTCAGCAATCCCATGCATTCTATCAGTGGCACAAGAAAAATGGAGTAGCCTATCTTTTGGGCAAGGTAGACACCACAATAACTTAACTCTTAACCCTGGAACTGTATACCTAAATTTTAGGTACACAAGCCATTCACTGAGTACCTCACAAATGAAGCAAATTTTAGGATTTGGTGAGGCTCTTTAGTTGTTGATATGAAACAGAAAATCAAAATAAATTGGTTTCCAAATCATGATTAACTTTATTGTATTTACCAAGTTAGCAACTCTATTAATGGATACTGTAGAGATTCATTCATTATAAAACTAAATTTACAGTTGCTCATCCTGGAAACATTTGTAGAGGCCGATAACCTAGATGTTACACTTGTGGAAACAACAATTATCATAGTCATTATCATCGCTTAAACATTTATCTCGATTGACTCGGGCATTAGATTGATTTTGAAATCTACCTAGTTCATGGGATAGAACTTCATTATTTCTTAGTGACTGCGATTGTTTTATGAACAATGTCTTCCAAGATACCTTGGTGATCTACAGCACTACAAAGAAGCAACATATGACAGATTCAGATTTACTCCTGTCCCGAAGACTCTAGGTTAAATTTCTCGTGTGAAGGCTGGAACAGGGTACATTCAGCTTCATGAGAAAACAGTGAAGAGATGGTTTGCTTACCACTTAGGGGAGGCGTAATGGTGCTGCAGACAAGCTGCTAGCCTCCCACCAAGGCAGACTGGGTTCCATTCCCATGCTAGTTGACAACCGTTTTACCATCCGAGAACGCTGCAGATATACATTGCAGACCTAAGCTACGATGGAAAAGAAATCCAGATGCCATGTGGGTTTGACTTTCCTCGTAAAGTCTGGTCGGTGCTTAATCACATAAGAACCAACACTGGCTGTGCCGATTCTCTGCACAAGTAGAAGAGAGTATCTTCTCTGGGTTGTGATTGTGGTGCTGAAAAACAGACTGTTCGCCATATAGTTCAAGAGTGCCCTCTGAGAGCATTCAGTGGCGATCCAAGGGAGTTCCTGGTGATGACAGAGAGATCTATTGACTGCATCGTGGCCTGGATATTAGTTTGTAAGCTAATTGTAATAATAATTAATTAATTAGTGATGTAGCCATTTCAGGCCTCCTTGAAGTTGTTCTGTATGGTCCATTTCAGGCCCATTGCCAGAGGGAAACAGTCAAATATTAAAGAAAAAAATATTTTTTTATGGATACAGTACTGAACTATTAAAGCTTTAGTTTATATCCTCAGTATGGACCTCCACCATCCTAACCCACTTGCATAGATGCTTTGGTCAAGGTACTCTCATAATGCCATTCCAAGTGACCAATTTTCATGAAGAGAAGAGATCAATGTGACATAGTTTATGCACAAGCAGTCAGCTGTTGATGTTTAACATAGCGCAATAGCCTTAACACTGTAGATGGGGTTACACCAGCAATCCGGCTCGCTGCAGCAATCTGAAAAAGAAGTAAAAACTGCAATCATTACATCTTGAAGCATGTATTAGTATGTTAAATTTAATATGGAAGTGTTTTTGCTTGGAGATGGTGTGTTTACTAATGGGCTAAACTCCAGATTAGTAATATTTAAAACTAGTATTTTGTTATCTGTAGTTGAATACAGTAGTGTTGGCACAGAGTACAGTAGAGAAAAATGTAGTTCTTCATCAATCTCTCTGTCTAACTGGTGACTGAGATTAAATGGAGGCTATTGAGGTATGTGTGATGCTGAATAATAGAGTTTGTGGTGCAGTTAGTGCCCTAGATGTTGTGAAAGGTGCCACTCTTAGGATCAGTGCTGTTGCATATACAGTAGTGTCTCCAAATTTTAGGGTCAAAATTACACAGTTGGTAGAAGACCCTACACTAACTACAGTATTTGTAAATGAAGAATCAATGATTGGATATGAGTGTTTAATGTTTTATTTTCACAAATAACCTATACCTCATAGCAACATCAATATTTAGTTTGACAGGAGAGTATATTCACTCATTGCTAGAGACTATACTGTATACAGGGTCTTTCATATAAAGTAAGAACGGTGAGCGGTGGCTTTGTTATCCACTGCTGCAGTGGCCTTGGCCAAGCTTGTGGCGTGCCACGGCTTCCTGCTGTAGTATTGAAAGCGTGCACATAGTATATACTGTACTCGACCTTGCAATAAACATGCAGGTGTTCAGTCGCCAGTCTGAACCTCAGATGTTAACATGAGACAGTTATCATTACAACATCGTATTTTTGTATGTAAAACTTATTTTAAGTAAGAGTCGGCTCGGCGGGTACATGATGCATTTGTTCAGCAATTTCCTGATGAAGTGCCACCTTCACTAGCACAGATTCACGTAATTGTAAATAAGTTTGACACTGCTGACTCAGTGCTCAATAAAAAGCATAAAATTAAAAATCAGAAACATTACAGTGGCAGAACACACTTGCGTCAGCCAGAATGTGGTTACCAGATACAATGCCTGTATAACCCAGGAAGGACGACACTTCCAGCATCTTTTATAAGGTAATATTTCATACAGGATTGTACACAGGCTTAAAGCTGCAGGTCTCCGCAGCAGCGAATAACATAACTGCCGCTTGCCGTTCTTACTTTATATGAAAAACCCTGTACTATAGATAAAGGAAAGGAGCAGCACGGTGGCTTAGGATATCTTGCCCTCCCACCATCAATATTCTTCTATGACTTTGCTGTAAAACTAACCGAAATATACAAAGCATTTTGCTGCGAACCTTGCCTGCTTTGTCCATAAAGATTAAAAAATAAATATATAAACAGAATTCCAGGCTGTGAAAGCCTTAATCAACCAACATATATACAGAGCGGTGACCATTTTATGACACCTGAACTAAGGTTATGAATGTCTGCACATTAGTTCATCTCAAAATAATAATCTGTTTAGTCTCCTCTACCATCAGAATAATTTTGACCTGAAAGGTCAGAGACACTCTGTATAGAAGATACATGGGGTATGTCAAGCTGATCGGCACTGGTTTGTGCTAAATGTCAATGAGAAGATAATAGCAAGAAGCAGACACATTATTTCAAGTTGCAAAACAAAAGTAAAAAGTTTATTCGTATCCCATACCGTTTGTGGTCGAACAGCCATCAGTTTCTCTTGTTCTTCAAATGACAAGCATAAGGATTTTCTGGAAGAAAGAACAAAGGAGAGAGATTTAATTTAAGATCAGTCCTATAAAAGAAAGCAATTTACTTTCATATAAGTTGCTGTCACACAAAATCTGCACTCCATACAGTCTCAGAAAGAGACAACACACCACAAACTGCTAAAAACTGAAGAAATGGATAAATAAGAATTCACTTAGCCTTTTAACTGCTATGTATTTCCAAGTGAATAAATAACCCCGTGCTAAGTTATTTTCACGCATTTTAACCCCATTCTACATCAGGCCGTAAATCAATTTAACATATTCTCCCTGGTCCTGTTGGTTCTAATAATACATATTATATAATGACACTATTGCTACCTCAGAAGCAGTAGACCCCTTAAAACAACAATAACTACGGTACCTCGGGAGCTTGGGACAGCCGAAGTCTTCCAAAGTGCTATGATTATTTTCCTACGACACTACTGATCTCTACTTTTCTAACATCCAATGAGATATAGGCCCTGGGCGGTGTCTTTTATTTCACATACTCCTCCTTCTAATCATATTTTTCAATTCGTTTGTAAATTACATGTATCAGTACCGTAGTTAGTAAGTATCCGTTTCCCTATTCATTATTATCATTATCATTACGGGAAAATGACCTAAATATTACGTCCATTACACTGTGCTACTTATAACCCCCACCATCACCACCACCACAAAAAGTTTTTTTTCTTTCTGTTAGTTTAAATATCATGTGCCAGTTCTGTAGTAGTATTCATTATCATCCATAAAACAAATAAATCCACCGGGTGAAGCCGGGCACTACTGCTAGTATTGGGTATAATTTACACACATTACTCAAATAAGTTTCCTTCAGGGGTATACACAGAAGATAATTTGGTGGGTAAGGGGTAGCGGATTTGCCTAAAGGAATAGACTGTCTTATGTGGCGAGTAGCTCTAGGGCATCTCTCTATGGGTGACAAATCAGACTTGTAGGAAAATACGTATCCCCTAAGTCCCTTACTGAGTACGGTAGATGTTTTGAGGCACCACATTGAACTATTACACTATTTGGTCTGTTGTCAGCCATTCCAGCTCACAGAAGTCAAACATTGCCATCTCTTTGAACAAACTAATAGCGTGATTCACATCATAGAGAATAAATATGTAAAGTAGCTGCTTCTATGGACTAAGTCTACTTTCAAATGACATCGTCTCATACAGTGGAACTAAAAAGGAGCGCGCGTAGCGACGAAACATTTTGTCAGTAGCACTCCGAAGGTTAACCCTCCGTCGGGCAGGCGCGGATTCAAGGGGGGGGGGGGGTCACGCGGGTCATGACCCCCCCCCCCCCCCCCAAACTGAGACCAATTTTTTTTGCAAACTCAAAAAACGAAAACACAATTACCAGACAAATAAAACTTAACGAATTTTAACTGAAAAGCAGGTTTTTTTTTTCATTTTATTCAATACTGAAATATCTTTATTCGAATTATTATGTTCTGTTACAACTGTACATACTTACAACTTCAAACCTCTTATATAAAAACGATTATTTATACAACAAAATCAACTCGTCTACTTTCTTTAGCAAACCTTGTGATTGTCGAATCGAAGTTTATAGTGATGTCACGATGAATGTGCAGCAATGCACGGATAGGAATTTTGGGCTTTTTTCGCATCAAACATTTTTGCCAACGTCCAAATTGCAACCTTGGTTGGCAATTTGAGCTGTGACTTTCTCCCTTTGTCGGTACCAACTCGACTTGCCGAAACTGTAACGTACCTTGATACTTTTCTCGAAGCTCGATGTAAAAGTCGCAAAACACACCGTTGCAATTTGTACGAATATTTTTGGTTTGCTAAATGCATCAAATTTCTATCCATGAAGCTTGCAAAAAAATTGGCCTGGTTTTGTATGGTTGGTTATTTTGTGATTGCGTTTTTAGTGATACCATTTTTCTTAACAATTTCGACTCTCTGACCCCCCCCAAAGCCAAACTCTGGATCGATTCTCTGACCCCCCCCCCAAAACCAAACTCTAGATCCGCGCCTGCCGTCGGGCGCAATGCATCTGAGAGATGCACACGTTTTGTGTTCTTCTGCTGTTTCATAGTGGGGGGAGCAGAAAGCTTCACCGTCCATGTGTCTTACTAGCTCCCTTCTCCCCGCTAGGCAGTGTGCTGATAAGCAAGAATGGGTGAAGTTGTGTTCCATTGTTGACTGATTGCATCTCTCAGATGTATTGCGCCCTATTGTGTTACAGTCCAATCCGAGTGCGGTGCGAAGATTTCATAGAAATTTGTCAAGCTAGGAGTCCCAATTAGACTTCTCAAACCCAGCAGTTATTGCTGAAGTTCAGCAGTTGTTACTGACGGAAATATAGAAGATTAATCTAATGTAATTTTTTTTTTCAGGATTAGGGAATAACCCATCTCATTTGGGTAGAATCGTGTTGTCCGACTGAAAAGCATCAAACTTTCACTTAGTGTCATAAATACCATAATTGTTATTACAAATAGTCATCTTATGATTGGTTTTCACGTAATGTCTCTTACTTTTTGTAACTTTCAAATTACGGTACTGTGATTAAATGATCAGTGACATGTTTGTGTGTATTTCAATTTAAATTGTATTTAAACAATGCCTATAGTTGTTAAAAATAAATAAAATATTCAAAAACATCAAACTCAACAAAAATATAACAAAAACGAAAGAAATAACTTTCCAAAACAGCTGAATGTTCATCACAAATTTCTGCATCTTACAGATGCATTGCACCCGTTCGTGTATCGAAACACATTGCGCCTGACGGAGGGTTAATGGAGATTTTTCTGGGAGAGGGAATTAGCTGATTTTGCAAAATATTCATTAATCAATGAATTTGGGCAAAATATTCACCACTTGGTCTGTTATTTAGTGAAATATTCGCCACTGTGCTCATTTATTTTTACTGCCTTGAAACATTTTATACAATCATAAAGAATTTATTCTCCCTGGGCTCAACCTTGACACAACCTTTTTTTTCCTTTCACCCACCTTAACCCTCAACGAACAGTCGACAGAGCACATTTTTGGGTGTAACTCGCCCCGTCAATTCTTCCTCTAACCTAGAGATGTTTTAGACAAAATGTTTGTTTGTTTCTGGCATACTGTTCTACAATGTGAGTACCTGTCATGTTCTTGCTCTTGTAAGTCACTCTATTCTATTTTTCGTTTTCTTGCTTGATAATGCTGCCAGTATCCTGCCTATTAATTATGACAATTGTGTCTAATGATAGAGCAACCAAACTGTTAAAACTTACGCAGTGTAGTCTATGTGGCCAGGAATCAGGAGAGCCTCGTCCCTCTGTACTTCCTCTACCTCCTCCAGCTGCTCTGCAGTGGCTGCCTCATACATAGCTTCTATCTTCAACCGGTTACACAGGGACCTATCTTGTATTAGGTGACCATAAACATCAGGTAATGCTTTCGCGAGCTTTTCCACCGTCACCAGATCATTGGGGATGGCTAACATTTCAAATGCACTGAAACATACAGACGAGACTCCAAAACATACTTGCTTCGTAACATGATTTATTAAATAAACATGGCTTAGAATCAAATAGTAATTGAGGCATTCTAACCCCACAAATACATACTAGAAGTCAATACGGATATTACATATGTATGTGTATGTATGTATGTATGTCTACCCCTTATTATTCCCGTTTTCCAACGGGGTCGGGGATGAGATGCGATGGAAGTCTTTGTGGCGATGGTTTTTACGGCCGGATGCCCTTCCTGACGCCAACCTCATGAGAGGAGTTAATGAGAGATGAAATAAATGATGGTGAATGAAACTGGGCAAGGATGTGGAAGGAAGCGGCCGTGGCCTGTCAGATGGTACCGTCCCACCATTTGCCTGGTGTTGAAAATGGGAAACCACGGAAAACCATTTAAAGGACGGCCGACGGTGGGGCTTGAACCCACGCGTCTACCGAGTCAGCAGAGAGCTTGGCCCCATGACCTAATGCTGTGTTTTAGCCAGCGTAGCCACTACTGTCGACGGATATTACATAATTATGCATTAACTATTGATGCGAGCTGAAGAGTTGACTAGCAGGACGGTGGTGGGACAGGGAAGCAGCTTTCTCTATTTTTTCAGAAACTCGGGTATATACAGAAGCTTGTTAACGGAAGCGAGGGGTTAGGGATGAGAGGCGTGTTTTGGCCACATTCCTCGCATAACGCTTCTCTCTGGCTCACATCAATACCGGTAATAGGGTCAGTGTTTTTGCAATCTATGAAATGCTTTCACCACTGGCCAACTATCGAGTGACCCCCACTAGCAGTGCACTGGACCACACGTGATCATTTGGAATCTCTGCAAGTTCCTTTCCTTGTAGATGTATAATAATGGTTTTAGGAGTCACCAGAGTACTGGACTTTTGACTTGATAATAATAACCCCTGGCACAACAGCCCCATGAAGGGCCTAGGCCTACCAAGCGATAGCTGCCCCGCCATGTGGCCTGCAGATATTGGGGTGACGCGTGGTCAGCGCATCGGGTCCCCTCGGCCGTTAATCTTGGTTTTCGTGACCGGGGCGCTGCCTCACTGTCAGACAGCTACTCAATTGTCCTCACGAGGCTGAGTGCACCCCATTTCAGCCCTCACGTCAGTTTCTAAAATCCCTGACACAGCCGGGCCGTGTGAGATGCAGCCGCGCTGCCCCAACTCCACGTGGCCGGCCCTATTGACTTGAAGGGATTAGTAAACATACCAGTGAACATACATATGGTCTCCCATAAGTCCAACCCCTCGTCCACGTCGTGGAAGACGGGCAACGGCTCAAAGTAGGGGATTGCCTGTAGGGGAAAAGTACAGTAGGGACTTCGTGTGCCCTGGGACAGTTAAGGTAGCTGTGAAGGTCCTACAGGAACCCTGAAAAGTGACGGCTAACGGGCCTCTGGTGAAGCTACGATAGGCCCAGCAAGCCAGTAGTGGATAAGACTTTTGCTTTCAAGAAGGGAACAGGCCTCGGACAGGACGGATACAATGGACGACGACCTAGCTGTGTTCATGGACTAAGATTTGGAACTTTAAACATAAGAACGCTGACAGGGAAGGTGGAGGAGATAGTGGATATGACGGAAAGAAGGAAGTTGGATTTATTGGGATTGGCAGAAACAAAGTGGAAAGGGAAAGGAAGGAGAGAACTGAGGAAAGGCTACATACTGTACTGGAGTGGGAATTAAGAGGGAAAGAGGAATGGAGTGGGAGTAGTAGTACGAGATGGTTTAAAAGAAGAAGTGAAGAGAATAAGTGATAGGATGATGAAAGTGAAAGTAGCACTGAGGGGAGAGACCGTAGAAATAGTGCAAGTGTATGCTCCACAAGTAGGCTGCGCCTCTGAAGAGAAGGAGGAGTTTGAAGAGGAATTGCAGAAGCAGCTGGGAGGAAGGAATATGATTGTTATGGGAGATCTGAATGCCCATGTAGGAAGAGAAAGACAAGGGTATGAGAGTGTGCTTGTACCAGAGGGTTGGGGCAGAAGAAATGAAGAAGGAAAGAGACTGTTGGAATTCTGCCAAAGGAACAGCCTGCTAGTTGGGAACTCCTGGTTCAAGAAAAGAGAGAGCCACACAATCACATGGTACAGTGATGACTTGACCAGGAAGTCGGTGGTCGACTATATACTGTATGAGAAAGAATTAAATAAGAACATCACGGACATCAAGGTTATACCAACGGAGAACTTGGATAGCGACCATCGATTGCTGGTAATGAACCTGAGAGGGACTAAGGAGAAGAAAGGGACTGAGAACCAGGAAAGACGTATAAGGATATGGAAACTGAAAGATGGAGATAGAAGGGTCGAGTACATCAAAATGGTAAAGGAAGGAATTCCAACAGATGAAGAAAGAGGGGTGGAAGAGGAATGGGCTAGATTTAAGAAGACACTAGTAGGTGCAGCAGAAGCAGTATGTGGGAGGGCAAGTAGTAAGTAGAGGTGGAAGGAAACACCATGGTGGAATGAGAAGACAAAAGATATAGTAAGGGAAAAGAATAGAGCCTTTACGAGGTGGTATCAAAATAGGACGGTAGAGACAAGGGAAGAGTACCAGGAAAGAAAGAAGGAGGCAAAGAGAGTAGTGGCTGAGGAGAGAAGAAAGTGGATGGAAGAGTGGACAAAGATGATGGAGGATAGTGAAGGTACAAAAAAGATCCTGTATGGGATGGTAAAAAATAAGAGGAGGAAGGATCCTACGGATTATGTTAGAATGGTGAACAAAAGGGGACAAGAGATAGAAAATCGGGAAGAACTGAAGAAAATGTGGAAAGAATATTTTGAAGAACTTCTAAACCACGGCAAGGAGGAAGAAATCGGGGAAGAGGAAGATGGACTGCAAACAGAAAAGGACTTAACATGGAAAGAAGTGGAAGATGCAGTGAGGAAGATGAAAGGAGGGAAGGTACTGGGTGTGGATGAGTTGAGTGTGGAGATGGTGAGAGCAGCAGGAGAGGTGGAGATACAATGGCTGTACCGAGTGATGAAGACAGCATGGAAGGAAAGGAAGACCTCGGAGGACTGGAAAAAGGGAATAATTGTCCTGATCTTCAAGAAAGGTAGTAGAACAGAATGCAGAAACTATCGGGGAATAACACTGACGAGTCATTGTGCAAAGATGTTTGAGAAAGTTTTGGAAAGGAGAATTAGGACATGGATAGAAGGAGGGATGAGGGAAGAACAACATGGCTTCAGAGCAGGAAGGTCCACAGTGGATTTGATTTTTGCTGTAAGGCAGTTACAAGAACAGCACTATGAGTATGGAAAAGATCTACTGATGGCCTTCCTGGACATTGAGAAAGCATATGACAGTGTATGCAGAAACAAAGTATGGAAGTCCCTGGAGGATAGAGGAGTAGAAAAATGAACTATAAGGAGGATAAAGGAGATGTACAAGGGAAGCGTGACCTGTGTGAAAGTGGGAGGAGAGAGACCAGACTGGTTGGAACAGAGAAACGGCCTGAAACAAGGAAGTGCACTGTCACCGTTACTTTTCATTGTGGTGATGGATGACATAATGACCCGAGTGGCATAAGTAATTTGGGGAAGGAATGATGAAAGCAATGGTGTTTGCAGATGATTTGATGATTTGGGGAAACAAGGAGGAGGAGGTACAGGAACAGTTGGACACGAGGGAAGGAATAATACAAGGATATGGGATGAAATTTAGGATAAATAAGAGTGAAATGGTGATCACAACAAGGAAGAAGGAAAGAACCACAACGGGAATAACAATTGGTGGAAAACAGCTGAAGAAAGTGGAGAGTTTCAAGTATCTGGGAAGCCTGATACAAGATGATGGAAGAAACGAGAGAAATAAATGAGCGGGGGAGACAGGCAGAAGCATTCCGGAGGAGTGTGAGAAGCATGTTATGGAGCAAGGATGTCCCTCAGAACAGCAAAAAGATCATATATCGGACGTACTATGTCCCTATCCTGACGTATGCCTCGGAGACCTGGGTTATGAAAGGAAGGGAGAAGAGCGAAATACAGGCCAGTGAGATGAGGTTCTTGGAAGCAGTATTGGAGCTACAAAGATGGACAGAATAAGAAATGAGAGGACCAGAGAATTACAGGATGGTATAGAGAAATCTAGACTTAGATGGTATGGACATGTAAAACGAATGGAGAAGAAGAGGATACCCAGGAGGATAAACGAGACGAAGTGGGAACGAAAGAGACCGAGAGACAGGTGGCTGAAGGGGGTGGAAGAAAGCGTGAAGAAGAGAGAAGACTGGACAAGGGTGGAGGCTGAGAGATGGTGGGAAGACAGATGATGTTGGAGAGGCTTGTATTCCAAACAGACCCGGCCAGTGGCTGGAAACTGTGCAAGATGATGATGATGAGGACCAGTGAATATGAGTTAGTTACATTTTTAGCACCCTTAAATACCACGTAGATCACAGGGAGGGAGGGTAATTATGTAAAACCATATGGTGGTAGATAGCAATTTACTGTACGTGAATTGCTAAACAGTAAAGAAGATGTGCATTAAAATATTTGGTTTTGATTAACGTTTCTCTTAGGCTGATTTTGGAAGGTACTCGTAGCATAAGGAAACATAAGAGAACGTTCATGGCATTTGTAGAATTAGAAAAGGCTAAATTATTTGACATTTTGAAAATGATAGGAATAAAGTACAGGGATAGGAGGGTGGTATACAATCTATACAGAAACCAGACAGCAGTCATTCGAGCTGAAGGACATGAGAGAGAAGCTGGTATTCAGAAAGGTGTAAGGCAAGGCTGCAACTTAACACCCATACTTTTCAGTCTTTACATTGAACAAGCAATGCAGGAAATTAGAGAAAAATTTAAAGTGGGAGTGAAGATTCAAGGAGAAATAATTTCAACTCTGAGATTTGCCGATGACATCGTCATCTTGGCCTGAGGATTTAAATGAGTTTTTGAATGGTATGGACTCCGTCTTGAGGAAAGAAATCATGATGAAAATTAATAAATGTAAAACAAAAATATTGGAATGCAGCCGAAATAAATCAGAAACCTCTATGGACATGAAATTGGCAGGTGAAAAACTGAAGGAAGTAGAAGACTTCTGTTACTTAGGAAGCAAAATAACCAGTGATGGACGAAGCAAAGAGGATATAAAAAGTAGGTTGGCTCAGGCAAGGAAAGCATTTCTACAGGAAAGGAATCTGTTGACATCGAATGTAGATTTAGGTTTTAGGAAGTCATTTTAGAGAGCCTTTGTCTGGAGCATGGTGCTCTATGGAAGTGAAACTTGGACTAATGGTGCAGCAGAAAAGAGGAGAATTGAAGCGTTTGAAATGTGGTGTTACAAAAGAATGATGAAGATCAGATGGGTAGATAGGGTTACAAACGAAGAGGTATTAAGACGAGTGGGAGAGGAGAGATGTTTCTGGCGACTGAAAATGAAGAGAAGAGATAGGTTGGTAGGACACATACTAAGACACCCTGGAATAGCAAGCTTAGTTATGGAAGGAAGGGTCGAGGACAAGAACTGTAGGGGTAAACCAAGGTTAGAATATGTTAAACAGATTGCCTCAGATGTAGGGTGTGGTAGCTATGTAGAGATGAAACGATTAGCTCAGGACAGGGAGGCATGGAGAGCTGCATAACCAGTCAAAAGACTGAAGACTCAAACAACAACAGTCTTATTTATGTTTCTATCACACCCTCACTTGAAAGACTATAGCACTACCATGCAGTACAACTTACCTCTTGTATGCAGTAGTTTTTGATGACTGTAAATGCATTAACTTTCTCCACTGGGACAAGGATTTTGAAACCGATTTCAACCGTTGCAGTCCTTCATTGATTCCCTCTCTCATTTGCAACATTCGACTATATCTTTCAAATGAAACACAACCAATTTCATAGCCTAAAAACAAAACAAAAAATTCTTAAGTATGGATTTAGTTAGTAATTGTTGCTTTAAGGGGCAGCAAGGTCATCTGCCCACTTAATAAACATTAAATTATACAAATTTTGAATCGAGTTAAAAATTTAGATGTGGACACGTAAATAGGAAACGACCGAAAATTAATGAAACAAAAAATTAAATCAAACTAATAATTATAATAATAAACAAAAAGTTATGGAAAACAAAAATTCAGAACTCAAAAAAGAAGAAAGTCTTTGAGTAAATGTGCACTTGAAAATTTAGATCTGGCCCTAACCTACTCTCACTTATAAAGCGGATGACGAGATCAGCAGCCACCATGACATCGGCTAATATAAAATCGAGTGTCATCTGCAAACCAAGGTTTCTTCATAGATCAGCAAGATCCACACACTCGGTTAAAATGTGGGCCACGATGAATACGGCTCCACAGGTACATAGTGGAGGGTCTTCCCTTCTCATTAAATATGAGTGGGTGGATCTTGCATGACCTATCCTCGACCTCATCATCATCATCATCATCGGCTTTAACTCGAATCCGAGTATAAATCTCCTTCCTTCAGTCCAGTTTGTGGATGTGTTCACGGTGACTAAAGAGTCCAATCCTGGCATAGAACAAGCGTCCACACAAGTCACGTAGTATTGCTGGAGGAGGACGTGGTTGGGCTGCTCAAAGTTTCCTAGCTTGACGCTTGGCCTCTTCAAGTGTGCGTCGATCCCTTTCAAACGTTTTTACAGTATCCGAGATGGTACGGCGCCAAGTTGAGCGGTCTTCAGCCAGCATGTCCCAGGTTTGTGAATCAAGACCTGTCAATTTCAGGGTCTGCTTAAATTGGTCCTTGTAGCACCATGAGGTCTGGTGCCATAGCATAACTCACCATATAGCATTTGACCAGGTAATCTCACATCATCCATCCGATGGACATGACCAATCCATCTAAATTGGTGACCTATTATGGATGATTCTATGCTGGTGATTTGAGCCTTTTCCAGAACAGCAATATTGGTAATGTGGTCTTCCCATTTAATCCTCAGGATTGATCGAAGTTTTTGTAGGTGGAAGCGCTCAAGCTTCCTAAGATCACGTCGGTAAAGGGTCCACGTTTCACAGCCATACAACAATGTAGAAATGACTACTGCTTTGTACACCATAAGCTTTGTACTCACGGACAGATCTTTATTCATGAAGACCCGGTGCGCTAATTGTCCATATGCTGCATGGGCTGCATCAATTCTCTTATCCACATCCTGCTCACAGGTACAGCTCACAGAAATGGTACTGCCCTGGTACGTCTACCTGCTCTAATGGCAAATTTGAGATGGAGATATTGAACTGAGGAAGAGGTGTGCCTGGTGAAGGTTGTGCCAAGACTTTAGTCTTATTGACATTTATGGTAAGACCAAAGCGATCATATGAACTTTTGCAACAATTAACTGACTCTTGCAGCTTTTCTGGTGTGAGAGTTGGTGCCGCAGCATCAGCTGCATACAACATATTAGTAACATTAGTGACCTGAGTTTTCCTCAAGGAGTGGAGATGAGTTAGGTTGAAAAGCCCTCCATCAAAACGATACTTGACCTCCACACCTGGGATGTTTGTGGGTGAATCATAAAGCATTGCAGCCAAGTACAGCGCAAAAAGCGTTGGAGCCAATACACATCCTTGTTTCAGTCCATCGGTAATAGGAAATTCATCGGACATCTTATTCTGATGGCAAACCTGACCTGTCATGTCATCATGGAGAGCCTTGATTAGATCTACAAAACACTGAGGGCAACCAAACCACTTCAGCACCGCCCACATGGCTGGTCTTGAAACCGAATCAAATGCCTTTTCCAAGTCATAAAAGACTAAGAAGAGTGGATTCTGTTGTTCTCTACATTTTTCTTGTAGCTGTCTCACACAGATAATCAAGTCAATTGTGCTTCTGGAAGCTCTAAATCCGCATTGTGACTCTGGGAGGATCTTCTCAGAGATAACCTTGAGGCGGTTAAGTAGAATTCTTGCAAGAATCTTCCCCACAATTGATAGCAGTGATATACCATGGTAGTTGCCACAAGCACTGCGATCACCCTTCTTAAAGATAGTGATGATAGTGGCATTCTTTATGTCTCCAGGTACCTTTCTTGATTCCCATATTCTGAGGATAAGGGTGAAAATCCTTGTTTAGAGGGAATGGCCTCCGGCTTGAATTAGTTCCAGAGGGATGTTTTCTGGGCCAGGTGCCTTTCTGGGTTTCAATTGGGGGAGAGCTGCACTGAAATCATGATAAGTAGGAGGTACTGCCAACCACAGTTTTCAGGTTGTTGTGGCACATCACAAAGGAAGTCTTCAGCAGCTGCTGATGGACGATTTAGGAGATTGGAGAAGTGCTCCTTCCAGCGTTCCAAGATTTCTTGACTATCAGTAAAGGTAGTAGAATTATCAGCGCTTTTCAGTGTACCTGATGAGGAGCGAGATGGTCCATATATTTCCTTGAGTACTGCATAGAAGTTCCTCAAGTCTCGAGCATCTGATAGTCTCTGCTGCCACCAAGTATTTTTAATCTGCATTATCTGCATCTGACATTTACCCTTGAGTTCCAGTAGTTTGTTTCTCTTTGTGTTGGAAGTTAGGTCTTGAAGATGGGTAAGATGGGCATTCCTTTTGACATTGATGAGAGACAGAATTTCTTCATTGTTGTCATCAAACCAGTCTCGTCTTTTCCGCACTATAAAACCAATGGTTTCCTCAGCTGACTGTGTGATAATCTTCTGTAGTGTGGCCCATTCTTCCTGAATATCTTTCGTTACTGGGTTTTCTGATAACTGGGTGACGATCCTGTTTCCAAAATGTTTATAGATGGATTCATCCTGAAGTTTGGATGTATTAAACTTCTTTCTTGGCAAATTATTGATGTTCCTAGATGGTTTAGGTCTGATGGATATCCTGAGCTTACATATAAGAAGTTCATGATCTGTCCAACAATCGTCTATATTCCTTGCTGTTCTGGTAATAAGAGTGTCCTCCTTATCACATTGCCAGGTAATGATATAATCAAGAATGTGCCAATGTTTGGAACGAGGATGCATCCAGTTGGTTTTGAAGCGGTTAGGTAGCCGGAACTGTGTGTTGGTAATGAAAAGTTCGTTTAGCGGCTTCGGTGGCGTAGTCGGTAGCATGCTGAGCTTCTATGCCCCAGATAGCGGGTTCAAACCCGGCCGAAGCCGTCGGATTTTTTAAGAGCGTTAAAAATCCCTCAGTATGCCTTCCTTCGGAGGGGAAGTAAAGCCGGCGGTCCCATGTCATAGATTTATGGCATGTTAAAGAACCTTCCACTAATTGCACCTGTGTGAAGCTAAATTGGATAGGTTAAGAATGTAAACAACGCTCTTAGGTTTCTACATTAGTTGCCAAGAGCCGACTGCGGTGGCGTCTAGGCTAAGTTCTGAATTTGGCCTAGTAGTCGTTGACGGTGGCGCTTGGCGGCAAAAGTAGGAACTATTTGAAAAATTCTAAGTTGCAGTACTTAAATTAAAAAACAGATAACACACACTAATACAGTCATCACAATTAACAACGGTTATCAGACAGATTCTACACACACCCAAAGTACACGGGGCTACATGACCGCGTTGTCGCAGCCCCTAAACTTAAGAACCAACCAAAAAGTTCGTGTTCTGCACAAAGACCAAGAAACAACAGTCCATTGGGATTACATTTTCCAAGTCCCTGTTTGCCCATCACATTATTCCATAGCCTGTGATCTTTCCCAACTCTGGCATTGAAATCACCGAGGAGCAAGAGTTTATCTGCAGATGGTACCTTGGAGATGATTTCACTTAGCTGATCATAGAATTGGGCCTTTACTTTATCATCAGAATCTAAGGTAGGAGAATAGGCAGAGATGAGTGTCATAAAGGAACCTCCTGAGAGTGGTATGCGGAGAGTCATGAGCCTTTCGCTGATTGCAATGGGCGTAAGTTGGTGATAATTTACCAGTTTGGTCTTCACAGCGAAGCCCACACCATGAATACGAAATTCACCCTCCTCTTTTCCTTTCCACAAGATCCTCGACCTTCTACAAATATGAAGAACAAGTTTTTTTTCTTTTGATTCATTTAGAGCATACGTGGGCAATGAGAGAGCGCAGCTCCTGGAGCCAACTGCATGAGCGCGAGCG
Organism: Meconema thalassinum; assembly: GCA_946902985.2. Classification (NCBI taxonomy): domain Eukaryota; kingdom Metazoa; phylum Arthropoda; class Insecta; order Orthoptera; family Tettigoniidae; genus Meconema; species Meconema thalassinum. Next base: position 152,627,360 of record OX336396.1, read on the forward strand.
GAGCCAAGGAGCCGGGACCAGCTGACTGCTCGCTAATAGTTCGTGCTGGAACGACTAGATGGCAATATACGCAGTCAAGGCACAAGCATAGGTATAGCATTGTACCGGGCTGGGTAGGCCTATACTATGTGTACGGCTGTACGATAAATATGAATCACGAACAAGCTTAGCACTTTTTTATGAACAGTTTTCGCAAACAGATTTCCCAAACATGCACAAAATGACTGCCAAACTTCTATCAATGTTTGGTTCAACATAAATCTGTGTTAGAAACTGTTCTCTCTAATGAAGATAAATAAATCTCCACGAAGAGCTCTAACTGATGCACATCTCACTGCCGTTCTTCGAATTCCAAGTGCAAGATCGATCGCTCCAAATGTAACCCGTCTGCTTCAGCGAAAGGATACGCATACCTCCTTCATCATCTGCAGAATGACAGTTCAGATATGTAAGAACACATAGGCCTATGTTTTGTTTATAGTGACTGATATTTATTCATGTATTTATTTCTGTACTCCTAGAGCAAGTTTTCGTTCCTTGTGTTCCAAACAAGTTGTAGTTTCAGGACTATCGGTAGTGGGCAAAGGAGTGTGTAATTATCAGCTGTCAAAGTAATTATTTATGTTTCCTACACTGAACCTAATAACAGGAATATAACTAAGCGTATGTACGTAGCACCATAATCTAATCATCTAATGCACAACAAACAGGGCACAAGTATAAAGCTGTTGTGATACGCCGCTTGTAACGGGAAGCTGTGCAAGCAGCTACAAGGTTAACTCCGGTGAGAGCGCATACTCGGCGGGAGCGCTGCTCAATGAGCGGAATTGTGCCCACCTCTGATTTAGAGTTTTGGACATCGTGGTCGTATATCGCCTTGTACTTGGCTGTATGTTCAATCAGTCTACTAACCTGTGTCATTGTGATGACTGAACTAGTGCGTGCAATCTGTAACTGGGGATGGATTGGGTAAGAAGCGGCCATAGCCTTAAGTTATCTACCATACCATGCACCTTTCCTCAGTTCTGCCTTACAAGACTTGTGAGTATACCCCATTCCGGCTCTTGGACCATATTCAAATTTCTTAGCAGAGGTGGGAATTGAACCTGTTGAACATTATTTTCTAAGGTTTAAGTCATTGAGAATTGACAGTACAGTAAACCCTTGATTTAGCTTACCTCGATTAAACAGACTTCGGATTTAACACACAGAATTAGACCAACCATTGTTTTTCCGTCACATTGCAGTGGCTTTTGCTGATGACATCATGATTTGGGGTGAAACAGAAGAGGAAGTACAGACCAGACTCAATGTATGGAAATCCCAGTTCCAGGAATATAACCTCAACAACGGCTAGACCAAGACAGTGGTGATGGCAGTCAACAGAGATGGGCGTCCAGCAAGTGTTAAACTAGGAGATCACCAGCTGGAGTGTTGTGGACAGTTTTTCTTACCTTGGCAGTGTAATCTCCAGTGATAATTTGGTCAGTAAAGAAATTACCAACAGAGTGCAAAAGGGATCAGAATTCTACCAACAAGTAATAACACTTCTATGGGATGATATGATTCCAAAACCAGCCAAACTGGTGATGTTTAACAGCTACTTCATACCAATATTGACCTATGGTATTGAAGCATGCACCCTTACAAAGAGAGATGCATCAAGACTGCAAGCATCAGAGAAGAAATTTCTTAGATCCACCATCCAGAAGACCAAAATGGACAAGTTAAAGAACGAGGAGGTGAGGAAACAAGCTGGAATAAAGACATCCCTATTATTGTTTTTTCCTTACATTCAGTACTAATTATGTCAATCATTTCAGATACCGTACGGCAGAAGACTATCTTAATCCATAAAAGACAAGTTGCCAAATGCATAAAATTTTAAAACAAGAATTTGTAACATGTAGCTATTGACGTCCAACCTATCTTCAGCCACAAAGACAGTACAGGATATGCAGCAAGTTCTTACAGCACGCCACTCATAGACTTCAAAATATGTGCCCAGTGTTTCACAGCGTCAAATGACATTTTGAAGAACAAGTGAAAACATGTTCCTGAAGACAGTAAAACATGCATGTTATTTTTAGATTTTAGACTCTTAGATGTTTTTGCAGTGTTTTTATTTATTTATTGTGTGTGTGCAGTTTGTGTTTATCGATGTTTTTGTGATTTGATGGGCTCCATGTGTGATTTTATGGGCTGAAGAAGGGTCCAGAAAGATTGGGACCTGAAACATGTACCCTTGAAATATTAAAAAAAAAAAAGTATAGTATTGACTAGGCAGAAATTGTAAGTTTTAATTTTAATGATTACTGTCAATACGGAACCTGAAATGTATAATATCTCGAATAATCACAAGGCTAGCCAAGCCAACAGGTTGAAGTTCAGATGTAAAGATCTTAAAATAAAACTAGCCAACATCATAAAGGACATCGATTTTCTTAAAAAATGCAAAAGACACAGAGTAGTACCACAACACTTGAAGGGTTATCAAAGGAAAGGACGAAAAAACCCATACGAAACTCACACACAATTTCTAGTTAATGACAAGATTCTCAAACGCGAAATAAAATTCTTATACATGAAGAAGACCAACGTGAGCAATACTTTATACCGTATTCATTTAGAAGCAGCCAATTCCATTAATAAAAAAGAATGGGACAAGTATCAAATTACCGTATGTCAGATGGTACACTCTTGCGTCATTAAAAAAGTCAACACTTTAGATAATAAATTACAAAGGCTATTAAGTACCAAAGAGAGTTCCATGAATTCGAACAAATCCACAGAAAGTATTGACCACGTTTTTCAGAGCCCCGTGAAAAATTTGACCAATGTCAGTCTCGACCAAAACGAACTGGAGTTACTCCGGAAAGGTCCCAAGCATAATTGGGAACGAAACCATAATAATGACGATCTAATTAACCTTGTAGCAGAAACTGAAGTAGCCATTCGAAAACTCCCAGCCGAAGAACAGAACGCGGCCAGATTCGAAACCAATAAGAAAATCAAGAAAATAGTCAACGCAAAGAAAATAAAACCAAAAAACAGTCATAAAAGTATGCTGAAGTCCAAAGCCCTCATCAATAAAATTAACACTAACAACATCATAGTAACAAAAGCTGACAAAGGTAACACCACGGTACTGATTAGCAAAGATGACTATGTTAATAAAACCAACGATTTTATAAATGCCAATAGATTCACTGAAATCAAAAAGGACCCAACCAGTTCCATTCAGAAGCAACTCAAACAGCTATTAAAAAATACCATTTTTATCATAGAAGAAAGTCAGAATGACAGACTCATTAATATGAATCCCGGCCTACCCACATTGAGAGCGTTACCCAAAATACACAAACCAGGCACCCCAATTAGACCAATCGTTAATTTTAGAAACAGTTCGACTTATAAACTGGCTAAATTTGCACAGCAATATCTGAATATATTTTACAGATTAGAAGCCAATTCATCATTTAAGAACACCATGCATTTTTGTGAAAAAACGATAGATTTAAAACTCAACGACAACAACACTATGCATTCTGTTGACGTCAAAGATACGTACACCAATATCCCGGTTAAGAAAACAATAGAAATTATCCATAATAAATTGATTAACGACAGCGATCTTTCTAAAGTAGAAATAGAAGAGCTCATAGCAATTATAAAATTCGTTACTAGTAACAACGTGTTTACCTTTAATGGGAAAATCTATAAGCAATTAGAAGGTCTCGCTATGGGATCCCCTCTTTCAGGCATTATGGCCAACATATATTTGGACCACATGGAGCAGGAAAAAATTATTAATAAAATCAAAGGCATTGAGTTCTGGGGCAGGTATGTGGACGATGTTTTCCTAATCATAAACAACCAAGTACAAGAGATAGATCAGGTAATGGACATTTTGAATAGCATCGATAATAACATTAAATTTACTTTAGAGTCAGAACGAGATAACAAAATCAATTATTTAGACTTAACGGTTATTAAAAAAGATAACCGGTTACAGTACAACATTTACAGGAAGCCTTCACAGACAAACGTGATCATACGTCAGGATTCTAACCACCTGGGCAACCACAAAAATGCGACTTTTATAAGCCTCATTAACAGAGCCTTACGACTACCATTGTCGGATAATGATTTGAAAGAAGAAATCAAAATAATACATCAAATAGCCAAAGTCAATGGATATAGTCGCAAATATGTCAATAATTTGTTTCATAAATTGAAAAACAAACCTGTTACTAAATTAACAAAAGATAATTCCGCCAAGAAAAATCTAGCCACTTTAACTTTTATAGATCGAAGTATTTATACAGTAACTAATGTCTTAAAGAAATACAATATAAATGTAGCCTACAAAACCAATAACTCAAATTTTAAAAAATTCTTCAATTCTAGTAAAGTCAACGTCACGAATAAACATACGAAATCCGGCGTTTATGAGCTCAATTGTAACCAGTGCAATGCTACATACACAGGCCAAACCGGAAGAAGCTTCCGTATTCGTTATAATGAACATGTTTCTGCCATTAAACGCAGAAAATTTTCAGCAATGGCGACACATATGGAGGAATCCGGTCATAAGTTCACGACCATAGACAATGACATGAACATCTTACATTACGTCAATAAGGGCAGCTTGATGAATGTCTTAGAAGCAATTCACATAAATACATCTCCGAGATCAAATTGTTCTAATAATTTGAATGACATTAATTATGAGACAAACATATTATTCGATATGATAGCAGATCATTTAAATATCAAAACGCATAAACCGCCATAGGTCACAATGCCTATCTTTTCTTTCAATAAGCCCCATCCTTCCCCCCCCTCCCCCCATTCTCCAACCACTAACTCATCTAAACCGCTTTGCCCATTCTCGACCGCCTCCCCCACCCCTCCAAGCCGAGCCGAGCAGTTTGTTTACTCCTTAATACACGTCAGGCACACGCACTCAGTACTAGTAAGTTGCTCTAGCCAAGCGGAGCTTGACCTCCACTTGTCGCCGCGGGGCTGTTTTCGTCTGACTTCGGTAAGTTTTTACGTTTTCTTAAATTCATACGACCAAATTTCTTCTTTCTTGTTCTAGTAAGCTGGGCTATAAGTAAGATGCATTGTTATTAACTCGCACCGTTTGTCTTCCTCAGGATTCAAATGTAGCTACACGCCAACCAAACTTCTCTGACATTTTCCGTAAGTTTTATGCAATCCGTTTTCGAGCCGTCTTACGTAATTGTTTTTTTCCTTACATTCAGTACTAATTATGTCAATCATTTCAGATACCGTACGGCAGAAGACTATCTTAATCCATAAAAGACAAGTTGCCAAATGCATAAAATTTTAAAACAAGAATTTGTAACATGTAGCTATTGACGTCCAACCCATCTTCAGCCACAAAAACAGTACAGGATATGCAGCAAGTTCTTACAGCACGCCACTCATAGACTTCAAAATATGTGCCCAGTGTTTCACAGCGTCAAATGACATTTTGAAGAACAAGTGAAAACATGTTCCTGAAGACAGTAAAACATGCATGTTATTTTTAGAATTTAGACTCTTAGATGTTTTTGCAGTGTTTTTATCTATTTATTGTGTGTGTGCAGTTTGTGTTTATCGATGTTTTTGTGATTTGATGGGCTCCATGTGTGATTTTATGGGCTGAAGAAGGGTCCAGAAAGATTGGGACCTGAAACATGTACCCTTGAAATATTAAAAAAAAAATAAAAAAAATATAAAAAAAAAAAAAGTATAGTGTTGACTAGCCGGAAATTGTAAGTTTTAATTTTAATGATTACTGTCAATACGGAACCTGAAATGTATAATATCTCGAACATCCCTATTAGACCAAATCAGCACATCTAGACTACGGTGGTACGGGCATGTGATGAGGATGGAGCCTACAAGATCAGCCAGAATAAATTTGGAAAGACAGATGGATGGAAGAAGACCTGTAAGAAGACCTAGAAACCGATGGATGGACATGATCAAGGTTGATCTAGCGACCAGAGGATGGACAGTGGATGATGTTCTCCATGACAAGTTGTATATGGACAGGTTGAAGTGGAAGAGGCTCATAAACAGTACCCGGGAAACTGGAACTGTACAATAATGATGATGATGATGGTTGATGTAACGTCTATCATATAAAAAATATTACAAAACGAAGAGAAATCAACGGGAAATGCAAAATATAGGCTACATCATATTACAGTAAAATGAAAAATATTTTTGAAAATGTATTTTGTTATCATTTTTATACTGGTGATGGATGATATACTAAAGGCAACATAGGAAGTTTACACAAGTACAAGAATGAATATAATCCTATCTGCTGATGATGTTCTTATTTGGGGAGAGAATGAGAATGTCGTCCGAGAACAGCTGGATGTACTGAAGGAAAATAGTTAGAAATGGGAAAAGCAAATCAGTGTAGAGAAAAGTAGGACAATGGTGATGACAAGAGGAAAGAAAGAAGGAAAAGGGAATGTTAAAATTGGAGATGTAGATCTGGAAGTAGCAAAATATTTAGGAAGTGAATTGATGGAAAATGCAAGTTTGGATATAAAGATCAACAAGATAATGCAATGTGGGAGTGTTTTCTATCATCAGTTTCGGAATTTTAATATGGGATAAAGACATACCACTGAAGGCTAAAGAAGTGATGTACAAGACCTATTACTCACCAATAATGACGTATGGTGGAGCAGAAACTTGGCCGATGACCAGGAGAGATGAAAGTAGAATATAGGCAGCCGAAATGAAATTCTTGAGGAGTATGGTACAGAAGACTACAAGAGATAGAGTGAGGAATGAAGACATTCGAAAGGAAGTGAATGTACAGAAGCTGAATGATAAGCTGGAGCAGAACAGAAGGAGATGGTATGGACATGTGAAAAGGGTGAATGATGAAAGAATGCCGAAACAAGTGATGACTGAAAAGAGAGGACGACGAAGACCTACAGTACGGTGGATGGATTTGGTGAAGGACAGTGTGAGAGAACGACACCTAGAGTGGAGTTTAGTGGTTGAGAAAGGATGGTGGACAGACAGAGCAAAGTGGAGGGGTGTCATATTTGCTACGATCTGGATTAGGCTGGAAAACGGAAATTGATGATGATGATTTTGTAATCATCATGGTCAAGTGCGGGAAGAAATTAGTGGTGACACGGTATAAACCAATATACACATATCCTTGCTGCTCCTACTGTAAAAGGAATAAATAAAACCGTATAGATCATTTCTGAATTGAAACTAAGAAATAATTTTCCAAAAACATTGTTTTATCGGCCATAATCGTGGATGCAAGAACAACAAACAGCCACATCTATCTAATTGATTGTCTCGCGGATGATACAATCTATATATATAAAGCACAAAGTTTGTCTGTTTGTCTGTCTGTTATGTATACAAATCTACACCGTTTCACTGATCTGAACCAAAATTTGTATACTTACCCTTTGGAACCCTGCGAGTAACACTGGCCACTTAAAATTTCGGACAGACCACCCCATGCCCTGCATTTAGGTCCTTTGGTCCAAATCTACACCGTTTCACCGATCAGAACCAAAATTCGTATTCTTACCCTTTGGTATCCTGCGAGTAACAAATGTCTACTTGAAATTGCGGACAGACCTCTCCATTCCCTGCATTTAGGCCCTTTGGCACAAATCTACACCGTTTCACCGATCTGAACCAAAATTCGTATACTTACCCTTTGGTACCCTGCGAGTAACACTGTCTGCTTGAAATTGCAGACAGACCCACTCCATTCCCTGCATTTAGGCCCTTTGGCACAAATCTACACCGTTTCACCGATCTGAACCAAAATTAGTATACTTACCCTTTGGAACCCTGAGAGTAACAATGTCTACTTGAAATTGCAGACAGACCTCTCCATTCCCTGCATTTCGGCCCTTTGGCCAAAATCTACACCGTTTCACCGATCTCAACCAAAATTTGTATATTTACCCTTTGGAACACTGGGACTAACACTGTCTGCTTGAAATTGCGGAGAGGCTACTCCATCCCCTGCCTTTAGGCCCTTTGGCACAAATCTACACCGTTTCACCGATCTGAACCATGATTTGTATACATACCCTTTGGAACCCTGCGAGTAACACTGTCCACTTACAAATTCAAACAGACCACCCCATTCCCTGCATTTAGGCCCTTTGGCACAAATCTACACAGTTTCACAGATCCGAACCAAAGTTTACATACTGACCCTTTCGAACCCAATGAGTAACACTGTCCACTTGAAATTTCTGACATACCACTCTATTCTTTGCAGTTACCTCAGGAATCCCTCGGGGTTGCCAGCTTCCTAACTCACCAGCTATGAGCCCTTGAGGGGGAAGTGGTGGGGCTACACACACCCTGCCTCTTTGAGGGCCTTGAGCAGAAGACAGGAGATATTATGAAAAGGAAAAGAAGGCAGACCCCTCGAAGAATGAGGGTATGAGGAAAGATGAGACAATGGCCAATTAAGGCGGGAAATTGAAAGACTCCCTAGCCCTCAGATACCCTAATACAGTCGGGGTCGGAAGAGAACAAGAGTTGATCAAGGGAGGCCGACAGGAAAGGGAAATGAAAGGAGCCTGGCACCAGGAAGTAGAAGCGATGCCAGACTCAGCTGGGGTCCCGTGGTCGCTAACCCAGGTCCCACAAGTTGTGAGACCCTGGGGGAGGGGGGGGGCAGTTGTGAGAATAGCTTGCTGATTCATCGCGAGGTGACATGAGAGGACTTTCCAGAGCCCGTCGTGCTATTTGCTGTCTATGCTGATGCCAGCACAGGGCCGTTGCTCAAGCCACTGTGGTGTTGCGAAAGAGTGAGTGATTCCTCGGCCAATCTAAATGGGACGGGGAACCCCGAAGTGTCATCATATTTCGTCATCATCTGCGATCATCTCAGGTTCGTGCAGCATGGACCCATATTCTTTGCCGAGCAGTACGCCATAATCTCTTTCACTAAACGCATCGAGTACAGGCCTAAGCCAGAAAATAAGGTTGAGACTTTGGAAGATATCGAAGCTAGACATCTGAACTACCTATATCAGTTTTAAAATTACACCATGTTCGTTTAGTAGTCATTTTTTCATTACCTTATTATTATCATCATAAGTGCAAATGACCTAGATGTTATGCGCATCATACCACTAATCACCGGCGCATAAAGTCTTTCTCGACTGTGATTTTTTAAATATTTATTTTTATTACAGTACATTGTGTACATTATAAGTTGAAGTGTCAATTCAATACTTGTAGTAGTTTCCCCTATCATCCTCATCATACGGGCAAATGACCTAGATGTTATGCCAATTACACCATTAATCACCAGACACAGTAAGTCTTCCTCGCCTGTGAATTTTGAAATATGTATTTCTATTATGGTAGTTTTTAAGTTCGACGTGTCAATTCAACAGTAGTTTTCATTATCATCCTTATCAAAAGGGCAAATGACCTAGATATTACGCCCTCATTGTCTTTTGTGGCAAATGACCTAGATTTTAAGTCCATTATATTTCTAAGGAGACTTTGAGACATTATCATCTTTCCACCGGGTGAAGGCGGGTACTACTGCTAGTCATTCTATAAATCACAAATATTGATTATTCATCAGTAGAACGTCGATATTTTTATCGCTCCAGAGCTGCCCATTTGAGGAAGCGCATCTCAAGACGCGGGCAGAGAATTTTGTAAGATGAATCACATTAAGATAGTTTATTGGCTTTCACGGCCAGTGAATTAAAACTCAGCAATTTTTCTATGTTTATGCCGCGAATAGTGTGTGGTTTCGCTATGATCACTAAGCTGGCTCATCAGCGGGCTCTTGGTGTCCGTGCCCGGACATTGTTTTTAAAGAATTGTTAAAAGCATTTCTAATAAAGTTCTCATTTCTAAATTTGCGATTTAACAGACGAACTTCCGTCCCATTTAGTTTGCTAAATCGAGGGTTCATTCTTTTTTCTTTTATGACCGCTTAGGATCACTGTAGTCAGTTCATCGTTCAGATCTTCTTTGAAGACGTTTTGATGGTCGTGCCCTTTCCTCGGTTGAAAATGTGCGTGTTGTGGGCTTGTTTCTTGTAAGGGTAAAGCAGGTTTACTATATATTGATAAACTTAACAATCAGTTCTGAAATAATATATTATCCCTAATATTAGCCTGCTCAAATACAGCAACAATCAAAGATTATTCCCACAAGACACTTTTATTTTGCACAACTGAGCAAATTGCTTAACGTACCCTTCTCCGTGAGTCGAACATCTGCATTATCTGGCCTGAGAGAGAGTCTGAATTCAGCCCTGCTGGTGAACATACGATATGGCTCATTTGTTCCCTGTGTGGTGAGGTCATCAATTAACACACCAATGTAGCCCTCTGTGCGGTTTATTAGAAATCCAGATTTACCCTGGACCTGAAAAATATAGAAAAAATACTAAACGTAAATCATCAAGTTACATTGTTCCCTCAAATATATCAGTTTGGCTTGTCAAGGCTGAACCATATCCACCAATAAACTTGTGAGTATGTCAGAAGAATAAAAACAAAAAGGTAGAAAAGGCAAATTCGAAATTTTTGATATAAGAGTTGCTGTTGATTCATTTTAGGGGCTTGGGTGTGTACTTGGTTGTGTGTGGAATTTGGCTGATAACTTGTCTAATGGCTGTATTAGTGTGTGTATTGTAATTCAGATGAGGAGTGGGAAGGAGACGGCCGTGGCCTCAAGTTAGGAACCATCCCTGCCTTCGGTGGTGGGAATCGAACCCGCCTGTTCTCAGTTTTGCATCAAGAAGTTGAGAGTGCCCCGTTCCAGCCCTCAGACGAGAATTAAATTTATTGGCAGAGTGATATAGGAAGGGGAACTCTCGCAGATAAGTGTAGGAAATCTGGGGACAAGGAAATGGTCACTCAAAAGTTTCAAGACACATTTTTGCACAATTTATTGTAGATAATTCTAAAAATATTTAGTTTTTGATAATGAAAGACTAGTTTTTGTTTATTAAAAAAATATTGTGATATATCCCCATGTCTCACCAGAGGTCACAAGGGCCGGTGGGTGGAGCAAAGGGGACAGTTCCAATGACGCCATAGGAGAGGCGAGCATAGCTGAGCGGAACAACAGAGAGGAGAACGAAGAACAGTACTAGCCCACGAATGGGACATTTGAAAGGAGTTGGAATCCCTTAGAATAGTTCACATGTAGGATGGAGAAGTTTCTTGAACCTGGACCATTTCCATGTATATTTGCCTGTATCTTTTCCGTAGCTTTACCAAATTTCTAAATTCCTTAAATATGTATATTATAACACTAGCAGTAGTGCCCGGCTTCGCCTGGTGGATTTATTTCTTTGTTTTATGATAGTAAATAAACAAAAGCAAATAAACCAACCAACAAGAAGAAAATAATGAAGTATCACGGTTATTTACTAATGAACCATTGAAAACGATCTTCACTCTATTTTTAAATTACGTACTTGCTAAGTACGTACTCAAGTACGGTAAGTTAAATAACGTCAAAGAAACTTTGTATAAGTCACGTCTGTAAGGTAGCGAGCTATCCAAGCGACTGGGACTGAGCCTAGCGGCATGGAAGCTTACACTGTTCATCTCTTCTTGGCAATGATTGGTTCTCGTCGGGCGGGCAGGGTAATGTGTCGCATGGCTCGTTCGGGCCACCACTGCAATAATCATAGACCTGATCCGAGTGTTGCAATGAACAAAAATCAATCTTTAAGGTTATTTGAGAGGTGTAGCCTAATGCTACATAGCCTAAACTATTCCTCTTTAATCTGGCTATCATATACAAAACAAAAAAAGAAAAAAGAATCCGACTGGTAGTTCCAGAGATTAGCGCGTTTAAACACACAAACAAACAAAAAAAAACTCTTCAGCTTTATTATATTAGTATAGATTTAGTTTTAGTTTTATATCTTATTAGTCATTAAGTATTATTTATGTTTTAAGGTGCTGTATAGTTACAGTGAAACCCCTTTAAGCCCAAGGTTAGTAGAAGAGAGGTTGGCTCGTAACTTGCCTTCTGCTGGCAGTAGGGAGGGGGTAACGCGTCATTGGGCCTGCGAGAGGCACCCCAGTCTCCATTTACAGAGTGGACAGAAGATACTACGTGATTTATTTACTTGTTTGTTAATACAGTATTTATTTTGTTCCAGATATGAATTGTGTCACGTGGTGTATTATACATTAATAAACAGGTGAATATTATGTAAATTAATTACTATGGAATCTATCTTTGCATATTCTAGCCCATGGGTAAGTTGTTTCTTTAAGTTGGGGTTTCTTTTCTTTCAGTTGTTTAAGATGCCGGGAAAAATTTGCAGTGTTGCAATCTGCAAAAGTAATTCGGAAATTGTTAAGAAAACGGGAGAAAAATATCTTTCTTCAGATTTCCAAAGGATGCTAATCGTAGGAAAACGTGGGTGCAAAAATGCCATAGGAAAGATAAATTCGATCCAAATAAAAAACGGATTTGCAGCAAACATTTCATACCAAGTAATTTTGAACACGAAATTCGAGCTCGACTGACACATACTCACCCTAGATTATTAAAAAATACGTCAATACCTTCTTTAAATTTACTGCCTCAAACATAGAGCCAAGAAACAACTTCATGTACAGAACGCTCCCAGAAAAAAGAAAACAAACAATTACTGAACGAAATATTGGATTTGACATTTTTCAGTGACAATGATGCCGTCGTTAATGACGTCAATGTCAATGATACTGACACAAAATATGACGATCTTCTCATTAAATACAACGCATTACTTGAAGGGACCAAAAAACTGAAGGAAAACATGCAACACTTAGAGACTAGAGCAAACTGTTTGCAATCAAGAAACGTGGAATTAGAGAATTCAATTCAGCAGTATGAATGTGATTTTGACAAGAAAGTTAAAGATACGTTTAAAGATTTATTGACACCAAATCAAGTCGACATTGTTAGGAAACAGAAAACAAAGGCAAGATGGACAAACGATATTTAAGCTTCCGAGCATACAAGTATACCAGAGTCACACTGAAATATCCATTACCTGGATTATCAACTTTGAAGCGCTGGGCAGGCAATGATGAATTACGAAACGGTTCATTGAAAAACGTAATAGAAGTAATGAAAATTAGTGGACGGAAGAAGAATGGTCGAGAGAGAGTCCCTGTTCTTTCTTTCGACGAAATGAAAGTGTCATCACTCTATGAATATGATGCTAAAGCAGACGAAGTCATGGGCCTACATGCATACATGCAAGTTGTAATGGCAAGAGGGTTATTTCAGAACTGGAAGCAACCTGTGTACACTAATTTCGACAAGAAAACGTCGAAAGACATTATAAATGAAGAGGTTATATCACTACATAATATAGAATACGATGTCGTTTCGGTCTGTAGCGGGGGGAATATGGCACTGTGGAAAGAACTCGGTATTACCATTGAAACTACACACTACGTGCATCCGATGACAGGAAAAAATCTACTTTTTCGCAGACGCACCTCACCTGCTTCAATTAATTCGTAATGTGGTTGGCGAAAGTGAGAATGAAATTCCGCGGGATCATCTTGGTGCTGTTATCAGTGACCGGAAATGAAGACGAACGTGCAAGCACCAATGGACAGCAATGACAGAATTATAAATAATAATGCAGTGCTTAGTGAAGCAATGGGGAAAGGTGGATCTGCGCCTGTTGGAGATATAGTCGGCTGTGAATATGTTTGTATATATCAGTTTTATTATGTTGAAGGAGGTGTATAATTAAATTAGTCATGTAATTAAGCGTTAAGCATCATCTATTATTCACAACAATTCATTAGTTGACACTCTGAAATGGCTGATGCACTTAAAAATATTATTTACTGAGCTCGTAATGCGCTACGGACTAACGACTGATTCAAACACAGCAGGCCCGTGACGTATTCCCGTGCGCTCTCCCATTGGCCGCGAGTTGTGAGCCAACCTGTATTCTACAAACCTTGCTTTAAGCCGACCCCCAAAATATTCCTTTAAAATTGGTCTTCTGGAGGGATGGTCTTTCTAAAGATGTTTGACTAGGCACAGTATCACCTTGAACATCTGAATATGGTACAATCAACAGAAATTGCATTGATAATATAGATGTTCAGGTAAGATAATTAATACTGTAAATAACAAATGATCAGAGATAATACAAACTGTACCTATTTAATTATCCTTCAAATACTGAAATAGAGAGCATTGTAGTGTACCGTATTTACAGATCGAAGACTGCACCAAATTTCTTACACGTCGATTCACAATTGAAGAGATCGTTTCCAAAACTCACTAAGTCAGTTTTGGACGAAATTGAGAAATCCGTTGGATCTTGTTCGTAAGGTGTAGACCTATGTATGTATGCTGCAGAGCTTCAACAATCGGTCAATTGCTTTAGCACTGCGTGTGATCTCTTTGGTCTCACCATCAATGCAAAGAAAACAAAGGTGCTTGCACAACCTGCCCCAAGATTACCTCTTCCTGAGTTCAATATCTCCATCTTAGACTCAACACTGGAGCAGGTTGATCATTTTTCATATCTTGGTGGCATCTTGTCTAAAAGGTGCACTTGCGAACAGGATGTTGACAAAAGAATTGGGGCTGCCCATGCAGCATTTGGCCGTTTAATGCACAGAGTCTTCATGAATAAAGACCTAAAGATGCATACCAAACTCATGGTGTACAAAGCTGTTGTCATCTCAACGCTACTGTATGGCTGTGAAACTTGGACACTCTATCGCCATGATATCAAGAAACTTGAGCGTTTCCACCAACAAAAGATGAGATACATCTTGAACATCAAGTGGGAGGACTACGTGACCAACACTGCAGTTCTCGAGAGAGCGCATCTCGATAGCATTGAGACAACTATCATCGCTCATCAACTGAGATGGTTAGGCCATGTTCACCGTATGATTGATACCAGGCTTCCACGTCAATTCCTTTATGGTGAACTTTTCTCCGGCACTAGACCTCATGGGGCCCCTCTGAAGCGTTTTAAAGACCAGTTAAAACACAACATGACGACAACTGGTACAGACATCCACTCATGGGAAATATCTGCTGCGGACCGTTTACTGTGGCGGAACACTACATCGACGGCTGTCAACTTCTTTGAGGAAGAACGTCGCAGACATGAAGAGGCCAAGCAACAAGCAAGAAAGCTTCGTCAGTTGCAACCCTGCCCTCCCCCGACCATTGAGTGCCATTTATGTGGGCGCATGTTTTATGCCAGGATTGGCCTGTTTAGTCATCAGAAGCACATCCCCAAGCTGGTCTGAAAAGCTCTATGCAGGAAGAAGTATGTTTACTCGGAATCGAGTTACAGCCGACGACGACGACGATGTATGTTACTAATATTTTATTCCAGAACTCACTATGTCATCGTAAATTGTAACGTAGGATATTGCAGTTTTTTCCAAAACTGTACTAAGTCAGGCCGTGATGTCTTCCAAACTCTGCTAAGTCTAATGCGCATGCGTACGAGTAAGCTCCTGTTTCCCGCCAGGCCGTAATGTCTTCCAAACTCTGCTAAGTCTAACGCGCCTGTTTCCCGCCAGTAACCTCTTGGCTGTTTCATGTGTCGTATGTTGGTGAGCTGTGTTTAAGAGAAAGTTTCTATATTTTAAGAAAGTGTACAAGATGAGTGACTTTGATTTAGAAGGATTAAAGAGTCCTCTAGAAGATTCCGGTAGAAGCAGGAAGAAAAGAAAAGATCTAAACACCTGGGATAAAACAAAACGCAAATGTGCAAGAAACAGTTCAAGTGCTCACCCTGCATCTTGTATTGCTTGTAATCATGCTGGAAGACCGAACTATACATGCAAGGTAGGATTGTTGAGTCAAGAAGACATCACTCATTTCCGTGACAAACTGTATGACAACAAATCAAAAGTAGAGCAAGATAACTTCCTTTTAAAATATATTGTAACAAAAGAACAAAAATCACATCGACCAGGAAATGTAGGCAATCCCCGTGCTAGGTTATTAACACAATATTTTATACGGAGGAAAGACGGACAGATTATACGAGTTTGTGCTCAATCTTTCTGTTCGGTTACAGGAATGAGTAGATTCAGATTGAATCGTTTATCTAAGAACTTCAATGCTACAGGTGAACAATGTAAAGAGAACAGGAGCGGTGGTCGTATTAAAGCCAAATACATGGAAACTGAGGTTTCAATTGTTAATTTCATTAAGACATTGAAGTGCAGAGAAAGCCATTATGGGAGGGCAAAGAGCTTACGAATTTACATGTACCCAACATTTTCCGTCAAGAAAATTTGGCGATTGTGGAGAGAGGCCAAGGTAAGTGCTTCAAAATCAGTCGCATCTTATAGCAAATTTCATAGAATTTTCCAAACACGATTCAATATCGGGTTTGGGCACACGAAAACCGACACATGTTCATACTGGGAAGAATTACAAATCAAGATACAAAATAATTCTACATCACCAGCCGAAAGGGCAGACCTGATGGGATGATACAGATTGCACAAATTACGAGCCAAAAAAATTTATGAAATTTCAAATTTTGAAGCGAGAGGAAGATAATGTTCTGAAAGTAGCATTTGACATGAAACAGAACCAGCCCCTTCCGATGATTAGAATTTCCGAGACTTTTTATGCTCGACAGCTTTGGTTGTACAACCTAACTTTTATAATTCATGAAAACGTCCAAAATGTGGAAAACACATTCATATATTCTTGGACAGAAGATCAGTCTGGAAGAGGATCAAACGAAGTTGCATCAGCCTTGCATAACTTCCTACACTGTCTTGAAGAGAGGGTTCGTCAAGAAGCAAAACCAGAAGGCATTAAATCTCAGAAAACATTGAGACTGTTCTCAGACTCTGCCACAAGTCAAAACAAGAACTCGACGATCATGGGCTTCTAGCTAGATTATGTAAACAAAAGTGACATTTTTAATAAAGTGGAACACATATTTCCTATCAGAGGACACAGTTTTTTGTCTCCGGACCGAGTGTTTGGAAGAATAGAAAAAGTGTACAGAACTCGTGAAAAACTATTAGAGCCACAAGATTATCATGCTATTCTGGAAAAACATGGAGCTGTTAAACTTTTAAAGAGAGATTGGCGGCTACTTGATTTTAAAAGGAGCGCCAATAATATAATGAAAACTAAGCTCCCATTCTTGATGAGGGAGCAGCGTGTTCTTCTGTACAAAAAAGGAAAGAAAGAAGTGTTTGCCAAGAATACCTACAATGGAGACTTCAATGAATACGAAGTGTTAAAGAAGAAATCAGTCCATTCTTGGAGGAACTCATACAGATTGGTCCATGTAGTAGAGGAATGCAATAAAATATCTTCAGAGAAGAAGAAGGATGTTGCAGCACTTCTGAAGTTTGTTTCTCGGTCCGAACAAGCTCAGTTGTTCTACAATAAAGCTCTGAAGAACTTCGGTGATGATGCAGATCTGGTTGATCACACAGAAATACACTATGCTGAAGAAGAGCCATTTGTGTAGTACAAAGTTAAGGCTGTGCAAGTGCGTTTGTTCTTGGAATTTATTTGCTATATATTTGTATTTTTATTTTTTATTTTTTTAATGGCAGGTATTGGACAATTTAATAACTTTTTTCTGTTCCTCATTGATTTAAGGAAAGTTTGAGCAATCTAGAATAAATCACTAAAATCCCATTGCTTTACGTGCTTGCTTCCGAGCAACCAAATGTGTAACTTAGCATGTGCAAGTAGATGTTTTATTCCAGAACTCACTAAGTCTGTAGTTCTTTTCCAGAATTGACCTAAGTCAAGTGACCTAGTTTACTTTTGGAAAAAAAAAATGGCATTTTAACGTTAATAACTTCAAAATAGGGTTTTGGTTCGTTATCACTGTTCTTCATATTAATTTGAAAAACGTCTCTTTACTTCATAATGAAGTAATATTGCCAAAGTAGGCTCCGGTTCAAAAGATGTCTGTCCTGAAAAATCATCATTTTTGACTTAGTGAGTTTTGGAAACGAGGTCTTCAATTACATTTTTATATTCTCTTTCTGCCTCAGACCTTAAATTGATAAGCCTTTCATTTCCTAGCTCAATAGCTAGATATTTGTGCTTTGCCATACTCTCTAATACATCTTTCAAAGGATTTGGTTCAACAGTAAAATGTTTCATCATCATCATCACTGTCACTCTTTTGAGTGTTGCCCTCAACATTTTGATTAATACCCTCTAAGACTACTTCACCCCAATTCTACCCATCATTGAAAAAATCAACACTTTCATGTAGCACTACTGCTATACAGAGACAAGGGTGCACTGACGAAATGACTGGAATTGCCAAAGGTCGGAAATGTGGAAAGCATTCCAATGAGCTATACGACTAATGGGCTGTAGGATTTACAGAACTGTTATATGCGAGGCATCCAAGGACAAGAGCATAGCGTTCACTTGCCCCGTTTATATGAACAAGTGGTCAGCTTAAAGGGGATGGAACATTTCATCATCATCATCGGCTTTAACTCGAATCCGAGTATAAATCTTCTTCCTTCAGTCCAGTTTGTGGATGTGTTTACGGTGACTAAAGAGTCCAATCCTGGCATGAAACAAGCGTCCACACAAGTTACATTGTATTGCTGGAGGAGGTCGTGGTTGGGCTGCTCAAAGTTTCCTAGCTTGACGCTTGGCCTCTTCATGTGTGCGTCGATCCCTTTCAAACGTCTGTACAGTATCCGAGATGGTACGGCGCCAAGTTGAGCGGTCTTCAGTCAGCATGTCCCAGGTTTGTGAATCAAGACCTGTCAATTTCAGGGTCTGCTTAAATTGGTCCTTGTAGCGCCTCTTAGGACCACCATGAGGTCTGGTGCCATAGCATAACTCACCATATAGCATTTGACGAGGTAATCTCACATCATCCATCCGATGGACATGACCAATCCATCTAAATTGGTGACCTATTATGGATGATTCTATGCTGGTGATTTGAGCCTTTTCCAGAACAGCAATAATGGTAATGCGGTCTTCCCATTTAATCCTCAGGATTGATCGAAGTTTTTGTAGGTGGAAACGCTCAAGCTTCCTAAGATCACGTCGGTAAAGGGTCCATGTTTCACAGCCATACAACAATGTAGAAATGACTACTGCTTTGTACACCATAAGCTTTGTACTCATGGGCAGATCTTTATTCATGAAGACCCGGTGCGCTAATCGTCCATATGCTGCATGGGCTGCGTCAATTCTCTTATCCACATCCTGCTCACAGGTACAGCTCACAGAAATGGTACTGCCCAGGTACGAGAAGTGGTCTACCTGCTCTAATGGCAAATTTGAGATGGAGATATTGAACTGAGGAAGAGGTGTGCCTGGTGAAGGTTGTGCCAAGACTTTAGTCTTATTGACATTTATTAGTAAGACCAAAGCGATCACATGCACTTTTGTAACAATTAACTGACTCTTGCAGCTCTTCTGGTGTGAGAGTTGGCGACGCAGCATCATCTGCATACAACATGTTAGTAACCTTAGTAACCTAAGTTTTCCTCAAGGAGCGGAGACGAGTTAAGTTGAAAAGCCCTCCATCAAAACGATACTTGACCTCCACACCTGGGATGTTTGTGGGTGAATCATAAAGCATTGCAGCCAAGTACAGCGCAAAAAGCGTTAGAGCCAGTACACATCCTTGTTTCAGTCCATGGGTAATGGGAAATTCATCGGACATTTTATTCTGATGGCAAACCTGACCTGTCATGCCATCATGGAGAGCCTTGATTAGATCTTCAAAACGCTGAGGGCAACCAAACCGCTTCAGCACCGCCCACATGGCTGGTCTTGGAACGGAATCAAATGCCTTTTCCAAGTCATAAAAGACTAAGAAGAGTGGATTCTGTTGTTCTCTACATTTTTCTTGTAGCTGTCTCACACAGAAAATCAAGTCAATTGTGCTTCTGGAAGCTCTAAATCCGCATTGTGACTCTGGGAGGATCTTCTCAGAGATAACCTTGAGGCGGTTAAGTAGAATTCTTGCAAGAATCTTCCCCACAATTGATAGCAGTGATCATCATCGGCTTTAACTCGAATCCGAGTATAAATCTTCTTCCTTCAGTCCAGTTTGTGGATGTGTTTACGGTGACTAAAGAGTCCAATCCTGGCATGGAACAAGCGACCACACAAGTCGCATAGTATTGCTGGAGGAGGACGTGGTTGGGCTGCTCGAAGTTTCCTAGCTTGACGCTTGGCCTCTTCATGTATGCGTCGATCCCTTTCAAACGTCTTTATAGTATCCGAGATGGTACGGCGCCAAGTTGAGCGGTCTTCAGCCAGCATGTCCCAGGTTTGTGAATCAAGACCTGTCAATTTCAGGGTCTGCTTAAATTGGTCCTTGTAGCGCCTCTTAGGACCACCATGAGGTCTGGTGCCATAGCATAACTCACCATATAGCATTTGACGAGGTAATCTCACATCATCCATCCGATGGACATGACCAATCCATCTAAATTGGTGACCTATTATGGATGATTCTATGCTGTTGATTTGAGTCTTTTCCAGAACAGCAATATTGGTAATGCGGTCTTCCCATTTAATCCTCAGGATTGATCGAAGTTTTTGTAGGTGGAAACGCTCAAGCTTCCTAAGATCACGTCGGTAAAGGGTCCACGTTTCACAGCCATACAACAATGTAGAAATGACTACTGCTTTGTACACCATAAGCTTTGTACTCATGGATAGATCTTTATTCATGAAGACCCGGTGCGCTAATCGTCCATATGCTGCATGGGCTGCGCCAATTCTCTTATCCACATCCTGCTCACAGGTACAGCTCACAGAAATGGTACTGCCCAGGTACGAGAAGTGGTCAACCTGTTCTAATGGCAAATTTGAAATGGAGATATTGAACTGAGGAAGAGGTGTGCCTGGTGAAGGTTGTGCCAAGACTTTAGTCTTATTGACATTTATGGTAAGACCAAAGCGATCACATGCACTTTTGTAACAGTTAACTGACTCTTGCAGCTCTTCTGGTGTGAAAGTTGGTGACGCAGCATCATCCGCATACAACATGTTAGTAACCTTAGTAACCTGAGTTTTCCTCAAGGAGCGGAGACGAGTTAGGTTGAAAAGCCCTCCATCAAAACGATACTTGATCTCCACACCTGGGATGTTTGTGGGTGAATCATAAAGCATTGCAGCCAAGTACAGCGCGAAAAGCGTTGGAGCCAGTACACATCCTTGTTTCAGTCCATGGGTAATGGGAAATTCATCGGACATCTTATTCTGATGGCAAACCTGACCTGTCATGCCATCATGGAGAGCTTTGATTAGATCTACAAAACGCTGAGGGCAACCAAACCACTTCAGCACTGCCCACATGGCTGGTCTTGGAACCGAATCAAATGCCTTTTCCAAGTCATAAAAGACTAAGAAGAGTGGATTCTGTTGTTCTCTACATTTTTCTTGTAGCTGTCTCACACAGATAATCAAGTCGATTGTGCTTCTGGAAGTTCTAAATCCGCATTGTGACTCTGGGAGGATCCTCTCAGAGATAACCTTGAGGCGGTTAAGTAGAATTCTTGCAAGAATCTTCCCCACAATTGATAGCAGTGATATACCACGGTAGTTGCCACAAACACTGCGATCACCCTTTTTAAAGATAGTGACGATAGTGGCATTCTTTAGGTCTCCAGGTACCTTTCTTGATTCCCATATTCTGAGGATAAGGATGAAAATTCTTGTTTTGAGGGAATGACCTCCGGCTTGAATTAGTTCCAGAGGGATGTTATCTGGGCCAGGTGCTTTTCTGTGTTTCAATTGGGTGAGAGCTGCACTGAATTCATGATAAGTAGGAGGTACTGCCAACCACAGTTGTTCAGGTTGTTGCGGCACATCACAGAGGAAGTCTTCAGCAGCTTCTGATGGACGATTTAGGAGATTGGAGAAGTGCTCCTTCCAGCGTTCCAAGATTTCTTGACTATCAGTAAAGGTAGTAGAATTATCAGCGCTTTTCAGTGTACCTGATGATGAGCGAGTTGGTCCATATATTTCCTTGAGTACTGCATAGAAGTTCCTCAAGTCTCGAGCATCCGATAGTCTCTGCAGTTCCTGAGCCTTCTGTTGCCACCAAGTATTTTTAATCTGCCTTATCTGCGTCTGGCATTTACCCTTGAGTTCCAGTAGTTTATCTCTCTTTGTGTTGGAAGTTGGGTCTTGAAGATGGGCAAGATAGGCATTGATGAGAGACAGAATTTCCTCATTGTTGTCATCAAACCAGTCTTGTCTTTTCCACACTATAAAACCAATGGTTTCCTCAGCTGACTGTGTGATAGTCTTCTGTAATGTGGCCCATTCTTGCTGAATATCATTTGTTACTGGGCTTTCTGATAACTGGGTGACGATCCTGTTTCCAAAATGTTTGTACATGGATTCATCCTGAAGTTTGGATGTATTAAACTTCTTTCTTGGCAATTTTTTTATGTTCCTAGGTGGTTTAGGTCTGATGGATATCCTGAGCTTACATATAAGTAGTTTATGATCTGTCCAACAATCGTCTATATTCCTTGCTGTTCTGGTAATAAGAGTGTCCTTCTTATCACATTGCCGGGTAATGATATAATCAAGAATGTGCCAATGTTTGGAACGAGGATGCATCCACGTGGTTTTGAAGCGGTCAGGTAGCCGGAACTGCGTGTTGGTAATGAAAAGTTCGTGTTCTGCACAAAGACCAAGAAGCAACAGTCCATTGGGATTACATTTTCCAAGTCCCTGTTTGCCCATCACATTATTCCATAGCCTGTGATCTTTCCCAACTCTGGCATTGAAGTCACCGAGGAGCAATAGTTTATCTGCAGATGGTACCTTGGAGATGATTTCACTTAGCTGATTATAGAACTGAGCCTTTACTTCATCATCAGAATCTAAGGTAGGAGCATAGGCAGAGATGAGTGTCATAAAGGAACCTCCTGAGAGTGGTACGCGGAGAGTCATGAGCCTTTCGCTGATTGCAATGGGCGTAAGTTGGTGATAATTTACCAGTTTGGTCTTCACAGCGAAGCCCACACCATGAATACGACATTCACCCTCATCCTTTCCTTGTTCCTTGTTCCAGATTCAGTAATCTTGCCTTCAGCAGAGAGCCTAGTTTCACTGAGAGCAGCAATGTCAACGTTGAGTCTTGATAACTCACGGGTTACGAGAGCTGACCTTCTCTCAGGTCTGATGTTATTGTCAAAATCAAGCAAGGTTCTGATGTTCCATGATCCAATAATCAAATTGTGATTCTTTACTGTTTTTGAGTTTCGACCGCATGAGGGGTGACCTGCTGAGTGCGGTTGCCCAGCCGGACCAAGATTGTGACTTCCGATGTTTAGCCCACCTTTCCTAGGGCCTTCCCCATGTGGGGTGGGCAGCGGTGATCCTAAATAGGCCTGCCCAAACACAGATGCAGGACCGAATTCCTGAGTAGTCACAGAGTCTCCGGAAGACGACCATCACACATCTGCTGCCAACGTGCAGGTCCGAACTAGGGGCTTCCAGTTACACCCATAACCTGCCCCCACCGTCCATATTCCATCGCCGTTGGACTTTGAAAAGTGACGTTCGGAAGAAGTGCCACTGGCGTGAATTTGTTTAGGGTGGATCTCAGCTTGCCAGGATGAGACCCACACACTATGATCTCTAAGCCTTATCCTGCGGCTCACAAAGAATGAGACATGCAGGACCGAACACAGAGACTGCAACGTACTGCCGCATACTCAAGTACTACTGAGGTGCGCCTTTACAGCCAGTCCGTCTGGCGTGGCCTCTTCCGCCTCTATGACCGTTGGGAGCCATGAGAATGATTGGCTCCTCATCCGCTCATTTTGCCGTTGGGCCAAAACCTGCCCATCATAACTATGGACAATAGTTTGCCCTATTAAACCTGAGCAATAGGCTGCCCCTTCCGCCAACCACACTGTGCCAGAGTTCACCTCTTTCACTGCAGGTACCGTTGAGGACTTCACCGTAACCCTGGCAAGGGACCCTAACAAGGTACTACCAGCCGGGCCAGCTGGACCAAGGTTTTTTAAAGAGGTGTTACTCCTCTCGATAGCAGTGATATACCACGGTAGTTGCCACAAACACTGCGATCACCCTTTTTAAAGATAGTGACGATAGTGGGATTCTTTAGGTCTCCAGGTACCTTTCTTGATTCCCATTTATAAACCCGCCAAATCATTGTTCTTTGGTCGGGGAAAGGGGTGGTCGTCTTAAAGTGTGTCAAAATACATTGGTTTGATGAAAATAATATTCCGTGCCGGGTAAAAGAGGTCGGGAACAGGAGGGGTCGGTTGAAAGGGGTGGTCGTCTGGAGAAGTTTCACTGTATTTTAATTTGCTGATGAAGAACTTAAATAAGTTTGAAACGTGTCCAAAACTTTCAATGTTTTGACATATTAAAGTATTGACCGATGAACGTTTAATTTTCCTTTTTAATATATGTCAAAACTGAAATCGTCCTAATACTGTATTCAAGGCTACTACAGCTTTACTACTCGATTCTTAGTGGGTTCGGTGGCGCAGTTGGTAGCATGCTGAGCTCCTAATCCCAAGGTCGCGGGATCAAACCCGTCCAAAGTCATCGGATTTTTTAAGAGCATTAAAAAATCCCTCAGTATGCCTTCCTTCGGAGGGGAAGTAAAGCCGGTGGTCCCATGTCATAGATGTATGGCATGTAAAAGAACCTTCCACTAATTACACTTGAGTGAAGCTAAATTATAGGTTAGATTTGACTAACGCTCTTAGGTTCCAACGTTCGTCACCAGGAGCCGACTGCGGTGGCATCTAGTAACCAAGTTCAGAACTACTTGTCGTTGACGGTGGCGTTTGGTAGAAGTAGAAATTACTTGAAAATTGATGTCTGCAGTCCTTACTTGAATTAAGAACAGATAACACACACTAATACAGCCATCACAATTAACACCGGTTATCAGACAGATTCTACATGCACCCAAAGTACAGTCTGCAGTCTTTACTTGAATTAAGAACAGATAACACACACTAATACAGCCATCACAATTAACACTGGTTATCAGACAGATTCTATATGCACCCAAAGTACAGTCTGAAGTCCTTACTTGAATTAAAAACAGATAACACACACTAATACAGCCATCACAATTAACACCGGTTATCAGACAGATTCTACACACACCCAAAGTACAGTCTGCAGTCCTTACTTGAATTAAGAACAGATAACACACACTAATACAGCCATCACAATTAACACCGGTTATCAGACAGATTCTACATGCACCCCAAGTACAGTCTGCAGTCCTTACTTGAATTAAGAACAGATAACTAGGGATGGGAAAAATTCACGATCGCGAATTTCGCGAATTTTTAAAAGAAGTCATATACAGGTGATAATGTGTTATAATAACCCTAAAAATGGCGAAAATAAATGTTTTTGAGCTCGCGAATTTTCGCGAATTTCGCATGAAACTCGAATTTTGCATGAAAACGCGAATTTCGCATGAAAACGCGAATTTTAGCTTTTTCGTTTTTTTCTTTATATTGCTCTTCCGATAATTCGCGGCAATTAATGCACAAATTTCCGCGATTTTTTGAAAGCCACAAATTATCTGCAGTAATGTTTTTAAGCCAGGCAAAAAGAAAACTATTGGTTAAAAAATTGAAATGTATTTTAAGAACATGCAGTAAAAAATTATTATAATACTTTATGTTCAACCCTGACTATTATATGTCAGAAAACTGTACTATATTGAGGCTTATTATAACACTATTTTGCATTATGAAACAGTTTCTCCCACCAATCAGAGCTCAAGAAACAGTTGTTTGACCAATTAGATAAATAGATGCACTGAGTTCCACGGCCTTCTAATTTAAATTTCACTGCCTGGCCTAGTGTCATAGTAGGGTAATCGAGGAGGCCATGGTCAAATACAAGGCATTCTCTGCGTCTCATGCGTTCTATTCAGTACATAAAACTGGTGAAATCTCTACAGATATTTATGAATATTTATGTTCAAACATAAAATATTTATAATAATTATCGTCTAACATAAACAGTCGTATGCAACGAGCCTATAATGGTAATTAAGACACTCGTATGGAAATTATAAAACTCGCATACGCTCGTTTTATAAACATACTCGTGTCTTAATTATTGCCATTATAGGCTTGTTGCATAATGTACTATTATAACATTGTATTGTAAGACACACTACGTAGATTAGGCCTATACCAATATTAAAATCTAAGAGAAATGACTGTAATCACTTTTTGTTTCTTAGCTAGTTTATTTTTTCTAGTTTTAGATTGTACAATTCTGAAGAAAACAATATATGAGAACGAAAATTCATCTCGATTTTCTATATAAGAGATAAGTGTGATTATAGACACACTAGCTTGACTGTGGGAACTTTCGGGATTTCCGTTGCATCACTCCCTCACTTGACATGCACTGGATCTCAGTTTACCTCACCGACAGTCAAATTCCATACAATATCCTCATCGCTTTCATGTCTGAAACCATGATCGTCTTTATCGAAGTCTAACTACTGAATGTCACTTTCTTCTGCATCTTGGCATTCATCCAGGTTTTGCCCTAGTGTCATCGTAGTGAGACCCCCTTGCCCATTTAAAATATCGTCATCACAGAAGCCGACAAAGGCTCGTTTTTGTGCGAGAGTAGTAGCGGTAATTTTCTCTCATGACTTGACTGCACGGAGAGCATCCAACAAACACGGAATGATCGGAAACTTAACGGTAGATAGCGGACCTCGCTTTCTGCATACAGCGATCTTTATCAATCTCATCCTGGTAAGTTACTAAGTTATTGAGGTTTTAAGGACCAGAACAGCAAGGTCACCTCCCCCTTCATCCTAGTAACTACTCGACGCGTGGCGTCATATAGTGCGCCTTTCAGACATGCATATCTAGATGGCAAGTATCCATATTCAAATGTGCCACTGTTTCCTGAACCAGTCTTAACCAGGTGGTCTTCTTGGTTTCATTCTGTAGTGTGCCTGTCAGAGTACTTGAAAGATATCGTGCAATTTATGAATGAAGTAGTAGGGACTGATAACTCTGGTGTTGATTTCCTGAACAATGTTTCACATGACGAAATACTTGAGATTCAAAGAATTTGGCACAGACATTACTGTACTCATCCCTTGATTAGAAGGCCAGTCTTATCAGACTGTTCACCTTCTAGATGGACATCTACGGAGAATTCTGCAAGCCCTTAAACTTGCTGTTTCTGGAAATTACGGTACCAACATTAAGGAGCTGTTGGAGGGTTGTGGAAATGAGTTAAAAGGAGAGAAAATACATTCAGTTTTAGAAAACGCTGGGTCCCATGCTCTTAGAATATTAATCAGCCTGAGATCCGTTGACCCTGGGAACAAGATTTACAAATGTGTGCGTTTGATCCAGCAGAAATAGTGCCAATGAACATCAATGAGGACCTTGCAAAGAAAATTAAGAAGTTGTCATTCTGTGGAACACTGGAAAAAAGTGAGGTGATAAGAGGATACAACGAACTGCAAACTTTAATCAAGAGGCAGATGCACTACAGGACCAAGACAGACTTTGTTCGAGTTTTGCAAGGAATCACATTTGTATTTCCAAAGTTCTCAGAATGTGTGTTGAAAACCATTTTGATACCCTGTTCAAACGCTAACTGTGAACTTTTGTTTTTCAGCTTACACTAGCACGTTAAGTGATACATGTTACCGTTTGTCACAAGAGAATTTGGATCTCTTCACTGAAGTATACTTTGAAGGATGACTGAAATGTGTTACGTTATCCATGATATTTAAAAAAATCCTGCCTAAATTTTAACATTTTGAAAGTACCGAAAAGTGCACTTCAAAACACCAAATTTGCCACTTTAAAGTACCGCTTTCTTCACTCTGAAATCACCGAAAAATTCCGATCCCTACAGATAACACACACTAATCCCGGTCACTCCATGTGAGATCTGTGCTGGACAAAACGGAGGCAGACAGGTTTTTCTCCGGGTACTCCGGTTTTCCCTGTCAAAATTTCATTCCAGCAACACTCTCCACTATCATTTCATTTCATCTGTCATTCATTTAATCATTGCCCCAGAGGAGTGCGTCAGGCCTCGGCAGCCGGCACAGTTCATATCCTCGCCGCTAGATGGGGGCTTCATTCATTCCATTCCTGACCCGGTCGGAGACTGGAAGCAGGCAGTGGATTTTCATTTTCAACACACACTAATACAGCCATCACAATTAACACCGGTTGGGGGCCGATAACCTCGATGTTAGGCCCCTTAAAACAACAATTATCATCATCATCATTAACACCGGTTATCAGACAGATTCTACATGCACCCAAAGTACACGGGGCTACATGACCGCGTTGTCGCAGCCCCTAAACTGAAGTACCAACCAAAACTATATCTTAAGGTTGGCATTCCAGCTTAACTTCCACTGGCTGACTTGAATGTTGATTCATTTATGGGACGTGACATAGTAGTTATGAGCCTCATGTACTCAGGCAATTGTACAATTTGACTGATAATAAATAACCTTTATTATTGTGGTATCTGTGGAAGAGGGACGATGGATGCAATATTCGCATTAAGACAATTAATGGAACGATGCACAGAGATACAATCAGAGCTGCATGTAGTGTTCATCGACCCAGAAAAGGCATATAACAGAGTTCATCGAAGAGAAGTTTGGAGATGCATAAGAGAGAAGGGAGTGCCCGAGACGTATACAAGGCTGGTGAAGGAGATGTATGCGGGAGCTGTGAACCAAGGGAGGAGCAGTGTGGGTATGACTGAGGGGTTTCCAGTGGAGGTTGGATTACATCAAGGGTCAGCACTTAGTCCATACTTGTTTGACTTGATTATGGATGTTTCCTCGAGAGAGGTTAAAGGTGAAACACCTGGGACTCTGATGTTTGCTGATGATATCGTACTGTGTGAAACCAGCCTGGCCAGGTTAGAGTCAAAATTGGAGGAATGGAGGAAAGCGTTGGAAGACAGAGGTATGCGAATCAGTCAGGCAAAGATGGAATATATGGTAGTAAGTGGGACATGTCTATACATCCGGAAGAGGTAACATTGCCAGCATTCTACAGGTTCAAGTATCTGGGATCAACCTTAGAGAAGGAAGGACAATTGGAATCTGAGGTTTCCCATAGAATCCAATGTGTCTGGATGAATTGGAGGGAAATGAGTGGAGTGTTATGTGACAGGAAAGTGCCTTGCCCAAATGAAAGGAAACTTGTATAAGACAGTGGTGAGGCCTGCAATAATGTATGGTGCAGAGACATGGGCGATCACAAAGGCACAGGAAAGAAAATTGGAGGTGGCCGAGATGAGGATGTTACGGCAGATGTGTGGTGTTACCAGACGGGACAAGATTAAGAATGAACGCATCAGAGGAAGAGTTAAGGTGGGACCACTGAGCAAGAAGATACAGGAAAGCAGATTAAGGTGATTTGGACATGTAGAACGAAGAAATGAAGACTATGTCGGAAAGAGAGTGCAGACAATAAAGGTCGCTGGGAGGAGGAGGTTTGGGAGACCTACGCTAAGGTGGAGAGATAAGGTTGCCGAAGACCTGATGGAAAAAGGTTGGACGAGAGGAGAAGCCATCAGCACAAAGGAATGGCGGAAAAGAATGAAGGATGGAAATGCAGACCCCACTTAATTGGGAAAAGGTCTAGCTAAAGAAGATTGTGATATCTGTGGTAATGTCTGTACAGTAAAACTCAGTTGAGAAGTTCCCGCATAAAAAGTTTTTCAGCTTAAGACGTCCGATATTCTCTGTCCCTTGATCAGTCCCATAAGATACATGTATATTTTTCCCGTATAAAGTGTTCCTGCATAAGAGGTTTTCCCGATTAAATAGTTCAGATTTTTTATCCCCTTAAAGTATAAGACGTTCACTGAAGACAACTGACGGTTAGAATCAAAACTTGCCAATCTCCGCGGAAGATACTTCCAGTGTCCCGAGTCAAAGAAGATGTTCTGAGTGAAAGAATACAGCAGTTCCGAGTGTTCGCGGGTCTCCCGTGTATCATCCTACCGGGCGACCAATGTCAAGGCTGCATGACGTCACACCATGACGAGACCAGCTTAACTTCTCATTGGACAGTGTTAACCTTGAAACATGTGTGAGGGGGGGGGGGATGGAAAACACATGCTTTCATTGTTGTTTTGTGTGTTCTAACTTGCAAGTCAAGCATTGCCAAGTGTAGCATAACATTATTGAAATTATGAGAATTGCGTCAGTGAAGTAAAGTTTTCAAATCATTGTGAAAATGAGTGGATCTCAGATGAAAGGCATCAAAAGAAAAGCACTTTCGATTAAAGATAAAGTCGACATTATAAGGAAAGTGGAGTCGTCTACTCTTTCGCGTGTTGCTCTGGCAAAGGAGTTCGGAATGCCGCCGTCTACTTTGAACGGCATCATAGCAAAAAAAAGAGGGGAACTTGGCTTCTGCCGGGAATACTTCGGCAAACTGCAAGAAAATTAAAACCGGGAAATAGACGATGTCGAACGAGCCCTGCTGGTATTGGTCAAACAGCAGT
Source organism: Meconema thalassinum (assembly GCA_946902985.2). Lineage (NCBI taxonomy): Eukaryota > Metazoa > Arthropoda > Insecta > Orthoptera > Tettigoniidae > Meconema > Meconema thalassinum. The sequence continues at coordinate 152,657,924 of OX336396.1, forward strand.
GAAGTTTAAACATTCCAGTGCATGCGCCGAGTTCAAGGTTACGCAGTGTTGCAATGTTATGCAGCAACTACCCGAAACACAAAAGATTTGTTTCTAATACCAACTTATATAAAGTACTTTGGAGTGTACGACCTATGACGAGATTTCATGTTAGCTATTTCGAACACTTGTTTTACCTTTACTGATGCCATGCAACACACGAAACTGATGTTTGTGAAGGGCTTGCGCGACCGGTCAAGCCACTAGACGGAAATTAACAAGTAAACCCGAACAAGAACCATATAGCGAATACTTGCGTGTGGCGGGCAATTAAAATCTTTAAAATTTGGATGGCTCAATTAATACCCGTACCTCAATATTTTGTCTCCCACAAGTCCAACCCCTCCTCCATGTGGTGGGAGACGGGCAACGGCATGAAGTAGGGGATTTCCTGTAGGGGTGAAGTACAGTGGGGACTTCGTGTGCCCCGGGACCGCTACGTTAACTGTGAAGGCCTTATAGGCCAATCAAATTAGATACAAAAAGAGTGTTTTGAGGAATTAATTTCCAGAAAGCTGGAAATCATTTTAATACCTTCGTTTGGTCCTTAATACGTGTAATCCGAGTTTGCACTACCCCAGGAGGTGTGCATAACTTTTGGGACCCACATAACCTCAAATTTTCCCCTCTTTTTTTAGTTTTGTTCTTATTAATATTAAATATTAAAGAAGACTAAATTCTGCATTGAATGAACATCTAAAACTTGAAATTTGGTTCATAGGTACAGTCATCATCAAAAGTTCAAAACTGGAAAAATTTCTCATTTAGGTGCAAAGTTACATTTTGCGACTTCCCAAGACCACATATCTTCGGAACTCTGAAATCGTGAAAATAAAATCAGCTGTTTCATACAATGTTGTTATACCTACTCGACCAAAATGTACGAAACAGCTGATTTTTCATCAAAAGGTCTGACAAGTTTTGGTCTGGTGTATTAACTGATCAGACGATTGAGCAAGTGGTAATGAGGTCTCTGAAAGCCCAAGGTGGGCTGACTCATGGACGAGGCATAACGGACAGTACTCTGGTGATTTTGGTTGCCACAATACCTACCATCATCATGGAAATTGCGGTACAAGTGGAAGACTTTTGTAGCGTGACGTATGGTACTTCAGAGCAGCACGTCGATGCTTGGTTTTCAAGGGTACAGAGGGACGATGCAGACGTTGCGATCCTTCTTGACTGGTGTTCATCTCACTATCCCATCCCAACTGGACAATTTGTGATGTCCATTAGCACAGGAGTAACTGGCGATGTGAAAATTGACTGCCATGAAGTGTTTGAAAAAGGGATTCATTGCATTGCTAAGATTATTGGCAACGACTTCAGTAATGTCAAGTTTCAACGAAAAAACAGAGTGGTTCCTCTTAAAGCTTTCAGCACGAAAGTCAAGATTCATGGCGAAGATATACTAGTACTTTTCCGACGCATAACACTTCTTAAAAATCTGAGGAACAGTTCAAACATTATTATTTGTTTGAGTTAGCTCCTTATCCCCTTTCTACCTTCGATGAAACAGGAATGCGGAAAACAAAGAAATCTGTGTTCTACAATTTATTTTCACCAGTTGCTGATCTACCAGCTCTTGCAGGTAATGCCATTGTAATTGATGGGGGGTTCCTTCTACATCGAGTGGTTTGGGAATCCAAGGAAAATTTTTAACAATTCTCTCCTAATATGTTGACAACGTTAAGCAATACTACAACCCTGCCAGTACATTTATCGTTTTCGATGGTTACCCTGATGATGCATCAGTAAAGAGTACAAAATCAGCTGAGCGTCTTTGCCGTAAAAGCAAGCACTCTTCTTCTAACGTAGTGTTCCCTGAAACGATGACGGCAACCATGCCGAAAGAACAATTTTTGTCTAACGACAGCAACAAAGAACGGCTTATCTCCATGCTGCGTGAGAAATTAGTACAGCAAGGGTTTGAAGTGAGGCAAGCTCTTGAGGATGCTGAAACTCTCATCATCAATACTGTACCGCCATTCAAGCGGCAGAGAACTTTGCGAAGGTCATAATAAACGGAGAGGACACCGATCTATTGATCCTATTAACCCCCAAAGCACCAAATTCAAACATTTACGTCATGAAACCTGGAAAGGGGACCTCTCAGAACACGTTCTACTCTCCGAGGTACTTCAGCTTCTCGTCTGCTGTCAAACAGAACCTTCTGTTCCTACATGCAATCAGTGGGTGTGATACAACCTCTGCATTCTATCGCCAAGGGAAGTTGAAGTTTGCCAAACTCCTTGAAAACAACACGGCTTTACAGGAGGCTGTCAAGGTTTTCCACCATGCAGATTCTCATCCTGAGGACCTCATTTCAGCGGGTCAACTATTCATATTGTAACCATTATGCATATGATACAGCAAAAATGTTCCAAGTTAAATTTATCAAATGTGCTCAAATTTGAGAAGGAAGTAGTTGCGGCCAAACGAGGAACAAGGGAATGAAAGGGAGCGCACGGAACGTGACATACCGCAACTTTCCCTGAGAGCGAACAATGAAGTGAAGCTCACAGCCGCAACACATGGACACCAGATGTGACTGAACAAGGAATCGAGGTCGCTCAACCATAAGTGGGGGTGGTAACTGATCACCTGATCACTTGCCAAACTGAAAAATAAACACCTCCCATTTAAAGGAAATTAGAGAAATAATTAATGTACAAAATTATGAGTTGCAGCATTGGAAAGAGGGCGATTTTAGCCACAAGAATCTCATTTCAAAAGTCACGAAAACAGCAGTATTGGAATTAATTTGGCCTGAAGAACTGGAGGAAGTAAAATTTGAATGAACCAATCAGAATTGTGGGCGGATGGTAGCTTCAAAAGACCACGAAAATCTTGGACAATGAAAATTACTACGGAGCTAATTAGCGGCCGAATGTACGATCCGATTTCGAAATAAAACCAAGTTTTGGGACATTGGAAACAAAAGCAATCGAATGAACCTAGTTTCATCGTCATACGAGTGTTGCTCCAGATTTAAATTTTGAGAATCTCCCACTCCTGATGATTTCAGAGCCAGACCTCTAAACAGCCTGCCCAGTGTCAGTAAAGTGAGTCGATTTCTCCATCGCCGAGCGGCGAGAGCCCTTGCCAGACCGTAGTCCATATTATTGCATAAATTTTATAAGTACCTATAAAATCAGTTGATTCTTGATCGCTTGATAGGCGTTAGTTCACGTTGATCAGTACCGCAAATTCAGCACGAAGAAGTGAAAATTTGTTAAGTAATGAACAGTGACATGTATTCTGATAATAATAGCGACATGCAAATTGTTTGGAACAAACCAGTGCGTGTGAGGTCCATACTATAGAAGATAGCCATCCGTGCTATAGGCAAATTCAGTGGCGTAGGAGCTAGATTAGCTATTGGCCGAATTGAGTAGGTCATGCCAAGCTGTAGATCATAGGAGGCGCTCCGCTAGTACGAAAACAGTGCATAAATTGTGTAAAAAGTTTCATGGTGGTCCTTCAATTTTGCATGAAACTGTAATTGTGTTTAAAAAGGTATCCTCCGCAGCAAGAGAACATGTGTCATCAGAAGCCAGCAGAAGGTACGCCAATTGGAAGGATTAGCCGATACGTGATCATGAGCTAAGTAGCCTAATTTTGGGGGTGTGCATGGCATGATGTTGGCTACAACAAGTGTCGGATAGGGTATCACAATTATAAGCCATTACAATTAGCAGAGGTTTACCGGGACGTCAGGTCGGAGAGTGTGCAACTTGTATATATTTTATTTGTTAGAACTTAGTGTGTGTTTTTATTCATTTTGACTGCATGATCATTTTTTGTTGTTTGATGTAACGTAATGATTATTTTGTTTGTCTGTGGGATGCACAATAAGGGGTTGCAAGTGCAGGAAATAAACGTAAAAAGTGAGTTTGGAGGGAACCATTCAGGGATATAACAGGCCAATTCTAATGATGATATTTGAGCCTGAGCACAAAGAGATAGGGACTGATGACCGTTGTCGAGGTAAGAGACAACCCAAGATTGGTAAGTGAGACTACAGCCGCATTGGTAAGTGATTAAGGGTAAGGGTTAATGCGAACTGAGCTGATAATGCAAAGTAAAAGGTAAGAAAACTGAGGTACATGCCCGTGGTTTTCATTGGTAAATGGTAGGTGGATGGATAACGCCCGCAAATTAATTTGATGAGATGATAATGGTAAGTAATGATGCTCCTTGTGATTGTGAGGGAGGTACCTGAAGGACCCCTTCACTGGACGGAGAAAGTATTGCATTCAGCTGGGTTCTTTTCAAGTGAGCCTTGAGGGAAGGCCAGATAGACAGTGTTCCAAAATGCAGGCTGTTAGTCTATTGTACGAGTGAGGTCGTCGACCACTGCAGGTCCTGAGAGAGTGTTTATGTTGTGAGAACGGAATGGCTTGTTATATACTGGTAATCAGCCACAGGTGCTTGGCCATTTATATTCATGTGGGGATTTTTTTGATTCAACTCGCTTTAGGAAGCGAAGTTTCCGTGCACCCATGTAAATAAATAATTGTTTGATTTCATTATGGGGCATAGGCCACCATTGTTGCTAGAGGTGATCCACGCAGATGTTTTTTTCTATTTTTATTGTTTTGTGATGTTGATGAACAGTTAAGCTTGGAAGGGTTTGGACCCTAGCTTTGGTCATTGGATTATGTAAGATAGTTGCTGTAATTTATGCACACACGACCTGTAACCGGGAAATCGATCTGTCACGATCATGACTGGATTCTTGGCATGAAGGAAATGATCGAGAAAGATAACCTGTCCGACACACCTGTAAACCACTATTGCAAATGAAAGTGCACTATCTGAACTAGTTATTCATGACATTACTCTGATGTCTATTGTTTTTGGAACCATTTCAGTCTTGGTGTTCCTTTGGAACAGTTGTGGACATGTGATTATGTGACATTTGTGTCAGCCCATTTGAGGAGACCAGTGGTTTTTTTTTTTGGTGTTTAGTTTTTTTTTTAAATTTTTCAGTAACGTAAGGGGATATATTTGTTTTCTTAAGGGGGGATTTAACTTAATTAGGATGCTTCATGAATAAATATTGTTGTGTTAAGATACCTCTGGCATATTATTTTAGTGTAAGTTTCCCGTGATCCTTGATATAAAATCCCAGGATGTTGAGTGTAGATTAAAGCCGTGAACGGAGCACGTCCTGAGATAAGAGTCTGCATCCTGGAGGACCCGAAGGGTACACTATATTCACCTAAGGCCAATGAGACCTCCTTGGACCAAATCCGCCACGAGATATTCTCAAAATCCCTCATAAAGCCAACTTTCAATCTGGTCTCTCTACCACCAACAAATGCAGCCGCCACCCAACATATTCTGCATGTCTACCACCAAATACAGGGCTGGTATTATAGACCAAAGGATCCTCTCAGCTGGGGTTGGAAGAGTATGGACCATGGCCTGCTTCCCATCATGTACACCAAGGATCCTGCTCAAGGAAATCCTCAACACAGTGTCCTGCGGATGTAAGAAGGGGTGTGCAGGGAGTTGCAGCAGCCGGAAAGTTGGTATGAAATGTTCAACAATTTGCCTCAACTGCCACGGCCAGTCCTGCTCGAATTCAGCACCATTCGAGGATGAGTGTGTTTCACATGCCGATCGCCGCAGAAGCAGAAATAGGTGACGACAGTCCTTTTGAAGATGATCTTGATAAACAGGGGCTCGACATGCCATCCCAGCTTGAGAACTTTGTAGATGAAGGACCATTGACATCTAAGAAAATGCGAGCATGAATGATGCCTTATTTTATGCTGCATGACTTTTGATTTCTATAACATGTTTCTATTCATATTTTATAAATGTAATGTCAATTTTAAATGTTCCTATTACTTTATTAATTAATATTAATAATGGTTACTAATTAAAGAATGTCAATACACAACTTTGCTCTAATTAAAACGTTTTTCATTCGTACTAATCCGAATCACTATTCAGAGTGTGTACATTTACATAACTAGTTTTCTGATTTGCATATATCTTAGAAATTTGAATTGAAATGTTCTTAGCAGTGATCAGAGTAGGTAGATTGATTTTTCGTACTTACATCATTATGTCATAACATGAACATGCCTTTTTTTCGGAAAGAGTCGCTATTTTTGGAATTGAATTAAATATTATTATTTATAGTAGTGATTAAATTAGTTAACTGGTCATTTGGAATTAAAAGGACTTATCAAAATTGTCTAAATAACGTGAAATTTTATTCTCTAAACCTCTACAACTTTTATTATATGGGTTTTTCAACAGGAGAATCTGTTTCAAAGATATGTGGTCTTGGAAAGTCACAAAATGTAAGTTTGCACCTAAATGAGAATTTTTTCCAGTTTTGAACTTTTGATTATGACTGTACCAATGGACCAAATTTCAAGTTTTAGATGGTCATTCGACGCAGAATTTAACCTTCTTTAATATATAACTGATTGATATTTTCCGTCCGACGTACAGTTCTCGAACTACAAGCAAAAAACTGAAAAAAGAGGGGAAAATTTTAGGTTATGTGGGTCCCAAAAGTTATGCACACCTTCTGGGATGGTGCAAACTCGGATTACACGCATTTAGGACCAAATTAAGGTATTGAAACGGTTTCCAGCTTTCTGGAAATTAATTCCCCGAATAATTCTAATTTGACTGGGCTACTATGGGAACCCTGAAAAGTGACGGCTGACGGGGCTCTGGTGAAGCTACGATAGGCCTAGCAAGCCAGTAGTGGATATTATATTTGCTTTCAAAACAGAAACAAGCCTCGGAAAGGACGGATGCAAACGACGACGACCCGGATATGCTAATGGACTACGAGTTGGCACATTAAACATTCAGACACTGACAGCAAAGGTGGAGGAGATTGTAGATGTGATGGAGAGAAGAAAGCTGGATTTACTGGGCTTGGCAGAAACAAGATGGAAAGGAGAAGGTCGCAGAGAACTAAGGAAAGGGTACTGGTTGTACTGGAGTGGGAACAGTGAAGGAAGGAGCAGCGGAGTAGGAGTAGTTGTGAGAGATGGAATGAACGAAGAGGTAAAGGGAATAAGTGTCAGGATCATGAAGATCAGAGTAACTGTAAAGGGAGGAAGCCTGGAGATAGTCCAGGTATATGCCCCTCAAGTTGGATGTACAGCTCAAGAGAAGGAAGACTTTGAGGAGGAGCTACAACAGCAGTTGAATGGTCAGAGCATCATTGTCATGGGAGATTTGAATGCACATGTAGGAAGTGAAAGGCAAGGATATGAAAATGTAATGGGAGCAGAAGGATGGGGCAGCAGGAATGAAGAAGGGAGAAAGTTGCTGGATTTTTGCAAGAGAAACGGTTTAGTGGTAGGCAACTCCTGGTTCCGGAAGAAAGAAAGAAAGAAAGCCACAAGGTAACGTGGTACAGCAGTGATTTAACAAAGAAATCTTTGGTAGATTACATGCTGTACGACTGGGACATTAATAGAAGTGTCAGAGATATAAAGATAATACCATCAGAGGCCTTAGATAGCGACCACAGAATACTAGTAATGAACCTGGGAGTTGTTAAGGATAGCAAGAGGACAGAGTACCAGGAAAGGAGAATCAAAGTATGGAAACTGAAGGAAAAGGAAGTCAAGGAAAAATTCCAGAAGATAATAAGGGAAAGGATGCCAACAGACAATCCTAAAACAGGGGAAGAGGAATGGAAGCAATTCAAAAATACAATGGTGGAAGCTGCAGTGGCAGTATGTGGAAGAACAAGCAACAGAAAGCAGTGTAAAGAGACACCATAGTGGAATGAGAGAGTAAAAGAAGCTGTGGGAAGGAAGAACAAGCTTTCAGAGTGTGGTTCCAGGAAAGAACTGATCTAGCAAGGGAAGCTTATAAGATAAAGAAGAAAGAAGCAAACAAGATTGTCGCAGAGGAGAGGAAGAAATGGATGGTAAAGTGGACAGAGATGATGGAGGAAGACAGCAGAGGAAATAAGAAAGTACTTTATGGGATGATCAAAAGTAAGAGAAGAGAGGATGTGGTAATGGTGGACAAAAACGGAAATGAGGTACACAACAAAGAGACTCTCAAGACAGTGTGGAAAGAGTACTCTGAGGATTTGCTGAATCCAAATGGTCATAGGGAGGAAGACAACGTATTGGAAGATGGAGAAGACAACACAGGAATGGAAAAGGACCTGACCTGGAAAGAACTGGAAATGGCTATAGACAAGATGAAAGGAGGAAGGGCACCAGGTGTGGACGAAGTGAGTGTTGAAATGGTGAAGGCAACAGGGGAGGTTGGGAAACAGTGACTGTACCGTGTGATGATGGTGGTATGGAAGGAGAAAATGACCCCAGAAGATTGGAAGAAAGGATTAATTGTCCCAATATTTAAGAAATGCCCGTGGGGGTTTGCCTGTTCCTCTATCGGGCGCGTCCCAGGTGGCGGATAGGGGGGCTTGCCGGACTTGTCCGGAGGGTTTGAGGGAAATAAAATACCTCTCGCGGACCAAAAACAGGCCCCTTGCCAGGGTTATGGTGAAGCTACGTTAGGCCTAGCAAGCCAGTAATGGATATGAAACTGCTTTTAAAACGGGAACAGGCCTCGGAAAGGACAGATCTAAAGGAAACAGACCTGGCTATGGAAATGGACTACGAATTGGAACTTTGAATATAACTACATTGACGGGAAGAGTGGAGGAGATTGTGGATATGATGGAGAGGAGAAAACTGGATGTACTCGGACGGGCAGAGACTAGATGGAGAGGGGAAGGAAGAAAAGAACTGAGAAATGGCTTGCAGGTATACTGAATAGGAAATGAGGAGGGGAAGAGAAATGGAGTGGGAATGGTGGTGAGAGAAGGGCTGAGGGAGGAAGTAAAGAGGGTAAGTGATAGAATAATTAGAGCCAGAATCACTGTGAAAGGTAGAAACCTGGACATTCTGCAAGTCTATGCACCACAGGTGGGATGCACAGAAGGCGAGAAGGACGAGTTTGAAGAGGAGTTGCAGAAGCAGTTAGTGGGGAGAGACCTGATAGTCATGGGAGACCTAAATGCCCATGTCGGAACTGATAGAAGAGGTTTTGAGGAAGTGATTGGTGGTGAAGGATGGGGAAACAGGAATAAGGAAGGAGAGAGATTGTTGGAACTGTGCAAGATAAATGGGCTAATGGTTGGAAACACATGGCACAAGAAGAGAGAGAGCCATAAAATTACTTGGTACAGCAGGGATTTGACTAGGAAATCAGTGGTGGACTACATTCTATGCGGGAAGGAGACAAAGAAGAGTATCACGGATATAAGGGTAATTAATACCTTCAGAAGCCCTGGACAGTGACCACCGTCTGCTGGTCGCCAAGGTGAGAGGACTGAAGGAAAAGAGGAGAACTGAGAAACAAGAAAGAAGAATAAGGACATGGAAGCTGAAGGAGGATGGAAATAAGGAGTTCCAGATATTAGTGAGGAACAAATTACCGAAGGATGATCCGAAAACAGGTGAAGAAGAATGGAATAGGTTCAAGGACGTGTTGGTAGAAGCAGTGGAAGTCGTGTGTGGCAGAACTAGTGGAAAGAAAAGGTGGAAGGAAACACCACGGTGGAACCCCAGAACTAAGGAAGCAGTGTAAAAGAAAAATGAAGCATTCAGGAAATGGTTCCAACAGAGGACAGACAGAACAAGAGAAGAATACCAAGAGCGGAAGAAAGAAGCAGGAGAAGTAGTGAAGGAAGAGAAAAAGAAATGGCTGGAGAAATGGACAGAAATGATGGAGGAGGACTGTGATGGCAGTAAGAAAGTGTTGTATGGAATGATAAAGGCCAAGAGAAGAGATACAGGGGAAAATGTCAGAATGGTGGACAGGAATGGAAAGGAGGTCGAAAATATGGAAGAAGTAAAGGTTATCTGGAGAGAATACTTCAAGGAACTCCTAAATCCAACTAAATCCAGCGTAGTGGACATTGTGGAGGAAGAAACAGACAGTGACCAAGACATTTCAGAGAATGAATTGACATGGAAAGAAGTGGAGGAAGCATTAAAGAAGATGAAAGGGGGAAAGGCACCGGGAATAGACGAAGTGAGTGTGGAGATGGTGAGAGCAGCAGGGGTGATAGGAACACAGTGGCTCTTTCGAGCAATGAAAGTGATATGGAGGGAGAAGGAAATACCAGAGGACTGGAAAAGAGGGATAATAATACCCATATTTAAAAAGGGAAGTAGGAAGGAATGCAAGAACTACAGGGGAATTACACTCATGTGCCACTGCGCCAAAATATTTGAGAAGGTACTGGAGAGAAGAATTCGGACAGAAGTTGAAGATGGGCTGAGGGAAGAACAGTATGGATTCAGGCCAGGAAGGTCAACAGTTGACCTCATCTTTGCAGTAAGACAGCTACAAGAACACCATTATGAATATGGGAAAGATCTGGTGATGACCTTCTTGGATATTGAGAAAGCATATGATAGTATTAATAGAAACAAGGTATGGGAAGCAATGAGAGCAAAAGCAGCGAACAAGGAGACAGTGGCTAGAGTGAAAGCAATGTACGAGGGAAGCAAAAGCTGTGTAAAGGTGGGAAGAGAAAGAACGGAATGGTTTCAACTGGAGAGTGGTCTGAAACAGGGAAGTGCCCTCTCACCCCTGTTATTTATAGTGGTGATGGATGAAATCATACGAAAAGTGGTAAATAGCATTGAGGAAAGGAAAATGAAGGCAATGTTGTTTGCTGATGACCTTCTGGTATGGGGAGAGGATGAGGAAGAAGTACAAGAGCAATTACATGAGTGGGAGAAGGTAGTGTTATCATATGGGATGAAGTTCTCAGCACAAAAGAGTGAAGTGGTCATCACAACGAGGAAGAACAGACTGGATATGGGCATAATACTTGGAGGACAGCAGTTGCAGAAAGTAGAATGCTTCAAGTACTTGGGAAGCATAATTGAAGAAAAGGGAGGCAATAGGATGGAAATAAATGAAAGGGGAAGGTGCGCAGATGGATTTTTCAAGAGTGTTAGGGGGATGTTATGGAATAAAGATGTACCACAAAAATGTAAAAGAATCATCTACAAGACCTACTTTGTGCCAATTTTGACATATGGTTCAGAAACATGGGTGATGAAGGAAAGGGACAAGAATAAAATACGAGCAGTGGAGATGAAGTTCCAGAGGAGTAGGGTAGGAGTGACAAGAATGGACAGAGTAAGGAATGAGAGAGTCAGAGAGATGGTAAGAGAGGAACCATTGCAAAATAGAATAGAGCGATCTAGGCTACAATGGTATGGACATGTGAGGAGGATGCAAGAGGAGAGGATACCGAAGAAGATGTTTGGAATGGAAATGACGGGAAGGAGGCCAAGGGGAAGACCAAGGGACAGATGGACAAAAGGAGTTAGGAAGAGTGCGGAGGAAAGAGGAGTGTGCTGGGACACAATAAATGACGAGAGATGGTGGATGGACAGGAAACGATGGAGAGGCTTATGTTCCAAGCAGACCCGACCAGCGGTTGGAAACTGCTCAAGATGATGATGATGATTATTTAAGAAATGAAGCAGAAAGGAGTGCAGAAATTACAGGGGAGTCACACTCATACCACACTGTACCAAGATATATGAAAAGATATTAGAAAGTAGAATATGAGCCAAAGTCGAGAGAGAATTGAAAGAGGAGCAGTATGGATTCAGACCTGGGAGATAAACAGTGGATCTCATATTTTCAGTGAGACAGCTCCAGGAACACCACTACGAATTTGGAGAGGATCTGTTGATGGCCTTCCTGGACATCGAAAAGGCCTATGATAGTGTGTGTAGGGAGAAGGTTTGGGAATCAATGGAAAACATGGGAGTGGAAAAAGGGACTGTAGGCAGAGTGAAGGAGATGTATTGTGGAAGTGTGAGTTGTGTGAAAGTTGGAGGGGAAAGAACAGACTGGTTCAGACAAATGAGTGGCCTGAAACAGGGTACTGCACTGTCACCCCTTCTCTTTATTGTGGTTATGGACGAGGTAATGATACGGGTAGCAGGAAAGATAGGAGAAGATAAGATGAAAGCAATGGTGTTTGCAGATTATCTCATGGTCTGGGGAAACAAGGAGGAGGAAATTCAGGAGCAACTGAAGGCTTGGGAAGAAACAGTGGGATAGTACGGATGGAAGTTCAACATCAGTAAATGTGAGATCCTGTTAAAGACCAGGAAAAAGGACAGACCAATGAGTGGGATAAAACTTGGAGGTGGACAGCTGAAGAAGGTGGAAAGTCTCAAGTACTTGGGAAGTATAGTGGAGGAAAATGGGAGAAATGACAAAGAGATTTCGGAACGTGGCAGACAGGCAGAAGCATTTCTGAGAAGCATTAGGAACGTAGTGTGGAATAAAGATGTCCCACAAAAAAGCAAGGAAGTGTTATACAGAAGCTACTATATCCCGATACTGACCTATGCATCAGAAACTTGGATAATGAAGAAAAGAGACATAAGCAGAATACAGGCAAGTGAAATGAAGTTCCTGCGAAGTAGGATCGGAGTAACAAGAAGAGACAGGGTGAGGAATAGTGAAATAGTGAAAGAGAAGCCCTTGCAAGGTAGGATTGAGACATCAAGACTGAGGTGGTATGGACACTTAAAGAGAATGGAAGAGAAGAAGATTCCCAAGAGGATACATGAGATGCAGATGCAGAAGAAACGACCAAGGGGAAGACCAAGAGATGGCTGAAAGGAGTGGAGGAATGTGTCAAGAAGAGAGACGAGGACTGGACCAGAGTGACAGCGGAGAGGTGGTGGGAAGAAAGGAGTAAGTGGCGAGGCTTATGTTCCAAACAGACCCAGCCTGGGGCTGGAAACTGTACAAGATGATGATGATCTCAATTTTATAAGTCCGATATTGTATAAAAATGTGCGGGTGGTATTAGGGTATATACGGTAATTCAGAAGCCTATGTCAATTTATTTCTCTTTACCTCTGGTGTGATAATCAAATTTTAATATTGTGGCTTTTCTTTTTCCGTCTTTTATATACTGTATGTAGTCCTATGTACAGTATATTGTGGTATCCTTCACAAACAACAAAAATGTGTGCGTTTCACATGCATTTCAGGTTACTACCCTTTTAAGAAGTTGCCCAGTTAAGGAGTATTTTTTTAATGGTGCCTTGAAGAACTTCTTAACAGAGTTTTACTGTATTAGTAATTGAGGATAGGTTTGGGAACGAAATGGCTACTGGTATGGTTTCAAGTAGTTAACCATCCCAGGATTTGCTTTGAGTAGAAGTGGGGTAAACCTCATAAGCCGAGTGAATCCCACGGCAATTCTCATACCATAATTTAATTTCTTTTCAGAGCTGAGAATCTAACACAGATCTCAGGGGTGACAGCAAAGAATACTAGCTACTACATCCCGAGGGGGTTGGCCGACTTGGGACTGACTGGCTTTGAGTGAAACCAATATGTGAGAGACAGTGCAAACAAAGTCAATGATACCGAACACCAATCAGAGACAGGCACTGGCCTCAAACGGGCACAAGTTGGAGAGGTATGTCTTAAAGGATAGCCCTACTCTCCACTAAGTATTACACAAACAAACCTTTGCTGCAGCATTGATCCCAGCTACAATGCCTTGAGCTGCAGCCTCCTCATAACCTGTGGTACCATTTATTTGTCCAGCAAAAAATAAACCAGCCACTCGAAGAGTTTCCAGAGTAGGATTCAGCTCCCGGGGATCAACAAAATCATACTCCACTCCATAACCTAAGGGAAAACAAATAGATAGCTTTGAAGCCATTTTTCAGTGTTGCCTATTGACAATCAAATAAATAACTTTTCAGTCACTCAACAGATATTTATGCTCAATCGGATTAGGTAGGCAACACAATACTCTACCTGAAAAAAAATTACATGTGATTAACTAACTTCACTTAAGGATTATAGTTTAATAATAATAACAACTGGAGATTGATAAGGACCTTTTAAAGAACGGAATTTCAGAAACAGATATCCAACTCCAAACACCACTCAAATGCAAACTTAAACAGGCTCATTAAGAAGAAGTCACAACTCGACCGAAGTATGTTCATTCGGACGAATGGAAGTTAGTACACTCAGAAAGGACGAGGAGAATAATATTAATAATAAGTTACACCTGAAGATCGTCCAAAGAAAACGGGGAAACGATGGACGGAGGAACGTCTAGTTCGACAAAGCGAAACGATGAAGGAGTTTTGGAAGACCAAGATAAACAGCTGATCATAATTTGTTTTATGTGATCCTATGGGTCTAAACAGCTTAAATAAATAATAATAATAAAAATTATATAATTATTTGTATCTTCTTCTTCATTTCCCGTTTTCAGTTCCCTGGGTCGGGTTGCGAATCAAGGACCTCCACAGTTGTCTATCCCTCCACCAATCATTTCCTTCTTTCAATACTTCTTTTCTTTTACTCCTCTTTTCTCTATACTTTCCTTTACCGTATCTATCCACCTCTTTCTGGGCCTTCTTCGTGGTCTTCTTCCTGGTATTTTCTCCGTAAATATTCTTTTTGGTACTCTATATTCTTCCATTCTCATCATATGTCTGTACCACTTCAGCTTACTGGACTCTATCTTGTCTGGCAGTTTTGGGAACCCAGTTCTCTCCTAATGTCCACATTTATGATTTTATCCCTCCGTGTCTTCTCGATTATTCCTCTAAGGAACTTCATCTCGGTGTATATGTGTATATAAAATAAAATTATGAAAACATAATCCACCATGTATTTAATTTAATTTCATCAACAATTCATAAAATCTATGTTGTTGTCATCATCTTGCACAGTTTCCAGCCACTGGCCGGGTCTGTTTGGAACACAAGCCTCTCCAACGTCTTCTGTCTTCCCACCATCTCTCAGCCTCCACCCTTGTCCAGTCTTCACCTCTCTTCTTCACGCTTTCTTCCACCCCCTTCAGCCACCTGTCTCTCGGTCTCTTTCCTTCCCACTTCGTCTCGTGTACTCTCCTGGGTATCCTCTTCTCCTCCATTCGTTTTACATGTCCATACCATCTAAGTCTAGATTTCTCTATACCATCCTGTAATGGTTCCTCCTTCATTAATTCTCTGGTCCTCTCATTTCTTATTCTGTCCATCTTTGTAGCTCCAATACTGCTTCTCAAGAACCTCATCTCACTGGCCTGTATTTTGCTCTTCTCCCTTCCTTTCCTAACCCAGGTCTCCGAGGCATACGTCAGGATAGGGACATAGTATGTCCGATATATGATCTTTTTGCTGTTCTGAGGGACATCCTTGCTCCATAACATGCTTCTCACACTCCTCCGAAATGCTTCTGCCTGCCTCCCCCGCTCATTTATTTCTCTATCGTTTCTTCCATTATCTTGTATCAGGCTTCCAAGATACTTGAAACTCTCCACTTTCTTCAGCTGTTCCCCACCAATTGTTATTCCCGTTGTGGTTCTTTCCTTCTTCCTTGTTGTGATCACCATCTCACTCTTATTTATGCTAAATTTCATCCCATATCCTTTTATTATTCCTTCCCATACATCCAAATGTTCCTGTACCTCCTCCTCCTTGTTTCCCCAAATCATCAAATCATCTGCTTTCATCTTTCCTTCCCCAATTACTTGTGCCACTCGGTCATTATGTCATCCATCACCACAATGAAAAGTAACGGTGACAGTGCACTTCCTTGTTTCAGGCCATTTCTCTGTTCCAACCAGTCTGATCTCTCTCCTCCCACTTTCACAGAGCTCACGCTTCCCTTGTACATCTCCTTTATCCTCTTTATAGTCAATTTCTCTACTCCTCTATCCTCCAGGGACTTCCATACTTTGTTTCTGCATATAATGTCATATGCTTTCTCAATGTCCAGGAAGGCCATCAGTAGATCTGTTTCATACTCATAGTGCTGTTCTTGTAACTGCCTTACAGCAAAAATCAAATCCACTGTGGACCTTCCTGCTCTGAAGCCATGTTGTTCTTCCCTCATCCCTCCTTCTATCCTTGTCCTAATTCTCTTTTCCAAAACTTTCTCGAAGATCTATGCACAATGACTCATCAGTGTTATTCCCCGATAGTTTCTGCAATCTGTTCTACTACCTTTCTTGAAGATCGGGACAATTATTCCTTTTTTCCAGTCCTCTGGGGTCTTCCTTTCCTTCCATGCTGTCCTCATCACTCGGTACAACCACTGTATCCCCACCTCTCCTGCTGCTCTCACCATCTCCACACTCAACTCATCCACACCCGGTGCCTTCCCTCCTTTCATCTTTTTCACTGCATCTTCCACTTCTTTCCATGTTAAGTCCTTTATTGTTTGCAGTTCATCTTCCTCTTCCCCGATTTCTTCCTCCTCACCATCTTTTCCATTTGGGTTCAGAAGTTCTTCAAAATATTCATTCCACATTTTCTTCAGTTCTTCCCTATTTTCTATCTCTTGTCCCATTTTGTTCACCATTCTAACATAATCCGTAGGATCCTTCCGCCTCTTATTTTTTACCATCCCATACAGGACCTTTTTTGTACCTTCACTATCCTCTTTCATCATCTTTGTCCACTCTTCCATCCACTTTCTTCTCTCCTCAGCCACTACTCTCTTCGCCTCCTTCTTTCTTTCCTGGTACTCTTCCCTTGTCTCTACCGTCCTATTTTGATACCACCTCCTAAAGGCTCTATTCTTTTCCCTTACTATATCTTTTGTCTTCTCATTCCACCATGGTGTTTCCTTCCACCTCTTCTTACTACTTGTCCTACCACATACTGCTTCTGCTGCACCTACTAGTGTCTTCTTAAATATAGCCCATTCCTCTTCCACCCCTCTTTCTTCATCTGTTGGAATTCCTTCCTTTACCATTTTGAGGTAGTCGACCCTTCTATCCCCTTCTTTCAGTTTCCATATCCTTATACGTCTTTCCTGGTAGTCCCTTTCTTCTCCTTACTCCCTCTCAGGTTCATTACCAGCAATCGATGGTCGCTATCCAGGTTCTCCGATGGTATAACCTTGATGTCCGTGATGTTCTTATTTAGTTCTTTCTAATACAGTATATAGTCGACCACCGACGTCCTGGTCAAGTCATCACTGTACCATGTGATTGTGTGGCTCTCAGTTTTCTTAAACCAGGAGTTCCCAACTAGCAGGCTGTTCCTCTGGCAGAAGTCCGACAGTCTCTTTCCTTCCTCATTTCTTCCGCCCCAACCCTCTGGTCCTAGAACACTCTCATAACCTTGTCTTTCTCTTCCTACATGGGCATTGAGATCCCCCATAACAATCATATTTCTTCCTACCAGCTGCTTCTGCAATTCCTCTTCAAACTCCTCCTTCTCTTCAGAGGCGCAGCCTACTTGTGGAGCATACACTTGCACTATTTCTACGGTCTCTCCCCTCAGTGCTACTTTCACTTTCATCATCCTATCACTTATTCTCCTCACTTCTTCTTTTAAACCATCTCGTACTACTACTCCCACTCCATTCCTCTTTCCCTCTTCGTTCCCACTCCAGTACAGTCTATAGCCTTTTCTCAGTTCTCTCCTTCCTTCCCCTTTCCACTTTGTTTCTGCCAATCCCAATAAATCCAACTTCCTTCTTTCCATCATATCCACTATCTCCTCCACCTTCCCCGTCAGCGTTCTTAGGTTTAAAGTTCCAAATCTTAGTCCGTGTGTACAGCCGTGTCTTTGTCTATTAAATCCATCATGTCCGAGGCTCGTGCCATTTTTGAAAGCATTTGGTTTCATCCACTACTGGCTTGCTGGGCCTATTGTAGCTTGTTGTTGTTGTATAATTCTTCAATCTTCTGACTGGTTTGATGCAATTCTCCATGCCTCCCTGTCCTGAGCAAATAGTTTGATCTCTAGATAGCTACCACACCTTACATCCGAGGCAATCTGTTGAACATATTCTAACCTTGGTCAACCTCAACAGTTCTTGTCCTCAACCCTTCCTTCCATAACTAAGCTTGCTATTCCTGGGTGTCTTAGTATGTGTCCTACCAACTTGCCTCTTCTCTTCATTAGCAGTCGCCAGACACATCTCTCCTATACCACTCGTCTTAATACCTCTTCACTAGTAACCCTATCTACCCATCTGAACTTCATTCTCCTGTAACACCACATTTCAAATGCTTCTATTCTCCTCTTTTCTGCTGCACCAACAGTCCAAGTTTCATTTTATTAGAGCGCCTCGCTCCAGACATAGGCTTCCAAAAATGAATTTTTAATACCTAAATCTATATTTGACGTCAACAAACTTCTTTTCTGTAGCAATGCTTTCCTTTTCTGAGCCAACCTAATTTTTATATCCTCTTTGCTTCGTCAATCACTGGTTATTTTGCTTCCTAAGTAGCAGAAGTCTCCTATTTCTTTAGCTTTTCACCTGGAAATTTGACGTCAATAGGGGTGCTTGATTTCTTTCCACTGTAATCTTTTTTTGTTTTGGTTTTACATTTATTGTTTTTCATCTTGAATTCTATATCTAAATCAAATTCAACCAAATCACTGATCATCTATGCCAGTAACATATACTGTACTTAAGGCTTAATAAGATGTTCGCTTGACAAACAAAGCATGTCATTCCTGTTGTTTCCCGCCTAATACAATTGACCAATGGGAGGAATAGTTAATAGTTAGAGAAGAGAAAATGATTTTCTGATTAAAACATTCAGATTAAGTCGGCACGATCAACAATGAACCATTTAAGGACAATTCTTTTCTTTTTAACATTCATGGCATGGAATACCAAGTGTAGAGTAAAATCATCTTATCTCAATATCTTCTTCTTCTTCCTTGCCTTTTCCCGTTATGCAGGGTCGGCTTTCTTAATCCCGAGGCGCCATTTGTTTCGTTGTAAAGCATCATCAGCATATAGATCCAATACCCTAATCCAATACCCTCATGTCCCTTTGGACATTCATTATCCATATTGTTCGAGGTCTGCCGCTGCCTCTCTTTTGTGTAGCCATGGAAAGGCACTTCTTCTTCTTATTATTATTATCTTGATTGGTCACATTGGACCACTTGAGTCGTTCCACAATCACTTCTTCTTTGAAGGTAGTACTGCTTGGTTTGTTGCGCTCTTTCCAGTACTTTTTCATTCTTTCAGATCGGGATTTTCTCAACTCATCTGAAATCTCCATAGGCTTTCTATGTGTCATTTCTGCAGAAAATTTGTGAGTTTTAAGAATGGTGTTAATTTTATTTTTCTCCTCGGCATCTGTTATCTTAAGTCCAACTGCTTTGAGATCTTGTTGGATTTCTTGGATCCATTTTCCTCCAGTTTTCTTTCCTAGATTTCTCATCACCAGTTGGCGTACAATTCTGTTTTCTGGAAGCCGTAAGATGTGAAAAAAATATGAAATTCTTTTCTTCTTCATTGTGCTGGTGATTGGATCAATCTCACGATAGACAGTTTCATTTGGGAGAATCCTCCAGACTCCCTCAACCTGATACTTTTTATTTATGCACGTTCTAATGATTCTTCTTTCCGTTTTGAGGAGCTGATCAGTTCTTTGTACATTTTTAATTTGGAACAGTGTTTCACAAGCATAAGTGGCTTCTGGGAGAGTTACAGTTTTATAATATTGGATCTTGGTAGCTATTGATAGGCATTTTTTATTATATGTTGACCAGGTTAGAGATTGAAAGGCACTTCTTAACTACATGATTTTCCAGTCTTCGCATAACATGTCCATACCACCTTAGCCTGGACTCTAAAAGTTTCTCAGTTATAGGCATTACTTTGAAACAGATTTTATCTTTGAGGGTAACTCCACCTGCCCGACATAACATACGCATTTCAGTGGTATGTAGCATTTGCTCATTTGCCTTTGTAGTAGCCTGTGTTTCACTACCATAGAGTAGGACTGGTCTTACAGCAGTTTTATAAACTTTACCCTTGGTTCTTATGGGTATTTTCGGATCACATAAAACTCCTGTGAGCTCGCACCATTTTTTCCACCCAGACGTCGCCCTGTGAATTATATTGACGGTTATCGTGCCATCTTCAGCACTGACAGAACCTAGATATTTAAATTTTGTTACTCTTGGTAAGGTTTCACCATCTAGTTTAAATTCTTGACTCAATATGGTACCAAAAATAAAACATGACTCATTTCATGTCATTCTATTCTTAAAAACGAAAAAGGGGAAATAAAAGGAATAAAATAGAATAAAATCAAAATCTCCAATTTAAAAAAATGAATAATCGGACAAATAGAAAAAAGTAAACTGCACTTTCCTTGCTACTGTCTTTCTTGAATATGAAAAATATAATTTATATACAGTAGTGTAAATATTAAAAGTGTTGTCAGTCAATAATTTTAAGCAACTTTCTATTGAATGTTATGCATCAACTGAGCAGATAAAAGAACTATGTCAGTGTCAGAAGGTAAGATGGAATAGGCTTTCCATTGCCGTTTCTAGTGATTTTTTATTTATTTTTTACTATATTTATTCAACAATTGCCTAAATGACTCTCTTCATTATTTACAGATAAGTTCTCAATTCAAGGTTAAAATGCTGACCTGGTCTTACGAGCTGAGCTTTCTCCAAACCACGCAACTTCTGCACCAGCTGTACCTGCAATTCTTCAGGAAGAGTGCATGATAGGCCATTAGGATACACTACAGTGCTGTCTAGACCTTCTGGCTCCAGCCAAATTTGATGAGCCTTGTTACCAAACCTGAAAGATATTAGACATCTGTGCATACATATAATCTACTCAAACTTGTATCAATCATTTCACAAGAATTATTTGATTTTAGCTTACTCCGGAAGGAATCAACGATAAAAATCACTCGAGGGAATTTGAAATAATATTTTGAAATATCTGATGTATGCTTTAGGCTTTTGTTCTGAATACCTTCCTAGTGGATTGACTGGGCCTTGATTCAGACATAATGTTTCTTTTGTTGTGATAGAATTACCGGTAACTTGAAAAAATTACCTGAGTGAATTAAAGATAGCTTAGAAGCCATTTTTGCAGTATTGCCTTATTGAAATTGATTTTACAACTTTTCAATCAGTCAATAAAATATAATCCCAATTACTGGGACATGCGAGAAAATAAACGGAAAAAATCACATATAACAAGTAGTTCCGTGAAGAACTAAACAGTTTATTTTCATATATTGTATCCTACGTATGTTAAATGCCCCTATCACCATACAAAATTTTAGTTTGATTGCTGTAATAGATTCGTAGATATTGAGAACCGTCTAAATATTTCGGATGGTCGCCATGTTGGATTTTTATATATGTAGGCCATAGAGTTATGTTCTATTACATGAAGATTATTGGGTAGGTGTATTATTCAAATTTCACACAGCCGCCATCCTGTGGTTATGAAAACAATTTAAATAATGATGACGATTATTGCATAGGTTCATTATTAAAACGTTGACTTCGATCGCATGATTAGGACACAAGAAATAAAAACTTCATTTTAGAATTTTGTACAGCTGCCATCTTGAGGTTATGTGAACAATTGAACTAAATTAGATGTCAATGCATTGCAATGTGTATACAAATTTGCTGTACCATGTTTCACTGCATTCGGATGGCTAAATCGCGAGAAAAGTCTATTTAAATGTTTCAACTCCACTTGGCTGCCATGTTCGTTTTGTACTTAAAATAACAGGTCTTTAAAGTCACATAGGTGAACTTCTAGTAGTGCCCTTTATCACCGTAAAAAAGTTCAGGGTGATAACAGTAATAGTTTGGGAGAAATAGAATGCCGGTGAAATATTTTGCACAGATGCCATGTTTTGGATTGGGGAGACATAATAAAATTTGAAGGGCGCGGTCGGACTTAATAGTAGTATGACTTTACCGAGTTCCATTAAAATCACTCCAGCCATTTAGATTTCACTAAGGGGGGGAGGGGAAGAACGACACATACACACACACGGACAAAAGGTGATCCTATAAGCCAATTTTTTCATAAATGAATATACAGTATGTTAAAAATTATATATTGGGATTATATTTTATTGACTGAAAAATCCACAGCCTGCTACCAGTCGACCGACTGGGTCAGGGAATGGAATGAATGAAGTCCCATCTAGCGGCGAGGATATGAACTGTGCCGGCTGTCGCACTCCCTAGGGCAATGAGTAAATGAATGACAGATGAAATGAAATGATGGGGGAGCGTGTTGCTGAAATGAAATTGTGACAGGGAAAACCGGAGGACCCGGAGAAAAATCTGTCTGCCTCCGCTTTGTCCAGCACAAA
Source organism: Meconema thalassinum (assembly GCA_946902985.2). Classification (NCBI taxonomy): domain Eukaryota; kingdom Metazoa; phylum Arthropoda; class Insecta; order Orthoptera; family Tettigoniidae; genus Meconema; species Meconema thalassinum. Next base: position 152,680,137 of record OX336396.1, read on the forward strand.
TCTCACATGGAGTGACCGGGATTTGAACCACGGACCCAGCGGTGAGAGGCCGGCATGCTGCCGCCTAAGCCACGGAGGCTCCTATTGACTGAAAAGGTGTAATATCAATTGAGTGAATTATACCCATTTTAACTTTGAATGCACTGGTTTTATGTAATTATAATGCACATTAGAGAATATCTATAATCATCATCATCATCGATTCTCCACTCCAGCAGGCCGGGTGTGGGAATGAACAAGCCCCTTCCATAGCTGTCTGTCCTGCCTTCTTCTTCCGCCACTGTACTCCATTCTGCGCTCCTCTTAGCCAAGGCTCTGTTGACTTGCTTCATCCACTCAACTCAAAGTCTATCTCTTGGTATCCTGGTATCTTTCGAAATAGATGTTGGATGTTCTACTAGAGGGCATCTTCTATAGTAATGATATTAATTTTATTAATGCAGCCAATGCCATTTATTTTCTTTCCAGGATGGGTCAGGGAAGGGATTTTGGACGGAAATGGGCTGTGGACCAATTGAAAGGAACCGTTAATGATATTGCAATATAATAAAATTCTTGAACAACTGAAAATTTGTTACTCCCTGGAGAAGAGAGTGAATTAGCCATGAAAGCCAATATATCATCTCTCTGGAGAAGATTAAATTTACAAAACTTTTAGATGTCCCATTAAAATCATCGATATTGAGGCTAATGATGACTGATAACTCAGAAATTGATAGATTATAATAATGATAGTCAAGAGCTAAGAGGAAGTGAATGTCTTCACTGTTACCAGTACTGGTAACAGTGAAACTGACAGCATTATGATGAGTGACCTATCACTATTCATGTGTAACTTAAACGGCTAGGTAATTTCCCAACCCTTGGATTTTATAAAGGAATTGTTTCAATTACTTTTTGGAGATAACTCTTTCCAAATTATTTAAGTCACTCATTCGGTCTAAATTAGAATATTGCAGTATTATCTGGAAACCTATTCAAAGTATAAAAATTGATGCAAACAAACGTGTACAAAAAAGATTTCTTAAATGGCTCCATTACAGGGGTGGACAAGTTCTTGAGTCACGCAACATCATAATCATGCCAATGTTACATGTAATTTTGCTTGAGGGTAATATTTACCCAGCATGTATCGCAGCATCCTGACAGAATGTGTATCCTGCTGGGCTAAAGGATTCATTTATATCCACACCAGACTTGGAGAAGTGTTACAATAACTGTGATGGTAAAGTTACTATAATTCCATATTACTTACCTTATCACTTTAGACTCAATGGATGGGCAATAACGAGGACCAGTCACTTCCTCAGTGACATGCCTGTTGACATGGAGATTTTTCAGGATGATTTGGTTCACATCAGGAGTTGTGTATGTAAGATGACACACCAGCTGATCTTCTGGCTAGAAAAATAATATTTGAATGAATTTACAAAACAAGATGTTCAGTAAAGAACATATAGCCTACTTTCTCCTAAATGTATGAGTATAGTTATAACTCGTTGTTATTATCAAAGAGTATAATAGAACTATTCTTTGTTGAAGACCTTAGAAACGATTTACCTCTACCAAACGCCACAACCTAGATAAAAACTGCTACCATCATTGAAGAAAGAAAGATAAGAAGTATATCAAGAATGTTATGGATCTGGAGACATAATCGACCGGACTGGCTGCGTGGCTCAGCGGTAACGTTCTCGCTTGCTGGGCCCTAGGTTGCAGGTTCGTATCCTGGCGCAGTCAGCTGGCATTTGAGGGTGCACAAATGCGAGGGAGCCGTGTCAGTACATTTACTGGCACGTTAAAGATCCCCTTCGGGCCAAAATTCCGGCACCCCGGTGTCTCTAAAAGCAGCAGTAGTTAAAAGGGATGTAAAACCAATAACATTATTATTATTATTATTATTACATATACGACCTGCCGTGGGCAACATCCAACTTTGAGTTGAGGCATGTCTTTACACGTCTGGTTGTGCATGGCTTTCACAACCCTAATTGAATTAACAAATCTTTCCATGACCCTTCAGAGACGTTTGTATACAAACCATGTGGATATTTTCGATTGCTATTTGCCTGAAATAAAAGAAGTAATTAATAACCTGAACTAACACCAACGGCTTGAATTCAGTTACTATGTGAAATCGTTTTGTTCTTTACTTCAAATAACATTTTCAAGTAACGCAAAATAGGCTGTTACAAACCCTTTAAAATAAAAAGTAAAAATGTATCGTAGTATCATCTTGTCATTCTTCAAATTCGATGCGCATAGAATGCCAATGGTATAGTAATCAATGGAGCCCCACGTAGACTAGTCGTGACATCTAGTGGTGAAATATCGAACAATATAATCCTAACAGAGCGAGTGCATTCTAGCGGCCAGAAGAAGAAACTTTTCAATAAAATCTGGAAGTTAATAAGTAGGTCGGCGAGCAGTTACCTTTTTGGCAGCTAGATGTCTCGAGTAAATCTGCTGGCGAATTATGTTTTAATTAAATATATATTTTACACCATAATATGCACAATATAACGCTTAATTTTAAAACATCTGAGTCATTACAAAACAATAAACATATAACATTTCAAGCAAAAAACCTAGCTCTGATCGGGTTTGAACCATAGGCATTTGAGCGATAGGCTAACGCTCTACCACTGAGCTAATTGAGTCAACGAATATCGTTCTATATAAAATGACTTACATAGAACTTGTTAGCAAATAATGATTTATACTAAACGATTTCATCACTGGAGTATATTATTTATATATAAAGCATTTCATACAAAGTTTATTTATTTTGTATCAGTACGCTATATTGCATGCAATACTCAAATTAGTGAAATATAAGTCAGGCACAAGATATCTGCTGCCATCTTGTCTTATTACTGAATCAACTCAGCTTTTTAAAATCACGTCTGCACTATAGTATTACAAAATAAACTTTTAATTTCGAACGTGCCTCTTCCTTTAGAACAGTTAAAACGATTTTCGGCTCGATAATCTTAACTGGTGGGTCCCATGATATGGATTATAAAGTTTGCATAATTCGCACGGCCGCCATCCTGAAATGGTATGGCGGACGACCTTGTAGTTTGGTCACAAGACGCATCCTATACGAAGGTATGTTGTTACCAAATTTGGTAGAGATCGGATGATTTGGTTAGTCGTTATTTGATTTTACGTTTTGAACGTTTGAGTGGCCGCCATTCAGTTTTAGTAAAGATGGCGGCGATATAAAACATGACACTGAGGTGTCCTTTGCTAGTGCCACCTTTGTACCAAATTTTGTTCAATTCGCATTCACCGTGTTCGAATTGATAGGGGGGACAGACATTCAGAGTACACACACTCACACACACACACACACACACACAGACTCACACACACACATACACACACACAGACAGACACACTTTTTTCGCCCTGTGTTGATCTCATAAGTCTACTTTCATTTTTTGCAAAAATCGAAAGTAGGCTAATGAGATCACTCTGTAATGATCTTAAGTGTTGCAAACAAGCTTTCACTGAGCTTTCACCTACAGTTTGTGGTGCATATGAAGTGCAAGCATGCTCAGAATGCAAGAGACATAGGTTTGAGTCTTGATAGCGTGCTTACTTCCAAATCTCACACTTCAGAGAGTTAAAAAGTTATTGCAGTTAAAGTTGTTGCATCACAGCATTTAACCCTTTAACTGGTATGTATTTCCAGACGAATAAACATCCATGTGCTGTATTATTTTCACTTAGCCCTAAATCAATTTACCATATTCTCCCTTCTCCTATTGGTTCCACATTAGGTAACATTTTACACACATGTACTGAATTAAAAACAAACATTAAGTTAAAACTCAGCAATTCTTCTAGGTTTGTGCCGTGTCTTGTGTGGGGTTTCGCCTAGGACACCAAGCTGGCTCATTAGCGGGCCCTTGGTGTCCCCGCCCGGACCCCCACAGGCGAAACCCCCCACACGGCACAAACCCAGAAGAATTGCTGAGTTTTAATTCACTGGCCGTGAAAGCCAATATACCGTACCAAACATTAAGTTAGGCTGTACAAAAATAGGGGGGCGTGGTGGCTCAGCGGTCTAGCTGTATGCCTCTCACCAAGGCGGTCCGGGTTCGATTCCCGGTCAATGCATGTGAGATTTTCGAAGTGAAATGCCATGTCCTGTGGTTCGGATTCCACGTAAAAAGGAGGTCCAGTGGCTCATGATCTCGAGATTAACGGTCACGTTAACCTACAAGCTTGCTTGCTGTACAAAAATAGAACAGGTTACAGCATTTTGTTACCATGGTTGTGTCATTACCCGTGACAATCAGTGCCTTACATGATTGTGTCATTACCTGTGACAATCAGTGCCTTACAGAAGTCAAAAGAAGAATTGCTATGGCAGAGCAAGAACTTCAGAGAAGGAAAAATCTATTGTTAAATAAGCACATAGGAATTGGAACCAGGAAGAAATTTGTTAAAACCTTTGTTTGGTGTGTGCTAAGTTATAAAATGCATAAACATTGACCATTATGGCAAAGGTAATAATTAATAACCGTGTTGACTGATAGTATTCACTTATTAAAACCGCCCAGTCAAACACTAAAGAAACGTTTAATTACATTATTAAACGTACATGTTTCGGTATGTCATTGATACCTTCCTCAGCGTGATTGATAATTAAATCTTAAACCTCGTAAACAAAGACAAAAAGAAATGGATATCCTTACAAAAATTGTTTTAAATAAAAAATGGAAAAGCTTGCAAATATTTAAAAGCCATGTATTAAAAAATGATAGTAAAAAGATGGTATTAAAATATGAGATCTACCTTATAAACTGCCTACGTCAATACGCCAATAATTTTGATCGAAAAACTGTAGTGACAGAAGATGTCGCTGTCAGAAGAATGAAGAAGCGCAAAGGATGTAGGTCAAATTGTCGCTTCAAAACGGAACAAATTTTTTTAAATCCAGTCCTCCAACCTAAAACTTTAGTCGATTCCCAACTTAATGGCCCACTCTGTTGTTATAGTTGCTTAATGGGTGACGCAATGTGCAGGCTATTTACCAAACACAGCAATTAAGTACTGCTCGATTCCAAGCTCTGTGAACTTGCGGGATGAAACGCAGAGGCAGGGTAAGAGCAGGCGAGAATTGAGAAGCCTGTCGACAGCCCGCCGTGTTATCTGACATACTCGTTTATTCCAATACTGCTAACATGGGTCTTTTCTGAAACCAGTGTAGGGTTGGGAATGATTGACTGAGTCACCGACTAATGTATTTGCTTCTGTTACTACGCAAGGACCGAGATACCGCATCACTCGTCACCACCACTACTATAGTCTGCGATGCACATTCCACTCAGGTCCACGCAGCTTAGACTCGAGCAGTATATTACCCAGTGTCGACTTTAGGTGGAATACTGCTACGAGGAACGTAATAAGTTACAAGCCGGACGCTTGTTTTAGACGATTGTCCTTGACCTTGAAGCTTGCGGGTGAGCCTGTACACAGTCACTCTCTAGCCCTCTTGCTTCACATTAATTTGTCATCACCAGCCTGATGTAATGGAATTCCAGACTTGAGCACGTAACGACACCACCGTGCAGACAGTACAGTCCACGTCGAAGTATTGTGGGACGCGGAAGAACACGTTACATAGTTACGAACAGAACACCATTACATTTGCCAATGACTATACTTCAGCAGTAGCGAGAGATAGTTTTGTCAATCATCTGACCGCATGGGACAACTGACGACAACACAGGTACTGTAGTAAATCACCTACAGGCTTCCAGTAAGATTTTTCACTCGTCGAAAACAAACGTTCGGGCCTGTACAGATGTGAGACCTGGAGTTTTTGGAAAACAAGCACAATCAAGACTAGAAGCTGCAGAAATGTGGTTCTGGAGAAGATTGACAAGGATGAGTTGGAGGGAAAAGAAGACTAATGAACAAATCTTGGACGACATTAAGGAGAAATGGACATTGATTGGTTCCTCAGATTAGGGACTGCGCCAATGCGGTCATGTAGCCCCGTGTACTTTGGGTGTGTGTAGAATCTGTCTGATAACCGGTGTTAATTTTATTGTGATGGTTGTATTAGTGTGTGTTATCTGTTTTTAATTCAAGTAAGGACTGCCGACATTGAAATTTTCAAGTAATTTCCTTCTTTTGCCGCCAAACGCCACCATCGACGACTACTAGTTCAGACCTTGGTTACAAGACACCACCGCAGTCGGCTCCTGGCGACGAATGTTGGAACCTAAGAGCGTTATTCAAATTTTTAACCTATAATTTAGCTTCACACAGGTGTAATTAGTGGAAGGTTCTTAAACATGCAATAAATCTATGACATGAGACCGCCGGCTTTACTTCCCCTCCGAAGGAAGGCATACTGAGGGATTTTTAACGCTCTTAAAAAATCCGACGACTTAGGCCGGGTTTGAACCGGCGATCTTGGGCATAGAAGCTCAGCATGCTACCAACTACGCCACCGAAGCTGCGAATTGGACATTACTTTATTCATTAGATCAGAGGAAAACTACATTTTTGGACACGCCTTACGGCATGACACCTTTATCCAGAATATCTTCGAAGGCAAGGTCCTAAGAGGAGAAATCGAGAGGAAGACCGCATCTCTCATACCTTACAATCATAATCACTCAGCTGGGTTTTGCTTCCTACGTCACGATGAACAGAACTGCTGAAGATCGTGGGCTGTGGCTGCAGCGACATGGCTTATCCATTAGATAATGATGATGATGTACTCAAATAAGTATCCTTCAGGGACGCACCTGGAAAATAATATCGGGGTGGAGATAGTGGATATGGTTGTAGATAGAGACTGCCTTATGTAGTGGCTGGCTAAACGGCCTTTCACTAGGGGTGACAAATCAGACTTTTAGGGGGGTGGCGGATATATCCCCTATGTTCCCTCCTGGGTATGGTAGACTTTTAGAATCTCCACTCTACTCAAACTACTACCTGGTCTGTTGTCAGCCATTACAGCACACAGAAGTCGGACATAAGTCAAACTTTGCCATCTCTTTGAACAATGAATAGAGTAATTCGCATCACCATAGATATTAAAAATCGAAGTAAATGGTTCCATAGATTAACACAAAAGAGCAGGTAAGTCTACTTTCAAATAACATCGCCTCAAACAGCAGGAATGTGAAACTGAAAAGGCGCACACACAGTGATGAACTGTTTCTTCATTAGCACTCTGAAGGTTAAAAATGAATAAATCAATTCACCTAAAATCATTTTACTTGTTTATACTGTGGGTAAAACCCACAGGGGCTCACAACTTGTGGGGCGTGGGTTGGCGACCACGGGACCCCAGCTGAGTCCGGCATTGCTTCCACTTACTTGTACTGGGCTCCTTTCAGTTATCTTTCTTGTCGGCCTCCCTTGGTCACCACTTGTTCTCTTCCGACCCTGACGGTAGCAGGGTATCTGAGGCATAGGGAGTCTTTCAATTTCGCCTTAATTGGCCTTTGTCTACCTTTGAGTGTGGCAAACCCATTGTACAAATAGCCTAAATATGATAGTGTGTGAGTCGAGGCCTCGGATGGAGGTCCTTGATTCACACCCCGACCCAGATCACTGGAACCGGGAAATGAAGAAGAAGAAGATACTGTGGGTAAAATAAATCAAGTTAAACATCTGACCTTGTACCTTGGGAGTGCTACTTTTCATCTCAACAGTTACAGTTCTCCAAAGAATGAGATTTTTCTCACTAGGGTTTGACCCACATTGGAACTGAGTCTGCTGTTCAGTAAGCCAATCTCCTTTGTTTGGAACAAGATGAACATGACACTTGTCTTCCTGTAGTCAATCAAACCAGTGTATTTTAGGCTGAATTTCCAATTTCCACCAGGAGTGAAATGATTGTTGTTAATTCATTCTAGGGATTTGGGACATCTTGGTCATCACTCATCAGCCTTTGTCTGATAACCTGTATTTCTGTGATGACTGTAGTAGTGTGTGTAACAGGGATGGGAGTAGGTGCCCTGGGACTTGAAGTCGAGTACTATCCGGCATTTGCCTGGAGAGAGTGTCGAAAAGCCTCACTCAAGATAGCCACTGTTGGCGCCGAGATTCAAACCTCTGAATTCCAGACTAGGAGTGAGATGAAACACTGGCTTTGCAAGAGATGAGTCTTTGTGATGCATTACATGGCTATACCACTGAAGTCATGCCTTGCAATTCTTGTCTGTGATTGGGGCAACTCACATGATATGCCATATATTCCTAACATAGTCTAGCAGGGTCAGTCAGATCAAGTGACCAGCAAAGTATGTGCATCTCTGTACAAAGAATTTGTTCATGCTTGATTATTGCAGCATTCACAGCCATACAGAACAACTGAGCTATTTGATCAGGGCATTGCATACTACAGTATCCGGGTGCGGATTATCCGGTTTGCAGGTTAACCGTCCATGTTTTCCCCTAATTAAAAATAAATGAGAACACAGTATACATTACAAACATTTCTCTGTAATTGTTACTGTACTATAAATTGAATACGTTTGAAATTATTTTTCGAACATATTTTTGCAGTGTAGTCCCGGTGGGGGTAAGTTATTTTTAGTGGGGTACTTTGTGACAGGTCGACGACTTCTTTCTTTATCTAGTTTTGTTTTGTAATAGCGAAATATAAGTTCTGTAAGGAGGTGGGCGTAGGCTTGTTTCAATGTTCCTGGAAGGCAAGTGTTGTCTGCATTCCATTGAGGGATCCGCTTAAATGGTCAACAGTTGTTAACAAATTGTCATTCAGTAAGATGGCTCTACATATAGATTATATGGGACAAAGAGGGTTTGAATATAGTGACATTATTGCCGCATGCAAAAAACGTCTCGAGGTAAGGAAGCAGAGAACCATTACAGACAGCACATTTATGCATGTGCTCATACTACCCTTGGTGAACACATCGCTTGAGTTTATCTACACACAATTTGGGCACAAAGTTTACGAACGTAACTTGACTTTTAAGGGCATTAGTGGCATAGCCTGTTCCCTTCTTGAAAGCAACAGGAACAGAGAAACGGCCTGAAACAAGGAAGTGCACTGTCACCATTACTTTTCATTGTGGTGATGGATGACATAATGACCCGAGTGGCACAAGTAATTGGGGAAGGAAAGATGAAAGCAATGGTGTTTGCAGATGATTTGATGATTTGGGGAAACAAGGAGGAGGAGGTACAGGAACAGTTGGTGTGTAGGAAGGAATAATACAAGGATATGGGATGAAATTTAGCATACATACGAGTGAGATGGTGATCACAACAAGGAAGAAGGAAAGAACCACAGTGGGAATAACAATTGGTGGGGAACAGCTGAAGAAAGTGGAGAGTTTCAAGTATCTGGGAAGCCTGATACAAGATAATGGAAGAAACGATAGAGAAATAAATGAGCGGGGGAGACAGGCAGAAGCATTCCGGAGGAGTGTGAGAAGCATGTTATGGAGCAAGGATGTCCCTCAGAACAGCAAAAAGATCATATATCGGACGTACTATGTCCCTATCCTGCCGTATGCCTCGGAGACCTGGGTTATGAAAGGAAGGGAGAAGAGCAAAATACAGGCCAGTGAGATGAGGTTCTTGAGAAGCAGTATTGGAGCTACAAAGAGGGACAGAATAAGAAATGAGAGGACCAGAGAATTAATGGAGGAACCATTACAGGATGGTATAGAGAAATCTAGACTTGGATGGTATGGACATGTAAAACGAATGAAGGGGAAGAGGATACCCAGGAGGATACACGAGATGAAGTGGGAAGGAAAGAGACAGAGAGACAGGTGGCTGAAGGGGGTGGAAGAAAGCGGGAAGAAGAGAGGAGAAGACTGGACAAGGGTGGAGGCTGAGAGATGAAGGGAAGACAGAAGCCATTGGAGAGGCCTGTGTTCCAAACAGACCCGGCCAGTGGCTGGAAACTGTGCATGATGATGATGATGATGATGAGTGGCGTAGCCAGAGTGTCTTACTGGAGGTGAGAACCCGTTTTGGAAATTTTACAAAAAATTAAATAAAAAGTGATAATAATTAATAAGCTAAATAAACATTTCTTACATTAAATAATGCCACATGCTCATTCTATAACTCATGCTTTGTGGGAAATTAGTACGGTTGTGATTTGTGTCTGCAACACCACCACCACTTGGTGATGTATTGTTGTTGCCTTTCGGTCCGGCTCCCCATTGAAGCTACACACGTCTTCACGACAACGCATAACTCCGTCCTCCCAGGGTTGCCAATCAATCAAGCTTTTTCCCTGTTAAATATAGCTTTTACCAAACTGTCCTAGCCACAGATAATTTTAAATCCCGCCTAGCGGAGCAACTAGCTTTCTTTCTCTTCTCAGCGGGAGGGAAGTTGTGTATAAATTAATCCAGTTTTAATTAAAAATAATAATAAGGGCCTAGAAAATGCTATGGGTACAGTATATTAACACCAATTTGGAGACCATTTTTAACTTCCTGAGTATGAGATAGCCGAGTTGCTTCAGAAGATGGCAAGAGGGTGGCAAGTTACAAATCTCGTGTTTCAGTAGCTCCGAAGATCTCTTTCATCCTTAATTTGTACCCCCTCCCCCTCCTGATCACTCACTACCACAATCATTCCTTGCGGCTTTCCCGAGATTTGTCCCTTGCTGTCATCACTGCAATTTGTTACTTGTTGTTAATATTACTTGTGTGTTTGAGTCCTCAGTCTTATGACTGGTTTGATGCAGCACTCCATGCCCCCTGTCCTGAGATAATCGTTTCATCTCTACATAGCTACCACACCCTACATCCGAAGCAATCTGTTTAACATATTCTAACCTTGGTCTACCCCTAAAGTTCTTGTCCTCGACCCTCCCTTCATAACTAAGCTTGCTATTCCTGGGTGTCTTAGTATGTGTCCTACTAATCTATCTCTTCTCTTCATTAGCAGTCGCCAGAAACATCTCTCCTCTCCCACTCGTCTGAATACCTCTTCGTTTGTAACCCTATCTACCCATCTGATCTTCATCAATCTACTGTAACACCACATTTCAAATGCTTCAATTCTCCTCTTTTCTGCTGCACCAATAGTCCAAGTTTCACTTCCATAGAGCGCCACGCTCCAGACAAAGGCTTTCAAAAATGACTTCCTAATACCTAAATCTATATTCGATGTCAACAGATTCCTTTTTTGTAGAAATGCTTTCCTTGCCTGAGCCAACCTATTTTTATATCCTCTTTGCTTCGTCCATCACTGGTTATTTTTCTTCCTAAGTAACAGAAGTCTCTTACTTCCTTCAGCTTTTCACCTGCCAATTTGATGTCCATAGAGGTTTCTGATTTATTTCGGTTGCATTCCAATATTTTTATTTTTCATTTATATAAGATTACTTAAGATTTGTTAAACTATTAGTGTAAAATGACCCTTTCATTGTTGTATCTAATGACTATTAAGTAAATAAATATTACATGTCCAGTAAATTCCTCGAAGTACGATTATTCCCCAGTTACTATAAACCCTCCCGTTGGTAGATCTTGGCTATGCTACTGAAGGTCATAATGTATGTGCACAAAAGAGAGTACAAAATAATGATAAACAATTTTTCTATTTAAATAGACTGCCTCTCTTTGACTAACTAATGAAGTTGTTCTTGAAGATAGTTTCAAGATCTAATCAAAAGAGAATGAAACACCTTACTGTACCAGAAACACCTACCAATACCTGGTGAAATACCTCGATGGTCACTGGATCGTAGAACCTGAAAAATGCCCGGCGAAAAACCCTCCCAGGTCCTACCACCAAGTAGAGGAATGAATGGGGTACTAGTCATCCTATCAGGCTGTTTTAAGAATGACCATGGCTACAACGAACAAACAAATTAGAAACAAAATATTAATACCCTGTCGTCAAGAAAACAAAATCACAGCTAAACACAACTGTATTAAGAAAATCCTAAATAATTCCAAAAATGGATTACGATCATCACCTACACGCTGGGGTGATTCTAAATATAATATCTCACATTATGAAACAAGGATATTACAATTAGGCATCAATCTCCTAATGATATTAGGAGGACTGGATGAAATATTAGACGATGAATAAAGAAGAATTATCAATTTTTTTTACACGTGTATCGTCTTAAACGATATTCCAAAAGTGTAGCAATATCAAGATTATATACAAGTATTTATAAGAATATATACAGAAATGTCCTCAGACATTCACATAATTCAGCCTAAACAGCTGATCTTGGCCATGACATTCGCATCGTGATGTGTAATTAACATTCAATACATCGGGTTACCAATTTTTATCCAGCAACTAAGCTAAGTAGTGTATCTATCGACTATGTTCGTGATTCAAATTTCAAGTAAACTTGTGCAAAATTGTAGAGGTTTTAATGATTATATGCTGTGGAAATGTCTTAAGTTGCTCGAACAGATTATCCAAGCGTTGCTTTTGATTAGGTGAAGAAAAGCATGTAGGATCGCTCTATAAGAATGACGACGCCAATGTCTCCAACAGACATTAAAATACCAGAAAAACTCATCTATATTAACGTAACACCAAACACGGGTGTTGACTACTCGAAGTCACAAACAGATTGGCACTTACTGGCTGAAAAGCACTTACCGGCTCAATCTAAAACTGGCCTAATGCTTTAACAAGCATAAAATCTCACAAATATGCATCATCCCAGATGTGCATCCAAAACACAACACAACAAGGTTATACGAACCTTCAAAACACTACTATTATTTAATCTCAATACTCACACAAGACCTACAACATGCTTAACTCACACACTAACCTTAAGCACGTTGTTCAAAGTCGAGACACTAAAACATTCCACTAGCAAATTAACCTATCTTGCCTCCCGATAATGTATATTAATAATACTTGTTCATTTTTCTTGACTCCAAGTCAAGCTTTCCTGGAATAATTTAATCAACCTTGTGAATGGTGTTCAAAACTGCTATACTATATCTCACTCACACAATTGCATTAAATGCAATTATTTACGTTAATACTGTGGAAAAAAAAATGTCTCAAAATGACATCTTAAATTAAGTTAATCTCAAATCAATACCAAATAGAAGGTAAAACTGATCTTTTCCTGAACCAGGATAGCCTCCAACTTCGGTGGGCTTCGAAGTATCAGTGGATAAAACTTACACCATGAAAGCAAGTTAACTAATCAGGTTAATCCAATGACAATCATTAAGTAAATCCACTAATAAATATGCACTCACAAAAGCGAAGTGCTTTCCATAAAGATAATCCAACAGGTGGATTAAAACTATAAATGCAACGAACACCAAGATAAACTTTCCAAGATTCAAATCGCTGCGAGAAAACGAAGTTCCTAACAGAACAGTAGTACATGAAAAACAAGTACTGGCCTCAAAGAAATCAGTGTTCCACACACTGAAAAACAAACGCGATTAATACTATGCTTAGACAAAATATTGGAGATCTTCCCCTAAATCCTCTTCTCGGCAAATAAAAATACGCACTACTAAGAAATTACTGATTCTACTGATTAAATGATCCAAACTAATAAATAATACACAAGGGATGAATTCGTTAAGCGAATACAAAACCCCGGGAACACAGCAAGTCAGATTCGACAGAAACAGCGAACCTAAACTTGTGAATACCCATTTAATCTACAAAAATTAAATGAGAATTGCAGTTGCTAACAAGTGCCTCAACTAAGCTACGTTAAGAGTCTGCTGGTCCAGTACATTTTGTTGCATCTTGAAGCGTCTTAAGCGGGATATATAAAGATTTGATGAATATCCAGGGTATCACCAGATAATACACTCTTCTTCTTCTCTGGATCTGGGAATCGAACCCGGGCCTGCGGCGCACACGCATACTGGTCAGACGACCATACGAGCCTACTCCCTTCATGCCAGAAATACTATAATCCGCCTGAGAAATAGCACTGTCCTGCATGTCGCAGCTCATGAAAGCACTCGCAAACAACCACTGGAGTGCGGGGAAAATATACTCCTCTCCAAACAGGAGAATGCAGTTGTGGGTGGCAGTCATTTCGCTTAAGCATTTCTCATGAAGCTACCCCATTTAATCTAACCTGCCATTCTGGAAGTCATAACTATAACGTTGAACTTCCCCACTGACATCTCAGACGATAATATGCGTTCTAGTGTCTGCATAATGTACAGCTTAACAAGTCCTGATGTTAGCATGTATCAGTACGATCATACACGTTACTATAGCTCGTGGTGAAGACCTCACAAGGTTTCGAAATGGCTACGTCGATAATGGACACCGCTGGACAGAGACATACAGTCAGTCCGTGTTCCGTTTAGACACAATTCTTCTTGACCAAGATGGCAGTATACATTTACAACTGTTCTGAAAATATCTCAGATCCATTATAAAATGGTAGCTTCGATAAGTACTTGTACATGGTACACGTCCGCTTGTCGAGACACGAAGTACTCTGCACGTTTATAACGCACTTTGAAAAAGACTGTTCGGCTTAGCTGAGTATAAACGCGAGCCGTCTCCACACGGAGTTATCACAGCCTGCCTTGCACCTGCGATCTCGCTCACTAGCCGAGTTGCGTAACCACACATGTGACACTCCGAATACAATAGTACAAGTCCAAGTGAAGTCGCCTTGCTGGCTGCCAAACGCCACAGCAAGCAACCCCCACTACTACCTTCCTTCATCGATATCTCGATGTGTCAATAACTCGCTTATGGCTTGATCATTATAGATGTTATTCTTGCACGTCGCTTGTTATATTATACTCCTCATATAAAATAGCTTTCTGCTATGGTAATCTGCGTTCTACGTTCTTTGAAAAGTCTTCTATTACTCTGATTCGCTTTAAAACAAGAAAGATAATCCTGTAGCCTGGGTCGATATATGACATGACGTCACATATAGGTTTATTGATCGGTCTAGCTGTGAGTCCACTCACTCGGGAATGCTCGTTACTTTCCGATCTCGAACCGAATGACACTTCTTATATTAACGGCGTGATAGATCATGACTTGACTCACGAGCTCAACAGCATCGCGTCTCTCGCCACCTCCACTACAGTATCTGGGCATAACCTTATGAAAATATACGGTACATTACCTTAATCCATACAGAATCATTCATAAATGAAAAGGGAATAGGTGGATTGTCACCCTGTTGTATATCACAAACACCGAAGTCAATTGTTCGACCATCCAACCGAGGAGGAGTACCTGAAAAATAAAAGGGTATTGTTAATGATCTGCTAAAAAGCAATTCCACACCCCATAGTAATAAGGAGCAAAATGTTTGACATTAGTGAAGGAATTTCATTGAATTTACTGTTGCGTAAACTTTCTTGACCAATTGCATACATAATATAGCTTTGGGGTTATTAGGCCGAGTGAAATTAAAAAAAACAGACGTTTCGAGACAACTGCTTGTCCCTTTATCAAGGTTTGTCAAGAAAGAAGGAATGAGTAAACAATGGCATGTAGCCTCCATAGATAAATGGTATAAGATAGGAAGCCATGTCGAAACAAATAGTTACTCCATGACCTCCCGAGACCAAGAAGAAACGTCGTTTTATTTTTTGAAGTTTCACTCGCTCTAATAGCCCCAAAGCGATATTATAAATTTGAGTTTGAGCGGAAAATATTGGAAATGATTACAATAATTACAGATATGTTATGATATGAAATTAGTCTAACTTAAAGTTTCCTTATTGACATTATCATATATATTATTTCAGTAGTATGCATCCCTCCTGCGGCGCTCACAAGAGACCGATCGTGAAAAATGAGCATTCAAATGAAAGAGAATATACATTACCAGTGACTCAATGCACTCTAATTTCATAAATATCTATCATTTCTTTAAAAAATGACTTTTAAAGAACTGTACGAAGTGTGCGATCTGCAGTTACTGTTGCTGCAGGAACATACGCTCCATAATTGGTGTCCACTACACAGTTTGGACGCTGTGACGCCTTTTCTTTTATGTCATTTTAACATTCTGAGGTCTTTCCTTTATCATTTTGCATAGATTTCAGAAACAGTAAATCAGAGGAATGTGTAGGCTACGTTTTCAGAATCAATAGGCTAAATCAATTGATTGGGTACTCAAATCGTATAACCGGCGAGTGTTACTGCTAAGCTTTCAATCAATGGACTCAGCACAAACATGATTTAAGCTCATCCGTCTAAACAATGGATTTATTATATTCCAGGTTTGTTAATATGCCGCGATACAGGATATTCTTCTGCATTCATATTCCGTAAAATCGATTTTTGCAAATACTGTTGCTCTAACATGCTGCAATTCTGAGTTGTCGTCTAAAACCTTTAAACATTGAACGTTAATTCTTTAACAGTTTTTCTTCTATCTGATGTTCAGAATCAGTTAATCAATGGATTGGGTACAGGTTTTTCTTCTGAATTCTAATTCCATAAATATAGATTTTTGTAAGAAGTGTGCCTTTTGCAAATACTGTTGCTGTATCATGCTAGAGTTGTCATCTACAACGTTAAAACTATCATCATCATCATATAGGCCTCAAAAATTAGCAGTGTAGAATTGCATTCTAATTTCATAAATATAATTTTTTGTAAGAAGTGTGCGATTTGCAAATATTGATGCTCTAACATGCTGCAATTATGAGTTGACGTCTAAACACTTAAAACTATTAAACGTTAATTATTTTACAGGTTTTTCTTCTATCGTTTCACATGGTTCTCAGAATTACTAAATCAATGGATTGGGTACTCAAATCGTATAATTTCATAAATATCGAATAACCGATGAGTGTTATGATGATCCAATTTTCAGTGATTGCCTTCTTAAGTTACAAAACGTACAACTTGCAATTCTGACTGAAATGTATCGAATAACCTGTGAGTGTTACGGCTAAGCTCTCAATCAATGGACTCAGCACAGAAATGGAATCAACAGTGACGAATTGCATTTTAATTTCATAAATATCAAAGAAAGAAACCAGCCACAGCACGCTCTCATGCTGACTCTCCACTCGGGTAAGCGAAAGCACCCCTGTAGGTAACGTGCAAAGGAGTTTAGCGTTGAGCGCTACACACAGAACAAGGAAAGCACCCCTGTAGATAACGTGCAAAGGAGTTTAGCGCTGATCGTTGCACTTAGGAACAAGGAAGTCTCACTGTAAGCGGGATGTGAAGAAGTTTTCCAACGAGGGCAGTCCTGATAAGGGAGAAGGAGGCTTCTCAGCCAACAAGATAAAGCAGGAAATCTTGACCAAGTTGCTTTCATAAATATCGAAGAAATGGTGAGTGTTATGATGATAGAATTTTCAGTAATTGCCTTCTTAAGTTAGAGAACGTACAGCTCGGAATTCTAACTGAAATGAAAATGGTGTTCTATAATCATTTGGTTGAAATAATAACATAACAACATTTCTCCTTAAGTCACTCATTATAAACCTACTGGGGAAAGTTATGACTTACGAACATGAGAGATTTCTCGCACGGGTCCGCTACTAATCAGAAATAAATTACCATAAGTATGATAGTGTGTGTAGGGAGAAGGTTTGGGAAGCAATAGAAAACAAGGGAGGGGAAAAAGGGACTGGAGGCAGAGTGAAGAAGATGTATTATGGAAGTGTGAGTTGTGTGAAAGTTGGAGGGGAAAGAACAGACTGGTTCAGACAAATGAGTGGCCTGAAACAGGGTAGTGCGCTGTCACCCCTTCTCTTTATTGTGGTCATGGACGAGGTAATGACACGGGTAGCAGGAAAGATAGGAGAAGAGAAGATGAAAGCAATAGTGTTTGCAGATGATCTCATGGTCTGGGGAAACAAGGAGGAGGAAATTCAGGAGCAACTGAAGGCTTGGGAAGAAACAGTGGGAGAGTACGGATGGAAGTTTAACAACTGCAAATGTGAGATCCTGTTAACAACCAGGAAAAAGGACAGGCCGATGAGTGGGATAACACTTGGAGGTGGACAGCTGAAGAAGGTGGTAAGTCTCAAGTACTTGGGAAGTATAGTGGAGGAAAATGGGAGAAATGACAAAGAGATTACGGAACGTGGCAGACAGGCAGAAGCATTTCTGAGAAGCATTAGGAGCATAGTGTGGAATAAAGATGTCCCAGAAAAAAGCAAAGAAGTGTTATACAGAAGCTACTATATCCCGATACTGACCTATGCATCAGAAACTTGGATAATGAAGAAATGAGACATACACAGAATACAGGCAAGTGAAATGAAGTTCCTGCGAAGTAGGATCGGAGTAACAAGAAGGGACAGTGTGAGGAATGAAAAGGTCAGGAAAATAGTAAAAAAGGAGCCTTTGCAAGGTAGGATTGAGACATCAAGAATGAGGTGGTATGGACACTTAAAGAGAAGAAGATTCCCAAGAGGATACATGAGATGCAGATGCAGAAGACACGACCAAGGGGAAGACCAAGAGATAGATGGCTGAAAGGAGTGGAGGAATGTGTCATGAAGAGAGGCGAGGACTGGACCAGAGTGACAAAAAAGAGGTGGTGGAAAGAAAGGACTAAGTGGTGAGGCTATGTTCCAAACAGACCCAGCCTGGGGCTGGAAACTGTACATTATGATGATGACTATGATTTATTAAATATAATACACCTTAGTCAATAAATAAGTAAAAGAGAATACATTCAACATTATAAAAAAAGTAATTTTACCCGAAGCACTTTATGCAGTAGAAACACTTAATCTGCAACACAAAACACTGAAAAATCAATTAGAGATTAAGGAATGCAAAATCATGCAAAAAATTTTGGAACCAAGAATCAAGGATAGTCCCGTGGGGTATAGCACGGAACCCATGCCCAGGGTTACGGGTGAAGTCCTTAATGGCAGCGGCGGCGGAGGAGGAGACTTCGGTACGGCAAAGCTGGCAGACGAGGCAACCCTCCCTTCTGGGGATTAAATGAGAAGGGGAATTTTTCCTCAGCTTGTGTAGGTAGCAGTGAACGGCTTTGAAGGCGGATGAGGAACAAGTGTCCCAACGGCAGAGAAGGCGGAAGAACTGTCACCAGCAGCGACTGTACTCCAGAGGAGCGGCTGCAAAAGGCGTCTGTTCCCCATGTTAGGGGCGGTCTAAAGTAAAAACCTGGCAGTAGGTTATAAAATGCCTTTGGGTGTGGCGAGCCCATCGAACAAATAGCCTATATTATGAAAGTTTGTGAATTGAGGCCTCGGAAACAGCTAGGGCGTCCCCCGGAGGCGACGCGCAGCTCCCGGTGTCCTGGGGGAGCTGTGAGAAGTAGGCTACCAGACGTAACGAAGGTTGGTTTCATTAATGTCATGACACTCAATAGAAAGGTAGAAGAGCTGGTTGATTATATGGAGAAGAAAGATATAGCGATGCTGGGAGTGAGTGAAACGAAATGGAAAGGGAAAGGGCGAAAAGAAGTGAAGAAAGGGAAAGGGTACAGATTATATTGGACTGGAGGACAGAAGGCAACGAATGGCGTTGGTGTCATATTGAGAGAGGACCTAGACCAGTATGTTGAAAAAATTGACCCGATTAGTGACCGGATTATCAAAGTCAGGCTTGGACTTGAGAGTGGTACAAAAGATTTTATACAGGTTTATGCTCCCCAAACAGGGAAGGTAGATGAATGTCTAGAAGAGTTTCTAGAAGAGCTGAAAAAGTGTATAGAAGACAAAGAAGTGATAATAATGGGAGACATGAATGCACATGTGGGAACAGATAGACAGGGAAAAGAAGAGATTATTGGCCCGTTTAGCTATGGAAATCAGGATGAAGAAGGAGACCTGTTAGTAGATTTCTGTAGGAGGAATGGATTAACTGTTGGAAATACGTGGTTTAGGAAAAAGAACTCGCAAAAAATAACTAGGTATGGATGGGGAGACAGGAAGACAAAGACAATGATTGACCTTATTCTGGTGGAAAAGGATAAACAAAGACAGTTAGTAGATGTGACAGCTATGCCCAGAGGAGATTTTGAAGGAGACCACAAAGTGGTGATAGCCAAAGTAAGGCTTGGTAAAATCACAAAACTAGTAGAAAAAAGGGAAAGAAAAATAAAGGTATGGAAACTAAAAGAGAAGGAGGTAATGGAAAAGTTTCAAGAGGAACTAAAACAGGAAATTCCCAAAGATGAAGCAAAAAGCATAGAAATGGAATGGACATGTTTTAAGAATGGATTTGTGAAGTGTGCAGTAAACACTTGTGGAAGATTATCAGGGAGGAAAAAGGAAAGGGAGACTCCTTGGTGGAACAACAGGGTAAAGGAAGCAGTTAAAGAAAAACAAATGGCATGGAGAAAGTGGATATGCAGCAAAGATGCAGAGAAATGGCAAAAATATAGAGAAGCCAAGAAGGCATGTCAAAAGATTGTACAAGAAGAAAAAAGGAAAAGCTGGGAAAGTTTCACTGAAACTCTAGAGGAGGATATCAAAGGAAGTAAAAAGGTTCTATATGGGCTAGTAAAAAACAGTGTGAAAGGTAGGGAAAACACAAAATTTGTAAAAACTGAAGCGGGACAGATATTTTATGAAAGAGATGGTATATTGAAAAGATGGGAAGAATACTTTTCAAAGCTACTGAATGTTAAACACATTGAACTGGATGAAGAAAGGGAACAAGAAGGAACAATGGAGGAAGAAGAAGAACAAGAAAAGGAGATATCTATGCTAGAAATAGAGGAAGCCATAAAGAAGATGAAGAGTGGCAAAGCACCTGGAGTGGATGAGGTGACCACAGAAATGATAAAAGCAGCAGGACCAGTAGGGTTGCAGTGGCTGTATAGATTATTTAGAATAATTTGGAAGAAGAAAGAGATCCCAGAAGAATGGGGAAAGGGTTTAATTATCCCACTTTTTAAGAAAGGTGACAAAAAGGAATTTAACAATTACAGAGGGATCACCCTTATTGCCCATGTAGCCAAGATCTTTGAGAGAGTATTGGAAGGTAGACTGAGGAGGCAGACAGATGGAGAGATGGAAGAAGAACAGTATGGTTTTAGGAGAGACAGATCAACTTTTGATCTAATCTTTACACTAAGGCATATGATGGAGAAAAGATGGGAGTTTGGAAAAGACATGGTGATGACTTTTATTGATATTGAGAAAGCTTATGACAGTGTGCCTAGACAGATGGTGTGGGATGTATTAAGAAAAAGGCAAGTTAACAGTGCAGAAGTGCAAATGGTGAAAGCTATGTACAAATATTGTGTCAGTAGCGTAAAGACCACTATAGGAGAAACAGAATGGTTCAAGGTGGAAACGGGTCTCCGTCAAGGAAGTGTATTGTCCCCCTTACTATTCATCATAGTCATGGATGAAATCCACAAGAATGTTAAACAGAGATTGGGACAAGAGGCAATAAAGGCCATGCTGTTTGCAGATGATATAGTGATATGGGGTGAGGATGAAAAGGAAGTACAAAAACAAGTAGATGTATGGAACCAAGAGATTGAGAAGTTAGGGATGAAAGTTAGCACAGAGAAGAGCAAGACAATGGTAATGTCAAGGGGAAGTAAGGAGGGAAGAGGAAAGATAGAAGCGAACGGAAAAATTCTAGAAGTGGTGAAAAGTTTCAAGTACTTGGGAAGTGTGATCACAGAAGATGGAAAGATTACTGAGGAAATTGAAAAGAGAATACAACAAGCGAACAGCTTCTACCAGAGTGTTAGGGGTATTCTGTGGAACCAAGATGTCCCAAAGAAATGTAAGCAGGTATTATATTCAACCTATTATGGACCCGTACTAACATATGCAGCTGGAGCATTGACCACTACAAAAAGAGAGGAGAGTAGAATACAAGCAGCGGAGATGAAATTCCTAAGAGGTATAGAAGGGAAGACCAGAAGAGATAAAATCAGAAACGAGGAGATAAGAAGGAGGACAGGAATCTTGAAGCTGCAGGACAGGATAGAAACAACCAAGTTAAAGTGGTATGGACATATGATGAGAATGGGAGAGGAGAGAGTGCCAAAGAAAGCTTTTCTGGAAAAGGTTTCGGGGAAGAGACCGCGTGGAAGGCCCCGAAAGAGATGGGCAGATACAGTGTGGGAGTGCGAGGAGAAGAAGGGAGGAAAACCTGAAGATGTACTTAAAGGGGGAGAGGAGTGGTGGAGAGACAGGCAACGTTGGAGGTCCTTGATTCACAACCCGACCCAGGAAGCTGGAAACAGGAAATGAAGAAGAAGAAGAATCAAGGATAGAATTAACCTTCTGAAACGTAATGCTGAAGTCCATTTGAAAATTGCTAAAATCACAGACACAATCTGTATGAGAAGGATCCAATTCATGGCACATTTGGAAAGAACGGACCCAACTAGGTTAACAAATAAAATCTATGCCCTCTTACAGAAAAAGGCAACAGGGTCCATTTGGTATGAACAGGCAGAAAAAGTCTTGGCTGAATTAGGCTTTCCTTATCTCAAGGATCGAGAGGAAATTAAAAAAATTACTCATACACGGGGTTTTCAGGAAGAAGAGAGAAGACCTACCAGACATGTCTGGTCACTGCAACGGAAACTCGCTCAGTCGTTGCGCATGAAAAGTTATTGCGCAAACATGAAGGACAATAAATGTTGATTCCACATGGTCCTAAGAGACCCATTCGCGAGGAAGAAGAAGATACCAGTTTCGGCTACATCGTGGCCCTTTTCAGTAATTGTTTTTTATAATAAATCAAAACAATTTGAATTATGAGGCAAGTTATTGAATCAATATTTAACTTTCCTAGTAATTCAAATATTTTTGATTTATTTTAGAAAACAATTACAGAACAGGGTCGCAATGTTGCCAAAACTGGTAAAATGTATTCAATTTTCATTATTTATTGACTAAGGTGTATTAAATTTAATAAATACTTATGGTATTTTATTTCCAATGATTATAGATTACAATATCAAACAATACATGTTTTATCTCCTTTTTCTAACTGCATATAAAATTTTAAAGGGAAAAGTGTTTTTCTATGTCAGAAAAGTCACATATATCTGTTTATCATTTCCCATTCTTTTTATTGAGAGACATGGTCAGTAAGGCCTGTCATATTCAAGATTGCAGGATTAAATCCTAGCTCGGGAAGTAGAAATTTGAAGGTGCTTAGTGACAGTGGATCTTTTTTGTTGTAAGAGGTGGTTCATCAAGGTGATCTGTCCCTTAAAAATGCTTAAAAAATAGAAATCTGTGACAGTGGATTTACTAGCTCCCATGATGGTATCCTCATCTTGCTGTGTTGTGGAGGCTTGAGTGTTTACGTGATCCTGAGATCTATGCTGGCAGAAATTCAAGCTCCTGGCAGAACAGGTCAAAGGTGAAGGTCGAAGAACTAACACAGAAGATTCCAGGAGGAAATAAAATGGGCAGACAGAGTCTGTAGAAGAAATAATAATGTTGTATTGACCAACGCGGGAAGTCAACAACCCACCAAGAGTATTCTGGTAATAGCGGACATGTATAAGGGTTTGTTGGCCAAAGCATTAGATAAAGATGTAATGATAAAAGGGGTTGACTTTACAAAAGGTCGCATAACAATTTAGCAAACATGTGGAGGACCAGACAATATCACTGTCACCAAGTAAGGAGGTCCAGGAAGGCATAAAGGACGCAACACAAACAATAACTAATAATAAGATATATTATCAAATAGGTGGCACATACAGAAAATATTCAAAGATGGCACACAAATATATGAGAAACACTGGCACAAATTTACACAATTGAAGAAACACTCGCATGGAATTAACACACGTAAGGCTTGAGCCTAAAACACATAAATTGTCTTGAACGTAGCTGCAGATCAGTACATCAAGGAGCGGCATGCAATACAAGGCGGTTCCAAAGAATGGTATAGTTTAAATATGCAACACAAGTGGAGTTGCAACAAATAATGAAAACAGGTCGCATGGAACGAGAATGTGTCGTCGAACCAGGAATGACTTACAGTGATGCGCCGATACCATAAGCCCAAAATGAATTGTTAATTAAACAAATTATGTGTGAAACGCAGGAGGTCAAAGTAGTTGATGTCATACAAATACCGGGATATGCCAATCGCACGGTATTGTCACAATAGTAAAGTAGTTGAGCCCAGTGTCAACCTCCATTTCAGTGATGGTGCAGGACGATAGTGCATGGCCTTGTAGCACATGCCTCAAGACAAACGATGAATTACTTATCACACGAAACAAAATCATTATTCGTACGCGTGATGACAAATTGTTAGGCAGTAGATGAAGATCAGGATTAAACATGTTACAACAAACTATCCGACGCCGCGGATTGAAGGATTCGTCATCATGTCGCGTAGCGATAACAAGCCTGGTCTGATGAGACCGAAAATCACCAAAATGTCACTGCCCTAACAAAATATGAATCATGTGCAAGGACATGATCACTAAGCACGTTTACTATGAAGATAGCACCAATTATAGAAGTGATTAACTGGATATTCGTCGATAGATCACAACCAGTGTCAAAGCACAACATTTGGTCATGGCTACAAGCATAACGAATAGAATAAGAAGTGATATCACTGGCCTAGTACGCCTGGTCCGCCGCAGCGCAGCGCTGGCTCCGATCTGTGATGTAAGTTAGCATTGGCGCTTACGAGACTTAAAACCTTGCGACCTGTTTTACATGTTAAAACACAGCAAGATATCCTCATAGGCGCTAATAAGTTTGACATCTCCTCTTACTTTACTGTGCCCAATAATAATTTAGTAAGTCGTCTCTTGCAATAGTCCAGTTTCGACAATAAGCGAAGACAAAGAGCAAGTTCAAAATGCAATTAGTTTTGCCAGCTATCGGTAAATTTTAAAAAAGAACGGAACAATTAACCTCGCTATCAGAAAGGATTTCTTCACATTGTTACACATTTTACATTCCCTTAACAGACTTGCAACACAGACAAAAAAAAAGCCGTACGAACGCAACTTTCAACTTTACCGTAGATTACTATAAAATTCAATAATAACCATTAGTTTCACTCCACAAACACCAAAATCAGTAAACTACCATCATTTCAGAAGAACTTAACATTAAACAGACATAGAAGGCATAGTCATGACCCCTTCATAGAGTAGGCTATTGTCTAAAACTGATCACGCCTCCTTCAGCATTACGGTACATATATGTTTTTAACTCATTGTCTTTTTATTCTCATCCCTTTCTTCACAGAAGTAGTCTTTAATGGCATCAAGAGCATTTTATTTACACCATACTGGACAGATACTTAGGAAAATTAGGATTATATGTGGAACAGAATAGTCTTTCAATCGCCAGTTGGTTCTTGGGAGAAGTAATACTTCCTTCCCTTCTATCACAAATTTGTCAAATTTAACAATTAAATCTTCTGAAAAGTGAACATCACAGATGTAGGACTTTTCAGTAAGTTCCCTATCCTTCCCTGATATGGCCCCTTTGCACTTGATAAAACGTTCCTAATCTTTAGGAGGTTTGAAAAACCGTCTGACCTCTTTACAGTCCCTATAGCTAGATCTGCATCCTGGTACAAAAGAGCAAAGCATCTTCACTAATCACATTAAGCACTCATGAAAATGTAAGGGCTAAACTGCTGTTTACTTACATAAAATAACAATAAAATTAACACACGAAGATAACGTCAACACACGACAAGAAATTACATTCCCTTTCAGTCAATGCTTCCTACATTAGCATTTCAGGTATTAATACTATGAAGTAATATATCTTGTATATCAATAAACGTTTGCACAGAACACCACCAAAACACTCCGACCAATTAAATACTTAATAAATCGCACATAAACACACAAACATTAGTGGAAATCAACAATCTCAAATCGACTGTAGCGCTGCGTAGCGGCGAGTGCCAACCCGATCCGTATTCATTACATGCTATTGAGGGAGAAGAGATCACACTTTATATTCTATTCGTTATGCTACAAGCTTAAAAAACGAAGAAGAAACACGTGATTGGTCGCTACAAACAGCAAGGAGGCCTCTGATAGGCTGAAAGCAGCCAATCTCAGCAGAGAGTTCAAAGACAAGTCAAAGAGAATACAAAGAGAAAGAAGAAGAATCAAAGTGGCCAACTTAGAATACCAAAATACCTTCTAAGCAAAAATATCCCACTGGAAACACCGGCAGTGGGAATACAACATGTAATCAAAACAAATGAATCGTGACGACTAACCAACATAAACAAAACAAACTTGACAATTAATAAATACAATGAAGACAAATAATAAAGATATGTACAACCACACAGAGTGGAAACAAATAGGGATACACAAACTGGTTTGCCAAGACAGTGGCCGAACCATATTGCCCGCACAGAAACAACAGGCAGGTTGTTTATGAGATACAAGAGGGTTTAGTTCTGCGGCAACAAGGGAGACACCTTGACGATGGGACGTTTCAAGAGTCCAGAGGTGGTGTGTAGAGAGACCACACGAGCTAGGCCATCCTTACCACAGTGAACCTCAAGAATGCGTCCAAGTCGCCAGTAAGTAGGAGAAACATTGTCATCCATAATAAGCACAAGCGTGCCAACGTTGAGGTTAGGAGACACACGGTTCCACTTGTGACGTTGTTGAAGGGAGAGTAAATGATCTGTGGACCATTTACGCCACAATGAAGTCATAATCTGTTGAAGTAATTGCCATCTAGACAACCTATTGATGGGCACTTCAAAAACGTCAGGAATGGGCAAGGCATTCAAAGGTCGTCCAACCAGAAAGTGACCTGGCGAGAGATAGCACAAGTCAGTAGGATCCTCAGTCATAGGTGAAATGGGTCTAGAATTTAGAATGGCTTCAATTTGCACCACGAGAATGGTCAATACTTCATACGTAAGTACTTGAGCCTTCATGATTCTTATTAAATGAGATTTCAAAGATTTGATGTTTGACTCCCATATTCCACCAAAATGCGGAGAACTAGGAGGAATGAAGTGCCACTGAATTAGTAGCGATGAGGTAGAATCTTGAACAACAGATTGAAAATCTGTAGAGGAGAGCAACGAACCAAGATTAGCAAGGTCAGACTGTGCGCCTTGAAAGTTGGTACCATTGTCGGAATACACTTGAGCGGGAACACCCCTTCTACTGCAGAAGCGAGTAAAGGCTACAACGAAAGCATGACTGGAGAGGGAAGTGACGACTTCAGTGTGCACAGCCTTCGTAACCATACAAACGAACATTGCGATGTAGGCCTTGGTAGAGACCTTTGACCTGGGACCACCGTACCTGATAGTGAATGAACCACAGTAATCAACACCAACGTGATTAAAGGGAAAGGTTTGATGGAGGCGAACAGCTGGGAGTTGACCCATTAACTGTTCAGAAGGACGTGCAGCGTAGCGCACGCAAGTAACACAAGAGCGAGATAGGCTACGAACAAGTTTTCGTAGTGACGGTATCCAGAAGCGTTGTCGGATAGTCGCAATCACAATCTGCACCCCGCCATGAAGCAACTTTAAATGGGTATGTCTGACCAGGACTTTAGTGAAATGATGGTCATTGGGCAAAAGTATCTGGTGTTTTGTATCAAATGGAAGGTCGGCCAATTCCAAACGGCCTCCCACACGAATAGTGCCATCAGAGTGAAGCAAAGGGTGCAAATTGCTGATGGTGGAAGTGGATGGCACTTGCTCATTCTTCATTAGAGCAGCAAGTTCAGTAGAATAGCACTGAGCTTGAATCATCTTCACACATGTAAGTAGTGCAACATCAATTTCAATGGCAGTGAGTGGACCACTGATCCTAGTGGTATTTCTACAATTAGAGACAAACCTAATACAGTAGGCTATGACCCTCAACAATCTTGTGTAGGAAGAAAAATAGTTTAAAAATTCAATGTCAACAGGTTTAGATACATTTGCACACGAAATTCTACACTCAGGCAATTCGGACACAGGAGTGTCAAGGATATCTAAAGTACTGGAGCTTGTAAAGGCCTTCAACCATGCTGGACCATGCCACCATAGCTGATTATTTTTCAATTCTGAGGGCATACATCCTCGGGAAATTATGTCGGCTGGATTGTCACGGGAAGAGACATGTTTCCAGGCGCAGTGAACAGTAAGCCTTTGTATTTCAGCAACTCTATTGGCTACAAAGGTTTTCCACTTTGAGGGGGGCGAAGCCAACCAAGACAAAACAATAGTGGAATCTGTCCAACAATAGACGGATTCAATAGGCAAGTTCAAAGCGGGTTGCACCTTTGCAAGCAATTTGGAAAGCAAAAGTGCACCACATAACTCAAGTCTGGGCAAAGACAACTGTTTAAGAGGAGCAACCTTCGACTTAGCGCACACAAGTGCAACAGTGACGATGCCGTTGGTATCAATTGACAATAAATAGAGACAAGCTCCATAGGCCTGCCGACTGCTGTCGCAGAAGCCATGAAGTTGCATAGATTTGATTTCTGAAGCAGGCTTAATCAAACGTGGAGTAGAAATCTCAGAAATCGCAGGTAAATTGCTATAAACATTCAGCCAAGCTTGCGTGATTTCCATTGGAATGGGGTCAACCCAACCGAGTTTGTGAATCCACAAATCTTGGAAGAGAATCTTACAAGCAACCACAATAGGTGACACTAAACCCAAGGGGTCAAAGATAGAGGCAACAATGGACAAAAATGAACGCTTAGTAAAAGTAATTGAAGTGTCACAGTTCACGATAGGTGACTGAATCCGCAACAAGTCATCGATAGGTTGCCAATAAAGTCCTAGCGTTCTGGCGACTGTTTCTTCACCATCGCCTAAACTACGGAGTTGTTGTTTCTCTTGATGATCAAGAGGAATGTTATCTAATAGAGTCATGGAGTTTGAACTCCACTTACACAGTTCAAAACCACCTAATCTCAAAAGAAGGGTCAATTCATCATACAGAATGAGTGCGTCATGCTCGGAATCACATCCCGAGATACAATCATCAACATAGAAGTCGTTTAAAACAATCTGAGTGGCAGCTGGAAAAGCTGTGCCATCAGTGAGGGCGAGCTCCTTTAGCACACGAGTGGCTAAGAAGGAAGCTGGGGCAGTACCATATGTAACAGTGTTTAATTGATATTCTACCATTGGGTCTGAAGGAGAGTCTCTCCAAAATATTCTCTGTAAGTCACGATCTTTGTGATCTACAAGAATCTGTCTGTACATTTTACTCAGATCAGCTGCAAACGCTATCAAGTGAGTACGGAACCGAAGCAAAATAGAGAACAAGTCCTGCTGAATTACAGGGCCCACCAACAAGGTATCATTAAGGGAGCACCCAGACTTAGTAGCCATCGAAGCATCAAATACCACTCTGAGCTTTGTAGAAGTACTGTGCGGCTTGAAAACAGGATGATGGGGAATATAGTAAACTTCACCATCAGTCGGGTGGGGGGCGACTTGCATATGGTTTAAGGCTAAATATTCATGCATGAATTCAGTGTATTCTAACCTTAACTCAGGGTTACGAGCCAAACGTCTTTCGGGAGAGTGAAAACGATTTAGTGTAGCGTAGCGAGAGGCACCTAGAGGCTCCGAGTCTACCTTGCGAGGGAGTCTAACCACAAATCTACCATCGTCTTGGCGAGTGGTAGTAGCAACAAAGTGTTCTTCACATATGGATTCGTCAACAGACAACACTGGGGTTTGAACTTCTTCAACGTTCCAAAACGCTTCCAGCTGTTGTTCTACCTGAGGGCGTGGGAGTGTAAGTGCTGATACCACGTGCGATGGTTGCGAGGTGCTTGCACTGGGCAGCCTCCCAGAAAACACCCAACCCACAGAAGTATTTTGAATGATGGGCAAATCACCAACTGGTATGATTTTACCAGGACATAACAGGTCAAAGAAATATTCTGCACCAAGAACAAGGTCAATAGGTTTAGTGCAATTGAAATCAGGATCAGCTAAATCAATATGTGATGGAATGTTCCATTCAGAGGTGTCGAAACCAGCAGCGGGTAGCTCAAGTGCAATATTAGGAACCACGAGACATTCAAGCTTAGCAGACCAATTAGTAGCACAGGCAAAAACGTTCACATCAGCAACAACAGTAGCAGTGCTTTGATTTTGACCAACACCGCGAATGTGTACCTTCATAGGTTTGGTGTGGAGTCTTAGTTTCTTAATTAAGTGTGACGAAATTAAGTTACAATCTGATGCAGAGTCAAGTAGTGCAGTGACAGGTACACGTAAGCCATTGCCAGCTAATATATTCAACTTGGCAGTGGGTAATAGCGACCTTGAAGATTGATTGTCACGAGCGACGTTACTGCAACTCGTGTTTACCACGTTAGCATGAGCTTGAGAAGCATCATTACTAGTGCCACTGGAGGGCTCATAGTGAAGAAGAGTGTGGTGTTTTCGGGAACAAGTGTTACAAGAGTACTTCGAACATGGATGATTAGGCTCGAAATTACGCAAACAATTGTAACATAATTTTCGAGACCTGACAAAATCCCATTTGGATGTGGACGAAAGTTTAATAAAGGTACCACATTTCGACAATTGGTGATCAATGCTCCTACAATATGTACAACGAAATTTGGTAGTAGTTAACATGGGTTTCTGAGGCGAATGACCTTCAGCTTTAAGTTTGGTTACAGCAGTATGTAATGCAGGCCTGGACCCATTCTTTTCAGTTATTTCCAGTACCTTGCATTTTTCTCTAAGAAGCTAACCAAGTCCTGGAAAGTGGGAATTCTCCCAGAATCAACATGATTCTCCCATTCAAAGATGCTATCATTATCTAGTAGCTCCAATATAAAATGTGACAATAACAAGTCTTGAAGGAGGACCCCGTTAAAGTCCAAATCTTCTAACGCATTGACATGAGAAACAAAGTGGTCGATGATGGCACGCAAGGACACTGAATCATTACCGTATGCAGGGGGCTTGAAAAGCTTGGTGACATGGTTGTGCGCTATGAGCCTAATGTTATTGTATCGAGTTGTCAGCAAGTTCCATGCGACCATAACGTTTTCATCTGACACAGTAATGTTCTTTAGGAGGAGCTTAGCCTCGCCACTAAGACTAGAATTAAGGTAGCAGAACTTAACAACATCAGAAAGAGCATGGTTATCAATTACTATGGCCTTGAAGCTATCTCTGAAATTCAGCCAGTCTGTGAAGTCACCACTGAACTGCGGTATTTGAATTTCAGGCAACTTTATATGCGCTGCAGCTACGTTAGCATTAGGAAACTGTGCACTCTGCAAATTATTCAAAGGGTTATCACTGTCTGTAGTGTTGGATTTTTTGAAATTGTCACAATGTAGTTTAATTTTAACCATCAACTCAAAATACTTATCTTCGAAGTCACAACGTTCGGCTGTTTCTTCGTCGAAATTGTCTGTAATATCCTCTAAAGCGACTTGCACTTCGTTATATTGTTTATAAATTTCCCCGCATTTGTGTTTGCGTAACACTAACATTTGATATTGCTCTTCTGGAATGTCCTGAAAGTTGCTAATTACTTTTTCTCGTGAGGTAAGCATGCCCTTAGCGACTGCACGCTTCCTAACTAAAACTCGCTTTTGGGCATCCTCCATAATGACTTTAGGATTGCCCGCCTAGATGTAATTACCAGAGTTGCACACCTAACTAACACAACCAACTAACTAACACAAAAAATAAACACTGAGACAATGGTCTGGATTAAGTTGTAAACAAACATCTGAACATAGAATACTGTATTGTGTCCTTGGGAAGTTAATGGGAACGTATACAATGTTAAATTTATGGCCTTCCTGGTGAAATAGCAAGAAACAAGGGCCCAACATGGCCAAAACAATGCTTAATAATTCAAAATAGTAAACAGCTCAATATCCGGCCCGGAGGACCAAATAATGTATTGACCAACGCGGGAAGTCAACAACCCACCAAGAGTATTCTGGTAATAGCGGACATGTATAAGGGTTTGTTGGCCAAAGCATTAGATAAAGATGTAATGATAAAAGGGGTTGACTTTACAAAAGGTCGCATAACAATTTAGCAAACATGTGGAGGACCAGACAATATCACTGTCACCAAGTAAGGAGGTCCAGGAAGGCATAAAGGACGCAACACAAACAATAACTAATAATAAGATATATTATCAAATAGGTGGCACATACAGTAAATATTCAACGATGGCACACAGATATATGAGAAACACTGGCACAAATTTACACAATTGAAGAAACACTCGCATGGAATTAACACACGTAAGGCTTGAGCCTAAATCACATAAATTGTCTTGAACGTAGCTGCAGATCAGTACATCAAGGAGCGGCATGCAATACAAGGCGGTTCCAAAGAATGGTATAGTTTAAATATGCAACACAAGTGGAGTTGCAACAAATAATGAAAACAGGTCGCATGGAACGAGAATGTGTCGTAGAACCAGGAATGACTTACAGTGATGCGCCGATACCATAAGCCCAAAATGAATTGTTAATTAAACAAATTATGTGTGAAACGCAGGAGGTCAAAGTAGTTGATGTCATACAAATACCGGGATATGCCAATCGCACGGTATTGTCACAATAGTAAAGTAGTTGAGCCCATTGTCAACCTCCATTTCAGTGATGGTGCAGGACGATAGTGCATGGCCTTGTAGCACATGCCTCAAGACAAACGATGAATTACTTATCACACGAAACAAAATCATTATTCGTACGCGTGATGACAAATTGTTAGGCAGTAGATGAAGATCAGGATTAAACATGTTACAACAAACTATCCGACGCCACAGATTGAAGGATTCGTCAACATGTAGCGTAGCGATAACAAGCATGGTCTGATGAGACCGAAAATCACCAAAATGTCACTGCCCTAACAAAATATGAATCATGTGCAAGGACATGATCACTAAGCACGTTTACTATGAAGATAGCACCAATTATAGAAGTGATTAACTGGATATTCGTCGATAGATCACAACCAGTGTCAAAGCACAACATTTGGTCATGGCTACAAGCTTAAAAAACGAAGAAGAAACACGTGATTGGTCGGTACAAACAGCAAGGAGGCCTCTGATAGGCTGAAAGCAGCCAATCACAGCAGAGAGTTCAAAGACAAGTCAAAGAGAATACAAAAAGAAAGAAGAAGAATCAAAGTGGCCAACTTTGAATACCAAAATACCTTCTAAGCAAAAATATCCCACTGGAAACACCGGCAGTGGGAATACAACATGTAATCAAAACAAATGAATCATGACGACTAACCAACATAAACAAAACAAACTTGACAATGAATAAATACAATGAAGACAAATAATAAAGATATATACAACCACACAGAGTGGAAACAAATAGGGATACACAAACTGGTTTGCCAAAACAGTGGCCGAACCAAATGTTACTTGTTTTACGTCTCTTGACCGAAGGGCAGAATATTTCGGTGAACTGCTGAATGCTACTGCAGAGTTTAACATCAATGCAGAAGAGTAGTCAGCCATGGCACGATATTAGTTGTGATGAAATGCCTGTACCCGCCCTGCCTGTACAGGAGACGAAGTTACTGATAGATGCAGTTCTATGTTTGTCCACTATGACGTAAAGTGATTTTGACTGCAATACTCTTATAGAACGGATGATGAATGAGATTAGTATCACTGGGGATTTCTTACCCTGTCAACAAGATAAACAAAAGTCTAGCTACAAACATGACAGCACATACTTCGGATATCACTTTTAACTTGTCAGTTATCTCCATAAAATACCATCTACAAATCGTTTATTACCTAAAGATACTGTATAATGTACTGTTCGGGTCCAAGCTGCGTGAACCTGAGAGGAATGTGGATCGCGGACTATGAGAAGTGATAGTGACGAGAGATGAGGTTTCCTGGGCCGTGCGTAGTAACAGAACCAAATGCATTGATCAGTGACTCACTCACTCATTCGCAACACCACAGTGGTTTGAGCAACAGCCGTATGTTATCAGTATTGGAATAGAAAGGATCAGAAGACACGGCGGGCTCGCTTGACCCTTCCCCTCACCCTGCAAGTTCACAGAGCTTGGACCCGAGCAGTAGTAGTACCCATGGACAGACTCAGAAGGGAGGAGATGGGATTGATCGCCTGGGCGAAGCAGGGTACAATTGCTAATACCACAATAAAGTAATATA
Organism: Meconema thalassinum; assembly: GCA_946902985.2. NCBI lineage: Eukaryota > Metazoa > Arthropoda > Insecta > Orthoptera > Tettigoniidae > Meconema > Meconema thalassinum. The sequence continues at coordinate 152,714,179 of OX336396.1, forward strand.
CACTTACCAGTCTTGAGACGACCCATTCTAAAGCCAAGCCTCTCCAGAGTATTTGCTAAACCAATGGCCGGTGCATCTCCTATTCTCCCAGCGGGTCTCACTTCTAGGCCTATGTTTATTTGGCCTTTGAGAAATGTTCCTGTGGTAAGTATCACAGTCTTACCCAGCACAACAGCACCATTACCTAGAAACATTTAAGGAACATCTTACTGCAATCTTAATCTGTATCATGGGGGTGAAGCTGATTCCTGCACGTGGTGCCCCTGCATAGGTACTTGGAATAGATTTCCAATATTGAACTGAGCATCAGCATTCCAGAAACATACATTCCATCCCTTACAAGATGACTAAGATGTCATCCAACAATCGGGAAAGGTTCGTATCAGAACCAAGCATTTCAATCGTTTCTGTAAACATTGAAGGACTATCAACGTGTAAAGAAGAGCTATTACACAGCCTTTGTTATACCCACAACTGTGATTTACTATGCATACAGGAAACACATAGGGACATTCACCAACGACGCCCTAAGATTCGAGGAATGAAATTAGTGGCCGAAAGACCTCATGGCCAGTATGGCAGTGCCATCTTTGCCAAACCAGATCTTAAGATTCTTACGACCTCCATCACAGAGCAAAACAACATTGAAATCATTACTGTAGAAGTTAGTAACCTTGTGATTTCCTCTGTCTACAAGCCTCCCAATGAGGTATTTTCATTTAACCCTCCCGCTAATTTCAACAGTCAGAAACCATCTGTTATTGTTGGTGATTTCAACAGCCATAGCACTGTTTGGGGATACTCTCAAGATGATTCAAATGGAGATGCCGTACTAGAGTGGGCAGAACTGCATAGACTATCTTTGATCCACGATAATAAACTTCCTCCATCTTTTAATAGTGGCAGATGGCAACGTGGATACAACCCTGATCTTATTTTTGTGAGTGAGAAATTAGCTGAACAATGTATTAAATCAGTTTGTACACCGATTCCTCACACTCAACACCGTCCAATTATGTGTCAGTTGGTACCAGCAATCCGACCACATAATGTGCATTTCAGGCGAAGGTACAATTTCAAGAAGGCAAACTGGCAAAAATTCACCACAATCCTTGATGAGAGGATTACAGCAATTGATCCCGTCCCAGAGGCATATGAGGAGTTTCTGGAAGCCGTCCAGTATTGCTCCAGAAAAACTATTCCCAGAGGCTGCAGGACCAGTTACATTCAAGGTCTTAGCTCTGAAACATCCACCCTGCTGAAAGAATATCAAGACCTATTCAAAAAAGATCCTTTCAGCGAAGAAACTATCCTAAGCGGGCAGCGTGTTATTTCCTCCATTTCAGAATCCAAACGTAACCAATGGATTAAATTAATGGAAGAGCTGGATATGGGAAGAAACAGTTACAACGCGTGGAGGTTACTTAAACACCTCAGTAATGATACAACTAAGACCTCAGTACATAGCAATGTTTCAGCAAATCAAATTGCAAGCCAGCTCGTGGAGAGCAGCAAACCAGGTGAAGCTGGATGTAGATCAAAACAAAAAGAGGAAAAGCTGGCTAATCAGGAAAACAGCATTCTGTCTAACCGGTTTGCTATGGAAGATCTAAATAGAGCGCTGAACAAATGCAAAAATGGCAAGGCGGCAGGTCTTGATGACATCTGCATTGAGCAACTCAAAAGATTTGGTCCTGTCAGTAAGCAATGGCTCCTGGACTTATTTAACAATTGCATCAATCACTGCAAAATCCCTAAACTGTGGAGAAAAGCTAGAGTTATTGCAATACTTAAGCCTGGCAAGAACATAAGTGATCCGAAGAACTACCGACCAATCTCTTTGCTGTGTCATTTATACAAAATCTTAGAAAGAATGATTTTGGACAGACTATCTGATGTGGTTGACCCATTGCTCATACCAGAACAAGCCGGCTTTCGACCAGGGAGAAGTTGTACTTCCCAAGTACTGCACCTCACACAATATATAGAAGACGGCTATGAAAACAACAAAGTCACTGGGGTAGTTTTTGTTGACTTGACATCAGCCTACGACACAGTTAACCATCGTATACTGCTTCGTAAATTGAACAGTATTACTAAGGACTATAAACTCACCCAAATGATTGAGTGCTTTCTTCAGAACAGAAGGTTCTTTGTTGAATTTCAAGGTCAGAGAAGCAGATGGAGGAACTTAAAGAACGGCCTTCCACAAGGTAGCGTGCTAGCTCCTATACTTTTCAATATCTACATCAATGATCAGCCTTGCCCGCAAGGGACAAAGAGCTTTATTTATGCAGATGATGTCGCTCTAGCAGTTCAAGAGGAAACGTTTGAACTTGCTGAAGAGAAGCTCTCACATGCTCTACAAATTCTAAGTGGTTACTACCAAGAGAACCATCTAAAGCCAAATCCATCAAAAACACAAGTCTGCGCCTTCCACCTCAAAAACCGACAGGCAGAAAGAAAATTACAAGTGACCTGGGAAGGTAAACAATTAGAACACTGCTCCACTCCCAAATATCTAGGAGTAATGCTTGACCGAGCACTTACCTATAGAGCACACTGCTTAAACACCAAAAGGAAAGTATCTGCAAGGAACAATATTCTCCGGAAATTATCGGGCACAACCTGGGGGACGCAACCTCTCCTCTTAAAAACCTCAGCTATAGCCCTTTGTTATTCAGCTGCAGAATACGCCTGCCCTGTTTGGTGCAGATCTAGTCATGCTAAACAAGTGGATGTCGCCTTAAACGAGACCTGCAGACTCATTACAGGATGTTTGAGATCTGCACCACTTGATAAAGTCTATTGTCTAGCAGGTATTCCACCTCCAGATATTCGCCGTGAGTGTGCATCCAGACTGGAGAAATCTAAAGCATTGAACCTGAGGACCCATACTTTATATGGGTATCAACCAGCATTCCAAAGGCTCAAGTCAAGAAAAAGCTTTCTTCATTCAACAGAGAGCCTTGCTGAACCACCATCGAATTTCAGAGTGAAATCATGGCGTTCCAGATCCAGCCACCTTACAGGATGGATGATCCCTTCCGAAAGCCTCCCTCCAGGTCACGAGGAATGTTGGTCTACCTGGAAGACGCTCAACAGGCTGCGCTCCGGAGTTGGAAGAACGAAGACCAACATAAGAAAGTGGGGATTTGCCTGCGACTCCACACTATGGGACTGTGGTGAAGAACAGACAATGAGCCATCTCCTTGTCTGCAACTCGTGTCCAACAACATGCTCTCCCCAGAATGTGATCGACGCTACCAAGGAAGCACGTGAATTGGCTACATACTGGTCACACCACATTTAATTAAATCTGTGCTTGTGTAGTGTATAATTATGCTGTTACATGCCATCAGAAATGATAATGCTTATAGTACCAGATTTTGGAATATTCCTCTTTGTATTTTGCTGTCTTGTTTCTTTTTATACCTTGTGAGTTATGATGTATGTTTTCTGACACGATTAAATAAATAAATCTGTATCATCAATCATTTTAAAAATCAGTCAGCATATCAAATGTTATTTCTCTCAACATGCATTTGCTCCAATACTTCCAGTTAATATTGATAAATATTTTTCACAATCATTAGTTCTTTTAGTAAAACAAACAATTTCTGACATAATGCTCTGAAATGTGCTGTTCAAGGGTGGTGGTTATCAAGCCTATAATCCTGTTACTTCTAGTGTCACAGGCTGTTCAGCTACATCTGGAGATTCTTACTTGCCGATAGTAAAGTAAACTTGTGTAACCTATTGGCCTGGTACAAGCCTTCAAAAGTGATAACATTTGAGTGGCTAGGATTTTGTAGGAAAAGTACCCGACCTTATTTCTTCCTGCGAAAACCTGATGGATTTGAATCAAGCGCGCTAGCATGAGCCGATCTTGAACTTTCGTGTGCATGCATGAATTTCTTCCCGCCTGTTGATGGCAAGCAGCATTTGAGTGAGGTAGTGAGTAGTGCTCTCGTCGGTTTTTCATTGCAAGGACTGGGATTTGGTTTCCGGGTCCTACCCGTACACCCAGGATTAGTCACCAGTGATTACGGTGTTCATGAATTTAGGGTCACTGTTTATGGAGTCCAGCATGTCCTGTGAGACTTCAACACAAAATTCGTGCCGAGGTTGCTGACAGCATAGCAAAAGCAACTTATATTATAATTAGCATTATAATGCTCGCCCCATCAAGCTAGGGGGATCAATCAGTTCCTTGAGATGCATGGCATACGGAGAATGCATATTCTGTGGACATGAACTGTATTGAACATCCATGGGAAGATCTAAGAGGACAACTTCACAATGTCCCAGTCTCCCAACAAACATTCAGCAACTGATTTAAGCTGCTGTCAAAGAGTGGAATAATCTGCCCAAACCAGGTTGGATCCATTCTTGCTCAGTATGCCTCGTCGTCTGCAAGCTTGCCTCAGGGCTCGTGGTGGCCAAAAACGGTATTGATATGCCCTAACATAAAAAAGACGTGTGTGCCTAGTCCCACATTATCACTTTTGTTATTCCTTTTGTGTTTCTGTCTCTTTTACACAGCAGATTTTGTGTTAAAACTCAGCAATTCTTCTAGGTTTGTGAAATGTCTTGTGTGGGGTTTCGCCTAGGCTCATCAGCGGGCTCTTGGTGTCTGCGCCCAGACCCGCATTGGAGTAGCGAACTGCGCACTACCTCCCTTTTTAAGAAGTACTCCTGTGAGAGTCCGGGCACTGACACCAAGAGCCCTCTGATGAACCTAGGCGAAACCCCACACAAGACATGGCACAAACCTAGAAGAATTGCTGAGTTTTAATTCACAGGCCGTGAAAGCCAATATACCATCTTTATGGAAGCCTTCATAGGGAGGTTAAGGCTACTTAAGCTTTAGCTCTCGCAGTAAAGATGCCCTGGTGCGCTTCATAAAAAGGGAGGTAGCGTGCAGTTCGCTACTCCTGTGGGGGTCTGGTCGCGGACACCAAGAGCCCGCTGATGAGCCAGCTTGGTGTCCTAGGCGAAACCCCACACAAGACATGGCACAAACCTAGAAGAATTGCTGAATTTTAATTCACTGCCCGTGAAAGCCAATATACTAGACTTTGTGTTGTTTTTCTTTGTATGTACCCTATATTGTGTAAGTTATAATGTGATTACATGCACTTAGAAATATAAACAAGTCACTAAATCGCAATATGCAAAACATTTTAGCACTGTATATACTGTAATACTTACTTAGAATAACTCCAGAACAATCTCCGGTCACTGTATTGCTATTGGGATTCTTTGGTTCTTCCAGAATAAGATCTTCCACAGATGCAACAACAATATTCAGATTTGGTGTATTTTCTAGCAATTCATGTTGCAGATGATGCTTATAAAGCTTTCGGTCAATTTGAGCTCTTGGTCCCCAAACAGCAGGTCCCTTTCTTTTATTCAATACCTGAAGAAGAAATAAAAATTTAAAAAAAACAAAGTTAAAGTAATATTTTCAAAAGTAAGTTAACTTAGTTATTTGCCATTACAAGTGGAAAATAATAATGGGGTTACCGTTACAATAATTGTTATATAACACAGCATTACTTTCATTAGAAAAATGAAAATCCACAGCCTTCTTCCAGTCTCCGACCGGGTCAGGAATGGAATGAATGAAGCCCCCTCTAGCGGCGAGGATATTGTCATGGCCCCAGCCCTTTATAAAAGGACTGTGCCTATAAATACATAAAATATAATCAGAGGTAACTACGTAAAAGACGACATGGCAACGCGACTACGGAGTAGGCCGTAGGTCATAGACCTAGGCTCCAACAGCAAGCACTTGGACAGGACACAGAGGACATTACACTCCCAACATACCGCTGAGTGGACTGACATCGCACATTTTACTTATAAATAGAGGTACGAACACGCGCCGCGGTCTCTTAGGAACGTGGACTCTTCTGAACCTGCAGTTACAGTATTACACTCTATCGGAGTTTTGCTACGCCGGACCGATATGGGGGCATGGCCCCATATCGAGTCCCAACGCCACCATCATCATAGAAGACCGGTATCAACGGTGGGGTGAGTGATAGCATGCCTGCTTAATTCCTTCCCCCCCCCCCCCCCTAGGTTATTATTTCCATCCTCCCCTATTGCAATTGCCGCTATTTAATAATAAACCCCCTTTTTGAACAGTCTAATGATTACCTTTTTATTTCATTTAGATTAAGAAGCCCTTCCCTTTAGATTAGTACCTAGTTTTAAGATCTCCATTGAACGCTGACATGCAGGAGGCGCTGCACAGCAAACGTGCGACCTAGTGGTAAGCTAGGTGAGTATCCATTCATCCCGCCAATTCCCCTGTATGTAAATTGCTCTCTAAACGTGTCCGCAGTTCTTCATAAGACATCCTAGCAAATCCCCGTAGATGCAAGGATGCCCAACACTCAAAAACATCCTTAACAAATACTGGGAGGTGCGGGTTAAGAACAATCAAAAACACCCTTAATAAATGGTGGTTAAGGCACCAACCAAAAACACCCTTAACAAATGGTGGGAGGCGCGGGTTAGACAAACCAAAAACACCCTTAACAATATGAACTGTGCCGGCTGCAGAGGCCTGACGCACTCCTCTGGGGCAATGATTAAATGAATGAGAGATGAAATGAAATGATAGTGGAGAGTGTTGCTGGAATGAAATTTTGACATGGAAAACTGGAGTACCCAGAGAAAAACCTGTCTGCCTCCGTTTTGTCCAGCACAGATCTCACACGGAGTGACCGGGATTTCAACCACGGACCCAGCGGTGAGAGGCCGGCGTGCTGCCGCCTAAGCCACGGAGGCTTACTTTCATTAGAATGAAAATTAAATTATTTCGAAATATCCTCCATACATCTACAATTGAATCGGTCGGAGCTGAAAAGCATTAAGTCAAAAATGGTCATTTGTTAATAAATTAGTAATGTGTATTGACCCAAGGGCCTTGGAACGGCATAGGAAAGAATTAAGTCAGCCTTCTGTTTAAGCCAGAAACCATTGTTACATGTAGTGCAATCAGAGGAGAAAAGCATTAAGTCAATGACTTGCTGCCTTTCAGCGCCGTATTCCGCACTTAATGTTGGCCGCACTGCAAGATTCCCCCGTTACAGTGATATTGAAAATCACATTTGTACAGGGTTTAGGTGGTTTTTATGTTCCAAATCCATTTAACAATAAAATTTCATGTGCAATATTCATTCAGGATGGCTTTATGCCGCTAAACTGACCACGGAGCTGAAAGGCATTAAGTCAAGTTTCCAAAATTGATTTGAAAAATATGTTTATTAAATTAGAATTGATATTCTGCTAACAGAGAAGCCTCCGTGGCTTAGTCAGCAGCACGCCGGCCTCTCACCGCTGGGACCGTGGTTCAAATCCCGGTCACTCCATGTGAGATCTGTGCTGGACAAAACGGAGGCAGACAGGTTTTTCTCCGGGTACTCCGGTTTTCCCTGTCAAAAATTTCATTCCAGCAACACTCTCCACTATCATTTCATTTCATCTGTCATTCATTTCATCATTGCCCCAGAGGAGTGCGTCAGGCCTCGGCAGCCGGCACAGTTCATATCCTCGCCGCTAGATGGGTGCTTCATTCATTCCATTCCCTGACCCGGTCGGAGACTGGAAGCAGGCTGTGGATTTTCATTCATTCTGCTAACAGAAATATAACCTGAATAGTTGCTTCACCACATAGAAGACTAATATAGTGTGTTTGTTAAGTTCTGTGCTGTCAATGACGTTTTATCTGTCTCCTGAAAAGTAGGCCTAGTGAAAACTGAGTTAATGCTTTTCAGATTCAGCCGATTCAATTAGACTGTTTTAAAGAGCAAGTGGATACCAGCCATGTGAAATCAGAAGTTGACAAAGTGACCATGTGTAAATCACATTTAATTATTATTTAAGAATACTCTGATATTAATAAAATGTGCATAAAATAAACATTAGACCTACAGTCCAATTAGCAGTCTGATTTTGGTTTCAAACAAAAGTAAGGACAATCGATCTTGTAACTTTCAGTCGTTCAACACAAAATAATTCCAATTACTTGGAATATGTGAAGAAATAAAAACTGAAATAATCTTACATGTGATTAAGATATAGGCTGTTTGCATGGACTGTTGCAAAAGGAGAAGACGAAGGAATGACCTGCCTCGCCCGTCAAGCGAAAATCACCAGATCCAAATCCACAAGACAAACAGCTACACGAAACACCACCAAATCCACAGTAACACCCAGAGTCTTCGCGCTCCAAAAACAAAACAACCCGCCAGAAAACCTAGTACAGGCCGGACGTTTGTTTTAGACGATTGCCCTTGACCTTGAAGCCAGCGGGTGAGCCTGTACACAGTCACTCTCTCACCCTATCGCTTCAAACTTCTCACCACCGATCTGATGTAATGGAATTTCAAACTTGAGCACGTGGTGACACTGTCCCGCTGACAGTAAGTCCATGTCGAAGTATTGTGTGACACGGAAGTACACGTTACGTAGTTACGAACAGAACGCCATTATATTTGCCAATGACTGTACTTCAGCATAGTGTGAGATAGCGTTGTCAATCATCGGACCGCTTGGGGCAGCTGATAACAACACAGGTACTGCAGTAACTCGCCTCCAGGCTTCCATTAAGATTTTTCACTCGTCTAAAACAAACGTCCGGCCTGTAAGTGTGGCAACTATTACTGATAAATACCAAGGCATTAAGCACCCGAAACCGACCGCGGTGGACAAGAGCGCTAACGTGCTACTTCATGCCTTGCTAGCATTGGGAGAGCGTGGGTTCGAATCCCACCTCGGCCGTCCTGAAAATGATTTTTTTGGTTTCCCATTTTCACCACAAGGCAAATGTCAGGATTGCCAGTTCCTTTCAATACGTTCACATCCGATTTCCTTCCAAAATCCCTTCCCTGACCCTTCCTGATAATAAAATAAATGGCCATTGGCTGCATTAATAAAATTATTATGCACCCAAAAAAAGAACTACATTCCTATCGCTTTATTGCCAGAAGAGGAGAAATAGCATAGTGACCAAAGTGAATGTATTGGAACCCATCAGTCATGGGCTTTCACATACAATTATCGATATACCAGACTAATTAGTGTACAGTATTATTAAAGTGAATTATTTTCCCTCTTCCCCGGGATTGGAGAACCGGTTGTAGTATATATCCCGAGTCCCGGGGTCTAGTGAGCTTTTGGTGATCTCAATGACGTCACCTATGACGTGTTAAATGTACTTACCTGATTGGTGAGTTAAAGTTGTGTGATATTAAGGGCGAAAGAACATGCTATATATCGTCATCAATTATCAATGATTTTTATCAATAATCATCAATAATTATTCTGGGATTACTTGCATCCATCAATAATTATCCAGACCAATGGTTTTGCCTAGAGAGGTAATTGCCAGGTAGCATGATCCGCATTAGCTATTATGTACACTCCTGGTTTTTGTCATGAACAGTTGGAATACTCACGCATCAACAACCTTTATCTAGACCAATGGTTTTATCAATTATTGCTTTTTCACATAATTACAAGGTGTATTTCGTAACAGTGCTAGCTAGCATGGGGTTATCTGTTGCAAACTCATTCTCAAAGCATAAGGAGATTCACAGATACACATGGGAGGGTACAGGACCCAGGTAAATAATAGACTATGTCATTAGTGACTTTGAATTAACAGTAATGTGACGCCAATGAGTGCACATCGGTAACAGTCGAAGAGATCAGATGCGCCTGACAAACATGGCAATCGTCATTGAATGAGCATGAAACAAAAACACATATTTACTTAATTTAGCACACATTTCCAGTGCAAATGTTACAATGTATAGCAATTTCAATTGGTAATGACTCACAGAATATGAAATTAAGTATGAAAGTCATGAAAATGACATCCAAGTGCAAGTGTAGAGTCCAGATTCATCACTCCTGAACAATAGGCTAATTACAGATCTTGGGATGTGCTTTTCATACATTTTCTCATGGATAGGAGCAACTCCCATCTGCTGCAAGACTGTGACATAAAAGAACCCTGTAAAACAATTGTTATCCATACCTTGTACTGGATTCCAGATTGGTCACATATTCTGCTGCATAACCCATCAAGAGCATCAATTTCTCTCATTAAGTGTCCTTTGCCAATACCACCAAAGGAAGGATTACATGACATTTCACCTGTCAAGATATAAAAATATTAAACACCAAGAAAAACTAGGGATATGAGGACCTTCAATTTATCAACCGAAACATATATATATATTTTAATAAAGCAAGTTATTGCTATTTACCAATTGTTTCCTTTTTATGAGTGATGAGCAAGGTTTGACATCCCATACGAGCCGCTGCAGCACATGCCTCTGTTCCAGCATGACCTCCACCAACAACAATAACATCAAATCTATTATAAACCAAGGAGTCTATTCCAACTTGACACGTTGAGTATCTTGAAATCCCATGTCTTATTACTGAATTTATACACCTCCACTTACTCCACGAAAGGAAAGACATATTTGCAGGTGCACGAACACAATTCACTTGACGGGAATAAGGTTATGTAAACCTTATTATGTTGTCACATAATACTCTAACAGCAGCACGCATGTACACGAATTATTACTTTGAATTGTGTATATAAATAGCTCTATCAACTTTCCGAAGGTAGTTTTACAATCTAAACACATTTGTTTTCACAGTCTTCTTGAATTGTTTACTAGATCACAGCGCCATGTTGGACTGGCTGTGTCAGGTCAGTTGCACTACTACATTGACGGAATACTTAATTTAGCATTTAGGAATAAACATTATTTGAGAAATTAGAGAAATAATATTATTTTATACCATAAATATATATTTTCCTTCATTTCAACACTCAACAATCACTCAGCTTTATATGTCATGCTATGGCCTCATCTCAGTCACTTCCGTGCCACAGCGCGTGAGGTGCACTTGCTAGCTGGGAGTAGTGTTGTTTTGTTGTGCATCGTGAGCTAACGCACGTTTGACTTTTCCGGAGAATATTACGATATTGCTCGAGTTCAGTTTCAGAAGTTGTACTACGGCAGATCCTGATCCTCAAGTCGGTTTGGTGACCTCATCTATTCAGGTCAGTTTAGTTAATATCCGTGCATGTGCTTATTATGATCTTCTTGTTATGACATTCGTTGTTATTAAGTGAATGGTGAGCGTGGGTAACACATTTCATTCATCCAGGATAACCCTGATGTTTATGAATGGCTATACGATTTGATATTTCTTAAATCAGTTTCGTAATGTTTTGTCGGGTATTTAATTGTAAATTGAAAAAGATTTAACTTGGTAACATATTTTGTCTTACGAGGTTTTAACCCAAGGTAGCAAGCTCAAATAACTTAGTATGTGACAGTACCGATTGACACTGGCTTTTATGTTAGCCCATATGCGTAAGTATCAAGATAATACTATTGTCATGCCTATAAAATATTTTGTTGGCATACTGAAGCAAATTTAAACTGAAGTGTGATGGGTACTCTGTATACCGGTACACCTGTTTTTGACAAGTTAACATTGCTGGTTCAGAAGTTATTAGCATTAGACAATTTAAACAATTATTATTAAATAGGCTATGCCTAATATCACCTTTTAAAGGGTACGGCAGATCATGTACTACTTCAGGCAGTAGTTCCTCACGTGCTTCATTGTTATGGGCAATCCATTTGTTTACATTATGTTCGCGTTGAAACTTGTGTGACATACGGTTGAATTTGACAGATCTTGCTGCAAATTAATATTGCCGAATCAAAGAAATTTAGCGGATCGATGCTATTGAATGTAAGCGAGCATCGTAAATAAATGTGTACGATATTAGTTCTACATTTTATTAGACGTTGCGTGATAATGATAAAATTGCGAATTAATATTTATTTAAGAATTAAGATGTTAGATTGCCTGCACAATATTTCTGGGGTTAATGGACTGAAATATCCTCTTGGGGACTGACTATAGCTTCCGTGTTTTAGTGGTATTACGCCTATTTTTTACAAGTTTGTTATTGAAGTCATTATGCACCTTGCGTTTATGTGGTTATTGTGTGTTTGAGTAATCAGTATTTTGACTGGTTTGATGCAGCGTTCCATGTCTTTCTGTCCTGAGTATGTTAATGTTATCAGTATCATAAGCTAGATCAAGTACTACTTCAGGTAGTACCGGTAATTACTCATGTTCTTCATTGTTGTATACTATTCATTGTTTATATTCGCGTAGAAACTTGTGTGGTATACGGTGGGGTGAATTTTTTAACGTAGCAGTCTTTTGAGTGTAATGTTTAAGTCAATTATGTTTTATTTACTTCATATTGTTCTATGTACATAAGATTATAAACTGAATTGTATGATCTGTAGAAGCACTTGAGTTATTTTTATTATTATTATTACATGTACTTGCGTTGCCACGAAAGAGAACTAATCCTCGCACTGAGTAGCAAAAGTATACGTATATTTACCTACCAAGTCGAGCATCGCAGCTGCAAGGAGGAGCTGGAAGTCCGGAGATGAAAGGTTTGAACCTCGGCGTTGACAGCGGCCATCTCCGGATTTTCCTACATTCACTCCCCGGTTGGCACCTACTCCAAACAGGCCCATCTTAAGGATGACCTCCAGCCCGAGACTTTACCTCGATCCTAATGCACTAGTAGAAAATAAAAGAATGAAAGCCTCCAAAGAAAGGACGTAGAAACACCGTACTTGCATAGTGCACGGTACCGGTAGAGGCCAGAAAGGCAATTATTCAAAGCTCCGTTGAGGAGGGATTAGGGACCACGTACTGAGCACGTAGAAACAACTACTGTTTATTTGCCTTACAGAACGAGTAGTCTGTTGTTTTTGGGTTGTGCGAGTACAAATTGTATACACGCCAAGACGGCGTTAACGAGCACAATTTTTGTAATATTGATGAAATTTCAGCGAAGTCATATTGTGAACTTCGTGACAAGAGGAGACATATTTGGAGTGACTTCTACTGTACAGATGCCATGACGACTTGTGATTGGATGAACCCGAATTATGAACTCCGTCATATGATGACACGAATGGCAGTGCACGGTTTTCACCATAATGTTTGCACTGAAAAGAAGTATCACCAGCCAAACTTAAACTGCGTGTGTATTTTATGTAAGAGGCAATGTGAGAGATATCATGTATTAACATGCGGTGAACGTCAGATGTCTATTACAAAATTTTGCACCGAATGAACTTGTATTGTATTCCTACTATCATGGCCATTGGCTGAAATAAAATTTATTATTATTATATTGTGTGCTGGTAGGAGGCTGGATAATTCTTCTGAAGAATTGTTCAACACGTTGGACGTGAGGCGTCTGCTGTTTATCAGTGTTGATGCTGGTGGTCCACGGTGTACATGCTCGTCATCCATTTTTCGGAGTCCATCTCCTGGTGTAGCGGCTAGCATTCTTGGTTGTCGCCCCGGAGGTTCGGGTTCAATTACCAGCTCTGCCAAGAAATTTAATTTTGGTCAGAGGGCTGGAACGGCGTACACTCAACTTCGTGATGCAAAACTGAGAATAGGTGGGTTCGTTTCCCACCGCAGACATCCTGTTAGTGGTTTTCCGTGGTGGACCTAACTTAAGGTCACGCCCGCCCCCCTTCCCGATCCTCACCCGAATTACAAATACGCACGCTACTACAATAACACAGGTTACCAGACAAATGCTCTCGTTTTACACTGACACAAGTACACGGGGCTGTATGACCACTATGGGTAAAGCCCCTCAAATGAAGCAACAACAAAACATTTTCCGGACGGCAGCGACAGACGGGCAACCATTGCTGGTCGCAGCACAAATCGGGACCGATGTTGCACCAACAGTGTAAGTTAAAACCATCAGAAACAATTTGCTGGAAGCTGGGCTATGATCATGGGCGGCGCTCGTCAGGGTTCCCAACTGGAGGGATTAGTGGCGCAGAGTTGTTTTTAGTGATGAACGCAGATTCTGGCTTGGCGTCTGGTTTGCGAGTGCGGCGTCGACCAGGAGAGCGACAACTAAGTTATCTGAGTGTATACGCCAGCGACATGCAGAACCAACTCATGGCATCGTGATTAGGTGAGGCATAGATTGTGATGACCGTACACCTCTGATATTTGTTGAGGGAACACTGAGTTACTCAGTTATTGATGTTTTAAGGGGTGGTACTACGAGGTCATCTCTTCCAATGAAGGAACAGTGCAGGATACATCCAGGACATCAGACTGCTTATATTGTGGCCGTTCTTACAACGCACGGAAATGTGCTCTTCCAGGAGGACATTGCCCGTGCACACACTTCTCGCGTTATTCATTGCGCTCTCTCCAAGATATTCATCTACTCCTCTGGCAAGCACGATCGCCAGATCTATCCTCCATTGAGCATGTGAGGGACATGGCCGTACGGTGTCTGGTCCGACCAGTATCCCTTGGCCAACTGCGACAACAGCTGAAATTAGCTTGGAACACTAGCCTATTTTCCAAGATGACACCCGGCATCTGTATGATCGTTTCAATATACTAGTGCCTTTAGGTACAAGATACTGAAATTGTTGTCCAAGACAATCTGTCCATGTACACTATTTATTTCTCCCAAATACATTTGTCTGATGTCCAAAATTTCCAAAGTCCATAAAAAGATATGTCATCATCTTCATCGGCTTTAACTTAACTCGAATCCGAGTATACATCTTCTTTGTTCAGTCCAGTTTGTGGATGTGTTTACGGTGACTAAAGAGTCCAATCCTGGCATGGAACAAGCGTCCACACAAGTCACATAGTATTGCTGGAGGAGGACGTGGTTGGGCTGCTCGAAGTTTCCTAGCTTGACGCTTGGCCTCTTCATGTGTGCGTCGATTCCTTTCAAAAGTCTTTACAGTATCCGAGATGGTACGGCGCCAAGTTGAGCGGTCTTCAGCCAGCATGTCCCAGGTTTGTGAATCAAGACCTGTCAATTTCAGGGTCTGCTTAAATTGGTCCTTGTAGCGCCTCTTAGGACCACCATGAGGTCTGGTGCCATAGCATAACTCACCATATACATTTGACGAGGTAATCTCACATCATCCATCCGATGGACATGACCAATCCATCTAAGTTGGTGACCTATTATGGATGAATCTATGCTGTTGATTTGAACCTTTTCCAGAACAGCAATATTGGTAATGCGGTCTTCCCATTTAATCCTCGGAATTGATCGAAGTTTTTGTAGGTGGAAACGCTCAAGCTTGCTAAGATCACGTCGGTAAAGGGTCCACGTTTCACAGCCATACAACAATGTAGAAATGACTACTGCTTTGTACATCATAAGCTTTGTACTCAAGGACAGATCTTTATTCATGAAGACCCGGTGCGATAATCGTCCATATGCTGCAAGGGCTGCGCCAATTCTCTTATCCACATCCTGCTCACATGTACAGCTCACAGAAATGGTACTGCCCAGGTACGAGAAGTGGTCTACCTGTTCTAATGGCAAATTTGAGATGGAGATATTGAACTGATGAAGAGGTGTGCCTGGTGAAGGTTGTGCCAAGACTTTAGTCTTATTGACATTTATGGTAAGACCAAAACGATCACATGCACTTTTGTAACAATTGACTGACTCTTGCAGCTGTTCTAGTGTGAGAGTTGGCGACGCATACAACATGTTAGTAACCTTAGTAACCTGAGTTTTCCTCAAGGAGCGGAGACGAGTTAGGTTGAAAAGCCCTCCATCAAAACGATACTTGACTTCCACACCTGGGATGTTTGTGGGTGAATCATAAAGCATTGCAGCCAAGTACAGCGCGAAAAGCGTTGGAGCCAGTACACATCCTTGTTTCAGTCCATGGGTAATAGGAAATTCATCGGACATCTTATTCTGATGGCAAACCTGACCTGTCATGCCATCATGGAGAGCTTTGATTAGATCTACAAAACGCTGAGGGCAACCAAACCGCTTCAGCACCGCCCACATGGCTGGTCTTGGAACTGAATCAAATGCCTTTTCCAAGTCATAAAAGACTAAGAAGAGTGGATTCTGTGGTTCTCTACATTTTTCTTGTAGCTGTCTCACACAGAAAATCAAGTCAATTGTGCTTCTGGAAGCTCAAAATCCGCATTGTGACTCTGGGAGGATCTTCTCAGAGATAACCTTGAGGCGGTTAAGTAGACATGTACCTCAGCATTATACAGGCATTGTATCAATATCGTTGCTTCCTCATTTAGGGGATTGAACACCGTAGTCATCAACCCCGACACCAAGGCGGCCCGGGTTCGATTCCCGGTAAATGCATGTGAGATTTTCGAAGTGAAATGCCATGTCCTGTGGTTCGGATTCCACGTAAAGAGGAGGTCCCGTGGCTTATGATCGCGAGATTAACGGTCACGTTAAACTACAAGCTTCCTTCTTCATCAACCCCGAGTACTTGGCTGTGGGTAGGATTTGTCTGTTAACCTGTATTATTTGCGTATTTGTAGTCTAATAGCATGTGAATTTGTATTTGAGGTTAGGATTGGGAATGAGGTGACCGTGCTCTTGTGTTGGGTACCATCGCGGCAATTAATAGAGGTGGAAAACCACTTCCATGGTGGCTTAGGTGGTAACCGAACTCACCCTTTTTGTCATTATACATTCTTTAAAATGGGTATATTAATGATTTGCATACACGTAACCGCAATAAATGTTAGTGCAGAATATTGTTTAGTTTGGAATGTTTTTGTGTTATTCTATGGCTACGTGTAATTTATTATTGTTACCGTATTGCCGTTATGGTAATATTGCGATATTAGAAGCCAATGAAGAGAAGAGATAGGTTGGTAGGACACATACTAAGACACCCAGGAATAGTAAACTTAGTTATGGAAGGCAGGATTGAGGACAAGAACTGGAGGGTTAGAATATGTTAATAGATTGCCTCGGATGTAAGATGTGTTAGCTATGCAGAGATGAAACGATTAGCTCAGGGCAGGAAAGGATGGACGGCTGCATCAAACCACGCAAAAGACTGAAGACTCAAACAATAACAGAAGCCAGAATTCAGTTTTGCCTAAGTAATCCTATTCGTAGATGCTTTTCAGTCGGTCAACACGAGGAGATGGACTCCGAAAAATGGATGACGAGCATGTACACCGTGGACCACCAGCATCAACACTGATAAACAGCAGACGCCTCACGTCCAACGTGTTGAACAATTCTTCAGAAGAATTATCCAGCCTCCTACCAGCACACAATATAATAATAATAAATTTTATTTCAGCCAATGGCCATAATAGTAGGAATACCATACAAGTTCATTCAGTGCAAAATTTTGTAATAGACATCTGACGTTCACCGCATGTTAATACATGGTATCTCTCACATTGCCTCTTACATAAAATACACACACAGTTTAAGTTTGGCTGGTGATACTTCTTTCCAGTGCAAACTTTATGGTGAAAACCGTGCACTGCCATTCGTGTCATCATAAGCTGTTATATTCATAATTCGGGTTCATCCACTCACAAGTCGTCATGGCATCTGTACAGTAGAAGTCACTCCAAATATGTCTCCTCTTGTCACGAAGTTCACTCAGTACACAATATGACTTCGCTGAAATTTCATCAAAATTACAAAAATTGTGCTCGTTAACGCCGTCTTGGCGTGTATACAATTTGTACTCGCACAACCCAAAAACAACAGACTACTCGTTCTGTAAGGCAAATATACAGTAGTTGTTTCTACCTGCTCAGTACGTGGTCCCTACTCCCTCCTCAACGGAGCTTTGAATAGATTGGGTAAAGGTTTACAATTTATGCTTGAAATAAAATACATTAATTATTTATACACTCAAATGGGTGGCTTAATTGAAGCTTCTACTAATAGATTATGTTCATTTGCTATCTGTAGTTCCCTACTGTTACGTTATGGCACTATGAATTTATTGGAGTCACAGAAGTGAATATCAATATTGGTAATATTGAAAGGGCTGTCATATGCCTCAAACAGTATAATCACCACATAAAGAGGTTTTCCTTGTTGTTGTTATCAGGCACACTAAGTCATATGCATTGGCAGGTGAGAAGGTAAATGAACTGGAGACTTTTGCTACTTAGGAACCAAATAACCAGTGATGGAAATAGCAAAGTGGTTCCGGTTTTATATAGTAGGTTGGCTCAAGCAAGGAAAGCATTTCTACAGAAAATAAATCTTTTGACATCAAATATCGATTTAGGTATTAGAAAGTCATTTTTGAAAGCTTTTGTATGGAGCGTGGCGCTCTATGGAAGCGAAACTTGCACTGTTGGAGCAGCAGAAAAGAGGAAATTGGAAGTGTTTGGAATGTGGTGGTACAGGATAATGCTTAAGATCAGAGGAATAAGAGAAGGGATAGGTTGGTAGGACACGTACTGAGACACTCAGGAATAGCATACTTAGCTATGGAAGGAAGGGTCGAGGACAAGATCTGTAGGGGTGGACCAAGGTTAGAATATGTAGAACAGATTACCTATGATGTAGGCTGTGATGGTTGGTTGGTTCTTAAGTTTAGGGGCTGCGACAACGCGGTCATGTAGCCCCGTGTACTTTGGGTGTATGCAGAATCTGTCTGATAACCGGTGTTTATTGTGATGACTGTATTAGTGTGTGTATCTGTTTTTTAATTAAAGTACTGCAACTTAGAATTTTTCAAATAGTTCCTAACTTACTTTTGCCGCCAAGCGCCACCGTCAACAACTACTAGGCCAAGTTCAGAACTTAGCTACCAGACGCCACCGCAGTCGGCTCTTGGCAACGAACATAGAAACCTAAGAGCGTTGTTTACATTCTTAACCTATCCAATTTAGCTTCACACAGGTGCAATTAGTGGAAGGTTCTTTAACATGCCATAAATCTACTTCCCCTCCGAAGGAAGGCATACTGAGGGATTTTTAACGCTCTTAAAAAATCCGACGGCTTCGGCCGGGTTGTAGGCTGTGAGAGCTATGTAGAGATGAAATGATTAGCTCAGGACGGAAAGGCATGGAGTGCTGCATCAAACCAGGCAATAGACTCAAGGCTCAAGCAAGTCATATGCACAATATGAACATGGGACTGAAAATTGTTATGCCTTACCCAGGTCTGTTTTCATTTGGTCCTACTTTAGACATATCGCCTCCCACGAAGATTTTGGATGTTATCAATCACCCAGTTTTATTAAATTTATTTCATGTCTCATTAACTTCTCCAATTATGTTGGCATCTCCACGTAGACATTCAGCTCAACTCGTCTTGGAGCCGGTAAAAGCTAGTAATGCTAAAATGCCGGAGAATCTGTTTCTAATCCCGAGTTCGATCTAATATGCAAGTCTTCCTTTGATACCAGTGGCGTTACTAGTATTTGCTTCTGGAGGAGGACGAGGAAAGTCAAAATTCAATTGGCGGGGGAAGGGTAGGTTTGGACAAAATCAGACATCATCAGTGAAAGCAAATTAATATCCACACGTTTTCGTCTTTAATTTTGACAGCATTTGATACGTTCAATTAGCACCTAACAGCTTGCCACGGTGGATGAGTGGATAGCGTGTCGGTCTACTAACCCCAAGATTGCAGGTTCGCCCCTGGCCGTGGTAAGTGATTTTTGAAAGGCAGCAAAAATTACGACACGCATGTCATACGATGTTGGCATGTCAAAGAACCCATTTGAATTCAGTAGGCCGTGTTCATAATGGCAAAAATAATCTCGGGATTTTCCGCCAACACAAAGTTCCTCATTTCTCTACTAGAAAGCGCTATAGTGTTCAAGGAGCTTAGATATCTAACATAACCTCCTTGACTTTCATAGTCAAGGAACAACGAAATTCGACATGCAAGCTACCCTCTGGGTGTCAAATAACAAAGCTGGCACCCGAGGCCATACGATATTATTATTAGCACCTAACAACGTGCAAAAGCTCGGAAATGAACATTATGCTTAAGCAAGTGCTCAGCTTAGGTAGCACTAAAAATTGTACATAAAGAGATTTTTAAATTGTTTTTTCGTCCCTTTTAACTACTGCGGCTTTTTGAGACGCCGGGGTGCTGGAATTTTGCCCCGAAGGGGATCTTTAACATGCCAGTAAATCTACTGACACGGCTCCCTCAAATGCCAGCTGGCTGCACCAGGATTCGATCCTGCAACCTCGGATGAGGTAAGGGGAAAATTCTGAAATTAGTAAGTCTTAACATACACAATTCAGTTCTTAACATCAATCTGAAGTTTTGTTTTATTCAAAATAATAATTTCTTCGAATTACATATTTTTATTATTTGGCTCTAGGGGTATTTTTATTATTTGGCTCTGGGGCGGGGATTGATCCCCGTAGTTACGTCACTGTTTACTACTACTACTACTACTACTACAATAAAAACACCTTTTTATTTGAGACTGATTTGCCTTTCAGCGTCCAGTCTAGTCTTCAAGCCTCTGTTTCTACACCTCCCACTTGTGAATTCGTTCAACACTGAATCTAACCATCGCTTCCTAGACCTGTCTCTGCTTCTCTTATCCTCGTCGCTTATAGTCGCTAGCATTCTTGACTATCACCGGTGAGGCCTGTGTTCGATTCCCGGCTCTGCCAATAAATTCTGGTCTTCGGGCTGGAATGGAGTACAGTCAGCCCCGTGAGAAAAAACTGAGCAGAGGCGGGTTTGATTCCTACCTCAGCCATCTTGGAAGTGGCTTTCCGTGGTTTCCCACTTCTATACCTGGTAAATTTCCAGATGGTTCCTAACGCAAAGCCACAGTCGCTTCCTACCCAACCCAAATATACACACTAGTACAGACATCACAGTGACACAGGTTATCAATACAATTTCTACACACACACATACCCAACAAACATGACCACGATGTTGCTAAGGCCCTAAAGAATCAACAACAACCACCCTTATCCTCTATAACGAGGTCTTTTCCTCCCCCATTTTC
Source organism: Meconema thalassinum (assembly GCA_946902985.2). Classification (NCBI taxonomy): domain Eukaryota; kingdom Metazoa; phylum Arthropoda; class Insecta; order Orthoptera; family Tettigoniidae; genus Meconema; species Meconema thalassinum. The sequence goes on from OX336396.1 coordinate 152,735,094, forward strand.
ACCACATGACCCCACCATCTGAGTCGGCACAGCTTCAACTAGCGTACCGTATTTATTTCTAACTTAGCCTTTATCTCTTTATTACGAGTACCGTTCTGACATTGTACTATTTTCCCTATACTACACTCTTGGTTCGTGTTATTTCCAGAATATTCCAGTAATCTATAGCAAACACATACAAACCTTTTCCTTAATTTATCATGTTTACTATCAACCCCTTATTATTGTGGATGTAGCTGTCTCTCCCCAATAAGTGCATTCTTGGTGACTGCGTGGTCTTTCTTTCTTTCTTTCTTTTGTTCCGCCCCTTAAAACGTCAGTCATCATCATCATTTCTTTCTTTCTCTTCTTTTCCTTTCTTTTCTTCCTTTTTTAAGCCCAGAGCCAACACTTAAAGGATGAGTAGAGTAACCTCGCATTTAGTACGGTTTTTTCAACCGTCGATCGTCCATTAAACATATTAGTAAATAACACAATGAATTTACTACCAAGTTATGTACAAACATGATTACGTTTCACTGATAAGGGGCATTTATCCTCTCTGTGGACGAGCTTTCCAAAACCCTCTTCATAGAACGCTGCCGCCAGTGAATTGACATGGCCCCTAATGTTTTGAAACGCGTCTGGAACTGGTGCTCCCTTAGCCACTTTTCCACTTCAGAGAAGCAGTGGAAGTCGCTTGCCTCTAAGTTGAGGCTCAGTTGGGTGTCCAGGAACTTTCCATCGAAATTGCTGAAGAAGCTGTAACCCAACATTGTGAGGTCAGGTGTTATCATGAATCAGAAGGACGCATTCTTTCGATGAATTTCTGCTGCAATATATTTTGCTTGAAGTAAACGACTTACACCATGCAGTTTGCACTCGGTGAGATAATTTACACTGGCGGCAAAATATATCCCAACACCAAGAAGGGGTTGTGCTAGATTAACGAACGTTGGTACGCGTGTTTATACATCTGAGAGATGACGTTGATTCAAATTTCCCGCAAATCGCATTAGCGTGGCCCCATGACGTTGCACATCGGGTTTGCTTTAAATACGGGCTGTACTGTGTGAGAGCGTTAGTTACCTGTGAGATTGGACGGAGTGACACTGAGTGGTTCAAGAATGCCTTTACGACGACGAGGGGACCAGTATCAACAGCTCACTGCGTTTCAACGAGACATTGTAATAGGGCTACGTGAAGGTGGATTTTCCTTCCGCGCTATTGCAGAACGACTTTGCAGAAATGTCTCCACTGTGCATGCGTGCTGGCAGCAGTGGTCACGAGAAGGTACGGTCGCAAGAAGATCGGGCTCCGGACTTCCCCGTGGCACCACTGAGAGGGAGGACCGCCATGTTCGGCGTATGGCTGTGGCGCATTGAACGGCGTCAGCAGCAATTCGAGCGGAAGTTGGCACCACAGTGACGCAACGAACTGTTCGAAATCGGTTACTTGAAGAACAGCTCCGAGGCAGACGCCCTGTAGCGTGCATTCCACTTACCGCAGACCACCGCCGTCTGCGACTTCAGTGGTGTCAAGCGAGAGCTCATTGGAGGATGGATTGGAGGTCCGTTGTGTTTTCCGATGAAAGCCGATTCTGCCTTGGTGCCAGTGATGGCCGTCTGTTGGTTAGAAGGAGACCAGGTGAGCGGCTGCATTCCACCTGTCTGCGGCGTCGACACACTGGACCTAACCGGGCGTTCTGGTTTGGAGAGCAACTTCCTATGACTGCAGCAACCCTCTCGTGGTTATCCCACGCACCCTGACTGCAGATGTGTATGTCCGTCTGGTGATTCGACCTGTTGTGCTGCCATTCATGAACAGCATTCCCGGGGGGATTTCCAACAGGATAACGCACGCCCCCATGCCGCTGTTGTAACCCAACGTGCTCTACAGAGTTTCGACGTGCTGCCTTGGCCTGCTCGATCCCCCGAGCTGTCCCCAATCGAGAACGGGACATCACTGGACGACAACTCCAACGTCATCCACAACCGGCATTAACCGTCCCTATATTGACCGACAAAGTGCAACAGGCATGGAACTCCATCCCACAAGCTGATATCCAGCACCTGTACGACACAATGCATGCACGTTTGCATGCCTGCATTCAACAGGCGGCGATTATACCGGTTATTAAAGGACCAGCATGGCACATTTACGATGGCTTTTCTCGCGCGGACATTAACCTGTTGTATTGTAGGCCTACCTTTAATCAATTAAATATGTTACCTCGCCAAATATATTGCCAACATTTCCGTACTCTACATTCCTTCTTTCATGGTGTTGGGATATTTTTGCCGCCAGCGTTTTATAGCAGCCATGGTTGGTTGGCTCCTTAGTTTAGGGGCTGCGACAACGCAGTCATGTAGCCCCGTGCATTTAGCGTGTGTGCAGAATTTGTCTGATAACCGGTGTTAATTGTGATGGCTGTATTTGTGTGTGTTATCTGTGATCCAGGTAAGGACTGCAGACGATCAATTTTAAAGTGGTTCCTACTTTTGCTACCAAATTCTACCGTCCACGACACCTAGTTGCGAACTTGACTACTAGACGCCATCGCAGTCAGCACCTGGCGGCGGACGTAGGAAATAATAGGCTATAGCGTTATCAAATCTAACCTACAAATTTTCGCCATTAATCTATAACATGGGCCCGCCGGCTTTACTCCCCCCCCCCCCCCCAAGGAAGGCATACTGGGGAATTTTAACGCTCTTAAAAAATCCGACGACTTTGGCCGGGTGTGACCCCGCGATTTTGGGCATAGCAGCTTAGCACGCTACCAACTCGGCCACCGAAGCCGCCGCAATGAAGTTGGAAGTAGCAGTTGTTATAATAGTGGAAATGCGCAGTCGCCGTCGGAACATATTCGCCTCCTACCACTCAATAACTGTAAGATCAGATGTTGAAAATAAAACCCGCCTTCGTACTTAAAATCCCTGACACCGCTGCAGTGGCGTAACTAGTGTTTGCTTCTGGAGGGGGATGATGAGCTGAGACAAAATTACATTGAAATGGGAGGTCAGGCATAATGAGGCTCAATAAATGAAAACAAATTTACGATCCCGAAGTTTCAAAACCTCCCTTTTCTTTCGATCCCGAAATTTCAAAACCTCCTTTTTTCTTGTGTGATTTCATTAGTGTTTGATACGTTGTATTTGCACTTATTAATGTGCAAATGTTCGTTTTTTTTGTTGATATTAAATTATAACGTCCACTCTTCTTCGCGAAATCATCTGGTCCTTTTTAATTCCCCGTCGTTGTATAGGCTACAGTTGTATTCAGTTCCCAATTTAAGTTTTAACTTAAAACAACAATACAACTTAGCACTTTCCAGATGGGGAATTGCAACTGAAAAGTGATGTACGATGTATTTTTGGAAAGGGATGAGGAGATTAAGTGCCACCCCTCTGGCTAACTGAACAACTGACTATATTACATATTCAGTAAAAGGAAGGAAGAAAGCTTGTAGTTTTACGCGGCAGTTAATTTTGCAATCTTGAGCTACGGGACCTCCTTTTTACGTGGAATCCTAACCGCAGGACTTGGCATTTCACTTCGAAAATTTCACATGCAATGACCGGGAATCGAAACCGGCCCATTTTCGTGAGAAGCAAACAGCTTGACCGCTACGCCACCACGCACCTCTCACTTAGTAAGTGTTAAGTTAAGTTAACGCTGAAAATTTTATACGAGTGAAAAGAAATGCTTTCAAATTTGTAAGTATGCAGTAAACTTCCTAATTCGATCATTTGTCATCAATCCGACGATTGGTTTGATTAAAAATTAGAAACTTCAACAAATTCCATATTTTTATTATTCGACTCTTGGGGAGGGGATTGATCACCCCCCGCCCCCTGCCGTAGTTACGCCGCTGCACCGCCGTATAGGTTCTTGTGTAAACCCATCGTTGGGACTTCACCTGCTCTTTCTTTGTTTGAGGGAGTGTACATTGTTCCTCCTATTGATAGGGGCTGTATCACAACAAATCTCTTTGGGGACAAGTGTGTTTATGTATTATTTTAGGATATATTATTACTGCATTAAGTTTTGTTTAAAGCTACAACGTTGAGAGCAATATTGTTGCTTTAGAGCAGTTTCCAGGGGGCTGTTCCCACGGTAGACTTAATCTCTCATTTGTCAGCTGTCAAGGAAGGGAAATCTACCTTCGTGAATTCGTTAATTTCCTAGCATCTGACGCAAGGGAAGGCAGGCAGCTCTTCCTGCTTCTCTTTTGCTCTTCTTGTGAAATTCACACGCGCTCGCGAATCTGCGAAGTAACTGATTTGCATTTCCTTGCTACGACAGCCGTGCATGTGAAATTGTCTTCAGCATTGAGCGCAGGGCAGTGTTCTGGCATAATTTGTACTTCTTGTTTATTCTGGTTAAGTGACGAAAAGAGCGATCTTAGTGGGATTAAATTAACGTTATGAAAATCAAATTGTATCCTCGGTAAAGTTGCACTCCAACATAGCTGGAGAAAGATTTGCTTGTATTTCGCAGAATTTTTTTGTTTATGTATTCGGGAAGTTGTGTATTTCTATGGGGTTTGGGTAGATTATAGGATGAGGAATAACCCACCCACCAAGGGAAGATGATTAAGAGAAGGAAGTAGATTTGGGATTGGAAAAGAAGGATAGAAAAATAGGAGGAGAGTCCCACAAAATTAATAAGTTGAGATTTAAATACCCTTAGAAGCAGTTGCCAATGGAAATTAACTCTCGGATACCTAAAGTAGGTACGAGCTTGGTCGAGGCTAACGGGAACCGCAGCTAGGACTTGGGCGGTTTGCGAGAGAGAGGCTTTAGTATATTTCCTCCCAAGCACGTATAAAAGTACTATGGGGAAGGGTGATGGTCTGGCAAGTTTGAGAGGAACAAATTTACTGTATGTCTTCTCAAATAAATTAGGTTTTACAAAGTAATTTGAAGAATGCCAATGATTTAACTCAGGTTTGGTATTTTCAATTTCCAAAATTATGGAGTTCCTGTAAGGGCGACCAAGTGTCTCTAAGAAGGAATATGATAAAAGATTATGCCTTATTGGGTAATCTTGGTAAATGAACCAATGGTTGCATTGGACAATGGCTAAGCTTTTACTCAGCGAGGAGCCGGCTAAAAGTTTAGACAAAAAGAAACACTTATCTTTTAGAAAACTGACCATAAGTTTTCGGAGAGGGTCTCCACAAGCAGGTAGTTGGCTTAGCGAACTGTACTTGCCTTACTGGCCAATTAGAATTAGCTATTAACGCTAAGAAGAACTTTAGTGAGGTGAAAATTAAGAATTCTTGCTCAAATGCAACAAATGGTGAAAGCTCTATTAATGATTTTAATATCATTGAGTGAGGAGAGTCAAGGAAGACAGGATTTTGCCTAAACTTTATATTCGAAAATGAAAAAGCGAAGGAAAAAGATTTGTTTATTTTACAATTAGAAAAAGTTTGAGGAAGTTAACAATTATGCAATATAATTTTAATAAACATAGTTCATTTGAACTTTTTAACAAATAGGGTCGCAGACCTCTCAACATTAAACAGTTGCTCCAGGCAATTGAAAATTTTTAAGGTTTTTTAAACCTTATATTAAAATCTTGGTAAGATTTAATAAATAGGCAAAATGGAATAATTAAAGTTTTAACATTTACAGGAGTACAGGCAGTGTACTATAAGAAACCTCCGAAAGAACATTCTAACGAGAATAACAACTTCGAAGATAACAAAATGGAAAACATAAAGAATAAAAAGGAAGTTCCTACAACTTCTTATATTTAAACAGAATTACTTTGTGAGATTTATACAAAGAGAGCAGGTCACTTACTGTGAACCTGAAAAGTTAATCAAAAGGAAGGTTCTAGACCTCTTATACTTTGAATAAGACTCGCAAGTTAAATGAGGCAGTTTTCATTTAGCGAGACCAAAAAATAACTCACTCAAGAGTTGAGAGAATTGTTTTCCCTGCTTTTGAAGGGAGGAACAATGTAAGTTTGAAACGTGTGCTGGACACGCAATTATACAGACATACTTAATTATAAACCAACAAAATGGAAGGGCACTTCTTGGAATGACACCTTATTGGAACAGACCTAGATTAAAAGTTTATTGCAGATTGTTAGTGAGAGGTTTAGGAAAGAGAAATGGGAATTAAGGAAAATGTTCATGGCCTTATTTGAATATAAGCGGACGATCGCGACGCGGTAGAAAAGTTGAGCAAGCACTGGTTTTCACTATAGTTCATTGAAACATATGAAAAGTTCACTGTGGAGACACAAAGTTTATGGAAAAGAAAGTTATTGCAATGATGAAAATAACTGGTTTCACTAGATAAGTGAGAGTCTATTTCTTGAGAAAGTTGTAAGTTACAATTAAATGCGCTATAGAAAATTCCCGCGGTGGACGAAACTTCACTATGTAGTAATTTAGAAGTAAGATAATTCAATTTTAAACAGAATTCTCACCAGTACGTGAGAAATACATGACGGCAGGACTTGTAGATTGAGTACAGAATCTAGAAGGTTCCAGAACAATCTTAGCAGTAAAATGGGGCTAATGTAAATCCAGCGGAGGAACTAGCTTGTTGAATTATAGACAGCGGGTAATTAGATAATATCCCACGTAGAGAGAGGATTTCTCATTAGAATAGCTTAATAAAAGCTCTTTATGGTAAAGTCGGCTTATACAAGCGAAAGCTCAACATGGCAAATCCCACGAAGAATGATTTTTGCCCCAATTAAATACTTTCACACTGTCTATAAAAGTATCATTAAAAACAAGTAGAAGTTAAAACCATGAAGATGAGGTTAAAACTTGAGGAAGGTACTTATCTTGATTTCATGTTGAAGTCGAAGTTCCTCACTGATGCTTAGAGTTCCAACATGGCGTGGAATTTAGAAAATGCCTCGTTAGGTCAGGAGGCTAGCTCAGGTTGAGCCCTAACTGATTGCTTCAACTGCCGACTGAGAAGTGAGAGCAGCTCAACGAAGCACGGAAGGTCCTGGGAAGGGGAGAGAGTGGGGGTAGGAAACAAAAGGTATACATATCAGCATAACCAACTTATCAAAAAATAAATGTTTTTCTTGATGGATGGTCTTCTAAGAGTTGATAGTAGGCGATATTAGCGCAGCATGGTGAGTGAAACAGTAGACGTAGTCCTCTTGCTCAAGGAGAAAATAGCTGACGATAGTAACAAGATCTGGTGGCCAGATGGATATGTAAGTCCTCTTGCACGATGAGGAATTGAGTAGCTTCAGAGGTTCGCTACTAGATGACGCTAGGTGAGTCACAGAAGTTATATATCTGAAACATACTTATGAAGACGTAAGAGATTTGCCCATCAAGGAGAAAACAGAAGATCACTGTTGGTGTTTGGCAAAGAGGAAGAAAGAAATGAACATGCAAAGAGCAGTAAAAATTATATCTCAGGTACCGTGTATTCAAAGAATACACCATACTGGGGGGAAAACACCAACAGAGAGCAAATAAACAGTTACACATTTATTGGAAGAGGAGCGATCAAAGACAGTGGTCTTGTGATTGGTCCATTAGTGGTCAAGATTCTGGCCACCCTGACTCTCCCATCTCTTCCAGGGTAACACTTGGTCACCCTACCAGAAATCCATACTAGCGGGGGTGAAACATCCCTAACCAAGACCAAGTCCCCCACCTTAATGTCGGGACTGGAAAGAAACCACTTCTGTCTCCGTTGTAAGGAAGTTAAATATTCCAAGTTCCACCTTTTCCAAAAAGAATTACGGAGGGCTTCAAGTTTCCGCCAAGCGATAGGCAGATTAGAATCCCTGTAAGAATTGGGAAGAGGAGGAGGGGCAGAAAGAGAAGTGCCGATAAGGAAGTGACCAGGGGTGAGTGGAAGTAGGTCATCAGGGTCATTGGAAAGTGGAGTTAAAGGGCGAGAGTTAACAACACCTTCAATCAAAACAGACAGTGAATTGAATTCTTCGTAAGTCAGAATTCGATTACCTAAGACTTTTCTTAAATGACGTTTAGTGAGCTTTACGCAAGATTCCCACCTACCACCATGATGCGGAGCGTAAGGAGGTATAAAGCGCCATTTGAAACCTTTTGAATAAGAAAAATTAGAGATTTGTTCCATGGCAGGAGAGGAAGTGAGAGCTTTCTTCCAAAGGGAAGCTGCGCCCTGAAAGGTGGAAGCGTTATCAGAGAACATCTCAGAAGGAACACCACGCCTAGCGGTGAAACGAGAGACAGCTGATAAAAAATAAGAAGTAGAAGCATTCGTTACTAGTTCCAAGTGGATTGCGCCGGTAACCATGCAAACAAAGAGAGAAACATAAAGCTTACCAAACAATTTGCGTTTAGCTTCAGGAGAGTTTCGTTGATATTGGAACGGACCCATATAGTCCACACCAGTTAAAGCAAATGGGCGTATAGGAGAAGAGCGAAAAGAGGGCAGATCGCTCATTAATTGAGTATTGATTTTAGGTTTAGCTTTAAAGCAAGGAATGCACTTATGAATTACAGAAGAAACTTCATGAATTCCATTTATAATCCAGTACTTTTCCCTTAAAAGGCAAAGCAGAGTGCGTGTACCAACATTCAGATTACGATAATGAAAGTCACGTATAATTAAAGAAGTAACGTGATGTTTGGAAGGCAAAATAACGGGATGCTTTTTGTCCTCAGAGAGTAAAGATTGCGAGAGCCTTCCACCTACCCTGAGTAACCCATGGTCATCAAGGAACGGGGCTAAAGCACGAAGACGGCTGGATTTGGGAAGATCTCTTTTAGAAGAAAGCAAAGACAACTCAGAAGAAAAGGCTTCTTGCTGTGTCAGTTGTAAAACTTTAATGGTGGCGAGATTCAATTCATGATTGGTAAGGTGTGGTTTAGGGAGAAGAGGTTGGTCAACCACAAGATATTTCCATCTAAGGAGATAGGCGACAATTCGTATTAATTTGTGAAAGGAAGAATAGCGTGACAACAAAGGATAAGAAGCATTAGAAACCAGACACGAGGCAATAGACAGAGGTACTTTAGCGTCAGGCAAGTTGGAGTTTGTAGCTGGAGGTTTAGCAGGCCATGAAGAAGAGTCTTTGATTAACCACGAGGGCCCATGCCAGTACAATTGGGAAGCTGCCAATTGAGAGGGTAAACAACCACGAGAGATAATGTCGGCTGGATTATCCGCACTGGGAACATGCCTCCATTGACATCCAGAAGAAAGAGTTTGAATTTTGGAAACCCTGTTTGCAACGAAAGTTTGCCAGTGAGAGGGGTTCTTGTCGATCCAAGAAAGGGCTATCATGGAATCGCTCCAGAGATAGATTTGCGAGAATTCGACCTTTAATACTTCCCGTAATTTCTTGACAAGTTCTGCAGCCATTAGTGCAGCGCACAGTTCGAGCCTAGGCAAAGTGATAGTTTTAAGAGGAGCAACCTTCGATTTGGCACAAACAAGGTTGGAAACTGGAGATCCATAGAGTGAATCGTAATAAACTAAATATGCACAGCAACCATAAGCTTTTTCAGAACTGTCCGCGAACACATGAAGGAAAAAAGATGCATTAGAATGAGAGCTGATTAAATTCCTGGGAATTTCAATAAGGGAAAGATCCAGCAAATTGCTGCGAAACGAGAGCCAACGATTCAGAAAAGATAGAGGGACAGTGTCATCCCATTCACATTTAACCGACCACAGCTCTTGCATGAAGAGTTTGGCTATAACGATAACTGGGGCAAGAAATTGAAGCGGATCAAAAATTTTTGCAATTTCAGAGAGGATTTGTCTTTTTGTATTAGGAAGCTCTTCTGCGAGCGTAACTTTATAGATAAGAGTGTCAGTGCTAGTGCACCAATGAACTCCTAAAGTTTTTATAGATTCGGAGTTTCCACAAATTTCGACAGACGAGGGATCTACGTCTTCGATGGGAAATTGGGCGAGAAACTCTGGGGAGTTGGAGTTCCACTTATGAAGTGGGAAACCTCCATTCCTTAGTAATGCTTGAAGTTCTAAAGACACAAAAGAAGCTTCCTCCAAAGTAGAGAAGGACTGCAAATAATCGTCAACATAGAATGACGTAGTTAGTGCTTCAGAGGCTTTTGGGTTGAATAAATGACCATCTTGTGAGGCAAGCAAGTGTAGGGATCGGATAGCAAGGAAAGCAGAGGGTTTTAAGCCATAAGTAACCGTTTTCAAGCGAAATACCTTAATGGGCTTACTGGTTTCATCACGCCACAAGATTCTTTGAAGATCTCGTTGTTCTGGTTGAATTAACACTTGACGGTACATCTGTTTTATGTCGGCTATGACAGCTATGGGAAATAATCGAAAATTTAAGAGTATAGCAGATAAATCTGATTGAATAGCAGGACCAGAATAAAGAGTGTCGTTAAGGCTGTTGCCATTAACGTCGGGTGATGAACCATTGAAAACAACTCGAATTTTATCTTTTACAAGAGGGTTTTTCCACACGGGATGATGATTTAAATAAACCGTTTCAATTGGGGGGTGCAATTCATCATTAGATTTGTTAACAACTTCCATATGATCTAAGCTTTCATACTCATCCATGAAATCAGTGTACTGTTGTTTAACAAGAGGTTCCTTCTTGAATTTGCTCTCGATAGCGAAGAGAGCTTTTCGAGCTTTGGGCTGAGAGTTGATAAGTTTAGGAGGATTATTTAATCTTGGCATTTGAACGACGAACCGGCCATCAGTAGAACGAGTGGTGGTGTTTAAAAAAAGTTGCTCACAGAATTCATGTTCTGAAGAGGTTACATTAGGAGAATCGACATTTTCAAGCCTCCAAAACTGTTCCAGATCAGTATTGGAGAAGTAACATTGCGATGCAGATTGGGGTGAATAATGGGGAAGTTGCCCTGTGACAATCCATCCAAAATTAGTGTCTCTAGCGACCACGTTTGAGGATAGCTTGCGAACCTGTTTCCGAAGGCAGTTCCAAAAGACATTGGCACTAAAGAGTATGTCAATGGGATTTTGTGTGTTAAACGAAGGATCGGCTAACCTTAAATGCGAGGGAATGTTTAACCCTGAAATGTCAACCGAGTGACTAGGAGTGTCTTCTCCAATGCTATTGAGAATTAGACAATTAAGTTTAAAAAAGTTGTTTCTATGACAAATATCTCTTATGGTTAGTTTTGAAAATTGTAAAGCTTGCGATTTTGAGCTGTTGATGCCCGACACATTGATAGAAGTGGGGTTTACGGGTAGGCCTAGTTTTCTAATCAGGGAATTAGACACAAAATCATGAGTTGCAGCTGAGTCTAGAAGACCGCGTGCACGGACCCAGTTGCCAAAGTTATCCTGAACTTCAATTTGAACAGTAGACAACAATACTTGATCACTGCTAATGGACTTAGCATTTTGAATGTATGATGAAGCATTAGAACTGTTAACACTATCATTTTTAGGAGAAGTGGATGCTGTTGATGACCTTGCCTGATCATGACGATGTAGCAAAGTATGATGAGCCTTTTCACAATGGTAACAAAGTCTTGTGGACTTACAATTAGAAGCAGAATGCGTGGGCGCTAGACAGTTGAAACAATGTTTATTTTGAGCAACTAGTTTTCGTCTGTCGTCGACTGACATTTCTTTAAAGGATTTACATAAGTATAGGGCATGGGAATCTTTACAAAGTATGCACTTTACAGGTTCGTTTAAACTTTTGCGAGGTTCGCCTTGCGTATTTAAAACAATAGAGCTAGCAACACGACGTTCACTAGACCTAGTTGGGTAACCAGTAGTGTTTGATTTGAATTTGGATGAGCTGAACCCTGATTTTTGGGTATTAGACGCTGAGCGTTCGCTTTTGGGTTTGATGGACATTAATTCGAATTTGGAACTAGGAGATGAAGGTTCACTTTGATTAGCTAGAGCGGTTAAAAGTTGGCATCTAGCGTTTATGAAAGTGACTAAATGCTCGTAAGAGTAGTCGTCTTCCTTAGAAAGTTCAATTTCCCAAGCTTTGAGGGTAGCAGCATCAACTTTAGAAACTACTAAATGTATTAGGAAAGTATCCCAATGTTCAGTAGGCTGCTCTAATTGGGACAAAGCTTTAACGTGGAGTTGGGTAGTGTCAATTAAAGTACGCAAACTAGTGACGTCATTGTGCTGTGACGCAGGTAGGTTAAATAGAGCCTTAATATGGCGTTGAATGCGTAGACGTGAATTTCCATATCTTTCTTTTAATAAGTTAAAGGCAATGGGGTAATTTTCGGCACGCAGAGGAAGTGCTTCAACTAACTGCAAAGCTTGACCTCGAAGGATAGATCTCAAGTAATGAAACTTGTAAATGACTTGAATGTCTTCATTGTCATGAACAAGGGAGCAAAATAATTCATAGAAAGAATCCCAAGTGGATTCATCTCCAGAAAAATGGGGTAAATCAATTTTCGGTAAAGTAGGTTTGGGCTTGTGAGTGCCCTCACGGAAAGAAGTTTGGGGTTCGTGAAGGGAACCAAGAACAGAAGCGTCCTTTTTCTGCTCCTCTTCGAGTTGGTGTATTATTCTGAAAGCAGAACCTATGCCTTCGTAATATAAGTTCTCTACTTCGACACGATCTTCTGTCTGATTGAGCATGCAAGTTTCAATTTCAGTTTGAATGTTACAGTAGTTTTCATAAGAACGTTCAAAATCCTTTACACGATGTTTCAACAAATCTAATTGCGCGTCTGAGGGATCTAATTCTTTTATGTACCTTCTGAATCGGGTAATTTGCCCTTTATAGGATGCTCGTTTAGAAGTAAGTTTTTCATCCTTATCCTTATCAGTGGGAGCCATATTAAAGAAGGTAAATGAAAATGTAACTCACGAAACTGTGGAACCTTGGAAATGCTGTCAAGCTGGCAGCAGCGAATGAGTAGAAAGAACGGGACACACCATAGGAGACAGGAGCGGCCTCTTTCCCGTTCACAGGCTTTGCACGATGTGGTCATAGCTGAAATATTCAACACAGATATTAGAAATATGCAAAGTATTGTCAAATGACACTATTTTAAAAAGAGAAAAGAAAAAATGGGCTCTCCCGGGTTTCGGCACCAAATTTTGGGTAGATTATAGGATGAGGAATAACCCACCCACCAAGGGAAGATGATTAAGAGAAGGAAGTAGATTTGGGATTGGAAAAGAAGGATAGAAAAATAGGAGGAGAGTCCCACAAAATTAATAAGTTGAGATTTAAATACCCTTAGAAGCAGTTGCCAATGGAAATTAACTCTCGGATACCTAAAGTAGGTACGAGCTTGGTCGAGGCTAACGGGAACCGCAGCTAGGACTTGGGCGGTTTGCGAGAGAGAGGCTTTAGTATATTTCCTCCCAAGCACGTATAAAAGTACTATGGGGAAGGGTGATGGTCTGGCAAGACTGAGAGGAACAAATTTACTGTATGTCTTCTCAAAGAAATTAGGTTTTACAAAGTAATTTGAAGAATGCCAATGATTTAACTCAGGTTTGGTATTTTCAATTTCCAAAATTATGGAGTTCCTGTAAGGGCGACCAAGTGTCTCTAAGAAGGAATATGATAAAAGATTATGCCTTATTGGGTAATCTTGGTAAATGAACCAATGGTTGCATTGGACAATGGCTAAGCTTTTACTCAGCGAGGAGCCGGCTAAAAGTTTAGACAAAAAGAAACACTTATCTTTTAGAAAACTGACCATAAGTTTTCGGAGAGGGTCTCCACAAGCAGGTAGTTGGCTTAGCGAACTGTACTTGCCTTACTGGCCAATTAGAATTAGCTATTAACGCTAAGAAGAACTTTAGTGAGGTGAAAATTAAGAATTCTTGCTCAAATGCAACAAATGGTGAAAGCTCTATTAATGATTTTAATATCATTGAGTGAGGAGAGTCAAGGAAGACAGGATTTTGCCTAAACTTTATATTCGAAAATGAAAAAGCGAAGGAAAAAGATTTGTTTATTTTACAATTAGAAAAAGTTTGAGGAAGTTAACAATTATGCAATATAATTTTAATAAACATAGTTCATTTGAACTTTTTAACAAATAGGGTCGCAGACCTCTCAACATTAAACAGTTGCTCCAGGCAATTGACAATTTTTAAGGTTTTTTGAACCTTATATTAAAATCTTGGTAAGATTTAATAAATAGGCAAAATGGGATAATTAAAGTTTTAACATTTACAGGAGTACAGGCAGTGTACTATAAGAAACCTCCGAAAGAACATTCTAACGAGAATAACAACTTCGAAGATAACAAAATGGAAAACATAAAGAATAAAAAGGAAGTTCCTACAACTTCTTATATTTAAACAGAATTACTTTGTGAGATTTATACAAAGAGAGCAGGTCACTTACTGTGAACCTGAAAAGTTAATCAAAAGGAAGGTTCTAGACCTCTTATACTTTGAATAAGACTCGCAAGTTAAATGAGGCAGTTTTCATTTAGCGAGACCAAAAAATAACTCACTCAAGAGTTGAGAGAATTGTTTTCCCTGCTTTTGAAGGGAGGAACAATATAAGTTAGAAACGTGTGCTGGACACGCAATTATACAGACATACTTAATTATAAACCAACAAAATGGAAGGGCACTTCTTGGAATGACACCTTATTGGAACAGACCTAGATTAAAAGTTTATTGCAGATTGTTAGTGAGAGGTTTAGGAAAGAGAAATGGGAATTAAGGAAAATGTTCATGGCCTTATTTGAATATAAGCGGACGATCGCGACGCGGTAGAAAAGTTGAGCAAGCACTGGTTTTCACTATAGTTCATTGAAACATATGAAAAGTTCACTGTGGAGACACAAAGTTTATGGAAAAGAAAGTTATTGCAATGATGAAAATAACTGGTTTCACTAGATAAGTGAGAGTCTATTTCTTGAGAAAGTTGTAAGTTACAATTAAATGCGCTATAGAAAATTCCCGCGGTGGACGAAACTTCACTATGTAGTAATTTAGAAGTAAGATAATTCAATTTTAAACAGAATTCTCACCAGTACGTGAGAAATACATGACGGCAGGACTTGTAGATTGAGTACAGAATCTAGAAGGTTCCAGAACAATCTTAGCAGTAAAATGGGGCTAATGTAAATCCAGCGGAGGAACTAGCTTGTTGAATTATAGACAGCGGGTAATTAGATAATATCCCACGTAGAGAGAGGATTTCTCATTAGAATAGCTTAATAAAAGCTCTTTATGGTAAAGTCGGCTTATACAAGCGAAAGCTCAACATGGCAAATCCCACGAAGAATGATTTTTGCCCCAATTAAATACTTTCACACTGTCTATAAAAGTATCATTAAAAACAAGTAGAAGTTAAAACCATGAAGATGAGGTTAAAACTTGAGGAAGGTACTTATCTTGATTTCATGTTGAAGTCGAAGTTCCTCACTGATGCTTAGAGTTCCAACATGGCGTGGAATTTAGAAAATGCCTCGTTAGGTCAGGAGGCTAGCTCAGGTTGAGCCCTAACTGATTGCTTCAACTGCCGACTGAGAAGTGAGAGCAGCTCAACGAAGCACGGAAGGTCCTGGGAAGGGGAGAGAGTGGGGGTAGGAAACAAAAGGTATGCATATCAGCATAACCAACTTATCAAAAAATAAATGTTTTTCTTGATGGATGGTCTTCTAAGAGTTGATAGTAGGCGATATTAGCGCAGCATGGTGAGTGAAACAGTAGACGTAGTCCTCTTGCTCAAGGAGAAAATAGCTGACGATAGTAACAAGATCTGGTGGCCAGATGGATATGTAAGTCCTCTTGCACGATGAGGAATTGAGTAGCTTCAGAGGTTCGCTACTAGATGACGCTAGGTGAGTCACAGAAGTTATATATCTGAAACATACTTATGAAGACGTAAGAGATTTGCCCATCAAGGAGAAAACAGAAGATCACTGTTGGTGTTTGGCAAAGAGGAAGAAAGAAATGAACATGCAAAGAGCAGTAAAAATTATATCTCAGGTACCGTGTATTCAAAGAATACACCAGGGTTGGAGATTATGTGAGATCAATGTCATGATGTCAACCTTGTCAGGGGAGTTAATGATAGATATAATGAATTCTCAAAAATAACTGTATTGTATGTATTGATTGGCGTATAATTAACACTTTTTGAGAACTCGATCTATACCGATATCACAAATACTTTGCTAATATAGCAAATGTCTTGGTATTCTTTATTTTTATATAAAGAATGAAATTGGCTGAGGAGATGGAAGGTAGTGGTCCTGGAAGGTAGACATACCATCCCGATAAACTGAGAGCGATAAAGAGAACTATACTTATGTCCGGTTGAGCTCCTTCCGGGCACGGAGGGAGTCCCGTCATTGTATGCACATTAAGGATAGATCATTCAAGGTTCATCCACTCGTACCTGATGAGTAGGGAAACATCCCTCTCCCCCTCATCTTTGAACCTATAGAGCCGTACAGTATAACTCCAATTATCCGAACTCCGACTATCCGAATCGCTTACTGAAAAATAAAATTAGAACGGAAACGTCCTGTGATTCCCAAAATAATGATTCTGTCTACGCGCGCTATTGTCCTTCTATCCACGAAGCTAGTGTAGGCGCAGCGCGAATATTTTTGGCATGTCACTGTCTCATAGTACGATCAGATAAGAGAGTTACGGGTAAACATTTGGCTGAGATGTACTGTACGGTGTTGGACAAGCGACGATTAAGGCATTAAAAGGAGCAAACCTACACTTTCAAACTTCATATCAGTGCTTGAAAACGATTAAAAATGCATACAGTACCGAAAATAAGCTCCTTTTCTTTAAAATACATAGGTTTAGTCTATGTATGTATACTTTTTTTTTTTTTTCGGAAAAATCCAATTATCCGAATTGGAGTTCTACTGTATTTACCGTGACCGGCATTTTAACTGAATGTGTGGATTTTGCTGATCTACGCAGAAACCTTGGCCTGCAGGATACGTTTAATCTTATATTGGCCCACGACGCGGTGGCTGCTGATCACGTCATCTGCTTTATAGGAGATAGTAGGTAGGGACCAATATTACAACTTATTTTGGAAAATAACACATGTTTTCGGCTCCAACAAATTACTTCACTCAATTACAAAGGGGTTTTTAAAATGAACATGACGCTTAATTACTTCAATGTTCGTAATTGATTATACTGTATATATTTTTTAAAGCTATCTCGTGTTTTTAACAACTTAATTTAGTCTTAGGTGAATTAAATATCCATCAATTACTTCGTACAAATGCTGTAAAGTACATAAAACACACTCTGCCTTCCTTACGAGGCTTCCATAACCTTATTTTATCAACCACACCGGGCTGGGGCAACCTCCTGCTCACCCGCTATATTTTTTCCGGTATTAAAGTTAGGCTAATATTTCGTTCCGTAGTGTTGGGATAGTGTGCCTGCCTATCGCCCGGAGGCACCGGTTTCGATTCCCGGCTCCGTCAGGGATTTTAGAAACCGACGTAAGGGCTGGAACGGGGTGCACTCAACCTCTTGAGGACAATTGCGTAGTTGTCTGACAATGAGGCAGCGCCCCGGTCACGAAAACCAAAATAAACGGCCGAGGTGACCCGATGCGCTGACCACGCGTCACCTCATTATCTGCAGGCCGAATGGCTGGGCAACGGTCGCTTGGTAGGCCTAGTCCCTTCATGGGCTGTAGTGCCACGTTTTTTTTAATACATTTTGTTACACTGTATTCTGTATCCCCTCAGTATGCCTTCCTTCGGAGGGGAAGTAAAGCCGGCGGACCCATGTCATAGATTTATGGCATGTTATAAAACCTTCCACTAATTACACCTGTGTGAAGCTAAATTGGATAGGTTAAGAATGTAAACAACGCTCTTAGGTTTCTACGTTCGTTGCCAAGAGCCGACTGCGGTGGCGTCTAGGAGCTAAGTTCTGAACTAGGCCTAGTAGTAGTAGTTGACGGTGGCGTTTGGCGGCAAAAGTAGGAACTATTTAAAAAATTCTAAGTTGAAGTCTGTACTTAAATTAAAAAACAGATACACACACTAATACAGCCATCACAATTAACCCCAGTTATCAGACAGATTCTACACACACCCAAAGTACACGGGGCTGCATGACCGCGTTGTCGCAGCCCCTAAACTGAGGAACCAACTGTAATGTTAATTAGGCTGGGATGACAAGTGAAACGATATTTACTTTGCTCCACGTTGAGCGTACAAATGAAACGTTAATTAGTGCCCCATGTTGGTAGCGAAATGAAACGTTTTTGCTAGCCCACACTGTTGGGAGATAAATGTAACTGTTTACCTTTGCCTAAGCTATGTTGTTTTAATGGGCGCCAAGACCTCAATGCAATGTTGAAATCTAAATTTGTATTTAACAACGTCTAGCTCTGGCAGAACACATTCAAGACTCTATTCACTCAGATCGTGGTATGATTTGATCATTAACCCAACAAACAATTGTATCAGGAGAAGGAATTGGTCTATATCTAATGCTACCTACTGAAAGCAAAGATTGCATTGTAAAAGAAATGAATTTATTATATAAAACAAGTATAGCAAAATTAATAATAATAACTATAAAATTTAAATTGGAGCGTTGTGATTTTAATATTACCGATAGAAAATTACGTGAAAATGGAGTCTGATAAATTGATTTTACTCTTATTTCCAAGCTATGAAGTTACTGAATTATGAAATATAAAACAAAGAAAAATGAGAGATTGCGTATTTCTGCGTCATTAGCGCTTACCCCTGGAAATTGCCAAAGCATTTCCCTCGTTCTTGATGATGCTGTGTGCTTCCCACAGTCTCCTGGACGTCGTCATCTTCGTCGAAATTTGATGATATTCTGGTAGATTAGATAATTCTATGGTCCGTACATCGGACCCAAACTCTCGTAAAACCGCACTGGTTACGTTTTACAAAAGTTCGTCGCTAACTCCACTGAACATCGGAGCGACACGCACTTGCGACCGTACACTGCAAGTTCTACACAGATTGTCCGTTCCACGGAACATCGGAGCGTCCCCCGCGTATAACCATCCTCCGCAAGTATTTCACAGATTGTCCTCGTCTCACGGAACGTCGAACGATATATTCACCTGTCGGCTCCCCCACTCTTCAGCCGGCTTCAGCTTACGTTGTCTCCGCTGATTGGCTGAGCACGCCGCCACTTCCCCTCCTCCGGTTCATTACACTCCGCGGGCGAGAGGGAGAAGTCGTATTCCGTTTCAACAATTCGTCTTTTCTAGACCTTGCGTAATACTTCTCGACAGGAATCAGCTTGTATTTGAATTCCCTGTGAGTCATGTCTCTCAAATACCCTAACTGACAAAACTCCGTAAAATTCCGTAATCAGATAATTTTCTATGATATCGTCGTTCGTAATAATTTGCTTGATAGCGTTTTCTAAGACATAGAAAACCTATCTGTATGCTTATAATTTTTATAAAATGCTCCGAAAATATCTAAATAATAATTATAATAAATTAATAATAATAATAAATTAACATGAAAAATTCTCTTGGCTGAACAATTTGCCGCGTAAATAAATATAGAATGGCTTCCTACTGACTTATGCCAGTTGCATAAAACCCCTCGAAAAACACGTTACATATTCGCCTCGGATCATCGGATGATTTACCGTGACGACGGTCCATTATCCGATTATCCCAGACACGTTAATAAACCCCATCCAAAATACATATTACATAAATGAAATCACCCTAAATTACAGATATATACACTCATATTTTTTCTTCACGCACTTTGCGTCAAAGTTTGTTGTCACTATGGATTGCACTTTGCAACCAGTCCAATGTTTTACATATGGAATAGTGTTCAACGGATATTTCCGCCTCTCAAATTTCTCTATGTTGGAGAAATAGACATAATTAATGTGTGAGCACTATGTATTTATGATGTCATATCACACGCATTGAAGGTGTTCTGATATATTTATATCACCATAGAACTTCCTAATTTCACTGGAGGTCCCCTCCTTATGGTGACATTTAATTCCACTTATCACTGAGCACACGATCACACTATTGTGGCAGCGCCTCGTGACCATAATACTTAATCTCTCTTTAAAGTAGATTAAATTAATATTGACTTCTGAAAAAAAAACAGTAAATGCGCATTACATATAACACCAAATATTTCTGTGCCGTAATCGCCCTGTCTTGTTAAGTTCCCGTTAACCATATTCTACTTAATACTAGTTCTCAACACAGACCATTTCTCCTCACACAAATAATACCATTATACAAATTATCTTAAATTACACACTTACAAATCTTACATGGCGAGGCCGTAAACAGAAATCACGTGTGCTGATATGTATGAGTTTCATGAAGGACTGTCTCGCATTCTGATGGCCCATCTTTTATCTCGTGGACGCCTTAAGCTAACAAGCCCTATACAAGCGCTCCCCCATCTCTTGGAGATAAATGGGAACCCATCAGCGCTGCCAAAATGGCCTTGGTGCATCGAGACAATTTAGTGCTCAACAGCATCCGACAATCCCGTCATATTTCCCTGTACCTTAAAAACTCTCATTTACTTACATACTACCCCCCTGTGTGACTTCTGATACGCCTGCCTGGAAGACCATCTCCTCCCACGTACCAAATACCACACTTACTCATTTGATAGGCTGGCTCGCCAGCTAAACATCCTTACTTTATGACACATACTTTCGGAGACTATGTATATTATACGTCCCGTATAATCTGTTTCCCTCACTATTCTCCAGCACATATGCTGTTTTGCCAATACGTTTGGAAACTATAAATGTTTCTGCGTCACCTGCTTCCAACCTTGCAAGTGGCTCCCTTTAAATGAACGTCATCACGTTGCTCTACCTAGCATATTACTCAGTGTCTGTAACGATGCCCTGTTGCTACTGTCCACACATGCACATATTAAAATCCCGTCCTCTGCTTTAACCACAGGATAATCCCTACATAAATTAGTGTCCCTCGATAGCATGTCTGCTAGAATGTTATCTTTACCTTTAATATATTTTACTGTGAATTCGTATTCCTGCAGAGCAAGAATCCACCTACTAACTCTGTTAGAACTGAGTTTACAAGTTCTCATATACAGTAATGCATGGTGATCTGTGTGGATCTCAAATTTCCCCCCTACTAAATACATTCTAAATTTCCCTAAACTGAAAACAATACCTAAAAGCTCTAACTCAGTAATCGTGTATCTTTTCTCTGCTGCAGTCAGTCCTCGCGAGGCTAAAGATACAATGCACAGATTACCCTCATCATCTCTCTGACATAATACTCCAGCAATGCCTATATGTGAAGCATCTGTCATAACCACATATTCCTTATCTTTTAAAGGATATTTCAGCACTACAGCTTTCTCAAAACCTTCCTTTAGCGCTCTAAAAGCCTGATCATGCTTGGACTCCCATCTCCACCGAGTCCCACTTTTAAGCAATTCCCTGAATGGTTCTACCAACCCTGAGTATTTAAGAACGAACCTCCTGAAAAAGTTGCAAATTCCCAGGTAAGTTTTTAACTGTTTAACATTCTGTGGCACCTCTGCGTTAAGTATCTTATTAACCCTACTTTCTTCTGGTGTTACACCTCTACTCGACACTCTATGACCTAAAAATGTCACTTCTGACTGACAGAATGACGACTTAGACAGCTTCAAAGTGAACCCTGCCTGATCTAACTTCTGAAAAACTATATCTAAATGACCTAGATGCTCCTCAAAACTGCGTGAACTAATTACCATATCATCTATGTAAATGGTTACAAACTCTCCTGTGTCATCCCCTAATGCGATGTTTAAAGCCCTAATTAAAGCTGCTGAACTACTCTTTAACCCATAAGGTGTTCTACAAAATTGATAAAGGTTATATTTATGACTAAAAGCTGTAAATGGTCTATCTTCGTACATAAGTGGCACTTGCCAAAAACTGGAACTCAAATCTACACAAGTGAAATACTTCTTCCCCTCAAATGTTTGCATTAATTCTTCTATTGACATAGATTTCAGCTGATCTGAACTAATTCTACTGTTAACCAAACGAGCGTCTAAACAAATACGAACAGTGCCGTCGGTCTTGGGTACCGTTATCAAAGAATTAACATATGGACTGTTCGAGTGCTCAATAATCCCATCTTCAAGCATCTGGTTAATTTGTGCCTCAACTGCACTCTGATAAGCGAAAGGTACAGAATATCTATGTCCTGTGAATACTGACCTATCAATAACGTTCAACGAATGTGTATAGCAATTGGCCATACCAATGCGATCCTCAAAAACTCTCCTATTACACCATAACACATCATAGAGCCGAACACACTGTTCCACCTCTATATTTCCCTGAAATGCAGCCTCACGTAACGAGTCCTCTAGACTTCCGTTCGTAATCACACTGCCCACAAAACATGGAGAACCCCGCTCTACGGCTGGCGATATCTCATTTAAAGTACAAATCACACCTACAATACTACTCCTCTGAATATGGTCATTGAACGCTACTTCTACTTCAGAATCTCCCCATTTAAATTTCAAACTCCCTACATCATAACATAAGTTACCAGACACTCTACTTAGCCACTCTGAACCCAAGATAACACTGAATACTAAATTTGGAATTACAAGACAAATCTGCTTCTCTACATGATTATTAATTTTAATGTCTACTAAAACTTGCTTAGAAATTACTTTAGACCTCTTCCCAACAGCTGTGATAACAAAAGTGCTTTTAATTGGCATCTCCTCAAAATTTACTCCAGTTCCTTTCATTTTATCATAAAATGCACTACTTATGCAACTCTTCATACAACCACTATCAATTAAAACATCTGTGTACGCCTCGGACACGTTAAATTTAACTATGGGGCTCTTACTAACCACTTCCTGAATAATACCTTCATCATTTAGTTCATGTAATAATTCATTTCTCACATTTAGGTCATAGGGTTCCTGTATAATTGTATGGACAGGGCATGCTACAGACTGAGATTCTGACCTTACTTCGCAGCCTGGTTCGCGTTTAAAGAACCGCTACAGCTGGCCGTAGTACTACTAACTACTGAACTGGTCTGGATGTTCTGGGCTGTGTTGTTATTGTTTGGCTGTATATTACTACCACTAGGCTGTCCTCTTCCTTGACCCCTATTCTGGTTGTAATTATTGTCATTATAATTTCTCCCTTGATTTCCCCTGAAATCATTGTTTCTCCCTTGATTTCCCCTGTAATCATTGTTCCTCCCTTGATTTCCCCTGAAATCATTGTTCCTCCCTTGATACTGACTACCATAGCCATTTCCTCTGTTCTGATTTAGCTGATTATTATTATTTCTATTTTGAGCGTTGGCCCCTTCGCCACCGTTCCCTTGAACTTCCTGATGCCTGGCTTCATTAGGTCTATTATTATTATTACCCTGGTTCCGATTGAAATTGTCCTCATAACCCCCTCTCCCTAGTGCATCAAATGTGCTTAACAGATTTTCTACTTGTGATATAGTCTTTACATTCTGGATACAAGCAGCCTCCTTGATCCTATAGGGAAAGTGCCTAAGTAGCAACCTCACCACATCACTTTCCTCCTTCAAGCCATCCAGATATTTACACACTAATACCTGCCCTAAAAAGTATTCGGTCATGGTGGAGCTTCCTTTAGGGTTATATTTACCACACACTACTCCCTCACGATGCTGCGACTGAATAACCTCATTCCAGAACTTTTCACAGAATTTCATTTTAAAATCATTAATATCAGTAAACTTGTCTCTGTAGACAGCAAACCAATTCCTCGTTTCCCCCACAAACACTTGTTCTAAAATTTCAACTACCTGGCACCACTCAATACTACCATTTTCCAACCTTTCCCCGAATTTATTTTCTATAGTGTTCATGAACTCCATTGGGCACCCCTGTCGATTGCGGAACTTACCCAGTTCTACCTCCCTGTGTGTGCTATTCACAAAAACTGGCCTATTCTGACTATTTTCTTGCCTGATCCTAGCTTTTAATTTTAATTCTAATTCTGCGATTTTCTCCTCAGCCTTCCTCTCAATACTGTTTACTGTTAATTTAATGTTTCCTTCTGATTCTTCTACTTTATCATATAGCTTTGCTTGTTTCTCCTCAATCTTGCTAATGCTCTCCCTATTACTCTCTCTTAGATCATTTACTTCTGCAACTATTTGTGAGTGAACTTTCTCAATTCTACCCCCCAGCTGTTCCTTAACCTCTTTAGTAGCTACCTGAATTTTGTCAATTTCTCCCCCCAATTGCTTTTTGAC
The DNA here is from genome assembly GCA_946902985.2 of Meconema thalassinum. Classification (NCBI taxonomy): domain Eukaryota; kingdom Metazoa; phylum Arthropoda; class Insecta; order Orthoptera; family Tettigoniidae; genus Meconema; species Meconema thalassinum. Next base: position 152,759,277 of record OX336396.1, read on the forward strand.
CTGCTGTGTTTCCAGTTGCACTAGTTCTTTTAAATTTTCAGCCTGTGTACTGATTCTAATTTCCAACTCCTCCTGTACTTTTCCTAATTTTCTGTCTACATCTGCAATAATCTCTTTAGCCTTTTCTTCCATCACCCCCCTGATCTCACCTCTAATCAGTTCAAATTTGTCACTCATTTCCTTACTGTTTTGTTCTAATCTGGCGTTTAAAGTTTCATTACTCTCTCTATTTTCCCTACTGTTTTGTTCTAATCTGGCGTTTAAACTATCGCTCAATTCCCTATTACTCTCTTTATTTTCCCTACTGTTTTGTTCTAGTTTAGCGTTATTCTGTTCTAACTTTGCATTTAAAGCTTCTGTACTTTCTTTATTTTCCCTACTATTTTGTTCTAATTTAGCATTTAAGGCATCACTACTAACTTTGTTCTGATACATAAACTCGAGAAGTAAAGTTTTTAATTCTGGTTGGCCGCCTACACTCCCTGTTTCAGTATCGGGATTTACCTCCGCTAACCCGGTACTACCATCACTCGACATACTGCTCGTATCATCACTCTCCCGTTGATGACCACTACGTAACCTCATCTGTCTTTCTTTCTCATCCCCCATAATGATATACACTGATACAGACAAATAACCCCCAAAATACAGGCACAGAAATATATACCCTTCTCCTTCCACAAATGTTATTAGGTTTTCAGCCCCAAGTTGTCGGCGACAAATGTAATGTTAATTAGGCTGGGATGACAAGTGAAACGATATTTACTTTGCTCCACGTTGAGCGTACAAATGAAACGTTAATTAGTGCCCCATGTTGGTAGCGAAATGAAACGTTTTTGCTAGCCCACACTGTTGGGAGATAAATGTAACTGTTTACCTTTGCCTAAGCTATGTTGTTTTAATGGGCGCCAAGACCTCAATGCAATGTTGAAATCTAAATTTGTATTTAACAACGTCTAGCTCTGGCAGAACACATTCAAGACTCTATTCACTCAGATCGTGGTATGATTTGATCATTAACCCAACAAACAATTGTATCAGGAGAAGGAATTGGTCTATATCTAATGCTACCTACTGAAAGCAAAGATTGCATTGTAAAAGAAATGAATTTATTATATAAAACAAGTATAGCAAAATTAATAATAATAACTATAAAATTTAAATTGGAGCGTTGTGATTTTAATATTACCGATAGAAAATTACGTGAAAATGGAGTCTGATAAATTGATTTTACTCTTATTTCCAAGCTATGAAGTTACTGAATTATGAAATATAAAACAAAGAAAAATGAGAGATTGCGTATTTCTGCGTCATTAGCGCTTACCCCTGGAAATTGCCAAAGCATTTCCCTCGTTCTTGATGATGCTGTGTGCTTCCCACAGTCTCCTGGACGTCGTCATCTTCGTCGAAATTTGATGATATTCTGGTAGATTAGATAATTCTATGGTCCGTACATCGGACCCAAACTCTCGTAAAACCGCACTGGTTACGTTTTACAAAAGTTCGTCGCTAACTCCACTGAACATCGGAGCGACACGCACTTGCGACCGTACACTGCAAGTTCTACACAGATTGTCCGTTCCACGGAACATCGGAGCGTCCCCCGCGTATAACCATCCTCCGCAAGTATTTCACAGATTGTCCTCGTCTCACGGAACGTCGAACGATATATTCACCTGTCGGCTCCCCCACTCTTCAGCCGGCTTCAGCTTACGTTGTCTCCGCTGATTGGCTGAGCACGCCGCCACTTCCCCTCCTCCGGTTCATTACACTCCGCGGGCGAGAGGGAGAAGTCGTATTCCGTTTCAACAATTCGTCTTTTCTAGACCTTGCGTAATACTTCTCGACAGGAATCAGCTTGTATTTGAATTCCCAGTGAGTCATGTCTCTCAAATACCCTAACTGACAAAACTCCGTAAAATTCCGTAATCAGATAATTTTCTATGATATCGTCGTTCGTAATAATTTGCTTGATAGCGTTTTCTAAGACATAGAAAACCTATCTGTATGCTTATAATTTTTATAAAATGCTCCGAAAATATCTAAATAATAATTATAATAAATTAATAATAATAATAAATTAACATGAAAAATTCTCTTGGCTGAACAATTTGCCGCGTAAATAAATATAGAATGGCTTCCTACTGACTTATGCCAGTTGCATAAAACCCCTCGAAAAACACGTTACACAACCAACCTGTATACTGTATATGGCCCGCAACCAATCACCTAAGTTAATTAGTGCCCTGCATGTGAAAAGGTAGAGAAAGTGTGAACAAGTGTGCGACATGGAATTATAACTGTACCTGTATATAGTGTACATACTATATGTTAAAATGCAGACGGTTATCTAAAGGGACTTCAATTTTATAATTGCTCACATTTAGTCCCCACCCGAACCGAACCCATGAGTTCCCAGGAGAAGAGAGAAGATGGACTCATCGGCGCTAGCTGTTATCAACCACAACTGAAGGGTAAATCACCGTGAAAGCCCTATGCTCAGAACTCGAAAGTTGTTCCTTATGTCATTAACAGGCATTTATTTCACCGTTGCCAGAATTCGTATTATGAATAAGTTTCAGGTATCAGCATGCGAATTTATAGTTGAGAAATTTTTGCACTTTTTTATTGCATCTTATTCCAAATATTTCACACTCTTTTTTTTTTTTTTTTTTTTGGTTTTGAATTATTTCTGCTCCAAACGAGTTTACTCTGTTCTCCCGTACCGTGTGCGTGAGGTATGCGGAGTAAGCCTACTATGAATTTTGAACTTTGTATGCTTCATAGGTGGTGGCTGCTTTAACATGCGATTTATATCTGTAGTACCGTATATGAAGACCTATAAACAGGCAATGGGAACAGAACGGAGGTTCGAGATACCGATATAAACCGATTTAAATACTGTCCCTTGAAATTCTGAGCTTAGGAAGAGAAAATATCCAGCGGGATAAACAGGCAAATGAATAACGAACGACACAATTTTGTTACCGTGGAATGAGATAACTTCCAATCGGGTTTGAAAGGTGCTTTAAGTGAGTTAAAATTTATATTTAATAGAAATAAGTTATATAGGCCTATCAAACGTGAGTGTGGCGGCTTCGGTGGCGTAGTTGGTAGCATGCTGAGCTTCTATGCCCAAGATCGCGGGTTCAAACCCGGCCAAAGAAGTCGGATTTTTTAGATCGTTAAAAATCCCTCAGTATGCCTTCCTTCGAAGGGGAAGTAAAGCCGGCGGTCCCATGTCATAGATTTATGGCTTGTTAAAGAACCTTCCACTAATTACACCTGTGTGAAGCTAAATTATAGGTTAATATTTGACCAACGCTGTTAGGTTCCAACGTTCATCGCCAGGAGCCGACTGCGGGGGCATCTGGCTAGTAGTCTTTGACAGTGGCGTCTGGCGACAAAAGTAGGAACTACTTGAAAATCCAAGGTCTTCAGTCCTTACTTGAATTTAAAAAACAGATAACACACACTAATACAGCCAACACAATTATTGACACCGGATATCAGACAGGTTCTACACACACCCAAAGTACACGGGGCTACATGACCGCGTTGTCGCAGCCCCTAAACTAAGGAACCAACCAACCAAACGTGAGTGAAATTGATTTCCAAAATTTCCGCATTAACGGTAGGTACCTGCTCAACTTATTTTAACGATTAAAAGGTACATAGGCTACATTTCCAGCGTTGGCTCGGGAAGGCCTCTCAAGGCAGAATTGGATGTAAAACAAATAAGTACACCGTGGTGGGTGATAGTTCTTATCAGACTCGAGAATTGTTGAGAGTAAGCAGCGCGAAGACTTTCCTCTGTTCTCCCGTAGAGTGTTGGCTACTCTGGTTCACTCTGGTATATTTATTTCTTTTGTTTATTTTATATATGTTTGTTCATTTATTTATTCTTTATTTATTTATTTTATATTTATTTTATATTTGTCTATTTTATATATATTTATTTGTTTATTTAATATATATATATATATATATATATATATATATATTAACATTCGAATTGAGCCACTATGGACTGCGGAGTAACAATCAAAATCAATGTTTCGTTCTAGATCGTCTGCCAGCTTTGATGTCCTGCCAGTATCTCTTGAGCCCATCACTCAGCGCCTTATTCCGATCTTCTGAAAGAGGTCCCCTCCGTCTTTTGGGTTCTGCTCCTACCTTAAATCCCAAGTGATTTTTGATTAGGTGTCTGAATTCACACCTGTTCATAATTTTGCAGTCCGGAATACCAATTTCTATAAGGTTTTTGTTACATTCTTCAAACCATGCCAATTTTTTCCTCTTTGGTTTCACGAAATTCCAAATTTTCTTTGTTGGACGATCGTTGGACATTCTGAAAATGTGTCCATAGAACAACAACCTTTTCCTTTTTATTGTTGACGTGACTGGTTCTATCTTTCTATATAACTCGTTTGACTTCAAACGTATGTGTCCGTCAACCCATCTGTTGCCTAGAATTTTTCTCAATACCCTGCGTTCTCTTTTGACTAACTGGTCGACTAGTCCCCGCCTGTTCATAGTCAAAGTCTCCGAAGCATATAATGCTTCAGGTTTGACAACCGTGCTGTAGTGTCTTAATTTGGCTCCAATGCTCACCGACTTCTTATTATAGAGATTTTTCGTCTGGTGATAGGCTCGGTCTAATTTCCAGATTCTAAGATTAATTGCTTCCTGTTCTAGGCCATTTTGTTGGATTACCTCACCCAGGTATTTAAATTTCTTTACACGTTTAATCTTCCCTTGGTTTGTTTTCATCCATTCTGGTCCATCACTGATGTTTGTCATGTACTTTGTCTTCTCAAAGGAAATCAGTAAACCTACTTTCTTTCTTTCTTTCTTTCTTTCTTTTAAATTTGTTTGTTCATTTATTTATTTTATATTTATTGTTGTGCTGTGGTCCATGATCAGTCTTTTTTTATTATATTTTGTCTTAAAAATAAAAGCTGATGTTTTGAAATAGTCACGCAAAATGTGGCAGCTAAGTCAATGGCAGTGCCTGCAGCCCCTTTAAAGTTCGTGGAAATACTAAAGATATCTGTTGTCCAAGCAAAGGGAGACGAAACCGAACCCTTTAAGTGTTCGCGTTGCTTACTCTCAACAATTCTAGAGTCGGTAAGAATTATCACCCAGCACGATGTACCTACTTATTTGTTTTACATCCCGTTCCGCATTAAGAGGCCTTCCTGAGCCAACGCTGGAAATCTATGTAGCCTACTCTTCGTTAAAATAAATTGATCAGATAGATACCGTTAATGCGGAAATTTTGGAAATAAATTTCACTCACGTTTGACAGGCATATATTTCTGGTCTGAGTGGCATGTTTTTTTGAGATGAAAGGGTGTCAAGTGGGTATCGGTTGGGTGACGAACTATATCTAAGCACTTTTCCACGAGCCTCAGGCATGTGCAATTGATATGTTAGTTGCTTTCCGCGCAACTGACAACTCACGTATCAATGCACATGCTTGAGACTCACCGGCTGTGCTCTGTACGACTGCACAACCGGAGCTGACCGGCCTAAAACTGTGTCGCAAACTGTACTCGTCTGACGAGTTTTGCTATTCTGGAGTGAGTGCCCTGTCAATGTTTAAATCTGTCTGTCGACACGTCAGGGCTTGCGTGGGGCAAGAGGGAAGTATGTACACTCCACGCCAAGCGTAGTTGACACTAAAAGATTGCGTGTTGTTTTGCTGCTGATATTAATAATAATTAATAACTTTCTAATTTCAATATAAAATACACAACTCTTCCTCAAGTGCCTTGAAACTATTTCAATAATACACTTGAATTTTTAAACAAACCAACCAACAGAAGCTCATGTCGCAATGATTCATCGACAAGCCATGCAGACTGTACTGATATCTCTGAAGAGACCGCACATCTGCGTCACACCACTGGCAACTCGTAGTCCATTCATCTAGCACAGGTCAAGATTCGTCAGACAGGTAATAACTTACTGATGTGATACACGATACGCCCCAAATACAATAATTGTTACTCCTCGCCCAATCTATTTGGGCACACTTGTGATGGCCGACTGAAAAGCAATCCAATTGGAAAAGATCCGGATAACGAATAGGCAATAAAACATGGTGATTGATTTACAGTATTTACCGATTTAAAGGCATCAGGTAGGCCTATGGAGGTTATAATGCTAGCCTGATATATGAAATTGTGGAAGCGCTTTTTTCCTACACAAGTGATATTAGATTGAAGGCTGGGGTGTGGTGGTGCAGTGGTCAAACGCCAGGATGGACCGGGTTTGATTCCCGGGCAATGCATCTGAGATTTTTGAAGTGGTTTGGGTTCCACATAAATATCAAGGTCCCGTGGCTCATGATTGTGAGATAAATGGTCACGTAAAACTACAACTGAAGGTTGGGATATAATGGTGTGTTTCGTCAGATTCTGTATAAGGGAACTTCTATTCGGTTTACTCATTAAATCGGTAAACGCCATACACAAATAGTAGTACTATCGTCATATTTATAAACAAACCAGCTAAAATAAAACTTTTAATTGAAGTTCTCTTTGTGCATCGTGGTCATGTAGCCCCGTGTTCTTAGATGTGTGTGAAATTTGTCTCATAACCTGTTTTATTGTGATAACTTACGACTGTATTATTGTGTGGATTGGGAAGGAGGCGGCCGTGGAACCATCCCGGCATTTCCTTGAAGTAGAAGTGGGAAACCACGGAAAGCCACTTCGAAGATGGCTGAGGAGTGAATCGAACCATGTTTTCTCACGATGCTGAGTTTACCTCAGACCAGATTTTTTTTTTTTTTGGTAGAGCCGGGAATTGAACTCGGTGCTCCGGGGTGAAAGCCAGGAATGCTAGCCGCTAGACCACGAGGTGTTCTTTTAATTGAACTGTAACGAAATAACGCTGGCAATAATGAATTCAAAACATTGCTACCAATCCCTATCGAAACTGCATGTTCCTTTATGGCAAGGGCCAAATGACCTCGTAGGTCCGCCCCTTAAAATTCAATAACTAACTAACCTTATGGCATTAATTTTGTACAATTGGTGGTTAGTAATGAACTTCATCTATAAAACCATCTTAAAAATAAAACAAAAATAATCGATTCGGTAGTTTTGTCTACAAGATGAAATCATTATCTATTAACGCCAAGATACGACAGTAATACGACCGGTGGCTCTATATGGCGCAGAATGCCTCGCTATGAATAGAAAGGGTCTGATCAAGAAATTTGGAAGAAGAGAAAGGCAGATCGTGACTAAAATCCTAGATCCAATCAAAGAAAATGGTGAATTCAGAATACGACACAAGCATATACAGGGTGATTCTTATTAACGTTTAAAACTCTCTGTAGCGACGTAGATGGCATTGAGACAATTTGATATAGGACACTTATGGTCGCAAGTGTCCGTCAATTCCTTAAAAGTGAACCACAACTGTTAAACATATGACGTCATCATCAGGTGACGGCTCAGCTCGAGCGGTCAGGCCCGTCCTCTCTTACGCTCACCAAAGCATCCAAAGCAAACATTGAATGTCATATCACTCTGGTTCCGAGTCTGCGTGTGCGACTCGGGCGCGTGGGCTTCGAGGTTCAAATCCGGGGCCTATCCATCAGCTTTCTTTGTTCTCTCCTCCTTTCAACTGGATGCAGATTGTTTGTTGACATTAAGACACAGAACCAGAGTGTTATGCTATTCAACGTTTGCTTTGGTGCGTGTAAGGGAGCACGGGCCTGGCCGCTTGAGCTGAGCCGTCATCTGATGACGTCATATGTTTAACAGTTGTGGTTCACTTTTAAGGTATTTCCGGACACTTGCGACCCTAGGCGTCCTGTATCAAATTACTTGTCTCAATGGTATCTACGGCGCTATAGAGAGTTGTAAACGTTAATAAGAGACACGCTGTATAACAAATATCCAATTGCTATGCATAATAAAAATAAAATGAACAATTAACGTCAGTGGAATATCCGATGAACCACTACTTCAAGTTCGATAGTAGAAGTTTACGCTGGAGTCTGAGAAGTAGGGAAAATAATTGCTGTGGCTCCACCAATTGTGGTACCTCAAAGGCCACCGGAAAACGTGTCTTGCATCACTGGGTTTTAAAGTCTACTATAAAGTTGAGCGTTTTACAGGGCCGTCATACGGTCGAGACGTAGGCTGTGTTGAAACTGATAGCCTACTATTTTCGGTACGCACCGCACAGGAATACTCATTTCCACACCACCATGAGGTAGAGTACATGGCGCTTTTTTTTACGTGGTTTCCCCGGTAGGCCTAGTCCACGGTTACTGTGGCATTTGAGGTTGTCAACATTGAAATTCGGGTTCGTTTCCTTCTGAAACTGCGTACGATCCGCTGTTAACTGCTCGTAACGTTTGGTTATGCTGTTTGTCGGTGATAACGAGCCGTCCAAGAAGTTATAATCACGTGAGTTGTTACTTTATTTTCGAAATATTTCAGTTGAGTCTATTTATTCTTCACTCTTGTATATAATCTGGATTATTCCCTCTTCATGCAATTTCCACTTGTGTTTATATTTCTCTCTCTTTCTCTCCCTCCGTCTTCTTCTTATTTAAGTGTGTCTCAGAGTTGATGTTTAATTGCTAGCTGAAACATGTGAGAATTCTCTGGTATATCCATTCAACCTTAACCCATTCACTAGTGTTCGAACTATTGTACAGTAGGGTATATTTTACAGTAGAAACACACAATAAGCCCATAACCATTGTTATTGTACATTATCATTTAACTAATTCCATTGCGGTAGATTTGTTATGAACGATGTTTACCCTGTGAGACCATCGATGCCGCCCAACCTCTTTCCAAAAACAATGCCTGTTCTTGCGACCAAAGGTCAAAACAGAACTTCAAACTACACACACAAACTGCCCATTAGGGTATTGAAAGATACAGCAGTCTCACAGCCAATGGGGGTCCAATCATGGGAACATAACCTAACTTATATGGCGCCGTGTAGCGACATACCGAGACTACTGTATGGCACACACATTACATCTGTTAATAAACTAGACACTTAGCCTACCAATTCTCAAAACACTTAGTGATCCTTTGTTGGAAAGTTACCTCACAAAAAATACTTATGACTCGCTTTCTTATAGGGGCAGATGACCTCGCTATTCCATCCCTTAAAGCAATAATAACTAACTAAACTCGCTTTCTTGATGATTGCAGATTGCGTTGTAGTTCACTGAAATATTGAATCTGACAGGCACATAGACCAGCTGGTTCTTGTAGACCAATAAAATATTCCAAATGACACGAAAACACATCGGGAACGGCCATACAACTGGTTTGAAATTCTCTTTTGGCCATTGGCCGCAAGAGCAGGCATTGTTTTGGAAAGAGGTTGGACGGCATCGATAGTCTCTCAGGGTAAACATCGTTCATAACAAATCTACCGCAATTTAATTAATGTACAATTACTATGGTTATGGGCTTATTGTTAAACGCATGGTTTGTTGCGTTCGTTTAATGGCCCACTGAGATAACACTAATAGAGTGATCAAATAGCCATCTTATTAGCTATTTGGAGTGATTATCTAGTCTCTAAGGCTGAGGCCAAGCTTGCGACTTTGTAGTCGCGTCAGAATTGCCACGGCACGGTCGCCTTAGTAGTTACATTGATTAAAATGTAGGTGGCCTTGCTAGCGCGACACTGGGTACATATACATGGTGTCTCTTATTTACGTTTAAAACTCTCTATAGCGACGTAGACGGCATTGAGACAAGTAATTTGATACAGGACACTTATGGTCGCAAGTGTCCGTCAATTCCTTAAAAGTGAACCACAACTGTTAAACATATGACGTCATCATCAGATGACTGCTCAGCTCGAGCGGTCAGGCCCGTTCTCTCTTACGCACACCAAAGCATCCAAAGCAAACGTTGAATGTCATATCACTCTGGTTCAGAGTCAGCGTGTGCGACTCGGGCGCGTGGCTTCGAGGTTCAAATCCGGGGCCTATCCATCAGCTTTCTTTTGTTCTCTCTCTCCTCCTTTCAAGTAGAAGCAGATTGTTTGTTGACATTAAGACAAGGAACCAGAGTGTTATGATATTCAACGTTTGCTATGGTGTGCGTAAAAGAGCACGGGCCTGACCGCTCGAGCTGAGCAGTCATCTGATGATGACGTCATATGTTTAACAGTTGTGGTTCACTTTTAAGGTATTTCCGGACACTTGCGACCCTAGGCGTTCTGTATCAAATTAGTATTACTTGTCCCAATGCTATGTACTTTGCTATAGAGAGTTTTAAACGTTAATAAGAGACATCCTGTAGACCTACTCTACACACATGTAGAAACTATTACGGTCAATTTTATTTTCTATGTCTACATTGTTCGTATGAGTTCTATAAGATTGATCAATAGGATTTTCACCTTTGTTTCTAAAAAGACAAACAAAAAAAAAACAACAACAAGAAGGCGTGGTTCACCGAGGTAGAATAATAATAATAATAATGTTATTCGTTTTACGCCCCTTTTAACTACGGAATTTTTCCCCGAAGTGTATCTTTAACGTGCCAGTAGATCCACCGACCAGACTCCCTTGCATTTGCGCACCCTCAAATGCCACCTGGCTGCGCCAGGATTCGACCCTGCAACCTTGTGCACAGCATGCGAGAACGTTACCGCTGAACCACGCAGCCAGCCACCGAAGTAGAGAAAGACCTGCAAGAAGTGGGGATAACACAGGAGGATATTCAGAAACGTGTTTGCCCGTATACTTGCTTACTTGCTGGTCGGCGCTACAGTCCCTGAAGAACCTTGACGTCCCTTATCACCTGCCTCCATTCATCTCTATCTTCCGCCTTCCTTCTCCAGTTCCTGATTCCCAGACTCCTAAGGTCGTCTTCCACGTCATCTATCCACCGTCTCCTGGGTCTTCCTCTTCTCCTTCTTCCATCCGGTCTTTGTGTAAACACTTTTTTGACACTACGCGATTCTGGCATTGTCTGTACGTGTCCTGACCATCTTATCACTCAGTATAATTATGTTCCCCTGACACTATCATTCCTTGACCTTTTCATCGTATTTCTTGTAGTGAGGCTATTTCCACTCGGTATTTTCCCATTTCTTCTCTAATCTCTCTCATTTTCCCAGGTCTCCTTAGGGTTTTCACATTCCACGTCGCTAACATGATACAGTATCCGCTTTCCTTCTCATTAACCTTTTCCTTTGCCGGTTCGTCATCGGGTGATCAACATTCCGAGGCACTTGCGAGGTGTCCGTAACATTTTTTTTTTACAGGGTAGGGTTGTTAACCCTACGCCCAACCCCCAACCTGGACGACCGGGGTATCCCTCTTTGTCTGGCCCATCACTTTTGACCTGCCCGGCATGGGTGGCCCTACCAGGAGCTTACGCTCCCGCCGGCATAGCTCGCAGGATCATTTGGAATCTCAAGCCCCCACATCACGTCAAGATGAGGATACCATCGTGAGGGGTTCCGCCTCTATGGTCGTATTTAAATAAAATCGAAAGTAGCTTATAGGTATAATTTTTACTAAACGAAAGTAAACTAAAGTGGCCACACTCCAGTTCTCAGTCTGGCAGAGTGTAAAGAATTATGTTAATAGGGTATTGTTAGAAGTAAAATACTATAAGTATTTATTAAATTTAACACACCTTAGTCATTGTGTGGTTTGAAGCCATTTTTTTAGTTTTGCCTTAGTAAACAAGAGTTTAGTGCTTTTCAGTCGGTCAACACGAATATACCCAAAATAGCTGGGTTATGCCCTAATCCTGAAATAAATTACATGAGAAAATATTTACAATATGTACAATTGTACTGTACATATTGTAGATCGCTTGACGATCGAAACTGGTCATCCTAGTGTATTTATTAATCACCGGATAATTTAGATTTACGTATTTTTCAGAAAATTATTTTATAGTATCTTCAATTTAAAACACACATTGTTACATATCTGTTTCTTGGATACTTTTTATGAAAAATTGTTATCAAGGAAAGGGAAAACCCAAGATAAATATTGATTAACTATGCTGGTAATTCAATTAGTTTTGATTTATTATATATAAGACAACTAGCAAACCGACCCGGCTACGCCCGGGAACAGTTATGAATGCATTACGTGATAAGCGGTTTTTTTTTTTTTTTTTTTTTTTTTTTTTTGCAATGAACAACGACCAATATCCGTTTTACGTCTCGGCATGATGGGTTAAAATCACTGACTGGACTATTAATTCTATTATCATGGAGATGCATGTGCAGCAAATTCTTGTCAGACGTAATTTAAGAATGGCGAGGTGCTTGAAACACAAATCCCCCTTCCGTCCAATCTTAACTTGACTGTGAATTTTGCGGAACGACAAGTTCACAGGCGAAATGAAGAAAAGCTTAGTTGCACATCCAGGGAAACTCCCAACACTCTTCTCTAAAGTTTTTAACTCAACCCTACTCGACAGTTTGCTGCTGTCTGTATCTGGGGCAATAAGCTCGTCCGCTAGCTAAGCTGTAACTGGGGTGATAGACTCGCCCCTAGCTAGCTCGTAAACTATCGCCTCAGTAGTTGAATGGACATGGTTGGAAGAAATTAAAACGTAAAAACACTTATAGTGGGCGATGTATTGAAGATAGACATATGCTCTCGCGGACTTTTTTGTAGAACTTTTCATGCTGAACAATTCTTACACTCATAGTATTTAGATATTTTTAACGGTTTGACCAGCGTAAGCTTACAAAGCGCTCGGACGCCAGGTTTTTGTTTCGACTTTTCCACTGAAATCGTTACTGCTCGGCTCCCTTTGATCATAAATAAATTATTTTCTACAGAAATCATCCTCGAGATATCTCTTACAGAATGGTGAAAACCGCATCAAAATCCATCCAGTGGTTCTCGAGTTTACCCGTAACATCCAAGAATCGGGGACTTTGTTTTATACTAAGTAGAGATTACTGAAGAGGGCCACGATGTGGCTGACACTTCATTATTTATTGACTAAGGTGTATTAAATTTTATAAATACTTAAGGTATTTTACTTCAACGTCAATAAAGAAACTACCTAAATATGATTAATTTCATATCATTACTTAGGGTTATTGTTGTTAAATCATTTTAGCGTCTTGGAACATCGTGGTCATCAGCCCCGTGTAATTGGGCGTGTATTGAATTTGTCTAATAACCTATATTTCTCTGATGACTGGAGTAGTGTGTGTAACTGTGTTAAGGACGGGGATAAGATAGGTACTCCGGGACTTGAAGTAAGGAGAGAGTTAGTTATTGTTGTTTTAAGGGGCAGAACAGCGAGGTGAAAAACCCTAGGGATAGTCCACACTCAGGATAGCCGCTATCGGCGCCGGGATTCAAACCTGCGATGTCTGGACTTCCTGTAGCTACCCTCGCGGCCGTGCTACATGGCTACGCCGCAATTTGGTGAGGATCAAGGATACATAAAGTTCGTAGAGTGGTGCGGGATTCAACTCATCGCCGGTGCGAGTGTTTAACTTACTTAGCACTAGTACAGGGATTGACGTTGCCTGAATATTGTTGTTACTTGACCGTGTCAGAGCTTCTCATCCTCGAAGGACATCATCTTACACAAAAATATCCGCCATATCTGACTTTTAATTTGCTGTTAAGAATGTTGATGAACGTTATCTTTGTTTTCTGTCTATATTGAGTTTTAATGGAGCCAAACTAGGAATGAAAACATAATTATTGAAATTCGTGGAAGTTCTGATTCTCAAATTGACCTTGTGTTTCACACAGTTCTTTTAGATGGTAAAGGTCGGGTTCGTGCTGTACTAGTTGGGTTGATAAGCACTTCCTGAGGAACTTCCTTGCCAGGCAGGGTGCGATTACTACTCCGACTTCGTGACTGAGCACTTACAGTATTTCGCTGTGTCAATAGATATGCATGTGGTATGTGCTACATGCGTGTCAATGACCAGGTGTGGGCATTTACAGTATCCTATACATCACAACGCACTCTTGGCATGTGGCCGTAAGGAAATGTGCTAATGACACGTTCAGGTATTGAATACGTGATGATCAGTACACATTTTATGACATGCCAATAACTTTTAAATAAGTTGCGGGTAGCTTCTTCTTTGGTGTTCACTGTTTCAGCCGGCCACGGCCGACTGATTGCGTGTAGGGTTTAATAAGGACTATAAAAAAAGGTATACTCGCTCGCCATTTTAGTTCCTTTTTACATAAAATTGCTACCGTACGTCAATTAATACAAATTATGAAACTTCTATTCAATTGTTGTACATGTTTCGATATTCATTGATATTATATTCGGCGTTTAACGTCACTACTAATAAATCGAAGTCCCCGATTCTTGGATGTCACGGGTAAGTTAATCTCGAGAACCACTGGATGGAGTTTGATGCGGTTTTCACCATTATGTAAAGGATATATCGGGGAAGGTTTCTGTAGAAAATAATTTATTTATGATCAAAGGAAGCCAAGCAGTAATGATATCGGGAAAAGTTGAAAAAAAACTGGCGTCCGTGCGCTTTTTGAACTTATGCTGGGCAAACCGTTAAAAATATCAATATACTAGGAGTGTAAGAATTGTTCAGCATAAAAGTTCTACAAAAAGTCCGGGAGAGCATATCTCTATCTTCAATACATCGCCCACTGTAAGTGTTTTTACGTTTTCATTTCTTCCAACAATCTCCATTCTATTACTGAGGCGACAGTTTACGAGCTATCTGGGGTTGAGCATATGACCCCAGTTGCAGCCTAGCCAGCGGGCGAGCCTATTACCCCAGATACAGCCAGCAGCAAATTATCGAGTCGTGTTGAGTTAGACTTCAGGGAAGAGTGGTTGTGTTTGGAGTTTCCCTGGAAGTGCAACTCGGCTTTTCTTCATTTCGCCTGTGCCGCAAAATGCACAGTCAAGTTAAGATTGGACGGAGGGGTATTTGTGTTTCATTCACCCCGTCATTCTTAAAATAGCCTACGTTTGATAAGATTTCGTTGCACATGCATCTCCATGATAATATAATTAATAGTCCAGTCTTAACCCATCATGCCGAGACGTAAAACGGATATTGATCGTAGTTCATTGACATCGAAAAATAAGAAAGGCGCTTATCACGTACCTAATGCATTCATAACTGTTTTATGGCGAAGCCGTCGGGTTGCTAGTTACTAAGTTACAATAATTTGTTTAAATAAATCCAAATACCTAAATATATATAAATATATTAAAGCTGAAGAGTTTGTGTGTTTGTTTATGTGTTTAAACGCGCTAATCTCTGGAACTACCAGTGGGATTCGAAAAATTCCTGTTTGTATATGATAGCCTGATTCAAGAGCAATAGTTTAGGCTATGTAGCATTGGGCTACACCTCTCAGGTATCCTTAGAGATTGATTTTTGTTCAGTAAGTCGGAAGAACAAGCGCCCCAGAACGGCTTCAATAATACCGAAGTGTATTGTTGCCATGTAATGCGGGCCGCACCACGTCGCCCCTACCAATGTTCTGGTGCAGAATTGCGAGCTGCTTATAAATTGCAGACACGGGGAGTAATTAGTGCAAAAAGATTTCTTAGGCCCCTTAAAACAGTTATCATGACAATAGTATGCCTCTGTATAAGGGCGATGGTGTTGGTACAGTAGCCTATACTGAGGTTATCAACTGAAATAAGCGTTGGCGAGCTGCTTATAAATTGCAGTCACGGGGAGTAATTAGTGCAAAAAGATTTCTTAGGCCCCTTAAAACAGTTATCATCATGGCAATAGTATGTCTCTGTATAAGGGCGATGGTGTTGGTACAGTAGCCTATACTGAGGTTATCAACCGAAATAAGCGTTGGCGAGCTGCTTATAAATTGCAGTCACGGGGAGTAATTAGTGCAAAAAGATTTCTTAGGCCCCTTAAAACAGTTATCATGACAATAGTATGACTCTGTATAAGGGCGATGGTGTTGGTGCAGTATACTGAGGTTATCAGCTGCAATAAGCGTTGGTGCTTTCAAATCTACTTTCATTTATTCCGATCCTAATCCTTGAGCGCTCCAGTACCATAAAACAAATAAATCCACCGGGCGAAGCCGGCACTACTGCTAGTATATATATATATATATATTTCAAAATGGATGGTGGTGAGATTGAAAACATCGCAACTCCAATTACACAGTTTAGGAACAACTCCTTCTAAGTGTTTTGAAAAGAAGAAAAAAATCTGTAAGTTATATTTAAGTAGCCTATTTGGAACTTTTATTTAATCAAATTATTGTAATGATATCCATTTTTTTCTGGTAATGTTAAACGCTGAATAAGATAATAATGGATATCCAAACATGTACAACATTTGAACAGATGTTTCATAATTTGTATTGATTGGCTAGTAGTTTTAAATAGTTATCTATAAATCAGTAGGCCTATGCCTTTCTTCGGAGGGGAAGTAAAGCTGGCGGTCCCATGTCATAGATTTATGGCATGTAAAAGATCCTTTCACTAACTAAACTTCTGTGAAGCTAAATTTCTAGGTTGTTGAATCGCTTGAAATTGAACGGAACTTGTAGCTTACCCCATGGGTGTCCGCTTGAAGCAGCTACAGCCTCTGGCGAGCCGAACATGTCCTTGGACACTCCCGGCACCATACTCTGTACGCTTGGAGAAAGGGATTGTTATTTGTCCGGAAATTCCACGTCAGTCATCACCCCTCTGTCTCTTGACCAATCCATGTTCGCATAGTTCATGTCATAATACTGTGCGTTGCAATATTACAACCCACGTGCTTCAGTGCCTCGTCAGCTGTATCTCTGGCTTGTACAATTTGGCAACCTCGTTCTCAGACCACATGACGAGATGAGAACTGCCAATCGTACTTTCACAACTTATAGAGTATAAAAGCCATACGCTAATTAAATAAATATAAATCAGTACGGTACATATCTTACATTTACCTAGCTCCTTGTTACACTCCGCTCTATTGGTTATTTTTCGGTGCAAACTTTATTACTCTCTATCACGATTGTGGCCTATTTGTAAAGCCCTGCGGATATCCGCAGATAAACCTCGGATATCCGCAAAATTTTTCGACACGCGGATATTGTTTGCATGGCTGTGCGGATAGCCGATAAGCTGCGGATAATGTTTGGAGAAAATTTGCGGATAGTTTTTGGAATACAATCCGAACTTGTTTAGACTTAATACTAGGACCCAGATGTTTATTGTTTATTATGACATATCATATTTTTACATTCGCCGGCCTCTCACCACTGGGTCCGTGGTTCAAATCCCGGTCACTCCATGTGAGATCTGTGCTGGACAAAACGGAGGCAGACAGGTTTTTCTCCGGGTACTCCGGTTTTCCCTGTCACAATTTCATTCCAGCAACACTCTCCACTATCATTTCATTTCATCTGTCATTCATTTAATCATTGCCCCAGAGGAGTGCGTCAGGCCTCGGCAGCCGGCACGTTCATATCCTCGCCGCTAGATAGGGGTTTCATTCATTCCATTCCTGACCCGGTCAGAGACTGGAAGCAGGCTGTGGATTTTCATTTTCATATTTTTACATTATATTCTTTTCATGGCAAATGTAAGATGATGATTTAAGCTAATCTCATTCAAATTACGTCATTAAACACAATTAACACTCCGAACTGAAATGGGTTGCAATTCTGGCTGTATAACATTCACATGGCATACAAGGCCTAATGGAACGACGTTTTCCTCAAATGTCTAAATATGTTGCTTTAGTGATTTATGCTTTATCTAATTAAAATATTATTGCAGAGGATGCGGGGCGGATGCGGATAACGTTTTGTTTATCCGCGCAGGGCTCTACCTATTTGCCATGAGGGCCGATAACCTAGATGTTAGGCCCCTTAAAACAACAATGCTCATCAAACATATTTGCCATGGGGAATGCGCTCGAGACAGACGCAAAATACTCATTGCTTCCGCGATGAGGCGAGAAGCAAAGTATGCTGACAGATAAATGGGACGTAAATCCATTTTTTTAAATTTAATGTATACAGTAAGAAGCAAGGATGATACAGTTAGGGCCCTATAGAACGGAGCTTTGAAAAGGCCGTGCCGCGGACAGGGGTCGTGAAGCCCTGGGTGCTGTCATAGCATAGGCATTACATACGCAGACTGCATGATATCTTTGTTGTGCTAATTAAGACTTGATGTGAAGTACTGTACCCTTGAGCCTCCGTGGCTTAGGCGGAAGCACGCTGGCCTCTCACCGCTGGGTCCGTGGTTCAAATCCCGGTCACTCCATGTGAGATTTGTGCTGGACAAAGCGGAGACAGACAGGTTTTTCTCCGGGCACTCCGGTTTTCCCTGTCTCAATTTCATTCCAGCAACACTCTCCACTATCATTTCATTTCATCTGTCATTCATTTAATCATTGCCCCAGGGGAGTGCGACAGGCATCGGCAGCCGGCACAGTTCATATCCTCGTCGCTAGATGGGGGCTTCATTCATTCCATTCCCTGACCCGGTCGGTCGACTGGAAACAGGCTGTGGAATTTCATTTCATTGTGAAGTACTGTACCCTGCCTCGTATCCCGTGAACATAGTTAGGTATAGAACAAAACACCGAATTTTCCTAGTTGAAACTGATCTTCTCAAGAAGAAGTTTGCAGTAAATGTGTTCGTAAGTTTCAGCGCCGTGCAATATTTACTTGTGGAGGAACCTCAAACAAAGGATACGAAATATCAGTGAGGATAAATTACAGCAAGTGTACCAAAACTTCCTACGTCGGTGCAACGTGTGTTTATAAATTGAAGGACAGCATTTCCAGCAACTACCTGTACTCTGAAATTCATGTAAGTAATGATGATTATTAAATACGTTAAAAAGTGTAAATGTGTTAAACTAGTTGGGCGCTACACTGCTGCTAGCGGCTAGCCATAGTTCCCCGGCCGCCATGCGACCTCCGCGAGTCTCCGTTCCATAGGGCGGGTTCTCACTATAGATTCTCATCACAGCTACTTTATGCTTATTGTAGTCACCCTAACTCCACTGTTATATATATTTTCGAGGAAGGATGTGCTAATATTGATTTCTTTCTGTAGATATCAATGTTCGTAGCCTACTTAGGTCTTCAAGGAGCATTGGGTTAGTGTAATTTACGCCACTATTGGCTATTTAGAGGTCAATACTGTCCTCCATTTTTCTCTCATTGATGACGGTGATATGCCCTAGAAGTTGTCGGCACTTCATATACCCTAAGTACCCGTCAACGACTGTAAGGAATGTTAGTTAACAAACAAACTAACTACAGTACCGGCGGTTAGCTGTGCACTTGACCTTGAGAGCTTAGTGGTAGGAGAGGGGTGTAGAGCGGTGCGGGGAACGTGCCGAATACTTCCCTATCTGAGAACATTGACGCGTGTGACAGGAGGCTCTCACAAACAGATGCAGACACGCCCAGCGTGGCAAATGTTTTACGCTATACCCATTTAAGATTTGATTGCCGCTGAGCATGGCTGCACCAATGTTTGTTGATTATTGTAGCATGAGCCCCGCGGGGTGAAGCGGAGGACACAGTGATGACAGAATGCAGTCTGCACATAAGATAAGCAGCGTTGCGCGCGTTACCTCTCTTAGGCTTCGATCACATTGGAGGCACGCTTGCGCAAATCTGTAGAAGAGCGACAGAAACAAATGGTGACATCCATCGTCGCTCACACTGCCCGCCACATGCAAGTGCACGCTTGCGCAAGCTTGCTCCGACTCCACTTCGAAACAAAAATATTTATTTCGTAGTTGGCAAGCTTGCATGATCTCGGTTGATTTCTGACCATCGAGGCAGTGACAGTCTAGTGTTGATTTCATGTAATAACGTTTTTGACCAAGCATATTAAAAACGAGTGTTTTATTTTCCAAACCTGATATCCAGGTTATTTCCATAAACTATTCACTGAAAATATATTCAATCGGCACTTCAATCGGTTATAATTAATGTTGTTGTTGTTTGAGTCGTCAGTCTTTTGACTGGTTTGATGCAGCCCTCCATGCCTCCCTGTCCTGAGCTAATCGTTTCATCTCTACATAGCTACCACACCCTACATCAGTGGCAATCTGTTTAACATATTCTAACCTTGGTCTACCTCTACACGTCTTGTTCTCGACCTTTCCTTCCATAACTAAGCTTGCTATTCCTGGGTGTCTTAGTATGTGTCCTACCAACCAATCTCTAATCTTCATTAGCAGTCGCCAGAAACATATCTTCTCTCCCACTCATCTTAATACCTCTTCGTTTCTAACCCTATCTACCCATCTGATCTTCATCATTCTCCTGTAACACCACATTTCAAACGCTTCAATTCTTCTCTTTTCTGCTGCACCAATAGTCCAAGTTTCCCTTCCAAAGAGTGCCACGCTCCAGACAAAGGCTTTCAAAAATGCCTTCCTAATACCTACATCTATATTCGATGTCAACAGATTCCTTTTCTGTAGAAATGCTTTCCTTGCCTGAGCCAACCTACTTTTTATATCCTCTTTGCTTCGTCCATCACTGGTTATTTTGCTTCCTTAGTATCAGAAGTCTTCTACTTCCTTTAGTTTTTCACCTGCCAATTTGATGTCCATAGAGGTTTCTGATTTATTTCTGCTGCATTCCTATATTTTTGTTTCACATTTATTAATGTCCATCATGAATTCTTTCCTCATGATGGAGTTCATACTATTCAAAAACTCATTCAAATCCTTAGGCTTGTCGCCCAAGATGACGATGTCATCAGCAAATCTCAGAGTCGAAATTATTTCTCCTTGAATCTTCACTCCCACTTTAAATTTCTCTCTAATTTCCTTCATTGCTTGTTCAATGTAAAGATTGAAAAGTATGGGTGATAAGCTGCAGCCTTGCCTCACACCTATCTAAACAACAGCTTCTCTCTCATGTCCTTCAGCACTAATGACTGCTGTCTGGTTTCTGTATAGATTGTACATCACCCTCCTATCCCTGTACTTTATTCCAATCATTTTCAAAATGTCAAACATTTAGTCCAATCAACGTTATCAAAAGCCTTTTCTAGGTCTAGAAATGCCATGAACTTTCTCTTATCTTTTCTTATTCTACCTTCCAAAATCAGCCTAAGACTTAGTACCGCTTCCCTTGTTCCTACATTTCTCCTGAAACCAAACTTGTCTTCACCCAACTCCACTTTTATCTGGCTTTCCATCCTCTTGTAAATTATTCTAGACAGGATCTTTGAAGCATGAGTAATCAAGCTGATTGTACGGTAATCCTCACATCTGCAGCTCCTACTTTCTTCGGTATAGGGATGATAACAGTCTGCTTGAAATCAGAGGGTACCTCACCTGTCTCATAAATCCTACACACCAAGTGAAATAACCTGATCAGACCTTCATCTCCTATGCAGCATAGCAACTCAATCGGTATATCATCTATGCCTGGTGCTTTGTTCCTGCTTAAGTCTTCCAATGCTTTGTCAAATTCTGATCTCAATATTGTATATCCTTTTGCATCCTCATCAATTTCCTCCTTCCTTTCCATTACATGATTCTCAATCTCCTTTCCCTTATACAAACACTCTATGTAGGCTTTCCATCTCTCAACCTTTTCTTCCCTATCTGTTAGAGGCTTTCCATTTGTGTCCTTAATATTACAGTACTTAGTCTTCTTTTTCCCAAAAGTATTCTTAATCCTTCGATAAGCAGTGTCTACTTTTCCTATAATTAATACGTTACATTAACCTTTTGGGGAGAGAAAGGCTTACAACATTTTTAATATTTGCAGATTGAATATCATTTTTAAATTCATCAAAATAATATTTTAAAGTAGATACCGTAGTTAATAAATCTTCAAGTCTTACTTGAAAGTCACCATCAGCTCCTCTTCAGGTGATACACACTTTCGGAAATTAGATTGCCTCTTTATTCTGGGTGTGTTTTGTCCAGTATATAGTAGAAAGTGCCTGATATCATTCTGAAGTATTCAAAAAAACTTATCAGGCTGTCTAAGCAAATCGTTGAATGTTCGTGCATACTCTACATCTTCCTGTCCAAAAAATACTCATTCACCCACTCTTCCCTAATTTCCTGCTCATCCAAAAATAAAAACTTTAAAACACCATTTTCCAAAACAATGTCCTCATCGTCTGACATCTCCATTTCGACTGACCTGTTTATAATAATTAATTTGCATCTGCTTGCATTTAGTGTGAGCACATTGCTGTTCACGCCAGCTTGCGCGCGCCACCAAATTACTTGCGCAAACGTGCCTCCAATGTGATTGAAGCCTTAGAATCGCAGATAAGCGTCACAGGAGCGGATGTCACCTCGGACAGTTAAACGATGACTGCAACTACTGTAGCTGAGTCATATCCTACTCGTGCAATTGTACCTGTCAACGAAGCAGAGTGACGTGTGACACAAGTGAACAGAGAATAGTTCCCATCTCGATCGCCGGCAATCAATTCGTGAAAGGGTAATGCAGGGGTATACTAGGGGATTGGGATGGGAAAGTGCAGAGCTAACTGCCGGTAAGTGTACTTTGGTAGATTCAGCTGTACCCTGATTAATGTGAGCCAGTCAACAGTAGGCGAACACAACTGATAAATGAATCAATAACTTAAATAATTTATATTCCTCTCATCAGGAACGAGGTTGCCTCTTTTTCCTAACGAGCTCGCAAAACAGTTATTATCTTAGAATATGTTCGATATTTTGTCTTCTGACGAGAAGCAACATCTTTCTTAATGACGAGGAATGATGAGGTGCATGATACTTGGGCTGCAATGTTGCGTGTCAGGTATAGGCGTTGTTCGCATTGAGTCAGAGGTCAGGTACATATCAAGGCTGGAAATGTCAAGGAGTTCGTACCCATGTTTTGGTTGTTGCGGTTGCTGATGCATTCTATAGGAGAAATGACAGGTCATTGTTGGTAATTTTACTGTACGGTATTTGTACAATATGCCACCGGGGAATTACCCCCATTTGCAAATATTATATATAATAAGTTAATATCATCATATATATTATTTCAGTAGTATGCATCCCTCCTGGGCGCTCACAAGAGACCGATCGGGAAAAATGAGCATTCAGATGAAAGAGAATATACATTACCTGTGACTCATTGCACTCTAATTTCATAAATATCGATAATTTCTTTAAAAAATGACTTTTAAAAAACTGTACTAAATGTGCGATTTGCAGTTACTGTTGCTGCATGAAGATACGCTCCATAATTGGTGTCCACTTCACATTTTGGCCGCTGTGACGCCATTTTTTATGTCATTTTAACATTCTGAGGTCTTTCCTTTATCATTTTGCATCGATTTCAGAAACAGTAAATCAAAGGAATGTGTACGTTTTCAGAATCAGTTGGCTGAATCAATGGATTGGGTACTCAAATCGCATAACCGGGGAGTGTTACTGCTAAGCTTTCAATCAATGGACTCGGCACAAACATGATTTAAGCTCATCCGTCTAAAAAATTGATTTATTATATTCCAGGTTTGTTAATATGCCGCGATACAGGATTTTCTTCTGCATTCTAATTTCATAAATATCGATTTTTGTAAGAATTGTGCTTTTTGCAAATACTGTTGCTCTAACATGCTGCAATTCTGAGTTGTCGTCTAAAACCTTAAAACATTGAACGTTAATTCTCTAACAGTTTTTCTTCTATCTGATTTTCAGAATCAGTAAATCAATGGATTGGGTACAGGTTTTTCTTTTGCATTCTAATTCCATAAAAATCGATTTTTGTAAGAAGTGTGCTTTTTGCAAATACTGTTGCTGTATCATGCTAGAGTTGTCGTCTACAACCTTAAAACAATCATCATCACCATAATCATCATCATCATCATCATCATATAGGCCTCATAAATTAGCAGTGAAGAATTGCATTCTAATTTCATAAATATAAATTTTTGTAAGAAGTGTGCGATTTGCAGATACTGATGCTCTAACATGCTGCAATTATGAGTTGTCGTCTAAACCCTTAAAACTATTAAACGTTAATTATTTTACAGGGTTTTCTTCTGTATTCTAATTTCATAAATATCGATCATTTCGCATGGTTTTCAGAAACAGGAAATCAATGGATTAAGTACTCTAAATCGTATAACCGGCGTGTGTTACGGCGTCTAAAACCTTAGAACTATTAAACATTAATTCTTTTACAGGTTTTGCTTCTATCATTTCCCATGGCTTTCAGAATTACTAAATCAATGGATTGGGTACTCAAATCGTATAATTTCATAAATATCGAATAACCGATGAGTGTTATGATGATCCAATTTTCAGTGATTGCCTTCTTAAGGTACGGAACGTACAACTACAATTCTGACTGAAATGTATCGAATAACCGGTGAGTGTT
Organism: Meconema thalassinum; assembly: GCA_946902985.2. Classification (NCBI taxonomy): domain Eukaryota; kingdom Metazoa; phylum Arthropoda; class Insecta; order Orthoptera; family Tettigoniidae; genus Meconema; species Meconema thalassinum. The sequence continues at coordinate 152,783,596 of OX336396.1, forward strand.
ACGGCTAAGCTCTCAATCAATGGACTCAGCACAGAAATGGAATCAACAGTGACGAATTGCATTTTAATTTCATAAATATCAAAGAAAGAAACCAGCCACAGCACGCTCTCATTCTGACGCTCCACTCGGGAAAGCGAAAGCACCCCTCTAGGTAACGTGCAGAGGAGTTAGCGTTGAGCGCTACACACAGGACAAAGAAAGCACCCCTGTAGGTAACGTGCAAAGGAGTTTAGCACTGATCGTTGCATTTAGGAACAAGGAAGCCTCACTGTAAGCGGGGCATGAAGAAGTTTTCCAACGAGGGCTGTCCTGATAAGGGAGAAGGAGGCTTCCCAGCCAACAAGATAAAGCAGGAAATCTTGACCAAGATGCTTTCAGAAATATCGAATAACTGGTGAGTGTTATGTTGATAGAATTTTCAGTAATTGCCTTCTTAAGTTAGAGAACGTACAGCTTGGAATTCTAACTGAAATGAAAATGGTGTTCTATAATCATTTGGTTGAAATAAAAGGAAGGAAGATTGCAGTTTTACGTGACCGTGAATCTTGTGATTATGAGCCACGGGACCTCCTTTTTACGTGGAATCCGAACCACAGGACATGGCATTTCACTTCGAAAATCTCACATGCATTGACCGGGAATCGAACCCGGACCGCCTTGGTGAGAGGCATACAGCTAGACCGCTGAGCCACCACGCCCCTTTGGTTGAAATAATAGCATAACCTTTCTCCTTAAGTCACTCATTATAAACCTATTGGGGAAAGTGTGACTTATGAACATGCGAGATTTATCGCACGGGTCCGCTAGTAGTAATAATAATAATCCTCGCGTACCAAGTACATTCAAGTAGGTGCGTTGTGTGTCTCATTGTTAGCACATCCGAACAATTAGTTAAATCGCGTGGATGATGTTATCCTATTAGGGCTTTATAACGTACAGCCATGTACTGTACTTCGATGCTTGTGCAATTTTAACTCAAGGATAAATCGACATGCACATGAAAGTTACAGCCCTTTGCATTATTATTATTAGTATTATTACTGTATTTTTTCCGTTTCGGTCATCTGTGGACCACGCTATTTCAACTGCGTTCTCCCTCGATCCCTCACATTTGCCCAGTATTCCCGCATTCTTCTTCGGTGAGCTTCCTTCCGTTCTTCTGTCCACATCTTGCCCGCCTTTATTTTGGAATTTGGCTGAAAATTCTTTATTTCTCCATGTTTCTTCTTCAATGGGTCACGTTCCAAGATGTCATGTGATATCCCCACTTCTTGTAAGTCTTTTTCCACCTCTGTAAACCGGATCCCGTTGGTTTTCTTTCCCTGAAAGTAGACATAGATTCGGTTGTACAATCTTCCAGAGCTCGTTCATGTCAAGTCACCATAGAGAGAGATTATTTCTTTATTTAATTATGTACACTTCTAAACTGAAGGTTAGCAACAATCATCACCGATTTTGTACAAGTTGACATCTTTTATGTTCAGTAGTGGGAAGCTTTCTAGTTAGAGCACATGCGACTAGTGTAACTGATCATTGCTATTATACTAATTTGAAGATCCAAAGCCTGTATATTTCTCTTCATGGATGTTGTTACAATCCCTGTTTCGGAGAGGACAATAATTGTCCTTTATTTGTCAATTATTGATGCCACCTCTTCCTTAATTCTATTCGCCAACTCCACTGTACTTGCTGATCTTATGGTAGTAAATCTGTTGGATGTTGTTGGCGTTTGATACTTCAACTTTGTGTGTTCTGTTGGCTGGAATTTAATATGTACCTTTATAGTTTGTTTCTGTCATTTTTAAGAACAATGCTTGGCGTGTCCCGATGCGAGTAAATAAATGAATTAGCTGTAAGAGCGCAAGTGCGCTTCATAAAAGGAGATGCAGTGCATGGTTCACTACCCCTATGGCGGTCCGGGCACATTTTTCAAGAGACCGCTGATGTGTGACTCGGTGTACCTAGGCAATGCCCCCAGAGGATTTACTGAGTTTTAAATAAATTATATTATGTATATGTCCATAACATTTTGCCTTTCTTTTCCTGATATTTGTAATCATCTCTGTCTGTTTGTATAGTTCTATTGTCGGTCTCTTTATCCATATTCCCTCTTTCTGAACTGGCCCGTAGATCTTTCTCTCTTGTTTTTCTAATTCTTTGATTGTTGTACTTTCCTTGATTGCTGTCGTTTCTGAAGCATATAAGGCTTCTGGTAGGACTACTGTAGCCTATTATAGTGTCGTAGTTTGGCATTGATGGAAATACTTTTTTGGTGTAGTGGTTCCATGTAAGTCTGTATGCTTACTGCAATTTTGTGATCCTTTCTTCATTCGATGCCAAGTTCAGTCCTGTTTTCTGTATAATCTCTTCCCAGATATTTTAAACTTCCCACTTGCGTTATTTTTCCATGCTTGGTTTCCAGTCTGAAGATTTTGTGTCCCTGTTTTCGTATGAGATTTGTAGCCCTGGTGTGGCTTCTTTTCTGTTGTTATAATGGCTATAGGCCTATCATCGGCAAAGGCTAGGCATGTAATGTTGACTTCTTTCCAGGTGTTTCGCCGTTTTAAAACCTTCGACTCCTTTTTTCCATGTCTTGATTATTTTATCCAAAACTGAGTTAAATAGAATGGGTGATGCCATCTCCTTGTCTCACTTCTCTCTTGATTTGGAATGGTTCAGAGATCTCTCCCATGAATTTAACTTTGGATATTGTATTATTATTATGAAAGAGAGATCAATGAAGGAGTACAAAATCACGATGCTTATAGTTTAATCAAGAAGATTATAGAGTAGAAATGTTCTTTATTGAAAACAGTGCCTCACAGGAGGTGTTACAATGAATCTAGAAGGTACCGGCTGATTTCCTCTACACTGAACACTCCCTTACAACGGCATCACAATTCAACCAGTTCCATGTTTCACACGCAACTTCACTCTGCAAAATTTGAATCTGAAGCTAAATGTACTGTTTGCACGCAAATGGAAACATGCAAGCGTTACTTCACTAACGCAGCGTGGCGGAGCAAAAGGATCATGCGTCATTTAATTTTAAAGAACAGCGATTGATGAATTATTATTTTTCGTCCATAGGCCAACGGTTTTGTTTTTCATCACAAAGCCATTAACGGCTATGCAATTATCCCTGGGCATATCGTGTTTACACACAATTTAGCCCGGCACAGAGAGCAGATGGCACGTAATACAAAGGGATATTGATCATATGAGATCGCCAGACGCGTCTCCGTTGTTTTATCGGAAATAGAAAGTGGTCTCAGAGTTGAGATACTCCTAATTCTCGCTGTGTATTATTTCCTTTTCAGTGTCGTAATCAGTCATGAGTTATACAAATAATATCGTGTTGGACGTCATTTTTCATTGTTGCCTTAGTAATCGAAATTAAATGTTTTTCAGTCGGTCGAAACTATTGTACCCAATTGTAATGTGTGATTCACTAATCCTGAAAAACATTACATGAGATTAATAAGTACACTTCGATGACCAGTTTTGATCGTCAAGCGATCATCAAATCCTTTACACTTAGGCTGTTAGATCTATGTGTACAGGTATGGGTTATGATATTTACAATATTATATACTGTACCTGCTAGCAACAGGGAGCCTCCGTGGCTTAGGCGGCAGCACGCCGGCCTCTCACCGCTTGGTCCGTGGTTCAAATCCCGGTCACTCCATGTGAGATCTGTGCTGGACAAAACGGAGGCAGACAGGTTTTTCTCCGGTTACTCTGGTTTTTCCTGTCAACATTTCATTCCAGCAACACTCTCCACTATCATTTCATTTCATCTGTCATTCATTTAATCATTGCTCCAGAGGAGTGCGTCAGGCCTCGGCAGCCGGCACAGTTCATATTCTCGCCACTAGATGGGGGCTCCATTCATTCCATTCCTGACCCGGTCGGAGACTGGAAGCAGGCTGTGGGTTTTCATTTTCACTTGCTAGCAACACGCCCCGGTCTCGCCCGGTATCTTAACGGTTTAACGAGCACGGACGGCAGGTCCCTGACGCAATTCAGAAAAGCCGAGGTGAACAGCGAAACTCCAAACACATATCCTCTTCTCTAAAGTCTTCACTCGACACGACTCGACAGTTTGATGCTGGCCGAAGCTGGGGTGATAAGCTCGCTCGCTATCTCGTAAACTCGCTCCGAAGCTAGTAATTTATAATTTCCACTGAATGGAGATTGTTGGAAAGAATGAAAACGTAAAAGCACTTATAGAGGAGAGCCTCCGTGGCTTAGGCGGCAGCACGCCGGCCTCTCACCGCTGAGTCCGTGGTTCAAATCCCGGTCACTCCATGTGAGATCTGTGCTGGACAGAGCGGAGGCAGACAGGTTTTTCTCCGGGTACTCCGGTTTTCCCTGTCAAAATTTCATTCCAGCAACACTCTCCACTATCATTTCATTTCATCTATCATTCATTTAATCATTGCCCCAGAGGAGTGCGTCAGGCCTCGGCAGCCGGCACAGTTCATATCCTCGCCGCTAGATAGGGGCTTCATTCATTCCATTCCTGACCCGGTCGGAGACTGGAAGCAGGCTGTGGATTTTCATTTCACTTATAGAGGGCGATGTACACTATCGTAGACTTTTTATAGAACATGTTATGCTGAACAATTGTTACACTCATAGTATATAGATATTTTTAACGGTTTACACAGCGTAAGCTAAAAGGCGCACGGACGGCAAGTTTTTCTTCGACTCGATTCACTGAAATTGTTACTGAAATTGTTTCTCTGCAGAAACCTTCCTCGAGAATGACTTTACAGAATTGTGAGAACCGCATCAATACCCATCCATTGGTTCTCAAGATTACCCGTAACAACCAAGAATCGGGGACTTTGTTTTATGCTATGTAGAGATTTAGTTGCAGTAGTAATTAAACTAGCACAACTAGTCAAGGTATGTGATTTTTTGTTGAGATACTGAGAGTGGTGATTGACCTTCAAGTTTGCTTGCTTAGTGTGATTACGTGATTGTTATTAAATTGTCAATTTTTGTGGATTGTGCACTTTGCTGTTGGAGCGATTTGTGGTCCATTTCTGCGCAGCTGCCACCTGCCGCTATCTGTACAGAACTGCATTCGAGCTGCGCGATTTAACGCATATGGTTACATGACTCTCATGAAAGCGAAGTCCGACGTCCTAAGATGGAAACAGTAACAGTCATTCAATGACAGTGTTTGAGTCTTCAGTCTTTTGATTGGTTTGATGCAGCACTCCATCCCTCCCTGTCCTGAGTTAATCGTTCATCTCTACATAGCTAGCACATGCTACATCCGAGGCAATCTGCTTAACGTATATTAACCTTGGTCCACCCATACAGTTCTAGATTTTTCTGGTGACTGCTAATGAAGAGAAGAGATAGAACCATGCTATTCCTGGGTGTGTTAGTAAGTGTCTTACCAACCTATCTCTTCTCTTCATTAGCAGTCACCAGAAAAATCTCTCCTCTCCCACTCGTCTTGATACCTCTGTATTTGTTACTCTATCTACCATCTAATCTTTATCTTTCTCCTGTAACACCACATTTCAAACGCTTCATTTCTCCTCTTTTCTGCTGTACTAATAGTCCAAATTTCACTTCCATAGAGTGCCACGCTCCAGACAATGGTTTTCAAAAATGACTTCCTAATACCTAAATTTATATTAAACTAGCGGACCCGTGCGAGAACTCTTCGCTTAATGGGTTGTGTGCGCCCCATGTGTACAGACTACCCGCCCGGCCTTAGTGCTATGCGGGCTGTACGCGGCACAGTTCTGCCAGGGGCTATAGTCTTGTTTATTTGTTTAAACACACTTTATAAACAAATAAATACATTTCCGTTGACTTTTCAAGAAATGCAAGATTTTTCCTGTACTATTGAGACGATTTGGAAGATTTCGATACAAACCACACCTTCTAACTCTCTCTGGTTTAGGAGCTTGAACTTTGTTAAGCATACACCTTAGCGTTTTATATAATAAGATGCCAACAGATTCCTTTTCTGTAGAAATGTTTTCCTTGCCTGAGCCAGCCTACTTTTTATTTGCTTCGTCCATCATTTTGCTTCCTAAGTAACAGAAGTCTCTACCAATTTGACTTCCATAGGGGTTTCTGATTTCTTTCGGCTGCATTCCAGAATTTTTGTTTTACATTTATTAATTTTCATCATAAATTCTTTCATCGAGACAGAGTTTATACCATTCAATGACCACTAACCTTAATTTACATCTCAAAGGACCTCTATCGGTCATGTTACAGCATGCAATCAGAGACTGTTTGGTATTTCCATAATGTAACGTGAACTGTTGAATTATGCCAGTGTGTTAGCTAGAAAGCCCAGTCATTGGTAGGCGAGAGAGCACGTCTTGTGTGACCTGTTGGGATGGTACGGAGCAGAGAGGCTGATGCAAAGGCAGGTCCTACGGACGCGAAACTTGTGCCTGTGGGCCCCTGCCCCCCCTCCACGCTTGTGACGCATGTTGACCGTGACCCACACGCGTGCGTTTATCAGCGGGACAGTGGGGTTATTAGTATGCCACTTGCTAGGGCCACCAGCTCCGGCACCAAGCATGGGCACGCACTGTGTGCCATAACCTCCACCATGAAACTGGTTCATGCTCAACCTCCTTTCAACTCATTGCTTCACTTTCGTGGGACCTCAATGTCACTCCACATCTTCACGTAGACAGGTAGGGGGTCCATAAGAAGAACCACAGATTTTCGGTGCTAATACATTAACTGGTTGGTTCCTCAGTTTAGGAGCTGTACTTAGGGTGTGTGTAGAATCTGTCTGATAACCGATGTTAATTGCGATGACTGTATTAGTGTGTGTTATCTGTTTTTAATAATTCAAGTAAGGATCGCAGACATTCAATTTTCAAGTAGTTCCTACTTTTGTTACCAAAAGTCACCGTCAACGACTACTAGTTCTGAACTTGGCTACTAGATGCCACCACAGTCGGCTCTTGGTGACGAACGTTGGGACCTAAGAGCATTAGTCAAATATAACCTATAATTTAGCTTCACACAAGTGTAATTAGTGGAAGGTTCCTTTACATGCCATAAATTTATGACATGGGACCGACGGCTTTTTACATGCCATAAATCTATGACATGGGACCGCCGGCTTACTTCCCCTCCGAAGGCACAATGAGGTTTTTTAACGCTCTTAAAAATCCGACGACTTCGACCGGGTTTGAACCCGCGATCTTGAGCATAGAAGCTCAGCATGCTACTAACTACGCCACCGAAGCCGCTAATAATACATTAACTATTTCGTCAGTTTTAAGGAGACTCATTTAGTTATACATTTATCAAAAATGAAAGCACTCCGTCATCCTTTTCAACATATTCGCAAGTACAGGCATAGCAGATTCCCTATTCAATCCCAAGATATTTTTTTTCATCTCGTTGCCACACAATTATGTGGGTACGTATAGTTTTTAGTCGAGTTCGGATTTGGGCCGCAGACTAACCTGGTTGGTTCCTCAGTTTAGGGACTGCGACAACGCGGCCATGCAGCCCCGTGTACTTTAGGTGTGTGTAGAATCTGTCAGATAACCGGTGTTAATTGTGATGGCTATATTAGTGTGTGTTATCTGTATTTCAGGAAAGGACTGCAGACAATCAGTTTCAAGTAGTTCCTACTTTTGCTACCAAATGCTACCGTCAACGACATCTAACCGTGAACTTGGCTACTAGGTGCCACCGTAACCGGCACCTGGCGACAACGTTGGAACTTAATACCTATAGAACGCTAATCAAATGTAACCTACAAATTTCGCTTCACACAATTGTAGTTAGTGGAAGGTTCTTTTACATGCCATAAATCTATGTCATGGGCCCGCCGGCTTTACTTTACCTCCGAAGGAAGGCATACTGAGGGACGTTTAACGCTCATAAAAAATCCGACGACTTCGGCCGGGGTTGGACCCTGAATCTTAGGCATAGAAGCTCCAGCCAACGAAGCCGCTGCAGACCAACCTGAATCGATTGCGTGGGTTACGGTACTAGCTACATGGAACTCCAATATGAAACTCCTTTTGTATTCCAGGAAGTTGTGAGATCTGCTTGCTTTTAATCCATGGACAGCATGGCTGCCATCAACCTACGACCTCCAGGTCATTAGATTCGCCATTACTGAAGTAACTCATTCATAGTCAGGATGTAAAATGAATACCTTAATATAACATTTTTATACGTTATTTCACACACACGCATGTAATGCTCCTACTAATCTAATTACCGTACTGATATTTTGTTTGAGGTCGGTGGTTGCTGGCAGGCATGTTGTCCATAGATGAAAAGCAAGCAGATCTCACAACTTCATGAAATTCGAAAGGAGCTTCATTTTGGAGTTCAATGTTGCTACTACCCCACGCTATCAATGCAAGCCGGTGTGGGGCCCAAAAGCGATCTCAACTAAGAAATAAATAAAATACGCTCCTACACAATTGTGTGGCCTGGGATTGAAAGGGATGCTAATTCCCACGAGGATGCACCAAATATATACCAAGTGCGCAGGACTGATGGCCAAGATGGCCCAAGACCCTAAAACGAATTAACAACATTTCAGTGACTGGAGGTATTTTACTCATCAGCCTCGTTGTCCAATTCATCCCCAGCAGTCACCTAGGAAAGCGGCATGCGATTGATATTAAGCCTTATACAAGTGTTTGTCCCAGCAGGGGCACCGTTTTATGAGGGTTCGGGGCTTTGGAAGTTGGCTATTAAGTGTCTGTCTCCAAGACAATAGTTATACAGCCACAGTTCCTTTAAATAATTCATTGTAAGAAACAGGAAGCCGGCACCTAAACCTCATTTTTAGTTGGGTGGGACTGAGCGGCAGGATTTTGTAGATGAAAGGCGTTCAAGTGTCAAGTGGGTATTCATTGACCGTCGACCCTATACTTGGGTGTGTTTTGCGTTTATGTGAACCAAGGTGGACCGGGTTCGATTCCCGGTCAATGCATGTGAGATTTTCGAAGTGAAATGCCGTGCCCTGTGGTTCCGATTCCCCGTAAAATGGAGGTCCCGTGGCTCATGCTCGCATGACTAACGGTCACGTATATCTAAAAACTTCCTTCGTTTATGATAACCTGTGTTTCTGTGAAGACTAGGAGAAGGTAACCTAGGTAAAAATTGACGAATCCGTTTTAGGATCATTCATCTAGTGTTTGTATTTACTCATTGTTGCTTTTTATTGTTGGAATTATTATGTACCATATACATTTCTGTAAGGACCGCGAACAATTTGTTCTACTTCAAGGATCTTAGTTATCTAAACTCAGGTCAATAATGCTGTGAAGCTCCAAACTTCGGCAGTGCCTGGATTTGATGGGATCGATATGACGTAAAAATAAACTGGTGGGGATTACTTGGCTAAATGAGTATCCCTCAGCCGGAGGGGGGAAAATCCAATCTGAGCCTTTTGTTTCTTACTCCGTGCATTTAAATTGATGGGGTTTGTAAAGCAAAATGGGATGACTTTTAATTAATTCATCGTCAATGTGGACGGTAGACGTTTATCTTGGGTGGTGGTTTTACTTCGCAATAACAGCATATCCTTTTTAAGAAAACAACGTATGGCTTCGTGTATTAAATGATTATAATCAGCCTTTGTTTCAAACAGCAGTAGAAAGGTAAAAGTAGATTTTCTGATGCGCATGTACTCAAATGACTCCAGGAGATGTTGTAGCTCACAATAATGAATGATGGTGATGATTATGACGGAAGAGACAGGATCTATACGTCATCTATACATTCTGCAAATTCGGTCTGTGGTGTTTCTTTGCTCATACTTATTTGGTTTAAAATATTATTTGGATACTTTGTAATTTTCGTAAAATCAGAACGAAGACTGCAAACATAGTATTTTGCTTATTTTTACCACAATATAACTAAGCAGGTGGAGAGAAAAACTATGGATCAAATGTACAATCTCGTTGTAAATCAAAATATAGAGCAGATGACCTCGCTGTTTCACCCCTTAAAGCAACAATTACTAAATAACTTTCAAAATAATTATACGCCATGCATCGTATACAAAGGGATGATTTATACAAACACACTTGGTATTTACACATAAAACGTGCATGCTTACGGATACTGTACGTATGTGCAATTGTTTCTCGGAAATCTATTATAATAGGTTCAAGTGATTAATTTTTCCCTGTTAGATTCGTCTTTAGAGCTACTGTGCGCAGTCGGGATTCGAACCCGAATCTCCTTCTGTCTGGACAGGTGCGTTTACCCACTCATGTAATATGAGTCGTAATATTAGCAATGTAATCAATAAGGCCAGTTTATTACTTGGTCTATTCATGTGTACAGTTTTGAATGATTGTTGACAGTAAAAGAAAATCAATCCCTGGGATAGCTGTCCGATATTAATCAATAAGTTCATTGAACGATTTAAATCTCCAGTAAACCAACGTAAACTGTTTAATTTCGTTATTGTGTTGTATGTTTTCACATGTCTCACCGATGAATACCAATCGGTTGTACTCCACCCAAGTGAAGAAAACGGATGATTACAAACGGATCACGGAAACGTGAACATCGTAATTTTGCGTATCAGAAACTCGTCTCGCTCTAGCAACTACCAGTAAATTTAATTTATGCGCACCAAAAGGTGCTGCCATCTCTGTCACGCATTCACAAAGAGTGAGCCATAAGTGCATGTTTCTATTTGCTCCCATCTCGATAGGGGAAAAAACGTAAACATTAAACATGAATGCACCTTATATACTGTTTCCCGGTCAATGTATGTGAAATATCATGTCCTGTGGTGAAAACGTGCGTTCATGGGTGAGATAATTCACTACAGGCAGCACGTCATGTGAGAACGATCCGAAGCATCTCCGTGCACGCACCAACTGCCAATTTTCTATTGGTCTAAGCAACCTCCTAGGGGTGTATAAGAACAAAGGATTGAGAGAAGTAGAAAAAGAGGACCTTCGCCTTTTTTTGTGGGAAGGTTATGGGTGCAACTCACCTGATCAGGGAATGCAATGAGACTAAAATGATAAGAGCGAAGTTTGTAGACAAGCCAGATATAAACAGAATAGAAAATGAAGATGAATATCACACTTTAATAAAATTACTAAATTACATACAATAGGAATTTATTTCGGGACAAAATTCAAAAAGTGATCTTCAGGGAGGAACAAGAAAGACAACGAAAGCAGCCACGGAACATTGAACAGCTCCGAAAGCAGAGATCAGAGAGGATGAAGCGAATGTGGGTAGAGAGAAGAAAGACATGTGGCAAGATTTGAAGGATTGATTTTACGTGCTCTGTAATAGTGCTATTCCATTAAATAAATAATAAAAATTACTAAAAAGGGAATGGAGAAAGCCAGGTAAAATAGCGATTTTTTTAATATTAGCAGGAGAATGTGGGATAGGATAGCGGCAGATGAGGACCACAACAAAGATGCATGTGAAACAAGTATGCGGGTAAAAGTCTAGGATAGCCTCTCTGTATCAATTAGGATAAGATTAACTTACTGTCGACCAAAATATTATGTGCACTCGAGTTTGAAGGTTGCTTGTGAAGTAACCAATAGACCTACATAAAATCCAATAACATCAAAATTTTCATCGTTCTATTTTACGTTAGTTCATGTAGGTTTGGAATTTTAAATTTATATTTTAATATTTTTATCGCAGTTGAAACACAAAAGTGCCCGTTTTTTAAGCTTGTTTCAACCATGCGTCACATTTAGGAATTATCTCACAAATAATTATTATCTCACAAACTCGTCATCAGATCGAATCCAAATTTTAACACAATATACATTGGAATGTTGTATAACTGGTTTATTAATTTCAAAATTTTGTGTGTCCAAGAAACAAAGTTGTAATCATTTTTGTAAGGTAACTTTTTCTCGGCTCTCGGTGGTTGGAAAATTTAGTTCTTGGTTGCGTTGTAATCCTTATACATCAAAAAGGTATGCTGTATGATTGTGAAATACGTAAATTAATTCACTTATTTTATATCGGTTTGTATTTGTAAGGAATTAAGACATGGTTCACCAGCTAGCCGCTCCGGGAAATGCTGTACAGCGTTGCTGATATGGAGCCCATCACTTCCGAGCGAGGCGCGCCATGACGCGTGATGGAGCCTATCTTGGCAACGTTGTACAGCTTTCACCGGAGCGGCTAACTGGTGAACCATGTCTTAATTCCCCGTACAAATACAAACCAATATAAAATAAGTGAATTAATTTACGTATTTCACAATCATACAGCATACCTTTTTGATGTATAAGGATTACAACGCAACCAAGAACTACATTTTCAAACCACCGCGAGCCGAGGAAAAGTTACCTTACGAAAATGATAACAACTTTGTTTCTTGGACACACACAATTTTGAAATTTATAAACCAGTTATACAACATTCCAATGTATATTGTGTTAAAATTTGGATTTGATCTGATGACGAGTTTGTGAGATAATAATTATTAAATGTGACGAATGGTAATATAATAATGTCGTATGGCCTCGGGTGCCGGGTGCAAGCTTTGTTATTTGACACCCAGTGGGTAGCTTGCATGTAGAATTTCGTTGTTCCTTGACTATGAGAGTCAAGGAGGTTAGATGTTAGATATCTAAGCTCCTTGAACATTATAGCGCTTTCTAGTAGAGAAATGAGGAACTTTGTGTTGGCGGAAACTCCCGAGATTAATTTTGCCATTATGAACTAGGCCTACTGAATTCAAATGGGTTCTTTGACATGCCAACATCGTATGACATGCGTATCGTATTTTTGCCGCCTTTCAAAAATCACTTACCACGGTCAGGAGCGAACCTGCAATCTTGGGGTTAGTAGACCGACACGCTATCTACTCACCCACTGTGGCAGGCTGACGAATGGTTGAAACACGCTTAAAAAAAAGGGGGGGGGGGGCACTTTTTGTGTTCCAACTGCGATAAAAAAAATATTAAAATATAAATTAAAAATTCCAAACCTACATGAACTAACGTAAAGTAGAACGACGAAAATGATGATGTGGTTGGATTTTATGTAGGTCTATTGGTTACTTCACAAACAACCTTCAAACTAGAGTACACATAATATTTTGGTCGACATGAAATTAATAACTATTATTAGTGTTTTGATAATTCTTTATAACATTTAACACCATGTAAATTAGTTGTAGGTTTGTGACTTGTGTTTAAATTTATGTTGCCATTTATTAATCTTACTCAGAAGGATTTTTGTATTAGGCTATTGGGGAATCGCTGTAACCACTATAATAAGCACATGTGGGCTATTACAATATGATGGTTGTAATAAATAATACTCCCGTCCAAATTTCTGGCTATCCGATATTTGGAACAGAGGGCCTTCTTCTTCTTCTTCTTCTTCTTCTTCTTCTTCTTCTTCTTCTTCTAAGCGCACTCTTAAGGAAATGTTCACAATGGCCACAAAGTATTCGCACCGACCGCGACGTTGCAAAAAATGTGTACGACTAAGGAGAAGCTAAGTTGTTCATCTCTGTAGTATACGTAGTTTGTGTGAAAAAAGAAAATACTTTGGGACTCGAACGCACGATGTTTTTATGGCTCCGCAGGCAATGACCATCTTTCTTTATGTAACATAATTTCTATTGTGGGTTTAAATTCAATACGACCACCTCGTGGTGTAGCGGCTAGCGTTTTTGGCTGTCGCTCCGGAGTTGAGGGTTCGATTCCTGACTCTGCCAAGAAATTTTAATTCTAGTGAGAGGGCTGGAACGGAGTGAGATAAACTGAGAAGAGGAGGGTTCGATTCCCATCTCAAGTCATCCTGGAAGTGATTTTCCGTGGTTTCCCCCACTTCTACTCCTAATGTGAGACCACGGCCGCCTCCTTGCCAATCCTATCCCCAATTTACAAATACACTACTACGGAAAGCCACCACAATAATACAGATTATCACACAAGTTCCACACGCACCCAAGTATCCGGGGATATATGACAACGAGGTCGCAGCCCCCTAAAATAAGTAATACATGCAACAACTGAATTCCAAACATCCAGCCCAGCCTACGAAGGTAACGATCAAGTTGATCGCGATGTGACAGGAAGGCTTGCTGGTAATGCACTGAGGCAGCGTGCCTGGGTGTGTTTTCTTTATGAAGGCAGGCAGTTTCATTGAGCAAGTAAGTCAACAATGACGTCACACGGATGACGCAAAATGTTGGCCTCAGCCCTTGTTAATACCGGCGAGAGAGAGAGACTTATGATGTGATGTTCATTGCTCTCGGCACAATCTCACTAGAATCTCGTCTCATTAATTCGAACGTTCTCTACTCGAAAATAGACCTGTCAAGGAGTTCTGAGCCTTTCAACCCATTTCAATTGCCAAACATTGATTTCATTTCGATGCTTCCTTGAGTAAATTCTGGGCTCGTCCACCATATGTTTCATACTACTTCTAGTGAAACTTTCACGTTCTGTTTATTCGTGTCCTGTTTTATTGTTGTTGGTTGGTTCCTTAGTTTAGGGGCTGCGACATCGCGGTCATGTCTGATAACTGGTGTTAATTGTGATGACTGTATTAGTGTTTGTTTTCTGTTTTTCAATTCAAGTAAGGACTGCGTACATTGAATTTTTCAAGTAGTTCCTGCTTTTACCATCAAACGCCACCGTCAACGACTACTATTTCAGAACTTGGTTAACAGACGCCACCGCAGTCGGCTCCTGGCGACGAACGTCGGAACCTAAGACCGTTTGTCAAATGTTTAATCTATAATTTAGCTTCACACAGGTGTAATTAGCGGAAGGTTCTTTAACATGCCATAAATCTATGACACGGGACCGCCGGCTTTACTTCCCCTCCGAAGGAAGGCATACTGAGGGATTTTTAAACGCTCTTAAAAATTCCGAAGACTTCAGCCGGGTTTGAACCCGCAATCTTGGGCATAGAAGCTCAGCATGCTTCCAACTACGCCACCGAAGCCCGATATTTGGGAGGGAGGAATAGGGAAGAATGCATTACTTGAAAATGATTTATGTTGTGATATCCGAGGTGAAGGTACCAGGGAGCAGATATTGAACATCCGTCAGCTATTTTAGATTTTCAGCTTCCTGTCATTATCTGTTTTTTATATTATAAAAAAGTTTTAAACTGCGTTCAATGGGATAAGATGTGGCAAGAAGGCCTACTGTTGGACATGGGAGTTTCTGCACAACTAGCTAATACAAAATCGTTATGAAGCTAACTCGACAATGGTTAAAGTAAATGGAAAACATCTGAACATTTCAAGATGCAGAAAAGTGAAGTATGATATTTTTTCTCTCTCAACACTCAAGTTTTCCCAGCCCTTTGGTCAATGGTTGGTCCTATTATTTTGGCCCTTATCCGAAGAATAGTACGAACTTTGAATGGATTCGATTGAAGATAGTTATTGCGATATATTCCTACTTCGAAGAAGCGCCCCCGTCCCATTTCCACCCCCTTGATCCGATTTTTCCCATCACCGAACACTGCAGAGATTTTGATTGGTTATATTGTATGCATAGATTTGAATTGATTGGCATAATATGACAGTATAGTAAAGTCATCATTACTTCCAACTTGACGTTTCAGTTTTACCCTAGAGTTATGTAGCAGTCAGAAGGAAAACAGTTTTACTAGCCAATCACAGGCAGTCATGAACTGACGGTGGATTCAGGGTCTGGGGGATGTGAAACGCGAAGATTATGTCGGAATTTACCGGAAGTCGCAACATGGTATCTCTCTCTTCTTCTCCTCAACCGCTAGGTTGTTGGGTAACATGCATGTCTTCCAAAAAGTCTTCTTTCTCTGGCCTGTAGTTTCAAATGGCAATAAGTGTGCTTGCCTTTAATGCTGTCTATAAATTGAGTCCTTGGTCTTCCTTGACTCCTCTTTCCTTCTAGCTTCCCCTCGAAGAGTGTCCCCCCAGGGGCTCACATCTAGTGGGACGTGGGTTGGCGACCACGGGCCCCCATCTGAGTCCGGCATTGCTTCCACTTACTTGCGCCGGGCTCCTCTCCTTCTTCTTTCCTGTCGACCTCACTTGGTCAACTCTTGTTCTCTTCCGACCCCGACGGTATTAGGGTATCCGAGGCCTATGGAGTCTTTCACTTTTCCGCCTTAATTGGCCCTTGTCTCACATTTCCTGATAGCCTCCTTCTGTGAGAGGTCAGGCTTCTTTTTCTTTTCCTTTTACCTCCTGCCTTGTGCTCAAGGCCCTTAAGGAGGCAGGGTGTATGTAGCCCCACCACTTCTGGTGCACCCTAGATAATGCTACACCCTCAGGGGCTCACGGCTGGTGAGTTCGGGAGTTGGCGACCCCGAGGGATTCCTGAGCTGGGTCCGTTTTCCCCTTACCTTTGGGGCGGACTCTCCCCTCTCCTCTCCTCTTTTCATTATATTTCCTTTTCTCTTTAAGATTCCCGCACTGTTTTTGTTACTTGGTTCACCGTGTATCTAAATTCCCTTTTAGCGATTTTTTTAAGGTATTTTTAATCTACGTTGCATTTTGTAAGTTTTTTCGATCTAAATTACATCTCGCGATTGTTTTCAACCTCAATTGCATTTTGTAAAGATTGACAATCTAAATTGCTTTTTAGTAAGACTTTCAATATGGTGGAGGGACCTTTGTGAGTATTTTGAATTTTAATTGCATTTTGTAAGTATTTTCAACCAAAACCGCATTTCGCACGAATTTTGAGTCTAAATTGCATTTTGTTTGGTGGGCATTTTGCACATATTTTGATTCTCAATTGCATTTTGTGGGTATTTTGAATCTAAATTACATTTTGTCAAGTATTTTCAATCTAAATTGCATTTTGTAAGTATTGTCAATCCACATGAGTCGTTTGAATCTACCGTACATTTTTTAAGCATTTTCAATTTCAATTTCATTTTGTAAGTATTTTGAATTTCAATTGCACTTTGTGAATAATTTGGATTGGAACTGGGATATTTCAATCTGAATTGCATTGTGTATTTTCAATTTCAATTGCATTTTGTAAGTATTTTGAACCTCAATTGCATTTTGTACGTCTTTAAGATTTCATTTGCATTTTGTAAGTATTTTGAATTTCAGTTGCATTTTGTAAGTATTTCGACGCTACATTGCATTTTGTACGTATTTTGAACCTAGCCTCGTTTTGTGGGTCTTTTTCAATCTATTCTTTTTGTGCAACTTTTCGTTCTAAATTCCCTTTTGTAAGACCATATTGTGAGTTGTTTCCATTTGAGTTCCTTTTTGTACGTATTTTCCGTCTCACATAATTTTCGTTCTGCTTTCCATTTCATTATCATTTTCGCTATCACCCAGATCATTAGGGGCCGATAACCTAGATGTTAGGCCCCTTAAAACGACAATTATCATCATCATCATCATCATCATCATTTTTGAGAAGGCTTCTTTTGCCTGTGCGATTCGGCCATTTACTTCTCTCGTACACTTTCCATACGATGTGATCAAGCTCCCCGGATATTTGAAATCCTTTACTTGGGCTAGTTTTTCACCATCCATTAGCACATTGGCTATTTGGTCGCAATCCCTAGTGCATGCCATTACTTTGGATTTCTTTTTATTTATCCTCATACCACACTTCTCTTGCAATAATTAATTTATGTG
Source organism: Meconema thalassinum (assembly GCA_946902985.2). Lineage (NCBI taxonomy): Eukaryota > Metazoa > Arthropoda > Insecta > Orthoptera > Tettigoniidae > Meconema > Meconema thalassinum. Next base: position 152,801,201 of record OX336396.1, read on the forward strand.
ATTCAGAGCATTTTCCATATCTCTCTCATTTTTTGTTATCAGAGCTATAATAACCCCTGGCACTACAGCCCATGAAGGGACTAGGCATACCAAGCGACCGCTGCCCAGCCATTTGGCCTGCAGATAGACTATTGGGGTGACGCGTGGACAGCGCATCGGGTCCCCTCTGCCCTTAATCTTGGTTTTCGTTCCCGGGGCACTGCCTCACTGTCAGACAAATACTCTATTAACCTCACGAGGCTGAGTGCACCCCGTTCCAGACCTCACGTCAGTTTCTAAAATCCCTGACGGAGCCGGGAATCGAACCCGGAACTTCCAAGTGAGAGGCAGGAGCGCTACCCCAACACCACGGGGCCGGCTAGTCGGAACATGGCACCCATTGCAATAGGTAGCTTTCTAATGAAATCTACCCAATAAGCTACGGTACCTAAGAGCTAATTCACACGGAGCTAAATGAATGATGTCCAATAATATCGATCACTGGTTCGGATGGACCATTATTCCGCCGAACCCCTCAATTTCTGCTGGCACCAACATAATAAATCACAAGCGATAAAATTAATCACCATAAATACCTGGCCAAGTTCATTAGTCCGACAAGAAAACTGTTCACAAACTGCTGCTGGAGTGAACACATTAGCAGCTAAGGAATGTGCATGGTATTTCCTCAATTAGATGCACAATGTAATTTGGAGTACGCCCTGTATGTGGAGTATGGGCAATATTGCGGTTTCAATAATCACAAATACCTTACAATCATATGCTATAGCACTTACAACAATATACCGAAGAGCACATTCAAATTAGTGACGGTCGATCGCTCGAAATGTCCCGAGAGTTAGAGTTTGTGTTCACGTCTCTAAATAAAACGTGTAGGGATTGGTTGCTCAGACTGAGATAGGACTCGCAAAAGGTGAAGCTTGCACTATTTCTCTGGTAACTTTTCTCGGAATGAGGCATGAAAAAAAAACTAGCTACGTTGGGGATCCCAAATCCTTACTTCGTGAGTGAAATTTTTAATGACGTTCTTAAACAGTCCATTAGTTTTCTGGAGTTATAATCGCAGTTTTCTAGAACTTCGTCTGATTTCTTGTTATATTCGCCTTTTACATACCGGCCTTTCACTTTATTTGTTTTGACTTGAACGCACAACGTCTATTATTGTTGTTAAATCATTTTAGAGGCTTGGGGCATATTGGTCATCAGCCCGGTGTAGTTGGGTGTGTGTTGAACTTGTCTGATAAACTGTATTTACGAGCATGTGATGAATGTAATAGTGTGTTTAACTGTAGCAGACACAAAGATGGGACAGGTGCCCCGGGACTTGAAGTAAGGCACTATCCCGGTTCCCGGCATTTGCATGTAGGGGTTGTGGAAAAAGCCGGGGATAAACCACACTCAAGGTAGCAGCCGTCAACGCCGGGATTCGAACCTACAATCGGACTTGGTGCAGCTGCCCTCGTAGCCGTAGTGCACGATTTAACGAGCACGGCTACGACGCGGGGAACGTATATCGAAAGTCAAATTTAAAGAAAAAATATCCCTTAATCCACGCACACAGGAAAAGAATTCGAGTTTCAAGAGAAAACAATGTAATTCAGCATAAAAATTCTAAAAAAAATTAATTAAAGAGGCAAATACTCGTTCAGAGACCCCACTCCGTAGCCGTGCGCGTTAAACCATGCACCACAACCCCGGTGGGGATCTGCAGCAAGTCCGAAGATTGGAGGTTCGAATCCTAGCACTGGTAGCGGCCATCTTGTGAGTATTTTTCCACGGGTTTTCCACATTCCCTCCAGATAAACGCTGGGATAGTACCTTATTTCAAGTCCCGGGCCACCTACCCCATCCCTGCCCTTAATACAATTACACACACACACTACTATCATCAGAGGAACACAGGTTATCAGACACGTTCAATACACACCCAGCTACATTGCGCTTAGGACCATAATGTGTAAAGCCCTTAAAATGAACTAATAAAAACAAACTCTTTCAAATAGACGAACAAATACAGATTTTAGAAAAAAGAACAAACATCCATTTATCCAAGGACAATGGAATAGACGTCAAGATTCAAGAAGTTGGTTGGTTGGTTGGTTCCTTAGTTTAGGGGCTGCGACAACGCGGTCATGTAGCCCCGTGTACTTTGGGTGTGTGTAGAATCTGTCTGATAACCGGTGTTAATTGTGATGACTGTATTAGTGTGTGTATCTGTTTTTTTAATTCAAGTAGGGACTGCAACTTTGAATTTTCAAATAGTTCCTACTTTTGCCGCCAAGCGCCACCGTCAACGACTACTAGGCCTAGTTCAGAACTAGCTACTAGACACCACCGCAGTCGGCTCTTGGCAACGAACGTAGCAACCTAAGAGCGTTGTTTACATTCTTAACCTATCCAATTTAGTTTCACACAGGTGTAATTAGTGGAAAGATCTTTAACATGCCATAAATCTATGACATGGGACCGCCGGCTTTACTTCCCCTCCGAAGGAAGGCATACTGAGGGATTTTTAACGCTCTTAAAAAATCCGACGGCTTCGGCCGGGTTTGAACCCGCTATCTTGGGCATAGAAGCTCAGCATGCTACCAACTACGCCACCGAAGCCGCCAAGATTCAAGAAGATTAAAACACGAAATCCACCATACAAATTCACAAATTCTCAACGACTCACTAAGGAAGTGAATACTCTTGCGTAGAGATTAAAGATTATTATAGTTCTTGTAGTTTATTTTTTTAGGGACTTTGTGACATCGTGTTCACGTAACCCCGTCTACTTAAGTGTGTTTGGAATATGTCTGATGGATGTATTAGTGTGTGTATTTGCGGCTTCGGTGGCGTAGTTGGTAGCATGCTGAGTTCCTATGTCCAAGGTCGCAGGTTCAAACCCGGCCGAAGTCTTCGGATTTTTTAAGAGCGTTAAAAATCCCTCAGTATGCCTTCCTTCGAAGGGGAAGTAAAGCCGGTGGGCCCATGCCATGGATGGCATGTAAACGAACCTTCCACAAACTAAACTTGTGTGAAACAAAATTTGTAGGTTAGGTTTGATTAATGCTTTTAAGTTCCAACGTTAGTCACCAAGCGCTGGTTGCGATGACATCTAGTAGTAGCCATGTTCACAGCTAGATGTCATGGACGGTGGCATTTGGTAGCGAAAGTAGGAACTATTTGAAAATGATCGTCTACAGTCCTTACTTGAATTAAAAACAATAACAAGTCATCACAATTAACCCCGGTTATCAGACAGTTTCTACACACAGCCAAAGTACACGGGGCTACATGACCGCGTTGTCGCAGCCCCTAAACTAAGGAACCAACCAAGTGAGGATTGGGAAAGAGACGGCCGTGGCCTTGAGATAGGAACCATCCCTACATTTGTCTAGAATAGAAGTGGAAACGCACGATAGACAATTTCCAGGATGGCTGAGGTAGGAATAGAACCTAAGGTACGTTTTTACTACTTATCCTGTCTAGACCGACAGTAGTGGCTGCGCGGGCTAAAGCGCTGCGTTAGGTCAAGGGGCCAAACTCTCTGCTGACTCGGTAGACGCGTGGGTTCGAGCCCCACCGTCGGCTGTCCTTGAAATGGTTTTCCGTGGTTTCCCATTTTCAACACCAGGCAAATGCTGGGACAGTACCTTCTGACAGGCCACGGCCGCTTCCTTCCATATCCTTGCCCAGTTTCATTCATCTTCATCAATTCCATCTCTCATCCCGGCGCGCAGGTCGCCCACGGGCGTCGATTAGAAAGACCTGCACTCGGCCTCTCAGGAGGCTACACGAAAAAAAAAAATCCTGTCTAGAAGTCAGCAGACATCTCAAGTACATTTTTCTTCCAGAACAAAGTAAGCGTTGACGACTGCTCCAACTCCATAACCTCAGGAATTCCCACACAAGTGAACTCTCATGAGAACTCATGAAGCAGCCATATTTCACCTGTCCTTTCTTCCCAACTTAACACGGGGCCGGCTCCTTTGCGATGACAAGGACCGCTGTGCTCTTTCTTTTCATGAACTGAGAATAAACCAACGACAGAATAGACATTGTCGAATAAAGCCGTAAAACAGTCATTGAAGTTATTAGTATTAGTATTATTGTATTATCTATATCGTCATCTTCGACAGGGCCTCCAAAAACCGCGAAATATCAAATGTTTGCCTTCTTATGGCCCCATCACGCTTTTATCCTTTCGGAGTGACCTTTCGTCCATTCATCCAAGTGAACAAGCTTCGGCCGAGTTATGACTTAATGATGAACATTTTTAGTTTTTGTTTCAATGGTATTCGGAGTAGAATATCTGATTCTAAAATTCCATACTTCCACCAGCCAAGGAGGGATCGTTCTAAGGCTTCTGAAATACTGTAGGATATCACACGTTTTAGAAGTTCTTTCGGTTTCAATTCTAAAAAAAGGTGAGCGTAAAAGGTTAACCTTAGTTTTCGATTTACGTTCGAGATCTATTCGGTATTATTTATCATTATTATTGGTATTATTATTTACACAAAAATATCAATACAAATTGAATTCAAGTTTTGTTTCTATAAGCTTGGGATGGCTTAATTGGTTAGACAAAATTACATTTCGTGTAATATATTAAGGCCTTTCAGACCAACGACTTAATTTTTCCCAATAAACTAAATTTCGTCCTTCAAAGCATGCCCTCAGGTTTATAGATTTTATAGTGACTTTAAGTGGCAAACCGCCTATTTTTCTGTCGGTGTGTGAATCTGTTACCTCTCTTTATGCGTTCGATCCTACGACTTCCACGTCCCAAGACCTTGTTGTTGTGGTTAATCAATCATTTAGGGGCTTGGAATATCTTGGTTATCAGCCCCGTGTAGAAGGGTGTGTGTTGAACTTGCCTGATAACCTGTATTTATGTGATGACTGTAGTAGTGTGTGTAACTAACTTTATTAGGAACAGGGATGATGTAGGTGCCCCAGGGCTTGAAGTAATGTATTATTCCGGCATTTGCTTGGAGGGAATGTGGAAAAACACGGAGAAAAAACACACTCAGAATAGTCGCTGTCAGCGTCGGGATTCGAACCTACAATCTCCAGACTTGCTGCAGCTGCCCTCGCAGTCGTGGTGCACGATTTAACGAACACTGCTAAGCCGCGGGGCGACGTCCTAAAACACTCATACCTCGTGAATACGGCCGCTTCGTTGCGTAGCGGCTATCACCGCGGAGGCCCGGGTTCGATTCTCGGCTCTGCCACGAAATTTAATTCCGGTCTGAGGGCTGGGACGAGCTACACTCAGCCTCGTGAAGCAAATCTGAGACCAGGTAGGTTTGATTCCTACCTCAGCCATCCTGGAAGTGGATTTCCGTGGTTTATCACTTCTATTCCAGGCGAATGACCGGATGGTTCCTAAGTTAATACCACGGTCGCCTACTTCCCAATCCGCATCTGAATTACAAATAATATACACACTAATACAGCCATCACAATAAAACATGTTTTCAGACAAATTCAACACACACACCAAAGTACAAGAGGCTAAATGACCACGATGTTGCAAAGCCCCTCGATGAATCAACAAAAACAACCACACAACCTTGTGAATTAAAAAGCAATTCTCTTCTTTTATAATCTTTTCCATGGTATAATTTTATGAAATATCGTAGCTTACATGCCAGTTTGATGCTTTGAATTAGAACGTGACTGTAGTTTCTCGGGATTCTGGTTGGGAACTTGAACTAATTCAACTACTTAGCGAATTTGATGCTTTCATTTTGAACGGGAGTGCAGATTCTCAGGATCTTTGATGAGCTGGATGGCTACTTGGAAGTAATTCAACTACTCAACGTATCTCCGTACCTAATCAGACATTTCCAAGTATTCGAATTGATATTTTGACATTGATTTACGTGGTCTAGTTCCTTCCTATAAATCTACGTCGAGATCAAGCAACAAGCACACGGTAGCACATCATCATAATAATGAACTCTCAAGGTTGTAAGGTAGAGGAGTATACATCAGCTCAGTAAAACAAAGCTAATCTCTTCCGCCAAAGGATAATAGCGTTACAAAATTAATGAGACAGTGCATACATAATGTCAGTAGAATGTTTTATGTGGAGGCCACGACGAGGAATCGAAGATTAATACTATAACTCATATATGAATGTTAAAGGGGGCAATTAATAACAGGCATGGTTTAGTGTCCGCTCATGGTGTAGTGCTTAGTGATATTAGCCACCAAACCTGAAGTCCCGGATTCGATTTGATTCCCAGCTTTTCAAAGAATTTATTAGTATGGCAAGGGTCTTCCAGTTTCATGATGCCTGTTGAGAATCTGCGAAATGCTGTGTAGTAAGAGCGGAAAGAAACTGGTCACCCTACCGCACATAGACTCCAACTCACATGGACCCTATACTGTTATCAGAAAACAATGGTATTTCATTAAGAGTATCTCAATAATTAAAGCACTCAATAATTTACCAGTCTCATCTAAATGTTACAACCAACATATGCATTTGTAAGTAGACTACACATAACATGGTATCACAACCACGCCATAACACTGTAATACCTCCAAGAACAGCTGATTCTCAAATTACAATTTAACGTCAGAACAGGGGCAGATGACCTCGTAGTTCCGCCCCTTAATACAACAATAACTAAATAATAACGTCAGGAAAAAATATTCATCATGTTGCGAGTGCGGTGCTAAAAGACTGACTGTTCGGCACCCAGTTCAAGAATGTCGACAAACATCCTACAGTGGTGAATTCAGCGACTTCTTCCTAGGGACACCACAGGCACTTCATTACGTTTCTAAACTTGATGTCAAATTGTAAATAATTTTCATGTATGCCATACGATAAATAAAACGTCAGAACAATAACATTAATTTTCAACTCCGATGCAAATATAACCTGCTTGGCACACGAGAGCATACCATTAGTTCGAGTGAAACTTATATGAATGATGATAATAATAATAATAATAATAATAATAATAATAATAATAATAATAATAATAATAATAATAACGCAACGATGCTCCCGAATGTGTCCATTTTATATGGTTATTTTGCGCTACTAAATTTATTTTACAGTTTAGATGTTAATTTTGGATGATTTACTACCGATATACATGACTTCGGAGTGTTTGAGAGTGTTTTTATGATCATATTTGACATATTTGAACAGCATGACATTTTGTTTACCTGGTTGCTTAGAAATAAGAAGGTCTACAACCGGGTTAGGTTATGTAAGTTGTCATAAGTACGTCGCTGTCGCTGTTAGATTTGAACCATATGTTGCGTGTTTATAACTTCTTTCATCCAGTCTCTAACTGAATTTGGCACAGATATTGCTGCAAAATAAATTGTTGAATGGAGTTATGCTACATACCGCAAGTTGTACAAATTAAGTGTCGGCTGGTGTGACATCAATGAAACCCAGGATCTACGAGTATAAATTGTAACCTTAGTTTACTAGCACAGCTAGTTGCTTTCGCCCCTCCTGTCACATTGAGTATTTATGCATTTTTATACTGCTTGCATGTGCTCAACTTTGGTGAATTGCGTAAATATTTAACACGAAGAGGTCGATTAAGATCTGACAGTTCCAATGCAGGTTAGGGATAACTCGTCTCATACTCTTTCGATATCAGCTTCAAAAGCGTCGGCAAAATTTACAAGCAACGATTACTAGACTATTAATCATTTAGGGTAGGTAGGACTCTTCAGCCGTAGTGAAGGCAACCTGCCTAGGGGATGAAAACCCTGAAATCAAACTCATTGCAGCAGCGTCTTTCCCGCAGCGGGCGGCTGCTAACGACGTCTGTTCCCCATGTTAGGGGCGGTCGAAATCATATCCTGGCCGTAGGTATAAAAGGCACACCATCATCATAATGAGATCAAATAAGAAAAGTGGAAATAAAAGGCCGCTTTCCGAGGAGCGTCGGGGCACCCTTGGAGCCATCGCTGGGGGTGACAGCATACAAGTCGGTGGTGATCAGGAGCTGAACAGGCGGGCCCTGATCGGGGAACACCCCGAACATGTTACAGCCGATGTTGATAGTAGTATCCTAACAGCATTCAACGCTACACCTGCTCCTAGTGTTTCTTCTGATACTCAGGAGACCACAAGAGCAGGCAAACCGAGAAAGCGCATGAAATGGACAAATGAAATGAATATGTACATCATGCGTTCATATTATCAGATAACGAATATGGAAACTGACACTACTGCATATAGACAGAAGTTGCACGCTGCATTCTGCCAGAAATTCCCTGATATTAATGTTACGGAACAGAGAATAGCAGATCAGCGCCGTGCTATAGTTTTGAAGAAACTTATCCCAGAACATCACCTCAAGCTGCTAATGGTTGACGTAGCTGCCGACAATACACATACCTCTGTAGTCGAATCCATAGATCAGGAGAGTACACGTTTGGTCAATGAACAAAGGCACACCGATCATCGTTCAGATGACAAAGATGTAAGAATATCGCCGGAAGCACTCGGAGATCCAGTGCGGAAACAACTCGAAGATGAATTTGGGAAGGCTCTCATAGAATTTGAAGGGACTGATCCAATAGAGCGGCCCATGATCACGAACCAACATTGCTCTAAGAAACTTGCTACCGCTGTTGTAACAATGAACGACATTCTCTCTCAGCATCTGTCCCAGAAATCATATTGTTTCAACCATGTTCAGACTGCAATTTACGCTGGAGCGATAGCTGTGATACGAGTGACAGGAGGTAGATTATGGCGACCTAAATATACGTCAGGTCAACAGAAGAAGATGCCAGCTTGGGAGATACGTTTACGAAAGTCTGTTGATGAACTGAGAGTAAATATCGGAAGATTGCATCAGTATGTTGCAGGCAATAGAAGTAAGAAGGTTGTTCAATGTGTTAAAATGTTGAGCCATACGAAGAGTAAACATGCGAAGTATAATCCTCCGAACTGTAGCCCCCTTGAGATCCTAGACACATTAAAGCAACAACTTGAGGCAAAGGCACAGAGATTACGTCGATATAAAGAATCGAACGAACGAAAGCAACAGAACAAGCTATTTGTTACCAATGAGAAACGGTTCTATAGGAATCTTGACGATCCTGGAACTCAAATGGGCAGTTCACCGCAAAAAGAAGAGGTAGAGAATTTCTGGTCATCCCTATGGTCGAATGCTGGAGATTATAACAGCAGCGCTAAATGGATTACGGAGGAGGAGGAGAGAATGTCAGAAATTGACACGATGAGTGACTCTTCTGTATCAACTGAAGATGTGACCCGTGTGGTTAAGGAGACCCAAAATTGGAAAGCGGTAGGACCAGACAACCTCCACAACTTTTGGATCAAACGTTTCACATGTACTCATGAGCATCTTGCCCGCTGCTACACAGATTTCATCCAAAATCCACAGCTTATCCCCTCTTACTTGATGCGAGGTAAAACATACCTTCTGCCAAAAGGTGATAGAACCAATGATCCTTCCAAATATCGACCTATCACCTGTCTGTGCACCCTGTATAAGATATTTACATCTTGCATTGCACGTAAGATTTGTGAACACATAAATCTTAATAACATCCTGGCTGAAGAGCAGAAGGGTTGCATGAAGAAGTCTCAAGGTTGCAAAGAGCAACTTGTAATCGATGCAGTTACTTGGAACAAGCAGGAAAGATGATGCGTAACCTCTACATGACCTTTATTGATTACAAGAAAGCTTTTGATTCAGTGCCACATTCCTGGTTAATCCAAACCCTGAAGATATATAAAGTTGATCCTGCCATCATTATAAGTCTGCAACATATGATGTCCCATTGGGGGACCAATTTATTAATGTCTAATGGAGACACATGTATGGAATCGGGATTTATTCAAATCAAAAGAGGTATCTTTCAGGGTGACAGCTTGAGCCCTCTATGGTTCTGTTTGGCGCTCAATCCACTATCATCATTGCTGAACAATGCAAAGTGTGGTTTTCCAATTAAGCACCATGGTATAGTCAAATACAAAATTTCTCATTTGATGTATATGGATGACATTAAACTATATGCATCCTCTGAGAAACACATCGACAATCTAATTGCAATTACTGCTTCATTTTCTTCTGATATTGGAATGTCCTTCGGATTAGATAAGTGTCGCACCCTCACCATTCGGCGTGGAAAATTAGAGGCCCGAGCATTTCAACTTGATGAAGGTTGTTTCATAAAGCCTATGGAAGGTAATGAGACCTACAAATATCTTGGTCTCCTGCAATCTAATCGAATTGATCATAAAGGTATTAAAGATACAACCATAGCTATCTACAATCAACGCCTTAACAAGATTTTAAAATCAAAGTTGAATGGAAAGAACACCTTTAAGGCTATTAATACCTATGCTATTCCTGCTCTGACATATACTTTCGGTATTATCAAATGGACGCAGACTGACTTGGAGAACATCCTAATTAGGACACATACCATCTTAACAAAACACAGATGTCTCCACCCTAAGTCAGCTGTTGAGCGATTGACAATCCCGCGTCAAAGAGGTGGACGAGGGCTCACGGACATTATCCAATTGCATGCAAGGCAAGTGAGGAACCTTCAGAGATATTTTCTGGGAAGACATGACTCTCCCATACATCAAGCCGCTGTGAAGGCAGATGACAAGTGCACACCGCTGGATCTTCTTCACGTAAGGGATATACAGTTAGCCACTGATGAGGAATGTTCAGCCACCAAGCTTCAGCAGTGGACGCAGAAAGCTCTGCACGGTCGTCATCCGTATGATCTCAACCAGAAACATGTCGACATTGATGCGTCGAACAGCTGGTTGACTCATGCTGACCTATTCACTGAGACTGAAGGATTCATGGTTGCAATCCAGGATCAAGTTGTGGCTACCAAAAACTACCTGAAATATATAGTTCAGGCAAATATTCAGGATGATAAATGCAGAAGATGCCAACTAGTACCGGAAACAATTCAACATATCACAGGAGGCTGCCAAGCAATCTCCTGCACTGATTACATGAAAAGGCACAACCAAGTGGCCAAAATAATGCACCAACACCTTGCTCAAAAGCATTTATTATCTGATAATATTTTGCCTTACTATCAGTATGTTCCTGACGCCGTTTTGGAAAATACCAGTCACAAGTTGTTATGGGACCGATCAGTTATTACTGATAAAACCATACCAGCAAACCGACCAGATATCGTTCTTGTGGACAAGGTGCAGAAGAGAACCTTCCTAATTGATATTGCAGTGTCCAATTCCCATAATCTGCAACAAACCTGCTGTGATAAGATCACCAAATATCTGCCTTTGGCTGAGGAAATGCGGCAAATGTGGAGACAGGAAAGTGTAGTGGTTCTGCCCATAGTAATTTCTTCTACCGGCATCATCCCCAAATTATTGGCTCGTAATCTACAAATATTGGGAATACATCCTGGTCTACATATCACCATGCAGAAGGCCGTCATCTTGGAGACCTGTTCCATTGTTCGCTCGTTTCTCAATGTGCCACCATAAGAGAATTAGCCATACCGTCTTGCAAACAAGCCGACGATATGTTGATATGTCCCACTTATGTGGTGAAATGAATGTAGAAATAATAATAATAATAATATCGTATGGTCTCGGGTGCCGGGTGCAAGCTTTGTTATTTGACACCCAGAGGGTAGCTTGCATGTCGAATTTCGTTGTTCCTTGAAGCACTATGAAAGTCAAGGAGGTTAGATATCTAAGCTCCTTGAACACTATAGCGTTTTCTAGTAGAGAAATGAGGAACTTTTTGTTAGCGGAATCTCCGAGATTAATTATGCCATTATGAACATGGCCTACTGAATTCAAATGGGTTCTTTGACATGCCAACATCGTACGACATGCGTGTCGTCATTTTTTCCGCCTTAAAGAAAAAAACCACTTACCACGGCCAGGAGAGAACCTGCAAGCTTGGGGTTAGTAGACTGACACGTTAACCACTCACCCACCGTGGCAAGCATATGAATGATTCCTTGTATTATATTAACACGGAATGATTAAGTCATTATGAAGTATATCAATATTTTTTGAAGCTATTCGAACAAATACAACGAGAATAAGCCAGTAAATAAGGTTGTGGGTTTGGCAAATGCCGAAGGTAGAAATCTCAATTCCCAATATCAAGTTCACTACAATCCTTCGCAACTCCAGTTTAATGTTTGAAAAAATCTATGTTTTTGGAACTTATATTTTAATCGAATACAGATATCAATTTTTATATTATTAATATTAAACTCTATTAACGCTGAAGAAATCAATGTTATTGAATTAAGAGTATCTCAATAATTAAAGCACACAATAATTTACCAGTCACATCTAAATGATGCGACCAACTTGTGCGTCTGTAAGTACACACAACATGATAAGTCTATAGATATGGGTATCACAACCACCTCATACATTGTATTGAATATCAAAACATGTTCGTTTAAATAATAATAATAGACTTAAATAACAAATATTTAAAAAAATATAGTTTTATGTGACCGGTAATCTCACGATCATGACCTAAGGGACCGTATAATCCGTATCATAGGGCGTGATATTTCTCTTCGAAATCGAATCCAGTCAGTCTTGGTGAGAGACAAGCAGCTTGAAGCCTCCTATTGAGGATACATGTTTAGTGATCCCTTGTAAGTCTTGATGTGGTCTAGTGCGGCGTCTCCCAGACTCACTAATACCCCAGGCATTATAGGCAAAAAACACGGCCAACCTCAAAAAAAGTAATGTAAAGCTGAAATTTGGCATAGATGTTCCCTAGTACCCTAGAAACAAATCCTGAAAAGTCCCCGTCTCTGCGGTGTCCGCGTCATAGTTTTTGGAGGATTCAAAAGGGCTTAAATAGGGCCTAAGTGCCAAAAACAGCATTTTTGCTTCCTGCGTTTAAAATATTGATCCAAATTTAGTTCTCGCGAGCTTTAGGAATTAATAAAAATGAACCAGTGGGATAACGGACATATCAGGCCAAATTATTGCTATTGATGAAGGAAAAAAACGACTAATTTAAAATTTTTAGCACAATTTTTACACGAAAATTTGGATATTTTCTTTTAGCAGGTTATTATTTTTTAAACAACTACTGATATTGACTAAAGACCCAGAATGAAAGTTATAAAGCATACTTTTAGCTTTACATTGGCACATTACCCATGTCTATGCAAGAAACGGTTACCGAATTACGGTCCCAAAGCATAACCGCTGTTGAAAAGGCACCCGATCACGTTTCTAGGTGACAGCGCTCGGACTGTCTGAGCAGGCCAACAATACTCCAAACAATTAATTCAGCTTCTAAACAGTCTTGGATTTTCAGTAAATTTGGCGGAAGTCCACAGGTACGAAGTTTCAACGCTTCGTTAAGAACGTCCAATCCCGAATGCTGGAGCGTTCACGTAGTTTTGCTTTGACAACGCTGACTTTAACATAAGGACATTGGACGGGCGAAACACATTTCACTGCATGGGATGCATCAAGTGCACATGTCCAGCGCTTGGCAGTGAAATATCTCCACTCCCACGTACACGAGAAGTTCCTAATGCTGGTGTGATTGCGGCGATGGGAAAGTTCAACATTTCGTGGTATCGGAAGCCCTCTTCTCCTGGTTCAAATGACGTCAAGATTAAGGAGTTAACTGTGGACGCCCCAAACTCTGTGGCTATTGCGTCGATGATGGACTCCTTGAGGTTATCTGGACGTTGGTCAGGTATTAATTTACCCGCCTCGTGGAACGGCTTTATGAAGACGTCACTGTCTGATCATGCTCAACCAGTTCCCCAGACGACGTCAGTTGATACCCTGCCGTTCATTAACCGAGCAATCCATCAACTGTATATTCCGCGTTGAAGTTTGCCGCAAGAGAGTGCGTGGAACTGAAACACAGCACTTGTTTCGAAACCTTCGACCAGCCCCTATATGCGAAAGCTGCGGAGATAGTCGCATCGGACACTTCAGAGGAACTCAAAAACGTGGTAGTTCGTCTAGGCGGATTTCACATTCTAATGTCGTTTCTTGGGGCAATCGGCTACGTGATGAATGGAAGCGGTTTGTAGGAGCTCTGGGCGGAAATATACGCTAAATCGTCAGTGACTCACATGATGTCTGGACATGCATATTCTAGGTAGGCTTGCAATTAGCTCGCTCTTAAAAATGATTGCGTTATGCCTTCAATTTCAAATGTATCAATAACGCGAAACTGTGCATGTTCTAGGGCCCTCAGAGCGCATTTTCTGATAAAACAGGCTGTCGGGACAATGTTACTCAACATGAACGACGGGCTGAAGGATGACAAGGACGAAATACAGGCGCTTTTACCGCATTCCAAGAAGGCGCCGCCAACGACTTGCTATCATATCCTTGCTTTCAACGTCTCAAAGAGTCGCTTCATGACACATTTTCTTCAATGAGCCGGAAATCTCGCACAGGAAAGCTGTGGGTAGAGTACATCAAACAGCAAGCCTGGAAAATATTGAAGGATTCCGCATCTTCACGCGAGGAAATGAAGGTATTCGTCTCTACGGCTCCAGATGAAAAGGCCATAATATCAGCTGGAGAGAAGTTCGCCATTTGTCTCTACGATAGTGCCAAATTGGAGTGCAGAAGCCTCGACGAACTTCGGGCAGTGAAATATAGCCAAAAAATTGCCAAACAACCGGTCACAGCACCATTTCAGCTGGCTTCACTTCCGCCGACTTCGGTGGCATGCAAACAAAATTCACTGCGGGTATATTTGCAAGTTCAGGAATGGTTAGGATTTTCTTTGGACCCGACCCAATGAGGATGGAAAATCCAACACTCAGCTTTAGTACCAGTGACAACTCATCTTCCAGCTGCTCCAGATCATCTCCTCAATTTGGTGTCCTGCAACTGCAAGAGCTCTTTTGGCAGCCGGTGTGAGTTCTGCTGATAGCGACTAAAGACCCGAAGTAAAAGTTGTAAAGTACCGGTACACTTGTAGCTTTAAAACGTTACATTGCTCAAATGTGTGGGCACTGCAGTGGAAAAGCATGTGGCAACATCACATTTGATGGCTCAGACGATGAGGAGGACGACCGAGTCCGATGTAAGCTTTGTTTTGCAAGTGTTCTTTGTCTAAAGAAAGCTTTTGAAGCTTTGTTTTGTTATTAATTGCATTATGCATATTATGAATGTACGTTTAACTGCTAACTGCATTAAACTCGTTTTGTTCTATGCAAACTATTTCTGCTAGTATACCTGGATTCAAAGGAATACCATCCTAAAAGTTCTTGAGAAAAGATACAAAATGGAGTCAGCGAAGGTGAATAGATGGAGCCCACCAGAGTAAATGGGCGTTCGTTCGGAAAGCGACTGCCACACTTCAACTTTTATCTTTGTAACTGTATCTCTGCTGCTGTTTGTCGGATGAACATGGGCAATGTATCGTTTTAAAGCTACAAGTGTGCTTTACAACTTTTACTTCGGGTCTTTAGTCGCTATCAGCAGCTGTTTACACGATAAGTCCCGGCTAATGACACATTTTCGTGAGAAAATGTTGAGCTAAAAATGTTTGATTACTCATCTGTTTAAATGTATGACAATAATCACGACCAATAAGAGCGTTATATATAACGCAGTTCTTCTCTTATTACTATCAAAGCTCATTAGAACTGATTTTGGATCAATATTTTGAACGCAGGAAGCAAAAATGCTGTTTTTGGCACTTAGGCCTCATTTAAGCCCTTTTGAACTCTCTAAAAACTATGACGCGGACGCCGCAGAGATGGGGACTTTTCAGGATTTGTTACTAGGGTACTAGGGAACATCTATGCCAAATTTCAGCTTTACATTATTATTTTTTGAGGTTAAAACTTAAAATGGCTGGGCTATAAGGGGATGGTGATCCCTCGACTAGTCAACAATCGGGTGAAGTCGCTAGAATTCAATAAGGTGTACTGCACTTCGGTGCACTGTGTATTTTACTGCATTTCACCGGCCACAGGTGCAGATGGTCTCTCTGTTACGTCCCTTAAACCAACAATAACTAACTCACTGTACACACTGGCTGTATAAAATGAATTTACAAAGTTTATTTTTCAAAGCAAATATAATTAAATCAAAAAACGTTCTTAGAATTCCAGAATAAGTCATCACTCAAATATTCCAGTCTGCTTTTCTTCACCTTAAATTTCTCAAGTGGTGGAGGTAATTGTTCATTTAAGGGAAAAAAACATCAAGGCCATCTGCCGTTTATTTTTTCTGATAGTAGAAATGAATATTCACAACTATAACTACTTATTTATATACTAGAGGATGAAAAGAACAAACAAAAAGAACAGTTGTTGATTCATTGAGGGGCTTCGCGGCATCGTGGCCCTGTAGCCCTGTGTACTTGGCCGTGTGGGGAATTTGTCTGATAATCTCTGTTATTGTGATGGCTGTATTAGTGTGTGTATTTGTAATTTAGATGAGGATTAGGAAGGAGGAAGCCGTGGCCTTAATTTAGGAAGCACCCTGGCATTCGCCTGGAATAGAAGTGGGAAACAACAGAAATCCACCTCAAGGATGGCTGAGGAGGAAATCGAACCCACCTCGTCTCAGTTTTGCCTCATGAAGTTGAGTGTACCCCGTTCCATCCGTCAGACCAGAATTAAATATATTGACAGAGTATGGAATCGAACTCGGGCCTCCGGGGTGACAGCAAAGACTGCTAGCTACTACGCAACGAGGCGGATCAAAAAGAATACAGCAAGTAACAGACGAGGGAAAATGAATGGCCTCAACCCTCGAAGACTGGGGATTGAGGGACCTGTAAGGATATAAAGCCATGAAAGACACATAGGCAAGGGAAAGACGAGAGGGTCCATTCCCAAATTCACTGGAAAAAGGGCCCAAACGGACTCAGCTCAGGAAAACCTCGAGTTCGCCAACTCCCGAACTAACCAGACGTGAGTCCTTGAGGGGTGTACTATATGCTCGGTGACGCTCCGCCCCTTTAGGGCCTCTTCCAGTAGGAGGAAGGGGGGGGGGGGAGGGGGAGGAGGATGATGATGATAATTGTTGTTTTAAGGGGCCTAACATCTAGGTTATCGGCCCCCAAATGGTTTAGGCGACAGTGAAAGACGAGATGAAAATGAAAACTATAGCTAATACTAACTACATACTTGCATACTAGAAGAAAAAATTGTAAACAAATAAAGGATAAGGCAAAAAAGGACAGGATGAAAAGAAATGCCCTCACCCCTCGAAGAATGAGGATTGAGGGACTTATAAGGAGGGAGAGCCATAAAAGGAAGATAGGAAAGGGAAAGAGGAGAGGGCCCGCCCGAAAGTCAGTGGAAAAAGGGGGAAAAACTGGCCCAGCTCAGGAATCCCTCGGGAACGCCAACTCCCGAACTCACAAGCTGTGAGTCCCCGAGGGTGTAGCAATATCAAGGGTGCACCAGAAGTGGTGGGGCTATATACATCCTGCCTCCTTGAGGGCGTTGAAGAGGTCTGACTCCCCGAAAATATATAATATATTAATAGAATCGCTTTTCAATCAGTCAACAGGAGTGTACCCAATTAGATTGGGAAGGGAGTAACAACTAATTTCCTATTGCCTGATATAAATACAGTTTATAATTTATTTATACACTTAATAAAAAAAATCTCACACAAATCGAGGGGTTTAATTAGATGACTAGTTTCGTTCATCAAGTGAACATCATCAGATCCTGGTCTGGTCTGGTGTGGTACCCAGCGACGTGGAGTCGCGAAGCCGACTACGCGCGCATTTGTTATAGCCTGTCAGCCTGAGAGGCCTTTAGAGCTATATCTATTAAACGGTATGGACCTAACAGAACTGGATTAGGGGTGTTGGGTGATTACCTTGTGTCATAATTGGTCAGGATGTGACCTGGTGCTCGAGGCACCTTGAAATACTTAAGTTTAAAATTTGTGAATGAAAGTAAAAGAAGGAACTCAGTTGAGCTAGAGTTTAGAAGGGCGAAAAGTAGTTTAGAGCTATAGAAGCTAGAAGCTTTATTCAGTGAGAATACGGGGCCTTTTGTGTCGGCACCCACCCGTGGCTCATAATCACAAGATTCACGGTCACGTAAAACTACAATCTTCCTTTTTGTGTCGGCACCCGGTGGCTTGGTAATCACCCAACCTGTTCACTAGAGGGTTGGAATTACGGGTTTTTGTTCTGTAGAGTGTGGCTGCCTGCTGTCTGATACGGGTGCTGATGACCGGGAGTTGGTAATCAGCGTGAAGTTGAGCGTTGCGCACGTACCAGGGAGCACCTGATATCATGCGCAAGGCTTTATTCTGAATAACCTGCAATTAATTGATATGTGTGGGTGCTGCGTAGCCCCACACTGGACAAGCATATTCCATAACTGGACGTACAAGAGTACGGTAAGCCAAGAGTTTGCTGAAGTCATCGAGTGAACTTCTGGCTTTAATGAGAGGCCAGAGTTGCGCTAGAACGCCCTTTGCACTGTTGGCGCGCTGCTTAACTTCCTTTGCAAAGGTGAGGCCGCGGTCTAGCGTGGTTCCCAGATACTTAGTAGCTGTCTGCCATCTTATTACTTCGCCGAAAAAGGCGAGATCCTGGACGTCTGTGAATTTATGTTTCTTAGTAAAAAGAGTGGCAGAGCATTTATCAACATTCATTTTAATTCTCCATTTCTCGAACCAGGCTTCGAGATCGTCTAGAGCTTCTTGGAGATTAATTGTAATTCTATCTCCTTTCCAGGAAGTGGTAGAAATAGCAGTATCGTCTGCATATAGGTGGAGCCTAGTGTTATTTGTCTTAGGCATGCCAGTGACATAGACATTGAATAAGTGGGGGGAGATGACACTGCCCTGCGGTACACCGGCTCTTATTTTCCTCACTGAGGATTGGGCATCCTCCACCTGGACATAGAATTTTCTGTTCCTAAGGTAGGATCCTGTCCACTTAGGCTTAATTTAAGTTCGGAGGATACATAGTATAATAGGCTACATTTCTGTATTGGCGGCTTCAGTGGCGTAGTTGGTAGCATGCTGAACGTCTATGCCCAAGATCGCGGGTTCAAACCCGGCCGAAGTCGTCGGATTTTCGATGGTCCCATGTGCTGACTGCGATGGCATCTATTAGTAGCCAAGTCCGCAGCTAGGTGCCGTGAATGGTAGCATTTGGTAGCAAAAGTAGGAACTACTTGAAAAATTGACCTCTGTAGTCCTTCTACAAGAATCACAGATAACACACACTAATACAGCCATCACAATTAACACCGGTTATAACGTTATAAGACAGATTCTACACACACCCAAAGTACACGAAGCTACATGACCGCGTTGTCGCAGCCCCTAAACTAAGGAACCAACCACCAACCAACACTTCTGTACAAAAGTACTGCATTTACAATTATTAACTACAGAAGTTTTTGAACTTTGTAATGCGTCAATGTTTTTAAAGCAATTATTGCTTATTCCGTTAGTCTATTGCACCCCTGTAAGTGTTGCGATATTTGTTGTTAGTAATTATGTGTTTAAGTATGAAAACCTTTTGAATTGTTAACTTCTACCGTAGCGAACTTTAGAGGTGATTGCGTACTACTGTAAGCTATTAAGGTAAGCCGACAGGAAAGATGAAAAAGAAAAGCAAGACAAAAGTAAGTGAAAGTAATGGCGAATTCAACTGGGATCCCTTGGTCGCCAACTCATGTTTCACTAGTTGTGAACCTCAGGGAGGACTTTCATTGTGTTCAAATCTATACAGGCCCTATTGCAGATTTTGACCATTATCCTGCAAAATAGCCGTGAGCGGGAAGTCGCGTAACACGACCGCCAGGGGCAGCTGGATGTTCGAGATCAAAGGTTCGAATACCGCATGCGACAGCTATACCATACTGAGTATGTGTTTCCCGAGAATGTATTCACATTCCTTACAGGCAAATTCCAGGATAAAGCCTTATTTCAAGTCACGCAGCACCTACACCAATCTTAAATTCAAACAATTACAAATACACACAACACTGCAGTCATCGCAAAAACACATGTTATCACATAAATTTACAACACTTTGTACTTCACGGGGTTTGCTGATGAATCAAGTGTTCTAAGCCCTGATGCGTATATGCAGCTGATGATTTAATAATGTTGTTATTGTTGTTTCATTTGAGGGGCTTGGACATCGTAGTTATTCAGCCCCGTGTACTCGGGTGTGTGTGGATTTGTGTCTGATAACCTGTGTTATTGTGAGGGCTGTATTAGTGTGTGTATTTGTAATTCACGAGAGTACTGTGAAGGAGACGGCCGTGTCCTTAAGTTAGAAAACATCCCGGCATTCTTCTGGAGTAGAAGTGGGAGACCACGGAAAACCACTTCCAGGATGGCTGAGGTGGGAATTTTGGCGGAGTGTGCCCCTTTCCAGCCCTCAGAAAAGGATTCAATTTCTTGACAGGGTCGGGAATCAATCCCGGATCTTCGGGGCGACAGCCAAGAATGCTAGTCACTAGACCTACACCAGGAATATTGGACAACTGCTTCAATAATAAACATTTAACATCTCATCACACACTTTCTTCTTACGTCGGAGCGTCTGTATGTTGCCCTAGAATTGCATTTTTTAACGTGTCGTTAATCAACTGACACAGTTGTCTACCCTTTAAGAATCTTCAAATCCAACCAGCTAGACAAGGTTTCGATCTCGCTATCTTGGACACATTAGGCGAGACCTTAAAGTACTATGCCACACAGCCGGCCAACAGAAGGATACTGACTGAACGAACTACGTCCATGTTTGTTAACTCCTGTTTATGAAGGAAGTTATGGGACTATCGACTTTTCATCCCGGTAAAACCAAGTCTGTCGAATACAGAACGATCGAGAGAGAGAGAGAGAGAGAGAGAGAGAGAGAGTTTAGTCTGAAGTTAGGCTTAGTTCTCGCTGAATATTACTGACCACAAGCGAGAACTCATGGCATAGAGCTTTGCTACACCTCGCTACTATTTCAGTCACTCTACAAACTTCCAGAAATCATGTACAACACGAGTGCTTGAAATAATACACCTGCTCTCAAATAACACAAACCCCTTATTAACAATGAGGGGTGTAACCGTAACCGCAAAACAAAACCCACATGGTTTAAAGAAACTGAAAGAGATCTAGTAGAATTAAAATTACAGAAAATTCACCACTCAATTGAAAAGCTAAAATAATTATTAAAGACGAAAATATAAGGTTCCAAGACAAATCTACACCAAAATCCAAACCCATCATCTCGGAAGAAGAGAGGAAAAGAAGATAAGAAAGAATGAAGAGATACTGGGCACTAAGGAAAGAGCAACACACACAGAGAAAAGATTGATTCAACGTACCCCAAAGAGGGTGAAAAAGGAATAGGGGATGTTTTTATTAAAACAATTCAGGCACATATAAAAAGTTTAATCCACCGATTATGAAGATCACATCAAATATGATTGTTGACATTATAAAAGAGCAGTTTCATGAAATTTCCCAGTCTGGCACGGAGTGTCCATCAGATGTCCACCCGACTACGTCTAAAAACGCCCGAAACTCGAAGCCAGAAATGAAAGAAAGTTCCGCCATCCAACAAATTCGTGTCCCTGCTCTTTTCATAATAATAATACTACTACTAATAATAATATGGGTTTTACGTCCCTATTAACTTACGCTGCTTTCGAGACGCCAGAGGTCCTGAATTTTGCCCAGAATAGCCTAAGATCTTTGACGTGCCAGTAAATTGATTGCATTTAATCACCCTCAAGTGCAGTCTGGAAGACAGTAGGCAAGAACGTTATCACTACCCCCAATCAACTAGTTTTGTCCCTTTTGTCATAGAATTATTAATTCTAGTTTAAAATTTCCTCCACGAATCATACCGTTCCATCACTGCCATTACGATACTTCCTTTCGATGTCATTGACTCTACACATGACTCACCTTCTACAGCACACAGTGGATCACGCTTTTGCATTGTACTGTATACAGTATCTCCACTTGGCATGAAACTATTAATGTACACAAACAGACCGGCATTCCTCAGCTAAACAAACAAACAAACAAACAAACAAACAAACAACGACAGGGTCACTCCAGGATCTGATGACCAAGATGTCCCAAGCCCTTAAATGAATAAATTAACAAGACTAACTCCAAAAGTAATCACAGCGCAGTCGTACAATGGTACTCAAAAATCAATTGTGAGTTTTATTAGAAGGAATACGTAACAATAGGCATATGATCCTACGGCAGATAACGTTCGTTACCACTCCAGGGTAATCTTTGTTATCAACCACATGTAGGCTACTTCGGACGTGAGTGGAATTTGTCTGCCACCATATTATACAGTGATAACCGTAGGTGTGTGTTTGTAATTATTCTGGTCTAGGTTTGCAATAGATAGCCCGGATCTTTAAATATGATAACCCTAGATCCCATTATTTACCAAGGATGACTGTTAAAAAAATACAGTGAGTCCGAGAATGTTCTCCGCAGCGCCTACATGCGTCTGCGAGAGCTAGCTACAGCAGTTACGTTGGTAGCACGGCTGCCGCTTGCATCATAACAAATAAACAGTAAACTTTGTACTCACCACAGCCATTCATAACAGATGCTGGAACCATTCACAGTACATCACTCTTTTTCCGTAATCAGTTTGTTTTAATTCATGAACCACGGTAACTTTATAGGGGAACAACTGAAGCTTGTCTCTTACAGCTTTATGTGCTGTCGACTTAGAGATTCATGTTTGTTGAGCTAATTTTCGTGTTGATTTACTTGGACTACGCAGCATTATATCGGAGATTTCATCAAGTTGTTAGTCTGTTAAAAGCGTAGGCCTGCCTGTTTCCGGTACACCGTGAACTGAGCCAGTCACACGAAATTTACTTACCAAATCCCGAACGGTATCACGGTTTGGACACTTTGAATTAGGAAACCACGCCTGAAATCTTAATTTTACATTTTCTGCAAACCGATCGCCTTCGCGAAAAACGTATTCCACCAAAAAAAACTCTCTTCAGTAGTAAACATTACCGCCTGTATACTGTTGCACTCTTCCAATAATCTATCTGAACGCTCGCTTACTGTAATACACACTGAAGACATGCAGGCTCGCTCGCGTATCGCAGTGCACACTGACAGCCCACACGGGGGAGTCCCGCTTTGAAGGACACAGTGCAGTGCAGCCAACTAAACTCATGACTCAACCACTCACAGCTGCACGTGCCCACTGCGGAGAACATTCTCGGGCGCCCTGTACTAGGAAGAATCATGTGCAGGATAGCTGCAGTTTTGCTGTTGAAGTTAAGAAATGGATCTCGGAAAAGAACGTGCAGCTCCCTGTTCCTGCCGAGAAGCGTGATTCAGCTTGATTGGTTACGCTGGTGGTTGCCAAATTAACTTTCGAACATACACTTGGCGATCGAAACTATGGAAACACTTCATTAATACGGTGTTGGACCACTTTTGGACGTACAGCTCTTATAGTTCTCTCACTTTCAAACGTTAGGCAGTAGCACGCGCTGACAATAACCATTGTTCGCTATTGACCAATAGCTGATGGTTCTTGACCAATAGCGTGCTTCCTCTATCTCTCCCCGTGGTGTTCAGAGTCCGGTCCTGGCGGCCAGCTCGCGTGTCAATCAGGTGTCGTGTGTCCAGTGTTGCACAGCTGCACGCCGTTCTGTCCAATCTCGCTGCTTGCTCTCAGTGGCTACGGTGGAGACTTAACACTGTGCCTCGCGCTGGGCAAACCTTGACTCGCCTCAGACGTGGAATGTAAACATATCCGCCCAGCTAGATTTCAAAGGCGAGGCGCTCGTTAACGAGGAAAGTGAGAGAACTATATTCGGCGCGGAATGGATGCATACTAACCGTAAATTGATTCGGGTTGAATTTTGTAACATACGTTTTCCAGGGCAGCACTCCAGTTCCGTCAGCGATAATCTCCGTGGGATACTTTGCTCTAAAGCTAATCACAGAAGCTCAGTAATGTTTAGATCGGGCGATTGGCCGATGATAGAAAATAAAATCACACCTGAATATGTCTATAGCAGTGGAGATTGGCGAATTGTCGTCCATAGAATGCACTTTGTCACCTAAAATATCCACAAATCACTGTTTTTTTAGCGTATGGCTTTTAGTGCCGGGAGTGTCCGAGGACATGTTCGGCTGAGCTACCAGTACCGTCGGGGAGGAAAGTTGGAAGGAAAGGGCGAGGAGTTGGAAGGTAGCGGCTGTTGTCTATAGTTAGGGACCAACCCCGGCATTTGCCTGGAAGGAAGATGGGAAACCACAGAAGACCATCTTCAAGGTTGCCGGCGGGGGGATTCGAACCTCCTCGCCTCCCGGATGTGAGCGACTGCCAGCAGTCATGCCGTAACGACCACGGCTAACTCACCCGGTACTGGTAGTAATTCGTCCTTTGAGAGTAATAATAGTACTAATGCAATGCGGCCCACACCATCACAAAGTCACCTATATGTTTACGTATTGGAAGTAGGCGGCATCTTTGGGCATCCACCTGGCCTGTTGTTGGAAACAAGGCAAAGGATGACTCAACGAGCCATATTACTCTCTTCCAATCATCGTCAGTCCATGCTGCTCGATCGAGTCACCAGTAATGCATTACAGGTGCTCAGGGTTGAAGTTTGCATTGAGACCGCGGATACAAGTTTGTGCAGCTTCCGTCGGACGATGTTGGTATTCAACAGGTTGTTCTAGAGATGATGATTCAGTTCACTCGTGTTGTATTAGCTTAACGGTTCTCATTGCCATTGACAATCCTCTTACATTCTCGGTGGTCCCTATCACTGAGGCTTGGTTTCTGTCCACTAATATTCTTCGACACAGCTGCTTCTTTAGCAAACCTATCACCAATAGACCGAACAACAGAATTTTTTTACTAAGTCACCTCAATAGCTAACGTTGTCAGATAGGCTACATAGGCAAAGTAAGTATACAGGACTGATGATCGTGTTATCCGTTTCCTAAAATGGAACAGCAACAGCGTAGTGTTGAATCAACCGACATAATTCAACTCACGGCATTGCATGTAGAATGAGGGGAGCGAACACCGAGAGTGTTTTACTGTTTGTGGTTTGTTGTTTCATTTGAGGGGCTTGGACATCGTGATCATTCACCCCCGTGAACTTTGGTGTGCGTATGTGTATTTGTAATTCAAGTAAGGATTGGGAAAGAGGCAGCCTTGGTCAGAAGTTAAGAGACCATCCCGGCATTTGCCTGCTGTAGAATTGGGAAACAACTGAAAACAACTTCCAGGATGTCTGAGGTTGGAATCGAACCCACCTCTCTCAGTTTTTCCTCACGTGGCTGAGTGTATTCCGTTTCAACCCTCAGGCCAGATTTAATTTTTCGGCAGAGCTGGGATTCGAACCCAGGCCCGTTGAATCCTAAGCCTACCATGAGACCACAAATGCGACAACGTGGCTTCTTAGAGGGCGGCAATATTTTAGAATTTCAACACAACCACCTTCTGTGGTCTCGGGGAACGAATTTAGAGTGTCCAGGGCTTGGGTTCGATTCACGACTCTGCCAGGATATTTAATCTGGTCTGAGGATTGGAACGGGGTACACTGAGCTTCATGAGGAAAAACTTCGAAGAGAAGAGTTCGATTCCAACCTCAGCTATCCTGGAAGTGGTTTCCCGTGCTTTCACACTTACAGTATACTCGTGACCAGGGATCTCCAAACTTTTTTAGCATAAGGGCCACAATGACTCCACCACTAAACCCCAAGGCCCACGACAGAGTTACCTAACCATACCAACATCTATAGTTTTGAATTATGCGCAAATTTTCGTTTTGGGACTAGTCGGCGAGTGAGATTTGTATGGCGCAGGGCGTGGGGTTTCACTCGTATTGCTCGTGCCTTTTCTTCCGCTTTCGGCACTACATCTGCGTGAAAACGAAGGAATATACAAAACATATATCATCATCATCATTTATTGCATTAACAGACCTTTGATGCCTACATCAGAAGGACAATAGGAAGAGAAAAAATATTACAAATATTACAGGACCAAAAATGTATTACAAAGGGAAAAAATATTACAAACACACAAAAAAAAAACAATAGAAGGAAAGTCAATCACAAGAGGAGGTATTTGCTGCAGATGGCACTCCATCTTTTCTGGTCTCTAGCATCATCCTCCATGGCTGTCGATTTCACTTCTTGAAGGATCGTCGTCACTCGATCCTTTCATCGTTTACTTGGGCGTCCTCTCGTGCGTTTTCCCGTGGGTTGAGATTGGAGGACTCTCTTAGGATGGGATCTGCCCGCTCGTAAGATGTGGCCAAACCATTGTAGTCGCCTCTGTCCCAATATTCGTCCAATGTGTGGCTTTCCAGACCTCTGGTACAGGTCTTCTTTCTTTCTTCTCTCCCATTTACCTTTCATGTTATTATAGACGGGTCCATAGATCTTTCGAAGTACCAATCTTTCAAACGCACATATTTCCCACATATTATATGTTATAAACTCATTAGCAAGTCTACTATCTATAGGCTATATAATTTAAAAAATGTTTATTATCCGTTTCTGATTGTTTTTTTTTTTGTAAAAATGCCAAAGGATTTGTCCTAACCCCCCTGGTTTACACCCCCTCCCCCTGGCTACGCTAGTGAGGGGCACCAACAATCAAAATAAACGACACATAGCTGTGGACTTGGCTACTAGATGCCACCGCAACTGGCACCTTACGGTGAACGTTGGAACTCAAATCGAACCTACACATTTATCTTCACACAATTGTAGTTAGTGGAAGGTTCTTTTACATGCCATAAATCTATGACTTGGGCCCGCTGGCTTTACTTCCCCTCCGAAGGAAGGCATAATGAGGGATTTTTAACGCTCTTAAAAATCCGACGACTTTGGCCGGGTTTGAACCCGCGATCTTGGGCATAGAAGCTACCAACTACTTCACTGAATCCGCTTTCATTAACGTCAAAATGGTCAGAAGTAAAATTTGTTATTGACTTACCCTAACCAGTGGTAACTTATTTTGACTTTTTCACCTTTTACTGGGACGTATTGGCGCATTGATCAAGCTGCTTATCTCTCAACAATGCGGACCGGATTCGATTCCCGGTTAATGAATGTGAGATTTTTGAAGTAAAATGTCTTGTCTTCTGGTTCGGATTTCACGTGGAAAGGAAGTCCGTGGATCATAATCGCGAGATTAACGGTAATGTAGAACTCCTTCCTTGTAAACTTTACATGCTCGGGAGAATCTCTCAACACGAGATAGCCTTTTTGTTTTGTTTTAAGAAATTCAAAATTCCAATGGTGGAATCCGATTTAACATTTCATAATGTTCAATTCATGCATCGTCGTTTGCTCTAGATCTGAGAGATCGACACACTGTGTAAATGAACGGATCATCGAGGAAAGATTACTCAATACCGTATTTTCTTAAAGTCAATTAGAAGTAAGTTTACTCAATCGAAATGGAATGAAGTAATGGTTATGATCAGGGCCCGGAAGGAAAGGGTTGCATCTTTTTACTGGGCTGTCGAAGAAAATGCTGAAGTACATATAAACTCTGGACGGCCACCCAGTCTTCAAAAATGTCATTTATTATTATTAAATATAAAAATATATACAGGAACCCTATTTTACCAGAGGTATATTAGGGTTGTAGATTAAAAACAAAGCAAATACAAATATTACTAACATAGTTTACAAAAAAAAATGTTGATGAAAGTGAGAAATTGTCCTAAACAGCACTGCCTCTTGAAAATACGGTACAGCGACTTGAAAGTTCCAGGTTACAGCTATTGAGGTGGCATTGTAAATACACACATCAAAAAAAGTTTTGCATCACCTCGGTTCCCAGATCTCCGGCATATAGACGTTGACTGTGTATATTGTATCCAAGATACAGTCCCTTTGACTGTTCATAGATGTCACTAAAACTGCTCAAAGATGTAAACAACCATGCATGAGCAGGGCCTATTAGACGGAGGGGGTACGACAGCCGATCAGTTCCAGTCATTCCACCAGGACGAAGGTACGCTGCTCATGTTGTCTGTAGTTCTACCATGCCTAGAAGGTCAATACCGCAGTTCGATCGCGTCCGCATTGTTACTTTGTGTCAAGAAGGGCTCTCAACAAGGGAAGTTTCCAGGCGTCTCAGAGTGAACCAAAGCGATGTTGTTCGGACATGGAGGAGGTACAGAGATACAGGAACTGTCGATGACAGGCCTCGCTCAGGCCGCCCAAGGGCTACTACTGTAGTGGATGACCGCTACTTACGGATTGCCGCTCGGAGGAACCCTGACAGCAATGCCACCATGTTGAATAATGCGTTTCGTTCAGCCACAGGACGTCGTGTTTCAACTCAAACTGTGCGCAATAGGCTGCATGATGCGCAACTTCACTCCCGACGTCCATGGCGAGGTCCAGCTTCGCAACCCCGACACCATGCAGCGCGGTACAGATGGGCCCAACAACATGCTGAATGGACCCAACGGAATTGGCATCACGTTCTCTTCACCGATGAGTGTCGCATATGCCTTCAACCAGACAATCGTCGGAGACGTGTTTGGAGGCACCCTGGTCAGGCTGAACGTCTTAGACACACTGTCCAGCGAGTGCAGCAAGGTGGTGGTTCCCTGATGTTTTGGGGTGGCATTATGTGGGGCCGACGTACGCCACTGGTGGTCATGGAAGGCTCCGAAACGGCTTTACGATACCTGAATGACATCCTCCGACCCATAGTGCAACCATATCGGCAGAATATTGGAGAGGCATTTGTCTTCATGGACGACAATTCTCGACCTCATCGTGCACATCTTGTGAATGCGTTCCTTCAAGATAACGACATCGCTCGACTACAGTGGCCAGCATGTTCGCCAGACATGAACCCTATCGAACATGCCTGGGATATGTTGAAAAGGGCTGTTTATGGACGTCTTGACCCACCAACCACTCTGAGAGATTTACGCCGAATTGTCGTTGAGGAGTGGGACAATTTGGACCAACAGTGTCTTGATGAACTTGTGGATAGTATGCCACGACGAATACAGGCATGCATCAATGCAAGAGGACGTGCTACTGGGTATTAGAGGTAGTGGTGTGTACTGCAATCTGGACCACAAATGCTGAAAGTCTAGCTGTATGATGGTACAACATGCAATGTGTGGGTCTCATGAGCAATAAAACGAGCTGAAATGTTGTTTGTGTTGATCTCTATTCCCTTTGTATTTAAAGGTTCCGGAACTCTTGGAACCGAGGTGATGCAAAACTTTTTTTGATGTGTGTAGTAGCTTTCCTTTTCAAAAACAGGACTCTCAAATATAAGGTAATACACCGATTGAGGCAATCCACAAAAACATGAATAGTCGTCTGTTGCTATTTTAAAACGTTCAAAATAAGACTTGAATTTTCCATGACCAGTTACAAATTGTGAAATATGTCATTTTTATTTTGCATCTTTATGCATTTTAGCTATTTTCCTTTTTAGGAGCATTTTTTAAAGTTTGGTAGATTTTTTTTGTCATAATTTAGAGAAATCGATCTTTAAAGGTCATTTTGTTTTCCAATTTAGTCATGTCACAGCTTTATATGAGGGAGTTACGTCTCTCAGAGTTAAGAAGAAGCTAGTAGCTGAAACAAGATAATTTAAAATATTGAAATATTGATTCCATTTCCTTAATCAACCGGGTGGAAACTAGTCTTAGCAACAATGGCGATATTGCTGCGGGTATTGCATAAAAACTGAACAAAAACCCCGGGTATAAAACATTATGCAAAATCTCAGACATTCTTTCTGGTGAAAATTACTGCATAGTTGGAATTGAGGAGGATTTAGCAGCAAACGACCTTCCTCACTTCAAGTACGCTCCGATCACATCAGTTGATGTTGAACGCAGCTTTTCGAGATATAAAAACTTGTTGGCAGATCATTTACATTTGACAACATCAGAATGACATTCGTAGTGCAGTGCAACTCTGACTAAAGTAAACATAAACCTTTTGTTAAGTGCTAGAAATCTACTTTGATTGACTTTTCAGTTTGAGCTTAAGATGTCATTTTTGAAATATTGGTGAGTTTATTATTATAAGATCATTTTCTCCATTTTATAGTGCATTTTTCGAATTTTTAGGTCATTTATTAAAGTCATTTTTGAAAATTTTAAGTGCCCTAATTATGTTACTTGCAATTCCTTTCCTGGTTATTCTTTACTTAGACGTTATATCCGCCGTCGCCTCCTCATGTCAGCACGTGTGTAGAACTTTGTATGGTTTGGAGAATGTTAAACAAAGGTTATTGATTTAATACTCTAGCATGTTAACATGGGTCTCCTTTATACTCTAAAATATATTTATAATGTTTCGAGTGATATTTTTAGGTGTAATATTGGATACAGTGTTATGTTATCCGGTCGTGGTCTGTGTGTGTTTTCCAGTGTTTATAGTTGTCCATTATACACACTGTGGAGTGTGTTATTAGGGTTCGCACATCTCCGTGTATGGCGCGTAGCTTTTGTTTCTTTCTCTTTTTGTTTGGCATGCAGTGGCTGTATTGTCAGCATATGGGCCATTCCATGTAAAATTGGACCGCACAAAAGTGCATCTCATTTCTTCTTTTTCATTTGTATCTGCCACTGTTTTATGAATATTGATATACATATAATAATGAATGTGCGTTTAAATTGAAATTATGTCAATTTAATATTATAGTCAATTTTAAATAGTCCTTTAAACACTCACCTCTCTCCCCAAGAAGTGCAGTTTATTTCTGTGGTTTCGGAGTAGTTTTAGACTCCGCTCCTGAGTCCCTGGGTTCAATTCCGGCTCTGGCAAGAAATTTATTTCTGTTTTAATTTAGGCTGTTTATTTATTAAGGCAGCCAATGGCCATGTACTTTTATTTTCAGGACGGGTCAGGAAAGGGATATCGGAAGGAAATCCGCCGTGGACCTATTGAAAGGAACCGTCTCGGCATTTGCCTCATGGTGAAAATGGGAAACCATGAAAACTATTTTCAGGACGGCCGTGGTGGGATTCGAATCCACGCTCTCCCGATGCCAGCGAGGCCACCGCGCCCGGTTCTGTTTTGTAGCTTGGAAAGGGGACACTTAACCTTATGAAGGAAAGCTTTTAGGAGGGACAGCATGTTAACATGGGTCTCATTTATACTCAAAAATAATACGAGGGCTATTCTAAAACTAAGGTCCGGTTAAAAAAACAATATCCAAAATAAAAATGGTTTCCAAAACAATTGTTTTATTGACATTCCTTACGTCTTTCTCTATTTTCTACACAATTTCCATACTTATTTACACATTTGTCACATCGTTCCACGAGCTTTTGAATGCCTAAGTCGTAGAACTCGGCCGCCTGCGAAGCTAACCAGTCTTTAACAGCTTCTTTCACTTCATCATCTGTGTCGAAGCGCTTGCCGCCAAGAAACTCCTTTACGTAGCGGAACAGGTGGAAATCACTTGGCGCCAATATGGTCTAAAAGACTGTCTCCTTCCACATGATAACGCTCCAAAAATGCAAGAGCAGAAGCCATCCTTTTCATTTTATGGGACTCTGTAAGCAGCCTGGGAACCCAACGGGAACACAATTTTCGAAAATGCAAATGTTCAGACACAATTCTGTACAAAATTGTTCTACTCACATTCGGGAACTTCACCTCTAAATCTGAAATAGTGAATCGTCGATCTTCACGAATATTGTCGTCAACCGCATGGACCAACTCATCTGAAATCACTGATGGTCTGCCAGAGCGGGGTTCATCGTGCACATTTTCCCGTCCTTCATTAAAGGCTCGCACCCACTTGCGCACTGTACTGTCACTCATTACGTTAGGACCGTACACTTCAGTAATCTGCTGATGAATTTCTGCCGCAGAAATGTTTCTTGCAGACAGAAACCGTATCACTGCCCTTACTTCACAATCGGCGGGCTGATTAATTGTCTTAAACATTGTGAACTGATACTATCAACAGCAACAGTAACAGCGCTACTGGCGGTTTTGCCGCACCAGGCATGCCAGAAGTCGGTGCGCATGCGTGTTTTGCCCTTGGTGCCGCTTTCAAATATTTACGGCGAATCGGACCTTACTTTTGGAATTACCTTCGTATTTATAATGTTTCGAGTGCTATTTTTAGGTATAATATTGAATACAGTGTTATGTTGTGGTCTGTGTGTGTTTTTTAGTGTTAAGAGTTGTCCATTATACACACTTAGCCGTCCTAGAAGCGGGTTTCCCTGGTTGTAAGGTATTGAAGCCATTTTTCAGTGTTGCCTGTACAAACTGTCAGTTGTAGCTCTTCAGTCGGTCAACACGAATTCGCCCAATGACTGGGTGGGGGTAAATGTATATAATATATGAATAATAAGTAAATAACTTTCCTGGAATGGAATACATGTATTAGTATTATGATCACTATTATCATAAATAATAATAATAATATCGTATGGTCTCGGGTGCCGGGTGCAAGCTTTCTTTTTTTGACGCCTAGAGGGCATCTTGCATGTCGAATGTTGTTGTTCCTTGGAGTGCTCTGAAAGTCAAGGAGGTTAGATATCTAAGCTCCTTGACACTATAGCGCTTTCTAGTAGAGAAAGGAAGAACTTTTGTGTTGGCGGGAAATCCCGAGTTTAATTTTGCCATTGTGAACACGGCCTACTGAATTCAAATGGGCTCTTTAACATGCCAACAACGTATGACATGAGTGTCGTGATTTTTGTCGCCTTTCAAAAAAAATCACTTACCATGGCCAGGAGCGAACCTGCAAGCTTGTGGTTGGTAGACCGACACGATAACCACTCACCCACCGTGGCAAGCTATCACTATTATAATGGGGCATTATAATCCGGTCCTGCAGGATACCAATGGTACAAGATACGTCACCGAACTAAGAATATCCTTGTAGGATGGCATAATCGACTAAATAACCTATACGACCGCCCGAATCACAAAGTCAGAGACGTGGTACTTTGCTTCAAGAAAGAAGTGGAAAAATCAGTATTCGCGTGCATGAGATATCAGTTAAATTTCGATGGAAGGAGAAGGAAAACTGCTTACTGAAGGTTGGATGAATGAATCGAGAATTCAGTAAAGATACAGGCAACATTAGAGCGCGTCTCAGAGCGATCTCATTCTTACAAATGAAACGTAGTCCCGTCTCATGACGTAGACCTTTGATCTGAATGTACTGTGTATTTTGTAAATAAAATGTTAATGAAATTACTGGTGACACCTGTTAATACTATTTTGTTCTTTAATGAAACAAGTTTTCGACCCACAATGGGGTCATCTTCAGCATAGGTTGTTTCCTCTAATCTAACTTATAAGGTGCGTTCAAAAAGTAACGAGCCGGAGGCTGGAATGCGCAAACCGGTGACTACATCGGCTAATCGTGGCGTGTGAAACGAGGTGTGGTTCCGACCAGTAGAGAGGCTGTGGGGGTTCTGCTTCAAATACCGTTATTTATGCAAATGAGGGGGGCGTGGCAAGGTCAATGACCTTGAGGTAGGTCATGGTCAATGACCTTGAGGTAGGTCATTGACCCCCAAGGTCGCCGGGACCCCGGAAGGTAAACAAACCTTGGAGGGTCCAGGAACCGGTTTGAGGGGGTGTGGGTGGAGGGAAGGGGTGGGGGGAGGGGGAGGGGGGAGGGGGGAGGGAAGGGTGGGGTGGGGGACGAGGGGGGGAAGGATGGAAGAGGCTCTGCACGAGACCCTCCTCGACCCAGTCTCTCTCTTGGACTGAGCGCCTTCTCTGATATTATCCTGGGCTATATAGCTTTGCCTTATGCCCGATGAGATCCGAGTGTTGCCGAAGGTTTCCGAATCTTTGTCGGTGAATGAATCGTCAGATTTGAACGGTCAACTGGTGTGTGTGTGACGTCATAGTATATTACGGGATGTGAGGTAGGTCATGGACGGGAGTGTTTTGAATGGAAATCATGAATGGCAGTGGATGGAGGTGGTTGTTGAACCCTGACGTGCTAGGTTGGCGGGTAAACAAACGTGAATGAAGATGGAACTGTGAATGGAGGTTGGGACGTCACAGGCAGAATGTAGTGTAGGTCATGGATGGGATTGTTTTTTTCTAATACTTAACGGTAAACAAATTGTTAATGGGTGGGGGATACAAAACGCATGGCATGTCGGTTCAGCCAGCTCGACATGAAATAAAAACAAGATGGTGTAATGTCTATTGATGACATTGGAATATTCCATCTAGTTGTGAAGATATGAACTGTGCCGACTGTCGAAGCCTATCGCACTCCTCTGAGCCAGCGATTGAATAAATGACTGATAAAATTAAATGATGGTGGAGAGTGTTGGTGGAATAAAAGTTTGTCTGGAAAACTAGAGTACCCGGAGAAAACCAGTCTGCTTCTGTTTTGTCCAGCACAGATTTTACATGGAGTAACTGGGATTTGAACCACAGACCCAGCGGTGAGAGGTTGGCATGCTTCTCCCTAAGCCATGGAGGCATAATCACAGAGACCTAGTGCAGCCGAAGGATTTTCATTTATGCTGACTTGGGAGATTTGAATTTATGTGTTATGGAGCTGAGGATATGGAAGGTGTGCTAGATGGTTAATGGACATGGATGGGTGTTAGAATGAATAATCTGATTTGAACGGTCAACCGATGTGTGATGTCACAGGAGTAAATTTCTGAGATTGACACCTGACATGTTGGCTCGCTCAGCTTCATATAAAAAAATAAAAGTGGGAATGATAGACAAATAAATCAAAACAATATTTTTTTTTATTAATAGTTTTCTTTTTTCTTACATTTACTTGTTATTATTTTCGGAAGCTTCTTCTTCCGCCTCCTCTTCGGTGTCACTGCCTCCTTCATTTTCCTCCTCCACCTCCTCCATCGTCATCATCATGCGGACAAAAAACTCCGCCATGACACGGTCATTAGAAAAACTATAAAATAGAAAAAAAATCCATCAATGTCATTAGAATACCCAATCTAGCGGCGAGAATATAAACTGTCTTGATGTTTGTGTCAGGGTGAACCAAAGTACACAGAAGAAAACCTCCTAAGTTATGGAGGCATACTCCTTGCACTT
The DNA here is from genome assembly GCA_946902985.2 of Meconema thalassinum. NCBI lineage: Eukaryota > Metazoa > Arthropoda > Insecta > Orthoptera > Tettigoniidae > Meconema > Meconema thalassinum. The sequence continues at coordinate 152,836,230 of OX336396.1, forward strand.
ATCTGCATCAATGATTAAATGACAGGCAGAATGTAGGAAATAATGGGAAAAGAAGACTGGCCTCTTGCAGAAGGAGGGAATCAGAAAAGATGTGGCAAGGGCCTTGGATACTCTAATACTATTGGAGTTGGAAGAGAACAAGAGTTGACCAAGCGAGGTTGATAGGAAAGAAGACAGAGAAGAGCTTGACACAAGTAAGTGGAAGCAATGCTAAACTCGGCTGTCACCTCTGTTGTTTTAAAATCCGCGTTCTGCTATATGTAAGCTTTTGGAAGCTGAGTTTAAAAAATGTTTTGCAAGAAGAGAATAATACTGTTAATTTTGTTATCCTTAATTCAACCGTCTTGATTACTCATGCTTCAAAGATCCTGTCCAGAATGATTTACAAGAGGATTGAAAGCCAAATAGAAACAGAGTTGGGTGAAGATCAGTTTGGTTTCAGGAGAAATGTAGGAACAAGGGAAGCTGTACTAAGTCTTAGGCTGATTTTAGAAGGTAGAATAAGGAAAGATAAGAGAACGTTCATGGCTTTTGTAGATTTAGAAAATGCTTTTGATAAAGTTGATTGGACTAAATTGTTTCACATTTTGAAATCAATTGGAATAAAGTACAGGGATAGGAGTGTGATATACAATCTGTACAGAAACCAGACAGCAGTCATTCGAGTTGAAGGACATGAGAGAGAAGCTGGTATTCAGAAAAGTGTAAGGCAAGGCTGCAACTTATCACCCATACTTTTCAATCTTTTCATTGAACAAGCAATGAAGGAAATTAGAGAAAAATTTAAAGTGGGCGTGAAGGTTCAAGGAGAAATAATTTCAACTCTGAGATTTGCTGATGACATTGTCATCTTGGCCGACAAGCCTGAGGATTTGAATGAGTTTTTGAATGGTATGGACTCCGTTTACGGAAAGAATACATGATGAAAATAAATAAATGTAAAACATAAATACTGGAATGCAACCGAAATAAATCAGAAACCTCTATGGAGATCAAATTGACAGGTGAAAAGCTGAAGGAAGTAGGAGACTTCTGTTACTTAGGAAGCAGAATAACCAGTGATGGACGAAGCAAGTAAATTGGCTCAGACAAAGAAAGCATTTCTACAAAAAAAAAGGAATCTGCTCACATCGAATATAGATTTAGGTATTAGGAAGTCATTTTTGAAAGCCTTTGTCTGGAGCGTGGCGCTCTATGGAAGTGAAACTTGGACTATTGGTGCAGCAGAAAAGATGAGAATAGAAGCATTTGAAATGTGGTGTTACAGGAGAATGATGAAGATCGGATGGGTAGATAGGGTTACAAACAAAGAGGTATTAAGACGATGGGAGAGGAGAGATGTTTCTGGCGACTGCTAATGAAGAGAAGAGATAGGTTGGTAGGACACATACTAAGACACCCAGGAATAGCAAGCTTAGTTATGGAAGGAAGGGTCGAGGACAAGAACTGTAGGGGTAGACCAAGGTTAGAATATGTTAAACAGATTGCCTCCGATGTAGGGATGTTGGAGCTATGTAGAGATGAAACGATTAGCTCAGGACAGGGAGACATGGAGAGCTGCATCAAACCAGTCAAAAGACTGAAGACTCAAACAACAACAATTCAACTTTTGCCGTACCTTACACAGATCTCACATGAAGTAAGTGAGATTTAAACTGCAGATCAGCGGTGAGAGCTGGTATACTACTGCTAATTTACATAACAGCCCAACACAATTTTAATGATACTGTCACAACTTTAAGATATTGAAAGCCTGTTTGACATTAGACTGGTATCAAGATTGAGGATGTAGGCTATTAACTTTTATTTTTGTTAAAGCAGTATGTCTTGGCAATAAATTTAACAGGTCTTCAACCGGTAATACAATTTGCATTAAATTACAATAAATTAGTCATGTTTCTTAAGTGGGACTGGGAGAAAAAAGAAAGTTTTTTTTTTCCAACTAGTCTGTAGCGCAACATTAGGTCACGGGTTCAAGCTCTCTGCTGACCCGGTAGACGCGTGGGTTCGAGCCCCACCGTCGGCCGTCCTTGAAATGGTTTTCCGTGGTTTCCCATTTTCAACACCAGGCAAATGCTGGGACGGTACCTTCTGATAGGCCGCGGCCGATTCCTTCCACATGCAAATGCTGGGACGGTACCTTCTGATAGGCCACGGCCGATTCCTTCCACATCCTTGCCCAGTTTCATCTTCATCGACTCCATTCCGACGCGCAGCTCGCCCACGGACGTCGAATAGAAAGATCTGCACTCGGCCTCTGAGGAGGTCACACGACAAAAACTAGCCATGAAATTCAATTAAAAGCTTGTCAGGACGGACTCGGTAGACGCGTGGGTTCGAGTCCCACCGTCGGCCGTCCTTGAAATGGTTTTCCGTGGTTTCCCATTTTCAACACCAGGCAAATGCTGGGACGGTACCTTCTGATAGACCGCGGCCGATTCCTTCCACATGCAAATGCTGGGACGGTACCTTCTGATAGGCCACGGCCGATTCCTTCCACATCCTTGCCCAGTTTCATCTTCATCCACTCCATACCGACGCGCAGCTCGCCCACGGACGTCGAATAGAAAGACCTGCACTCGGCCTCTGAGGAGGTCACACGACAAAAAAACTAGCTATGAAATTAAATTAAAAGTTTTGCAGGATGAATTAATGAGTAATGAAACTAATGGTAGGTAATGAATAATGATTGTGCGACCTCTGGAGATGTCAAGTGCATGTCTTTCTAGTTAACACCCGTGGGCGACTTGAGCCCTATGACATAACGCTGCGCTTTAGTGAGTGGAGCTGCTGTTATTATAGTTAATATATATGAACAAGTGTTGAAGAAAGTACTACTTGCATACAATTTGCATTCTCGACTAGTACAAGTTATTACACAAAGGTCACACCCGGCTAAGTTTATAAAACCTTAACGCCTATCTAAGTGTTCAAAGCTACTTGACCACAATTTGACAAACGCTATTAACATTAACAGCAATAGTGTTAGCCAAGCTTGACATTGCATTTAAACAATAGTGTAATAATTAACTTGACTGTTTATTGCGAGACAAGATACAACTATGTGTATAGCTGTGTGGCTCAACTATACTGTTCTTGGCTGCTGTTAGCCTCTGAACTGGAGGGTCCTGGGTTAGACTTTTGGGAGGTCTGTGGGGATTGTATTTTCTGGTGATTAATTCCCCTGGCTTGGGGACTGGGTGTTTGTATTGTCTTAATTAAAAATATATTCCGGTCCCATGGTTAATTGGTTAGCGTTCTAGGCTTTGATTTAATTTTTTTAGCCTGGTATCAATTTAAAAAAAATGAATATTACTTACATGAAAATGTCTAAAGATGAATCCCAATTTGCGGATTCTTCTTCTTCATCCCCATGATGGGTGTTTTCATGATCCGACATAGCAGCAGTGAATGATAATTCTTTGTAAAGTAGCAGGTTCATTTATACTAAATATGGAGGTCATCCAGTTACTGAGAAAGCGGACACTAAATATGGAGGTCATCCAGTTACTGAGAAAGCGGGCAAACCGGTGTGTTGCCTCTGATTGTAAGGGTATATAAGCCGTGACATTATTGTTGCTAGCCAGAGAAGTCCACGAGTTGGTAGTATACACATCGCTTTGCTGCAAAGATCTTCTATCAGGTAATATTGAACACAGTACTTTTAGTTTCTCTATCTGTCGATGGTTATACAGTTGACCTTAAATATTTACCAAGTGGATAATAATAATATCAAATGGGTATATAAAACTATTATTGCAACTAACAGTCATTACCAGACTTGACGTCAGTCAAAAGAGATATTACCTCATCTCGCTCTATCCGACTGATTTACTGGGACTGAGCGCTGTTAGGAGACTCCTCGTCTTAGCAAATAAGTTTTGTATACACATTTGATGGTTTAGTCTAGAGGTTTGGATGGGGATGCAGGACACACTACTCAAGTGGATATATGAAACTATTATTGCAACTAACAGTCATTACCAGGCTTGACGTCAGTCAAAAGAGATATTATCTTATCTCGCTCTATCCGACTGATTTACTGGGACTGAGCGCTGTTAGGAGACTCCTCGTCTTAGCAAATAAGTTTTGTATACACATTTGATGGTTTAGTCTAGAGGTTTGGATGGGGATGCAGGACACACTACTCAAGTGGATATATGAAACTATTATTGCAACTAACAGTCATTACCAGGCTTGACGTCAGTCAAAAGAGATATTACCTTATCTCGCTCTATCCGACTGATTTACTGGGACTAAGCGCTGTTAGGAGACTCCTCGTCTTAGCAAATAAGTTTTGTATACACATTTGATGGTTTAGTCTATAGATCAGGGTTTGAGTTAATGTGCTAATAAATAAAGGTGGAGGGTACCTGAACATTTTTAATAGTTTACCTAAACACTTTATAATTACCTTTCAGAACCAATATGTCTGCTATAACAGTTGCGAATCTCATTGGCAGAGCAACAGGTCTGGAGACTAAACGATTACAGGACCTGCCAGTTAACGAGTCCTATTTGGTGAGAGCTGTTCGCAGGGTAAGCACGAAATATGGGGGAAGAATAGTTTGTGAACTAGAAGATTTCGCTGTCTTCTTACCTGCGAGGTTCATGGAACTCAACGACGAAGCTGTAAATGACCTCAACAAAGGAACCATCTACCTAAAATATTTGGGACTAGAAAACAAAAGATGTTTGGTAGAATTTATTGAAGAATCAAATAAAATTTAAAATTTGTTAATGTTAAAACAGAATTTGCAGAGACAATAAACTTTGTTTTCATTCTCTGCAAACTGTTCAGTGATTTGCTGTTTTTGTAGTAAATGTAATTACTGTAAGTGTCATGACGTCAGCACCAGAACTTAGTTGGCAGAACGTGGATAGTTGTTTCAATAATAAGTTATGTAGCTTTAAAATTAATAATGATGCTAAATTTTTAGACCCAAATGAATTTTTAAACGCTAGCTACAACATTTTTCAAAATAAAATGCAAGACTGTTTAAGAGAACATGTAGCGTTAAAGATTAACGCTGAGTTATTATGTGATTTTGTTATTTTAAAACAAGGTGTTGAAATAACCAAACCGATTTATTTACATACGAAAATGTGTGAATTGTACCGCACTGATAATATACACAGTTGGTATAGTAAAAACATTGTCGATAAGCTCATGACGCGCTTTGCCGAGTTTCAAGAATTGGAAAGTGGCAAATCGCTGGAAGCTATCAATCATCTTAAAATTAATGTATGCACCTTTGATCCCATGAACAGTGGTTCATCTCATGTTAATTTGCCTAAACAGTTGGAAAAACATCACGCAGTCATCAATGTGGATAATAATGACGTTTTTTGCTTTGTGTGGTCCCTGGCTGCTGGGTTAAGTCCTGCAACTGAAAATGTTCACAGAATGGGAAAATATCACCAGAAATTTATGGAATTAATGATCAGTCTAAATTTAGCAGACATAGAATTCCCAATGGACCTCAACGCCATTTCTCGTTTTGAATCTAAAAATCTGCTTTACTCCATTAATGTATACGGAGTTGAAGGGGACAAAGTTATTGGGCCACTCTATGTGACAAAGGAAAAAAAAGAAAAGCATTTTAATTTATTGTACATTGAAGGGGAATTGTGCAACCATTATTGTTATATCAAAGATCTTTCCAGACTAGTTCGTTCACAAGTTACAAAGAGTAAAAATAGGGTATATATATGTGATCGCTGTTTGCAATATTTTACTAGCAATCAAAAGTTGACAGCCCATACTATTGATTGCATTACACAACCAGCTGTAAAAATTACATTCCCAGAAAAGGATAAAGCCAGTATGAAATTTCAAAATGTGTCTCGTCAAGAACCGCTTCCATTTACAGTATATGCAGATTTTGAATGTTTAACCACACCCATTGACACATGTAACCCGGATCCAGCACGCCCGTACACTCAACAAGTACAGCAACATGTGCCATTCAGTTGTGCTCTAAACGTGATTTGTTCATATGACCCTTCACTTTCATACTTCAAATCTTATCGCGATGCAAATGCTGCTGCTTGGTTTTTAAATGAATTGGATGCCTTGGCAGATCGGGTGTACAATATCCTGGAAAACCCAATTCCGCTTCAAATGTTGGATGCAGACGAGGTGGCTTTTGCAACAGCAACCACTTGCCACATTTGTCAAAAACCAATAGCAACTTGTGACACGCCAGTGAGAGACCATAATCGGTACACTGGCAAATTTAGAGGAGCGGCTCATAGTGCATGTAATTTGGCCTATAAAAGAGCACGCTATATTTCTTGTTTCTTGCACAACATGTCTCGGTATGACAGTCATCTAATTATTAAGGAATTTGTTAACCTTGAAAACCAAAAGTTTTCTTTAATTCCACAAAATCATGAAAATTTTATTTCGTTTTCGAAATGGCGAAATGGAATCAGTATACGATTTTTAGATTCGTATAGATTCCTCGCATCATCATTGGATGCGCTTGTTCAAGGGCTTCACCCAAACAATTTGCATTTTGTACGTCAACACTTTACTGATGCCAAACAATTTGAATTATGCATTCGAAAAGGAGTGTTTCCCTATAATTATGTAACAATTGGGCATGTTTACAGGAAACTGCACTCCCTTCAAAGGACAAATTTTACAATGACTTAACAAAAAGTCATATTTCTGAAGAAGACTATTTACACGCCCAAAAAGTATGGGACGTGTTCAAGATATCAACTTTGGGCGAGTATGCTGATTTATACCTCAAAATTGATACACTACTTTTGACAGACGTGTTTGAACACTTTCGCAAACTGTGTCTTGAAATCTACAATCTAGATCCAGCCCATTACTACACCCTTGCCGGATATAGTTGGGACTGTATGTTGAAGGTGACTGACATAGAACTGGAACTATTAACAGACATCGACATGTTACTCTTTTCTGAACGTGGAATACGTGGTGGTCTTGTTTCGCTTGTGCAAAAGCACGCCAAAGCAAATAATCCATATATGGATACATACAAACCAAACCAACCTACAACATACCTCACCTACCTAGATTGTAACAATTTATACGGATATGCTATGGAAAAACCTCTTCCATATAAAAATTTTCGATGGTTGACTTCAGATGAAGTTTCAAATTTTAATTTAAAAGATGTGTTGAGCAATGACACGCGTGGCTACGTTCTAGAGGTCGACTTATTATATCCCTGTGAGATACACAATGATCATTCTGATCTACCATTTTGTGTTGAAAAATTACAACCTCCCAGTTCACGTTCCAACAATAAAAAGTTGCTGGCAACGTTAAATTCAAAAAATCGGTACGTCATACACATTGAAAATTTAATGCAATGTTTGAAACATGGTTTGAAACTGCAATCCATTCACCGCATTATTTGCTTTGACCAAAAACCATGGTTACAACCGTACATGCAATTGAATACTCATCATCGGCAGCACGCCAAGACCACATTTGAATCAAATTTTTATAAATTAATGAACAATGCGTGCTACGGTAAATCAATGGAAAATATTCGAAAGCATAGAACTATTCATTTGGTAAACCACTGGGACGGTCGATATGGCGCACGAAAATATATAGCTATGCCTAATTTCCATTCTGTACGAGTTATTGAAACTGATTTAGTAACCATTGAATTGTCAAAGACAGAAATCATGTATAACAAACCAATTTACTTGGGAATGGTAATACTTGACTTTTCAAAATTTGTAATGTATCAATTTCATTATGAGTTTGCCAAACAAAAGTTTGGAGATGTAAAATTACTGTATATGGATACAGACAGTCTTATTTATCAAACCAATAAGATAGATGTTTACTCAGTGATGAGAGAACATCCAAATTACTTTGATACCTCAAACTATGAGGTTAACAATATGTTTGGCATAATTCCCATGAATAAAAAAAAAATAGGTCTATTTAAGGATGAGTGCGCCGGTGATGTTATGACAGAATTTGTGGCTTTGGCGCCGAAAATGTACGCATTTTCAACACAAAAGAATAAAGGTCAATGCAAAGCGAAGGGCGTTCTTCGTAGCGTCACACAATTCCTCAATGTTGAGGAATATCGATGTGTACTCTACGCAAACACCTCTCGCTTATACCAGCAAACACGCATTCTTTCAAAGAACCATAATATTTTTACAGTAAATCAAAATAAAACATCGCTTACAGCATATGACAATAAACGTCTGTGGGATGGTGTAAATAGCTTGCCTTATGGACATTTCCACACCTAGTAAAAAAATAACACGCTTTCATTTTCAATTCTTTTTATTAAAATTGTATGTTTTTTACAAGAAGAAAACTAAACCATATTTTGTGTATACTATGAACTGGTGGACTGACTCTCAAATAAATACTTCACAATATTTGATTCATGTTTATTACTTTGTCCTTTTCCTCACTAATCCACCACCAATCAATAGCTTTGACTTCATCGCTCCTGCTACAATCAAGGCTGCAATCTTCTCACCAATAGAAGCAGTAGATGACATCACACGCTGCATGGCCTTTCTTAGAAGAATGCGGTCTGCAACTCGACGTACTTCTATATTCTTGTTGTTGTAAGCAATGTCATGATCTCTACACGCTGCATCCAATATGTTGATTCCAGAGTTCCCTTGTGCTAGACGTTGGCTTAGTTTAGTTCCAGGTCCACAAAATTGATAGCCAGGAATATGCAGTTCAATGGGAAGTAGATCAATGGCCTTGTTAACTAGACCATGACCAGCAAAGGTCTGGCATATCTTTTTCAAGCGTTGTCTTACTTTTTGGTGCTGGCGATACTGCCGCTGCTGTCTCTTCTTCCTCCTCTTCGTCATCGCAACCATGGAATGATGAAGCAAAGTCTTTACAGGACGGTATATTTGTATGGCCGTGGTACAATTTGATGAGCTGACACGTTCCACACTGTCTAATGGATGGCATTTTAGTGATAGACACTTGCTGGTGATGACTAAAGTCAGTGCATGGTTGTAGTTCACGCAGACCAGGATCTCTGCTCCACTCACTAGGTACACTGTGCCAAATATTTTTCACCGCGTTTGAAGCAACATAAAAAAGGAACGCCTTGGGTAAAGCGTTCAATTCCTCATCTGTGAAACTGTCAAGCTTTTTTTTACAGGCAAAAAACTTGACAATAGCTCGCTCTGTGGGGTTTGAGTCCAAACCTTCAATTGCTGCCATATTACTACACGTCCACACTGATCACTGGTATGTCTCACACTGAAGCTGACGTTACAACGCTTTGCACTCAACATGCAAGTTTTGACATGCTCTGCGAGCTAGCCAATCAAAAAGCTTCCAAACATTTTGAAGTGTTTTATTTTGTAGAGGTTCATCAGGCACGGACAGGTTGTACAGTGCAGGACATCCCAGATCATGAAGGTCAACAAGTTGACATGTTGAATTAACATACTGACGCAACCATTCCTTTTTTCACTTCCCTTTACAAATACAAGGTCAGCACCAAACAAGTGAGCTTTCAGAACAAGTGATAGATGCTGGTAAGGAATGTCGCCTTCTTTCCAGACTAGTCCCAAATTGCGTTGCAACCACTCTGTTTGTCTTCTGTCCTCGTCTGACTGCAAATGCAATGGAAACGGTGGTTCAAAGACAAAACTGGTTACTCTTGGTGCCCACATGGTTGTACAGTCAATAATTCCTACTTCTTTAAATACAAACTTGTTTCCGTTCACCTTGAAACCCTGCACGTCGACAATCAATGTTTTCGGCATGGCGACGGATATCACACCTTCCACCACCGCTGCTTCTTAACAACTAACTGATTGGATAGGAGCGGGAAAATAATATACACACAAAGAATCAATTACACAATTTTATTCATAAAGTTATCAGTACATCGCTTACAATTTTTTATCATAGGATTTGGACCATCCCAATCACAGTGAGAATCTCCTCGATGCATAAAGTGTCTACGACAAGGACGGCAGGCTGCAACATCCGCCGACATACGGAGGTGTAATGGTAGCTTATCCCAATTAAGGTCAATGTCGTGTGCACCGTACGCGGTCAGAAATCCAGCTGGTAAATAGGCAATCAGATGCTGCGGCATATCACGACGAAATTGTGCTTTATGGTAGGCGCGTATTGCTAAACTCACCAGGGTGCGATAAATCTCAAATGCTGCATCAGCGTCTCGACTTGTTGAGCAACGATCGCATTTGCAGTCCATGCAATCTACCCGCTCTCCAACATGACAAGATGAAGCTTTGGCAACGCCATCGTCCACATTATTTGTTTGATTAGCGATGGGCTTGTTGTTGTAGCCCCTGTCATGAATACCAAACGTAGACATGAATCCATCTGGTAAATAGTGAACCAGATGCGGCGGCATTCTAAGCACAGTATGATTCTTGTGATAGGCAGTTATAGCTTCACTCACTAGGGCGCGATAAATGGTAAACCTTGAATCTTCATCTGAACCTGGTGAATCACTTTCACATTTGCAGACCCACCTCGCAGAGGGGGTTGTGACTTCATCGTAGCTTTCCATGACTGTGAAGGGCAATACAGGAAGACATGCTATTTATACTCTGGTCACCATATTGGACAGCGGTTGATAAAACACTTGCGCCTCGTGAACAATAAGGCAATAGGCTGTTGTTTTTTCTGGAATAACTGTAGATGTTTCAAATTCTAGTCTGATATCAATTGTTGTTTCCTTCATCGACTCCTCCAAATACGAACAGTCCATCACCACCAGAGACGCCTTGGACTTGAAGTCTTGTGGTGATAATAGCGGACATGCCTCTTTCTGATAATAGGAAGACTGAAAGTTTACAAACATGTCATAGAGCTTACCATATTTGTTCTTGTTAAAGTTTAAATCCATTCCCTCATAGGGAAAGGTAACTCCGTTCAAAAAAAGTCGTATATTTCGTAATTGGATGTGGTCAAATTTTGATGCATCTTTATTCTGTTGATATTTGCGATCTGTTTGAAATCCAACCAGGACGTAGAGTGGCCGCTCTGTATACCGTGAGGTTTTTATAGACCAAGTATGTGTATCGGAGAGTGGTAATACAGGGTATTCATGCAGCTCCCAGCTTCTAAATTGAATGGGTAAAGCTGTATCCTTCTCCACAATCTTGAGCAGACTCAATTTTTTCTGATCTGATAGAGTAACGTGCGGTACTTTCCATAGAATTCGTTGCAGTAGAATTTTTGTATCTATTGGCGCTGTATCAGCTCCCTTTAGCGCATTATAATCACTCCTGTCTCGTACAAGAATCAGATCCTGTCTTGCGTTCACAACAATGCGCTTATGATCCTCTGCAAAGCCTAGTATTAATTTTAGAGGTAAATGTCCAGTAAATGTACCATCATCGTTAATCATCCAGTCGTTGGTTGAGTTGGGACACCAACCAGCCATACAAAAAGCTTTACTCTCTTCGCTTCCGTACGAGGGATAAAGTTTCATGACACTTGTTATGCCAACATTTCGAGTAGTATCCACTTCAATACCGTTGATCACGTAGCGAACCTCAGAAAACAAAAAGGCCAAAGCATTGTTGGCCAACTTTGACGTTGTTGGAATGGTACCATCCAATTTGGTGAGTTGCCCTTCAATCTGGATGTAACTTTCATGTGGAAGCGTGTAGATATCTTGTTGGTTAATAGTAATTCGAATCTCATCATTATTATTTAGTCCCTGAGTATACGGTTGGTAGGAATGGTGTTCAATTCTTACAATACCCTCCTGAACTTCGACAGGGTTTGTCACGTCTAGAATCGAATTCATGACGTAAGATGTAACCAAGTTGTTGTAGGATCTGCTTGTTGACACGTGTTAACCTGTACACGCGTTGAGCACAACTAACACCTGCTCTTGACAGCGTTGCCGCTTTATACACTTGTTTCATGCTGGCTTCAAATACAGTTTGTAGGTCACAGGTGTATGAGGGTCTAATCGGATGAGACGTTGGTTTCTATTCACCAGCCTTAAGGTAATATTCCTGATGTTGGTCACACTCACAGGATGATAGAGCACCACCGACGGGTTTTCGCGGATGATATAACCACCAGGTGAAGTAACAATAAAATCATAAAGCGAATGCGAGGGATCTTGATTGGTGTAGACGTCTGTAATAATATTACACGTGACAGATACGTGATGATCTTCAATTATTTTCACCGGTTGGTCAGACTTGTGTATCACGTTCGGTACTAACACTTGTGGTGAATAGCCTAACAATGACCCAATCGAATCTGGTTGAGATTTAAAATCAATCCTAAAAGAAGAAAGAATACTGCAGCGATGTGTCACGTTGTTGGCTATGAGTTCAAACTTGCGTGTCCCGTCCAGAAATGCTTTTAAACTAAATTCTTTGGTGAGAGTTGTGTAGATGTGATCGTGAATATCATCTACGGTGTAGCTGCCAGACGGTAGAGTTAACACATAGTCATCGTAGTAGAACTTATCATTGACGTCTTCAATTATGTTGCAGATTCTATTATAGCCTTCAAACGAAACAAGTCCCAGCACGTAGGGTCGTCGTCCCAATTCAATAGGAGGATAAAAGTCAACAGTTACTTCCGCACCTTGTCCGTGCACTGTAAACGTTCTACTTTCTGTTGTCATAATGACCACGTCACCCGCCGTGCTCGGTCTTATATAGAAAAGTCAAACATAGACGACCGCACTGTTGCGTGTTAAAATTTTGCACTCGTTTCACATTATAGTGTATTGTTGCACTGCTTCCAAAATAGCGAACAAGCTCTGTCGGAGGAGGAAGATTTCCAAAACTGTCAAAGTACCACACGGTTCGCCCATGCTTTATGTAGGCCACATAATGCGTTCCCGGTCCATGACTGTCATCCAAATTGACAACTGCACTTTCATGGCTCCGTGGTCGAGACGGTAGTTGGTTGCGCATAAACACGCCTCGAAAGTGGGAGATCTTAAGCTGTTTTGCATATCTTATAACTTCCTCATGCGTCATGGCTCGTCGTGGCAGTGCATCGATTAACCGTTTTTTGGCGACATGTAAATGCCGAGTCCTTTCTTGTAGGGTGCTAGCTTCATGTTCACACCTTTACCGCGCAGTGCTATGGCCTCCATTTCGTGCTACCGCACTTGCTCCTCCAAGAAGTGAACCCAGGGCTGCTAGTCCAGCAAACAGTGCAGGTAAAAATCCACCACGTTTCGGCACAGGAATAACTCGGGCACGTTTTCTAAAACGTAGTTTACTTTTGGGATTCGCATGCAATCGTGCTGCTCGGAGTGCTTTCTTAATAGCCAACTCACTATTTGTTTCTCCGCGCGAAGCTTGACGTGCCGCATGAAGAATAGCTTTAAAGCCTCCCTTTCTTGACAACTTCTTCCTCTTCTTCACCACATATCTCTGTTTCACCATCGCGACCAAAGAACAAGACAACCTCACACCGCAAAGTATAGAACACAACTAACGCTCCTCAGGAAGGGAACCTGTAGTTATTTATTCAATGGTGGCTGTATATTCAAGTTCTATATACAGAGGAAAATCGTTCATCGTTTTCCCCGCCTCTTTTTCTTCAGACGAGAGTTTCAAGTGAAAGAATAATTTGTCTCCGGCTTTCACCGGTTGATCAATAAGTGGTTGAACACTACCGTTTAATCGTACCTCTAAATGTTTCAAATCTGGTGCATACTCAATTACACGAATGGCACCATCATACATTAAACGGTAATTGTCATACCCCGAACGTAGTATGTAGGCGAGGTTATTGGGATCTTTTACCGGTTGTTGGTTTACAATGTGAAGCAGAAATATAGAGGGTATTGATTTAATAAAAAGCGATAACCGTTGTTCCAAAAATCGTTTGGTCGTCACGTCGTGAGGTTGCACAGGATCAGCAACTTCTGCTATTCGTCTTCGCTTCATCTGTAGAGCGTTCTCCTTAATTTCCCACACCTTTTCCATTTCAGAGTTTAAAAACCGTTTTGTACAAACATCTTGATCATCTTCAGGATCGGCCACATGCACAAGGCGTGCATTATTTGCTGTATAGCCCTTTGCAGTTAGGGTGGGCACAATACTGAGCACCTGTTTCACCTTGTTATCTACATAGTCCTTTCGAGCAGCGTCCGTGTTGTTTGTTGGAAGAGCCAGCTGAGTGATTCGACGTTGGTGTACGTCATAGTCCTTTGCTTCTGTTAACACCACAGCATTGGTTAACATATAGGCTTTGGTGCACACATCTTGATCGTTCACAGGATCTGCAACGCCTGTAATACGTTTATTCTGAGCCTCATAATCTCCTTTGATACGTCGTAATCGGTAATAATCTACATACTTTTTTGAACATGCGTCCGAGGGTAATACGGGTTCTGTTATATTGGTCAATCGCTTTCCATTAAAGTCGTAATTGCCATCTGTAGTGCGTGACAATACATTAGCATCGACATATCGTTTAGTAGCCGGATCTGTATCATGTTTTGGATCGTTTGTCAAAGCAAATCGTTCATTTGTTTTGGGAGTTCTTCCAAAGGCGTCCATGGTTACACTGGAACTGAAACACCCGTTTGCCTCATGTATATAGAGACCAGCTCTTCCCCTTTCACATTTAGTTGATATGCAGATTATTAAGCAACAACATTCACTTCCGGTGGGAGACTTGGTTTCACACCTCTTCTCAACATCGTCCGAACAACGTCATGGATCACTCTTCCCATCCTCCATTCGCTGTCTCATCGCCGGCCCGTCGGGATGTGGAAAAACCAATCTTCTGCTTACCCTCATCACCTCCTTAAACGGAGTGCGCTTTCAAAATATCTATATTTTTGCCAAATCGCTGTATCAACCGCTGTATGTGTTCTTGGAACAGGTCATGTCAGGTCTGCGCAACATGGGCTACTTCACATTCGCAGCACACGAAGATGTCATTTCTCCAGACAATGTTCGCCCCCATTCGCTTATGATTTTTGACGATGTGGCCACAGAACGACAGGGTATTATTCAGGCTTACTTTAGCATGGGACGTCATAAATATATTGATTGTTTTTATCTCGCTCAAACCTATTCGCGAATACCAAAACAGTTAATTCGTGACAATGCCAACGTGATTGTTCTCTTCCGACAGGATGAGCGCAACATGCATCACGTCTACGATGATCACGTGAACCCAGACATGACCTTTCAAGCCTTTACACAGTTGTGTGCCATGTGTTGGAACGCTCATCACCACAGTTGTCTTGTTATTGATAAGCAGAGCAACATCAACAATGGACGCTACCGCATGGGATTTGATCATTTCATTCGTATTTAAGTAGCTGCATTGCTTTTCTGAACATCATTAGTCCAGATGTCATGGCGACAACAGGGAGTCAATTAAAAAAGCACATAATCCTTGCACGAAATAGCATTCGACAAAAGTTTCGCTATCTAAAACGTGCACATGCCGACAGTGAACTGTTTGTCGAAAAACATTTGAAGTCACCTCTGGAAGCTGTGTTGAAAGGAACATCAAAACCTAGTACACGATCAAAAGAAACACAAACAATTGAAGAGGAGGAAGAAAATGATGACGAACCTGAGGATGTTTTTTCTCCATTGCTTCCGTCTTCTAGCTCCAAAGAATCACCGCTGCCCCAGTTTTTGAAAACATCAATAATTGCTGAAACACCCACTAGAGCCAAAGAAAAGCAGCCTACTCTTAAAGAAATATTAAATACGCCCGAACAATATGTGCGGTTTAAATCCATTTTACTACAAAATTATGGTGCGTTGGTTACTCCCTTCCTTGAAGATCTTTTTACTAAGAAAACTGATACTACCTATGGTGTTCGCTATGAAAACAATAGATTTCGAATTGGCGATTCACCAATCAAGATAAGTGACAATGTTTTGATTGTTAAAACAGTTCGTTATAAATTGACGCCAGGTCTTTTAGAACTTTTATTTTCACGTACACCTTCTACCGAGGACTATGATAAAGAAGATCTTGAAAAGTATAAAGACATCTTGATGGCTACAAATGGTTTTAGACGTAATTATAAACATTCTGAAGCAGTAAATGCTAATAAGAGCTTCAAATATAAAACCATCATATCAAAATTGTTTCCCACCTATGCAAGTGTTCGCCGTGCAAATTCAGCGTCCGGTATCACGTTTAATACTTTGAAACCATTCATCGATTTCGCCTATTGGAACAATCCAAATAAGTTGGTTAAACGTCTGCAACTGTTGCGTGCATCAGAACAGGCTGGTCATACCGGACACGAGGCGGAAGTTTTAGAAATAGAAGAGGAGCTTCGTCATGCTGACATTATTGTCTAATGAGTCAACGCGTTCATACACCCTCGCCTGTTAAGGCTGGCATTGCTCGCGAGTTGCATAGACCAGCTCGTCGTCTCTACCATCGTCGTCATGTCATCACACGGGGCGTTGACGATCTTTGGCAAGCTGATCTGGTTGAAATGATTCCCTATGCCAAAGCTAACAACGGGGTCAACTATCTGCTCACCGTCATCGACGTTTATTCCAAAATGGCCTTTGTTGAACCTGTTCGGAATAAATCTGCACAACTGGTCACCGCTGCATTCAAGACCATCGTTCAGCGGTCAAGACGACAACCTCGTTTGCTTCAAACAGATCAAGGCAAAGAATTTTTCAACAAGACTTTTTCCGCTTATCTCAAATCACTTGACATCCATCACTATTCCACTTTTAGCAATCTAAAGGCAAGTGTTGTAGAACGTTTCAACCGCACACTCAAGACGCGCATGTGGGAACAATTTACAGCAAGAGGATCCTATCGCTGGCTTGAACTTGTAGGCGACCTGGTGACACGTTACAACAACACTAAACATAGAACCATCAAAATGAAACCACGCCTTGTAACCAAGAACATTGCGCAATTGGATCGCATTCATCACAAAATCAAAACAGTAGATCCACGACGTCATCAATTACGTATTGGTGATTATGTGCGCATCAGTAAACATAAAACAATCTTCGCCAAAGGATACACACCAAACTGGAGCACAGAAATATTTCGTATTCGCAAGGTAAAACTTTCTAATCCAGTTGTTTATTTACTTGATGACCTCAACAAGCAGCCAATCCAAGGAGGATTCTACATGGAGGAACTGCAAAGGACGCAATATCCCAAGCATTATCTTGTTGAAAAAATTGTACAAAAACGTGGCAATAAACTTTTTGTTAAGTGGCTAGGTTTTAATGCCACATATAATTCATGGATTAATAAATCAGATCTGGTGTACACCTTCTTGTTTTTATTTCATGTCGAGCTGGCCGACTCAACATGCCATGCGATTTGTATCCTACCCCCACCCTACCATTTACAGGAATACTACTCCTGATTCATTAACGTTTGTTTACCATTGAGCACATTCAACAACCAGTTCATTCCCCCTCTCTCTCTCAATTCCATTCACTACTCCAGATACCATTGATGTTTGTTTATCATTGAGCGCTTTCAACCCCATCTTGTTTGTCTCTCAGACCCATTCACACCTAACCAACCTACCACGTCAGGGTTCAACAACCACCGCCATCCACCGCCATTCATGTTTTCCATTCAAAACACTCCCGTCCATGACCTACCTCACATCCCGTAATCTGCTGTGACGTCACACACACACCACTTGACCGTTCAATTCTCTGACGAATCATTCACCGACAAAGATTCGGAAACCTTCGGCAACACTCGGATCTCATCGGGCTCAAAGCAAAGCTATATAGCCCAGGATAATATCAGAGAAGGCGCTCAGTCCAAGAGAGAGACTGGGTCGAGGAGGGTCTCGTGCAGAGCCTCTTCCATCCTTCCCCCCCCTCGTCCCCCACCCCACCCTTCCCTCCCCCCTCCCCCCCTCCCCCCCTCCCCCCTCCCCCCACCCCTCCCCTCCACCCACACCACCTCAAACCGGTTCCTGCACCCTCCAAGGTTTGTTTACCTTCCGGGGTCCCGGCGACCTTGGGGGTCGATGACCTACCTCAAGGTCATTGACCATGACCTACCTCAAGGTCATTGACCTTGCCACGCCCCCCTCATTTGCATAAATAACGGTATTTGAAGCAGAACCCCCACAGCCTCTCTACTCCGACCAGAGCGTGGAAGGTCACAGCCCGTCGCTAGAGGGCACGCGTGCACGTCACGTGACGATACAAAGCGAGCAGCAGCATGCGTCAATCGTCCAACGCTGCCAGTCGCATTGCAAACAGTGACATGGAGGCGTCAACCGAAGAGCAAAGAGGTGTTTTTCGATTTCTGACAGCGGAAGGAGTAGGGGGAACGGACATTCATCGCCGAATGTCACAAGTGTACGGCGAACACTGCATGTCCCTTGCAAGGGTCAAGCAGTGGCACAAGCGCTTCAGGGAAGGACGGGTGTCGTTAGCCGATCATGCCCGGTCTGGGGCACCCCCCTGCATTACGGATGATAACGTCCAGCTGGTTGATGCACTCATTACCCAGGACCGAGAGTGACAGTGAACGCCATAGCCGCCGTGGTCGCTCCACGACAATGCACGACCTCATACGGCCAACACAGTCGCGGCACTCCTGCAGAAATTCAAATGGGAGGTTCTCGGCCACCCACCATACAATTCAGACCTCTCTCCCTGTAATTACGCCATGTTTGGTCCCCTGAAAAGGGCTCTGCGGGGCCAACGATTCACCTCGGACGCCGACGTCCAGCTGTACGTGGGGAACTGGTTCACATCGCAGCCCAGGGAATTTTATGAGACAGCCATTCCACCGCCTCGTATCACAGTGGGACAAGTGCATCAACAGCCAGGGCCAATACGTCTAACGTACAGGTACTGGTTTCTGTAATTATGCCTCCGGCTCGTTACTTTTTGAACGCACTTTTTACATATGGTATGAAATGTCAGCATTGGTCGTTTCCTCTAATTTGACTTATATTGAACCCATGTGCCATAGGGTCCATGAAGGTCGAATCCATGTATTTGGGGAAGAAATGAAATAAACGTACAGTTTCTAATGTAACTTAGAGAAAGATCAAGCTAGGATGCTAGCCTAATGTTGTGCAACCAACGAGGACCAGGTGTTCGAGAGATGAGATCACCCCTCTTGACATTCAGAAGGGAGCTAGTCATGAGTATTAATAACCGAGTGGAAAATTCCCACTAATAGACAAGGAAGCCTGACTCGGAAATCGAGCTGAGCTTGCTGGAAAACGACAACACCGCTTATGCGCCAGAAGAGGAATAATTAAATTTAACCCGTTTACGAGTATAAAAATAAGTAAACAAGTACAGTACGGTGAATCATTTCGAATGAGAGATTTTTTAGTAAAGAAAAACCATTTAAAAATTGCACAGGAGAAAACTGCAAACGTAAGTAGACGTCATCGGGGAATTACCAAGGCGTGTGTAGAGGGGAGAGTAAAAAAGAACAGCAACACCCACACAATTGAGGACGAGAAATTAATTAATTTCTCCGAATTGCACGATCGATTCTTATGCGCAATGAGATTATTTGACATTGAGAAGACGAGCTTTCGGAAGGTATAATTTTTATAATTGTGCAACCATTATTTTAGAAGTTGGCCACGGAAAGGGCTAGAGTCTTATCTTTTTGTAGCGAAAAGGTATATAACTCCTGGCCTCACCAAGCCAATCATGCAGTTCCGAACAGCCCGAGGGGGTGTTACTACGCATCAGTACGAGCAGGTCCAAATAGCCCAAGGGGGCGTTGCTACGCATCAGTATTCAGACAGCCGTGTGGGGCGTCACTCTGCGTCACATCGAAGACAGTTTACCAGTACTCCTTGAGGGGAGAAACGCTGTATTACACCGCAGAATTAATATCCGATAGCCATAGGCGTCGCAGTATTAACAACTTGCTTGCCTCCATAGGGAGTTGTAAAGAAGAAAATTTAAAGTATCGTCGTGTTGAAATATTAGGAAAATCCTAGTTACAGGATTTAGGTCCGACAGTACACAAGTTTACGGTGAAAAGTTCGTAAAATATAGTCAGAGCAGGCTGCGAACGTTGGACTTTAGGCGATAGGTCTTTAAATAGACGAACGAATATATCATAACGTACGGACGTACCGTAACAGAAAGATAAACAGTTATCTAAATTAAAGAACCCAAAGAGGGAAAAACAGAGTAAGGTTCGTAACGTATCTCAGAAAGTAGGAGTGCTAGAACCGATTAAATAAAGAAGAACGGAGACTATAGACATTATCTCCAGAAAGTAGACGAACTATTCTAAAGCACTAGACTCAAGAAGTACTAGCTGCTATAAAATAAATCCATAGATCATCGATAGGTTATCGAGGAGACCTCGATCCGAACAGACTTTCGCTAGGATCGATAAACCAGATCTACAAGGGAAGCCGTTCAAGCTAGAGGAATAGCCGGTCATCCAGAATAGGATTCGAAGAATTAGGATTCCAGGGAACAGTAGATGTTTCGAGACTTTCGTATTCTGCAGGATAGTAAGCCGACATTGAATAAATTTCACCCTTGGAAACGGGAAATTAAGAGGTCACGTGTGATAGGCTAAGAAATACGGCCTAGTGATCAAGAATTGTGAAGTGTAGATTTATCAAGATTGTGTGTTAAATTAATATTTTTTAGTGTTTATTGTGTGTTATAAAGGAACACACCAGTGTATTAAAAATGTCGTCAATGTTAAGTGTATTAAATATGTGTCAAGAAGTGTTTGTAAATAAGATGAATTTAAATAAGATGGACTAAAATTTCAAAGTGGGCCAAAATGAAACACCGCACAAGAATAAAAGGTCATGGGACGACCTTAAAACATGTAAGTAATGAATTTCATTTTATTTTGGTGTCAGGGAATGATTGTGTACAAATCCACCGGAGTTTTTGAGTAAAAGGGATGTGTTTAATAAATAAATACTGAATAAACAAGAACGCGGTCTGAACAGAAATAGAAATTTGAGAAATTATAAATAATTATGTAAAGAATAAATCCAGTAGAGAATGAAAAGTTTATAAATGTTAATGTATTTGACAAATGTCATAAGAGCAAGCGAAATATCAGTAATTATCGTGAAAGATATTTAAATAAAAGTAAATTTGTGATATGAAAGAAATAGCTTTGAGCTTATGTAAAGAATAAAGATATGAAATAATAATAATAATAATAACCAAGTAAGGAAATATTAAATAAAGATCAAATAAATTGATGTGAACATAAGAGCGTTAGAGCCTTAATAAAAAGTATAGACATGATGTTTAAATGCATGTTCTTGGAATAGAGAAAGTTATGGTAAAAGGAAAGAATAATATAAAAATTGAAATGTGTATCAATTGTTAATATGATATTATCAGTTCTTTGGATGACGCTAGGCTTAAAAATGTATAGCGCAAAAGGAGCGCAATTAAAGTAAAATGTCACGCTAGGAACGCGTAAAAGTTAATGTACTTGGTAAATTACTTATGAGAGGTAGTTGATTGTCGCGAATTGTGATATGGTATAAGTCCTCTATTTGTGACGTAGTATCACGAGGCATTGTGTATGTTATGGAAAGGGAGCCAATGTATGGTATTGAGCGTAGGTCTATTTAGCTATTGGCTGACCCTAATTCGCAATTTGTATAGTCCTCTATAAGGGAAAGGTTCCCGAGGCAAGTGAAGAGATTCGAACTCAGAATCCTCTTATTTTGAAAGCCCCTTTATTATTCGTCGTTAATTACTCTTCCACAATCAATGAGGACCTTTCATAATTAATAAACGCCAAGATTACGAAAGTGGTTTTTTAGCCCAATAATATTGTTGTATGTACACGAAGAATAGAACGCCAGGTCTCCAAGGAATTGAGAATGGAAAGTTTGTGTTTTGTAAAGGCAGTTAAAGAGAGCTCTAGCTCGGGCCAGACGGGAAGGAGCCCGCATAGTCATAAATAACTATCAAGTTTCACGGCCAGACCCTGGGAATAGGAGGGGTGTCTGAAGGCCGTCTTGTCAGGAGTAATGAATATACCAGGAGTGTTTGAAGTTGTTAACGACCCGGGCGTTGAACCGAGGTCCTTATAAATTGATATTTCCGCTTGTCTGTTCAGATCGTAGTTTTCTTATGTGATAATGGTCTTATAAGACGTAAGAGATAAATAACAATCCCTATTGTAATGTTGTATGGAAGTAGGATTCCACGAGTTAATTGAAGGCAACTAGGTTTCGGGAGTAACTATAGTTTTTTGACTGTGTCAAGTATCTTCATACTCTGGAGTACACAAGTAATTTCCTGATTACCTTAATGTATTTGTGAAACTAGAGAGAGATGATAACAGCTGAAATGTGTGAAAATGCCCAAAATATTGAGTTAGATAATTAACATATAATTATAAAATGTAATTATACCTTTGTTTTTCAAGATTAAGAAAATATAAAAAGTAGTATTTGAGATGTACAAAGAATGACACCATTATTACAGAAAGCATTGAGCCAAAGAGCTCGGAGTTATAAGAAACTCACAGTTGATGCTTTATGGAAGTAAAAATAATTAGGAATTGTTGGTTTATGTGGAAATCATATGTTTTAATAAAATATTTGTTTTATTATATTGTAATTCCTTGTTCATTTGGAACAAGTAGATTGATTATGGGTCAGTAATTTAATTGTTAAAGTGTTTGTAGCGCCATAATTTTTATTAATTAAATGTGTTAAAATAGGAGTTGATTTTGTTGTTATTTTTGAAAGTGTATCCTCTAATTAATCCAAAATATGTGAGTCACAGAGTGGGGGAACTTACCGCTGCCCCGAAAATTCCGAATTGAGCTACGCTGGTATACTGTGATTGGCATATTTCTTGCTAAAAGGGCACATGGGGGACATATAAGTAATGTGCTGGATTAATAACTAGAGGAACACTTAAGACGGTCATAACATGTAAAGTAAAGTAATGATAGGAGTAGCTACAACATAAATATTAACTGACCGCATGGGTCCCTGGAAACTCATACCGAGCAGCCCTGAATTATATTATATATTAACAACCCCCTAGCAAATCCTAGATTTTGGCGCCCAGTACGCAGGGCTGAGTTTTCCTAGGAAAAACCCGAGTTTTCTCGAAAAATCAAAATTTTCATTTTTTGAAAAAAAATGGTTTTTCGAAATTTTGAATTTTAAATATTTCCATAAAGGTTTATGAATTTGAATAAAGTTATCAAAAGGGTACGTTGTAGTAAAAACCCGTACCAAAGTAAATTTTTAAAGAAATTGGGACACAATGATTCAGAGTATCATCTCTCAAGCATGTACTAGTGTGGTGGCATAATTGGCCCACTGTATTCTCATAAGATGGCATTGAGTGAAGAAGTGCAACGGCTCTTGGAAGCCATAAACAATAAGTTGGATAGCCAACAGACTGAAAATAAAGAAGGGTTAGGATCAATAAACAATAAGTTGGACAGCCAAAAGGATGAAAATAACAAAGTGTTCGAATCCATAAATGAAAGTTTAAGAGTCAATAAAAACTGATAGTGCTAATATGGGAACTAAATTAGAAACTATCGAAGCTAACTGTGTAGAAATGAACAACGAAGTGAAGGCTGAGATAGATAAAATAAATGACAAGTTCCAAGCTTTTGACATTAAGTTTGGGGACAAGTTAAGTAAGATTAAAAAGGAAAATGAAGGATTTCATTCAGGATTGCAAGTCCAAATAAATACTATGAACAAAAATATGGGAAAGTCACAAAAGGAGTGCCAAGATAATTTTAAAATTATAGAGGATAAAATTGGTACCATGGAAAATAATTTTGGTTCTATAAAAACTAAATTAAATAGCATGGAAGAATCTTGTGAAAAAAATGTAAAAGCATGTGAAAAGGAACTTGTAACCCAGATCCAAGAGGTGCAGAAAAATCTAGAAGCTCAGATAGAATCGAACAAGAGTATTTGTGAAAAATCTCGGGATGAGATAAAAACAAGTGTTAGTGAGCTAGGAAACCGATTTGAAAGAGTTGAGGAGAAAGTAGGAAATCTTGAGGGAAAGGTTGATAGAATTCAGGATAAAGTGGGTAGTTTGGAAACTCAGAATCACAAAGATGTACTGTGCCCAACCCTAGGAATGGGTATTCCAAGTTTCAGACACCTAGATATCAAGGGAAAGGCTGTAGCAGCTTTTGAAAGTTCAGATATTTGAATATCGCGCTACATTGCTTCTCGAAGCCTTTCGAAGGAAATTACCGATAGTTGGATGGTAAATGACGTAGCGAGTCATAGCAGAGGTGGAGACTATTTATTGATTAAATAGTTAACTATGGAGCAGAGACTTGAGACTGGGATCAGATTACTGGCACGGCCAAATAAAAGAGAATGCAATTAGTATCAAGTAAATCGGACCAGGGATTCAAGAGATATGAGGATTTCTAGATATCAGGCGATGACGCGTGACCCTGACCGTTTTTGTATAAAAGCAAGCTGGAGCAGGGATAGTTAGCTCAATTCATCACAAGCACTTGGCGAGCAAGTTGCGTCTACGCTGAGCCAAGGCACATGGTTGCCGCCTCTACGAAGAAGTACTTTTCAAATCGTGATAGTCACGAGAAGTGCTGCGCAAACGAGTTGGAACTTGGTAAGTTTCTGGTGAGGAGAATCACTGAGGTGATTGTATTTCTACAGACATTGCTGGAAATATTTATATTTCCAAAAGGACATATGCTAGACTTGGTCTAGAAAATAGTATTTGTCACAGTCCAATAGTAAATTAATACTTGGATGTTTAAATCCATTTGAAGTCAGTTTTCATATTTTGTAACTATTTAACCACTTCGATCCGTCAGTACATTGAAGACTAGTCTATAACGGTGGAGTTCATTAGTCTACGCAAGGGAAACTGCAGGTTGTCTAGCGCATGGCAGATGGTGATTTTAATAAACCATGCCCAGGGAACGATCTTCAGAACAGCCGTTAACTGCTTAGACTGTCAACGTTTTTCTTGTACTGATGAGATTACAGTGAGTTATGTTACAACTGACACATTTAAAAAGAGATCGCTTAGATCTGACCCTTTTCAAACAAACTGTTATGGCTTTGTTAGAAGCCCATATTAAAATGGAACCACAGTCATTTAAAACGTCGAAGGATACCACCACTATGTCTGACTAGACGATTTGTGGGTCTACAATGGCGGCCGATACAAGGATTATACGTGCTTGTCCGCTAGGGCATGTTTACGGATAAATCTGGTATAGACCAGGTTTGCTACACTTCAAGAACATCAAGAAATGTAAGCCACATTTGAATTATATTATGCCTAGCTAATTGGAACAAACTATTTTTCTGCAGATGACCAACACATTTTTTTCGTCGTATTTAAAGCTTGCAATGATTTACGCAAGACTTGTTAGAGTTATTCTGAGCATTTTCAGCACTCAGAACAGTTTAGGATCGATGACCGAGCATTTTGAGCATTTATTTAAATTTTTCATATTTTTGGGAAATCACGGTAATCAGCCGATGTAACTGTAAAAGTTAAATTTATTTTTGTTGAGGAATGGATATTTTTTCCATATTCGAAGGTTCGAACATGTGGATTCTCACATAATGAGATGATAATTAAACATATTTGAAATAATAATAATAATAATAATAATAATCCACTAATATTAATAATAATAATTTTCATAATTTTTCTAAATAATTCTTGGATATTATATTTTATAATAATCATATGTATTGAGAGAAAGAGCCTATGAAGTAGTTGAAACATTTCTAGTTTGGAACAGGAGATTTTACGAAGGAGAGTGGTTAGCGCAAGCCCGCATTCAACCTACATTTCAGTTCTGGTTGAACAGTTGATATTTGCTATGAGCAAAGTATATGTTTCATATAACACGGAGAGGCATGAAACGGGAAGCAAATGATATTTGTATCAAATAGGATATTGTTGTATTTATATAAAATCATGACGTAAATACACTTCGAAAGTGAAATGAAGCTTTTCATAAGTATGGTAAATTCACGGGTTGAACTGAATGGTAAAATAAAATAAACTTGTAAGTTTATTAATCTTCCAGTGTTGATAACAAGCAGAGGCTTGATTTATTGTATAAATTTTGGGAAGATAATTTATGTGTGTGGAGTAGTTGAAATGCCATTCCCAGGTGCGCGTGTTTAAGTCGCAGGAATGAAGGTTTTTTTTCGAGCATCAATCAAATAGCAGGTTCGATGGCTCAGGTTTATAGTAGGAGTATTGGAGCCACACATTTCGTCGTATGAATAACCCGAAGGTTATTTCTTTGAAACCATCAGTTCTTATTTCAACCTTGTTTACGAATTCCATTTAGACTTTGATTTTGCTAGAACCCGGATTTGTCATGATAGTAGTTTATTCTTCTTCAGAGGAAGACCTTTGCCGTTGTTGTTGTTGTTATAATATTGTGTTCTTACACAAATAGTAGAATGGGCCACTGCCAATTAAAGATAATTCTTTAACCACGAATAATTTGAAGGATATTTTCAATCCTAGTGCCATGAACTAAATGAATTCATTATAAGACTACAATTCTAATTTCCGCATTCTGTCGAAGAATTGCAAGTTGTGAAAGTTGCTAGAAATGGCCATAAATATAAATATTTTTATAATATTGTTCCCAAGTGGAAAATCTAATAGTTGAATGGTTCAACCATTTGTTGATCAAGTTAATGATTCAGAAATCATATATTTTGTTTGGAACTTGAAGTTCATAATCGAGTCACTTCTCGAATGTTTAATGTCAGAAGAACAATTAATTGTTGTTGTGCTTCGCACAGTTCTTCGATGCTATGCTCAATGGTCAAATACTTTTCAGATGTTGTTAATATGTGTTAATAATTTGTGTTGCTACGATGATAATAATAGTTTCAACGATATATTTTGGAAAACTGGAAAACAAGTGAAAGTTTAAGAAATTCTATAAACATTTATTCTACGAGTGTTAATATCATGTAAATAGTCAAACAGTGATCTACGTTATTTCCAGTATGGACAATTCATTTTGCACTGGAGTTAAAGTTTAATAATTTTGGAACACAGTCCACAGGACTAACAATCGGACTTGTGTTTTCAAAAAAGATTGTCAAATGTGTTTGGAAGATTTCTGTATATTGTGTGTAAATAAGAGTGTGGATCGCCACACGTGGATGATGCTGCTTTGAGCATTATTCTTGCAGTCAGATTTTAACTTTAAATAAACTGAGATAATTTTACCAGATGTGTTTCAACCAATTAAATCTCCTTCTATCCTTATTGTTGCATTGAGCCAAAAATCAGCAAAGCATTTTTATAAATTTGATGTCGTTTTTGCGATTTGCTTTAACCCATCTGGCGCTCCGGGATATTTTGATTCTCGTGCTGACTGATTATTGGTAAAATGCATATGTGGTCGTGCGGACTCCGGTCTAAACGGGCACATAAAATAAGATAGAGAGAGAAATGGCTTCGAACGTGGAGCCCGATTTAGACATGGTCATCGCATGCCGATTTGAAATTGTGATAACTTTTATAGAAAATTTTAGGAGTTGAGAGATGTCTGGTTTGGATGAATAAATTAGTAGGAAACCCAATTAGTGGGGAAAATTAAAAATTTAATTGGTTAATAATTAGAATGGGTTTGATATTTTTGATAATGGCTTAACCATTAGGGCGTCAAGTAAATTCAGTAGTAAACGTTCGATGACCGGAGATACACATTATTAGAATCCAGGTGGAGGATATTTGAGAACTTGCATATTTTTCTTGTGATATTATGGTAAATGTAATTCGTAAAAGTAGAGAATTATTTTTTTCCATCACGTCGACATTAGGACAAATCTCATTTTATTATAGTGTTCCAATTAGCTATTCATATTTCTTGTTCTAGTTATAAGCTTGTGTTTGCCACTGTTGTATACCCCTAAGTTTTGAATAATTGAAATTATGGAAGAAATGATGAGAATGATGAGGAGTTTGGAGGAGAGTTCGAAAGAGGCTGGACGGCGTGTAGCCGCTATTATGAAAGAAAATACAGAGGCTTTAGAAAAGAAACTTAAAGAAAATTCTGATTCTTTAGAAAGTAAACTTAAAGAAAATTCTGATTCATTAGAAAATAAACTTAAAGAAAGTTTAAATGAGAAACTTAAAGAAAATTCTGATTCTTTAGAAAATAAACTTAAAGAAAATTTGAATGATAAACTTAAAGAAAATTCTGATTCTTTGGAAAATAAACTTAAAGAAAGTTCTGATTCTTTAAAAGATAACTTAAAAGAAAGTTTAGAGGGTAAACTCAAAGAAAATTCCGACTTGTTAGAAAGCAGGTTAAAAGATAACTTAAAGGAAAATTTAAACAGTAAATTTAATTCAATGGAAAGTAAATTTAAAGAGAATTCTGAAATTTTGAAAATGACACTTGAAAGTAAAATGAATAAATTATGCGATAAAACACATGAGCTCGAAACTTCATTAGCTACTAACGCAAGTTTAATGGACGAAAAATTTCGCGATGCCGATCTTCGATCCCAAAGCTTAGCTGATAGGATAGAACATGGTCTTAGGAAAGTTGGTGAAGACATGGTCAACCTGGAAGTCAGAGTGAAGAAGGAGAGTAACGAGATGGGAATTCTGGTTGTTCAGCGTTTAACGGAACAATTCAAGGAACTTGTCATGGGAGAAATAAGAGAAGGAGTGATTCATGAATTGCAAACTGAGATTAAAACCACAGTTGTCAATGAAATTAAAGACACACTCAAGCTGGAGAATCAAGAGGGAATCAAGGAGATTAGGGAATCTTTGTCATCCCACATTGAAGTAATTGCCAAGGATATCCAAGCAACTCAGAAGGACATATCAGATATGACAGGGTCATTGAAAAGTCATGAGGCTGTTATGAACCAGATATCCATTGATGTTAAAGACAATTGTAAAGAGACTGAAGCAATCAAGAAGATGGCAGAAGAAAACCAGAAGGAACTTGAGGCTATGAAAACTCAAATAAAGGATGAGAAACAGTCTGATTATCTGTTGAAAATGCCGAATGTAAAAGGAAAGGAACAGATACAGATAAATCTAGGAGGAGCTAGAGAGACTGAAAGACAGGATGAGGTCAGGACAGTATTTCAATCCAACCCCATAACTGTATTTAAGAATATAGAAGATAAGCCTTCTAAATTTTCAGGGCGAGATTCTGTAACACCCGTGGAATTTCTGAGAGAAGCAGGTGATTATCTGAAAGATTCTAAGATCCCTAAAGAAAGACAGATCAGGGTAATAGGGAAGTTCTTGGAAGGTCCCGCACTTTTGTGGTTTAGAGCATTTAGATCCACTCTAAATACTTTTGAGGAGTTTTCTCGTGGGTTATTGAAGAAGTTTTGGTCCCCGGAAACCCAACAGCAAGTTAGAGCAGAGTTGTATTCGAAGAGATTCTCGACGTCACAACCTACTCGATACTCTACATACTTTTCTGGACAGCTGTCTAAACTCCAACATTTAGATCCGCCAATGCCAGATAACGAGTTGATTACTGCTTTGATACGACAATTTCCAGCAGACGTCCAGAGGACTTTGATCGCTGCTGACATCTACAATATGGAACAGTTTGATGAAGTATTGCAAAAGCTGGATCATACAAACGCTCAATTCTTTCATCAGAAGGGAGTAAAGAGTAATAACGCTGTGTATGCTGTTATGGCTGACAGTTATTCTCAGACACCTCGAGAGATTCGAGAGGAGCGAGAAGAGAAATCGCCGAGGGAAGATTCCAATACGAGAGGATGGAACCAATACCGTAACAGATACAGTTACAAACCATATGCAAGACCAGATGGTGGTAATCGATACAACACTCGATGGAGAAGACCACGTGATACTCAAGGAAGGTACCAGGAAAGAAGATCCTATGGTAATAACTATAATAACAGAGGGAATGTAGATACTCGTCAGTCCAATGAAGAGTTTAACAAGGACACGAGGAAAAATTTGGAAGCAAGACACCAAGATAACTTGCAATTTGTGGAGCAGAGGCCCAATGATCCAGGTCCATCGGGAACACAACAATCCCGGGGGAATGGTAATGAAAAAAAAAAACTTCGAATTCACAGTAGAAGATAGAATTTTGAATACTTTCACTTCCAGAATAATTAAATGGCAAGCAGAGGATGATGACTTAATTCAACAGAATGACGAACGAAAAGAAATGGGTACCAGAATTAGAATGCCAATCATTTCGTGCGAAGTATTTGGTATGCCTGTCGATACTTTGATCGATACTGGGGCTATGCTTTGTCTGGTGAGTGAGAAGCTTTATATTCTGTGGAAGCTCAAAGAGAACTTAGAGGAAATTCCAGTATCAGGAATTAAGATCCAAGGAATAATACCCAATAAAATATCTCTGTGTAAACACACAATTATACTTATGTATTAAGATTGGAGGACATGATTTCCGACATGTATTTGTTGTAATGAAGGACATGGCTTTTGACATGATATTGGGAGCAGATTTCATTCAGAAATATCAAGCAGTGATAGATATGAAGACAGAGACGATCAGATTCAAGAATACCGAAGAGATAAACTTCGAGGGAAAAGAAGAGGAAGACATCGAGGGAGATGCTCAATGGTCTCTGATTTTTCATGAAGCTGAAGGAAGAGAAGTCTACACTGAGAAGGAGTCCCCAGAGCTAGGGAAGATTTTGGAAGAGTATCAAGATATTTTTGACATTAAGCCTGGTGAAATTGAAGATTTTGAATATTGTGGAAGTAAACAATAATGGAAGCTATGAAGTAGCTAATACACGAACTGGTAACATCGTGGGAACTTACAATGCATCGAATTTGAAGATCTATTATTCAAGAACCAGATAATTTAATGTGTAGATAGGAAAAATAAAATTTTTTTCAATTTTTATTTTTTGCTAGGTGTGGGGTGGATGTGCCCAACCCTAGGAATGGGTATTCCAAGTTTCAGACACCTAGATATCAAGGGAAAGGCTGTAGCAGCTTTTGAAAGTTCAGATATTTGAATATCGCGCTACATTGCTTCTCGAAGCCTTTCGAAGGAAATTACCGATAGTTGGATGGTAAATGACGTAGCGAGTCATAGCAGAGGTGGAGACTATTTATTGATTAAATAGTTAACTATGGAGCAGAGACTTGAGACTGGGATCAGATTACTGGCACGGCCAAATAAAAGAGAATGCAATTAGTATCAAGTAAATCGGACCAGGGATTCAAGAGATATGAGGATTTCTAGATATCAGGCGATGACGCGTGACCCTGACCGTTTTTGTATAAAAGCAAGCTGGAGCAGGGATAGTTAGCTCAATTCATCACAAGCACTTGGCGAGAAAGTTGCGTCTACGCTGAGCCAAGGCACATGGTTGCCGCCTCTACGAAGAAGTACTTTTCAAATCGTGATAGTCACGAGAAGTGCTGCGCAAACGAGTTGGAACTTGGTAAGTTTCTGGTGAGGAGAATCACTGAGGTGATTGTATTTCTACAGACATTGCTGGAAATATTTATATTTCCAAAAGGACATATGCTAGACTTGGTCTAGAAAATAGTATTTGTCACAGTCCAATAGTAAATTAATACTTGGATGTTTAAATCCATTTGAAGTCAGTTTTCATATTTTGTAACTATTTAACCACTTCGATCCGTCAGTACATTGAAGACTAGTCTATAACGGTGGAGTTCATTAGTCTACGCAAGGGAAACTGCAGGTTGTCTAGCGCATGGCAGATGGTGATTTTAATAAACCATGCCCAGGGAACGATCTTCAGAACAGCCGTTAACTGCTTAGACTCAACGTTTTTCTTGTACTGATGAGATTACAGTGAGTTATGTTACAACTGACACACTTAAGAAGAGATCGCTTAGATCTGACCCTTTTCAAACAAACTGTTATGGCTTTGTTAGAAGCCCATATTAAAATGGAACCACAGTCATTTAAAACGTCGAAGGATACCACCACTATGTCTGACTAGACGATTTGTGGGTCTACAATGGCGGCCGATACAAGGATTATACGTGCTTGTCCGCTAGGGCATGTTTACGGATAAATCTGGTATAGACCAGGTTTGCTACACTTCAAGAACATCAAGAAATGTAAGCCACATTTGAATTATATTATGCCTAGCTAATTGGAACAAACTATTTTTCTGCAGATGACCAACACATTTTTTTCGTCGTATTTAAAGCTTGCAATGATTTACGCAAGACTTGTTAGAGTTATTCTGAGCATTTTCAGCACTCAGAACAGTTTAGGATCGATGACCGAGCATTTTGAGCATTTATTTAAATTTTTCATATTTTTGGGAAATCACGGTAATCAGCCGATGTAACTGTAAAAGTTAAATTTATTTTTGTTGGGGAATGGATATTTTTTCCATATTCGAAGGTTCGAACATGTGGATTCTCACATAATGAGATGATAATTAAACATATTTGAAATAATAATAATAATAATAATAATAATCCACTAATAATAATAATAATAATTTTCATAATTTTTCTAAATAATTCTTGGATATTATATTTTATAATAATCATATGTATTGAGAGAAAGAGCCTATGAAGTAGTTGAAACATTTCTAGTTTGGAACAGGAGATTTTACGAAGGAGAGTGGTTAGCGCAAGCCCGCATTCAACCTACATTTCAGTTCTGGTTGAACAGTTGATATTTGCTATGAGCAAAGTATATGTTTCATATAACACGGAGAGGCATGAAACGGGAAGCAAATGATATTTGTATCAAATAGGATATTGTTGTATTTATATAAAATCATGACGTAAATACACTTCGAAAGTGAAATGAAGCTTTTCATAAGTATGGTAAATTCACGGGTTGAACTGAATGGTAAAATAAAATAAACTTGTAAGTTTATTAATCTTCCAGTGTTGATAACAAGCAGAGGCTTGAGATATTGTATAAATTTTGGGAAGATAATTTATGTGTGTGGAGTAGTTGAAATGCCATTCCCAGGTGCGCGTGTTTAAGTCGCAGGAATGAAGGTTTTTTTCGAGCATCAATCAAATAGCAGGTTCGATGGCTCAGGTTTATAGTAGGAGTATTGGAGCCACACATTTCGTCGTATGAATAACCCGAAGGTTATTTCTTTGAAACCATCAGTTCTTATTTCAACCTTGTTTACGAATTCCATTTAGACTTTGATTTTGCTAGAACCCGGATTTGTCATGATAGTAGTTTATTCTTCTTCAGAGGAAGACCTTTGCCGTTGTTGTTGTTGTTATAATATTGTGTTCTTACACAAATAGTAGAATGGGCCACTGCCAATTAAAGATAATTCTTTAACCACGAATAATTTGAAGGATATTTTCAATCCTAGTGCCATGAACTAAATGAATTCATTATAAGACTACAATTCTAATTTCCGCATTCTGTCGAAGAATTGCAAGTTGTGAAAGTTGCTAGAAATGGCCATAAATATAAATATTTTTATAATATTGTTCCCAAGTGGAAAATCTAATAGTTGAATGGTTCAACCATTTGTTGATCAAGTTAATGATTCAGAAATCATATATTTTGTTTGGAACTTGAAGTTCATAATCGAGTCACTTCTCGAATGTTTAATGTCAGAAGAACAATTAATTGTTGTTGTGCTTCGCACAGTTCTTCGATGCTATGCTCAATGGTCAAATACTTTTCAGATGTTGTTAATATGTGTTAATAATTTGTGTTGCTACGATGATAATAATAGTTTCAACGATATATTTTGGAAAACTGGAAAACAAGTGAAAGTTTAAGAAATTCTATAAACATTTATTCTACGAGTGTTAATATCATGTAAATAGTCAAACAGTGATCTACGTTATTTCCAGTATGGACAATTCATTTTGCACTGGAGTTAAAGTTTAATAATTTTGGAACACAGTCCACAGGACTAACAATCGGACTTGTGTTTTCAAAAAAGATTGTCAAATGTGTTTGGAAGATTTCTGTATATTGTGTGTAAATAAGAGTGTGGATCGCCACACGTGGATGATGCTGCTTTGAGCATTATTCTTGCAGTCAGATTTTAACTTTAAATAAACTGAGATAATTTTACCAGATGTGTTTCAACCAATTAAATCTCCTTCTATCCTTATTGTTGCATTGAGCCAAAAATCAGCAAAGCATTTTTATAAATTTGATGTCGTTTTTGCGATTTGCTTTAACCCATCTGGCGCTCCGGGATATTTTGATTCTCGTGCTGACTGATTATTGGTAAAATGCATATGTGGTCGTGCGGACTCCGGTCTAAACGGGCACAGTACAGGATATGAAAGGTCAGATTGATCATTTTACTAGGCAGGTAGATGATAACTGGAAGACGTACGAAACGAAAATAGATAAAAGTTTAGGTCTATATGAGGAGCATCTCCAGAATGAAAGAAAACAACGAGAGAAAGAAAATAAGGATAACACCCATAAGATAGATGAAATAAGTCAGGGTATTAATGAGGTCCAGGGAACCATCGGAACATTAAAGGTCGAAGTAGGAAAAACTCATAGGGAAGTAGGCCAGATCCAAAATGACTTGATGATATTATATAAGAGTCAAGGGAAAACTGAGGAAAAACTTGAAGGAATTAAAGTGGATATGGTCAAAGGACAAAGAGAGTTGGAGAAGAAAATAAAAGAAATACGAGAAGACCTAGATACCAGAGGTGACGTGAAACCAGAAATTATAGACCAAAAGGTCATGATCTTTAAGAAAGAGGTAGAAGACCAACTAAATGAGTTCAGGGATAGTTACAGGGACGAGAAATTCCAATCCAAAAAGGTAGAGGAAGATAGTAAAAGGAATCAAGAAAGAATTCAGAATGAATTAAGATCCCGATTAGAGAGGACTGAACATAAGAATAGTCAAATGGAAATCCAACTCATGGCTAATGAAGAAAGTGCTCGAAGGGAAAGGAAGTTAGAATTTGAGAATCAGGAGGAGTTTCCAAAGACAGGATGGGTAGATTCCCGTGAACAAGGCACAGATATGGAGAGGGACTTAGGAGGGGAGAGCCCTTACAAAAACCCAGGATATCCGATGGCGATGTCAACCCCGTACATGAATCAGACAAATGGCCAGATAATAAACATTATTAAATCAAATGAGGACAGACCGGTAAAATTTACGGGTAATAACATGTCTATTACTCCAAAATACTGGCTAAAAGAAGTGGCAGAGTATTTAAACGAAATGAAAGTTCCTCAGGATCGGAGACTGAGAGCTATTGAAAAGCTGTTGGCAGGTGATTGTCTCACCTGGTTCAGAAGCTTCAGATACACCTTTGATACGGTGGAAGGCTTTAGGGAAGCATTTTTAAAACGATATTGGGCAGCAGACGTCCAAGAGAATTTAAGGCTAGATCTGTACTCTAGGAAGTACAGCACCAATGCACCAACTAAATACTCGGAATTTTTCACCGCTCAGCTTTGTAAATTCCGTGAACTCGACATTGCTCCGGCAGAGAACGACTTGTGTGCCGCTATTGCAAGACAACTTCCGTATGAGATTCAGAGGCTGTTAATCTCATCCAAAGCCAGAAGCGCTGTGGAAGTGGAGAGTGTATTACGTCAATTAGATATGACGACTTCGCACGTAACTCCTCGGCATCAAAGACAGACTGAGCAAGTACATATGGCCAGCAGTCAGGAAACCAGCGAAAAACCAGCGACCAGGAATCAGTCCACCAGCACGGATACTCACGGACTAGGTCGAGAGTATGGGCACCAGGAGCCTAGAGGAATACAGCCATATTACAGAGGAGGATATTTAGGAAGAAATCCTAGGAATACAGGTTATAGGCAACAAGAAAGCCGACCCTATAACAATAACCATCAAAGGCAAGAAAACAGAAAGAAATGGGAGAATTATCCCAGAAGGAATGTAAGGCCAGAGGATAGGGATGATGAATATCGGGCCGAAATAGAAGAAAGATATCAGGAAAGTCTTCGTTATATGAACGAACGACCAGATGAACCTGATAGGCAAAAAGTCCGTTGGAGTGAGGCAATCAAGAACCGGAAATCACCCGACCGACTAGACGGAGCTCAAAGCTTGGAACTACAAGCTCAGTTAAAGAATGAGGGAAAAGGGAGCCCTCAGGATAAAAAAAAACTCCAAATTTAAATTGTCAAAAGTGGAAACATACCAGGAGCTGGGAGGAGGTAGAAATTGTGAATTGGATAGCCAGACCAGATGAGCTAATTAACGAGGACGTGGAAGGAATCCCACCTGTTAAAAGAGAACTACCTATAATTATGCTTAGGATAGAAGGACTACTGGTCAGAGCATTAATTGATACCGGATCCACAATAAGTCTAATTACACAAACCCTTCTAAATGAATTGGAAACAAGGGGCCGAGTATTAAAGATTCCCACATCAAGTGTAAAGATTAAGGGGATTACCCCTGAAAAATCTTTGACATGTAAATTTCAGGTATACATTGATCTGATCATGGGTAACGCTGAAATTTCGCAGTGCTTTTTGCTGGTAAATCAATTACCGTATAATGTCATATTAGGTACTGATTTTATCCGTGAGAACAAGGTCATTATAGACCTAGCGCAAAACTGCATTAGAGTTCAAAGAGCGGATGTGGATGAACAAAACATTAACCTACAGGAACAGGATGCGAAAATAGGAGAACAGGTATGGCATATGGAAGAAGTGATTGAGGAAGGTTATAAGGACATAGAAAAGATATTTGAAGTCCTCAACATATAACTCGAAGATAATTTGGAAACTGAGTTCGAAACCAACCTGTCAGGAAAAGTGGAGGAAGCTAAAGTCAACCTCGAAAATAAGGAACAGTTAAAGAAATCATTATTGAATTATAGGGACGTATTTGATTCCAAGCCAGGGAAGATTGAAAATTTTAAATACGCGTTCCAAGTCAATGATTGGGCACCGTTCAAACAAAAACCATACCCGGTTGCGGAAAAACATTACCCACAAACTAAGAAAACACTGCAGGAGATGATGAATGCAGGTGTTATAGAAAAGATGGCGACACCATATGTTAGTCCATTAGTGATTGTGAGTAAACCGGATGGCTCAGTAAGGGTGTGTCTAGATGCCAGAAATTTAAATGCAAAAATCATACCAGAAAATGATTCGGCACCACCCATAAAAGAAATACTGAGGAAGTTCAAAGGCAAGAAGATTTTTACAAATATGGACATGACTTCTTCGTATCATCACCTCGAACTGGTAGAGAAAACCAGCTTGTTGACTGGATTTCAGTTCGACCAACAAACATATTGCTTTAGAAGATGTCCGTTTGGATTGAAGACCGCGGGATCTGCATTAATAAGAGCGCTTGATCGAAACCTGTCAGGGGAAGTGAAAGATTGTACTATCCGATATGTGGATGATATTGTGCTTACCTCGGAGAATATTGAGGAACATTTAGAAAAGCTGAAGAAATTATTGGAAGACTTAAGAAGGGCAAATTTTAAAATAAATTTAAAGAAGTCGAATTTTTGTCAAAGACAAGTGACATTTTTAGGGCATGTGATTGATAAGGATGGTGTTAAACCAAATCCATGCAAATTGGAATCGATAAGGGATTTTCCAAGGCCTTTGAAGGTGAAGAACGTTCGCCAGTTTTTGGGATTGATTGGGTTCTTCTCAGGACATTGTCCATCATACACAAAAACTGTTGCACCACTACAGGACCTTCTGAAGAAGGGGGGCAAGTGGAAATGGACGGAGGAAACAGAAAAAGCATTCGTGGAGGCCAAGGAAATGCTCTTAAATTACGTGAAGCTAGGATATCCTGATTTTAATCAGAGATTTATCATTCAAACAGATGCATCCCAGATTGGAATAGGGGCAATGCTATATCAGGAAAACCCGGAAAACCCTGATAAGAAAAACTATCTAGCTTTCACAAGTAGGAGACTGAAACCACACGAGAAAAATTATACGATCAGCGAAATCGAGCTGTTAGCGATATTGCACGCGCTGCAATATTGGCGGAAGATCGTATATGGGTTTCAGGTCATTTTAAGAACGGATCATAAAGCCTTAACCTTTTTGATGAAGACTGATTTATCCAGTCAAAGGTTGATGCGTTGGGCTTTATACATTCAACAATTTGATGTCAAGATAGAGTACTGCCCAGGAAAAGAAAATATAGTTCCAGACTACTTAAGTAGACAGCCAGAGTCCATAGAAGAGGAAGTAATGGCTATCGATTTGGAAGACAGGGATCAGCGTACTCTTAATGAGTTAGGAAGCATTAGTCAAAGACAACGGGAGGATCCATGGATGAACATGCTCATATCTTTCCTTGAGGGATGCTTGATAAGAGGAACACCAGCGTACACGGAAGCTAATAAGATAGCTCAAGACTACACGTTTTATAATGGGTTATTATATAAGTTTGTGGACTCTGACCATACAAAATTAAGGATTGTTGTTCCTGCAAATTTGCAGAGGAAAATAGTATGGTTAGCCCATAGATCGTTCGGACATATGGGAGTCGACAAAACAGTCTCGATGCTGAAAGAAGCATTTGTATGGCCGAGACTGAGAGAAACTGTAAGGGACACGCTAAAGACATGTGATCAATGTCAAAGGATCAAACCTAATGCATTTCTGATGAGGCAGAAGCCTATTCCATTGTTGCCCGAAAGGCCCGGCCAAATCATATCTATTGATAATTTTGGACCTTTGCCAAAGGCAAGAAGAGGAAATCGACACATAATGGTGGCTATGGATGTCTTCACTAAA
The DNA here is from genome assembly GCA_946902985.2 of Meconema thalassinum. NCBI lineage: Eukaryota > Metazoa > Arthropoda > Insecta > Orthoptera > Tettigoniidae > Meconema > Meconema thalassinum. Next base: position 152,874,916 of record OX336396.1, read on the forward strand.
ATGGTTGTCCTTGCTCCCATACAGAAGACTAGTACCAAACAGGTGTTAAAACGACTAAAAGAAAAAGTGATACCGATTCTGGGGAAACCTGAGAATTTGTTGTCGGATCACGGCAGTTGTTTCACCAGTGTAGAGTTCAGACGAGAATTAGAAAGACTTGGAATACGTCAGATTTTGTCAAGTATCCGCCATCCTGAGGCAAACCCTGTAGAAAGAGTGATGAGGGAGACGGCCAAGTACTGTAGAATATACTGTGCCGAAGAAAATTGGAAGTGGATAGATATTTTGGATATTATCGAATTTTGTATAAATAATACAATCCATGAATCCACAGGAGAGATACCCATAACGTTACATCGGAATGAGCAACCAGAAAGACCTTGGAGTCTGGTAATTCCTAGGCCAGCAGACGCTCAGCCTGGAAGAGATGTACGTATTCGAAGAGCCTTTGAGCATCTAAAAGCTCAAGCCGACAGGAGGCAGAGAAGAAATAGGCATAAGAGGTATCATCGACCATTATTAGCAGGAGAAATGGTGTTAGTAAAGAGACCAGCCATTTCGGATCCAGGGAACCGTGTGTACAAGAAGTTCCAGAAAATGTACCACGGACCGTATCAAATAATCAGAGATTTGAGGAATAACGCATATAGAATTCGGCACTGTGAAACGGATCACGAAGTGACCATGAATTCAGCAAATTTGAAATTATATTACCCTCCCGAAGATTTCGATGAAGCAAATGAACAAGCCCTGGTTATGGAAACGTTTAGAGATGAATCCGCTTTTGACATAAACAAGAATAAGGAAGAAATAGAAAATAGAGCTCAAGCATTCGAGTGCGAATGCGAATTGGAGAAATTGTATTGGGAAATTAAAGAAATAATTGAGTTTATTGAAGAAGAAAATTTCAATTTAAGAAAGGAAAATGATGAAATAAGGAAACGGGTAGGGATAGACCAAACCCGTAAGGAATAATGAGGTTCTGGAGATGTTATAGTCCAGACAAATAAAGAAGAAAGAAAGGGTAGGGATAGACCACACCCGTGAAGAAGAATGAGGTTCTGGGGACTCAAAGTCCAGACAAATAAAGAAAGAAGGAAAGGGTAGGGACAGAGCGTACCCGACCTACACAATCACCGGATACAACTTTAAAGAAATGATTGATTTTGTTGAGGAGGAACGTTTCAATTTAATAAAGGAAAAAGAAAGAAAGGGTAGGGACAGAGCATACCCGACTTATACATTTAGTGGAAGGAACTTTAAAGAAATAAAGAAACAGAAGGTACGGACAACGTTATGATGGCTTCGACGAATAAAGAAATACAAAATTAATTGAAATAAATTTCCTCAAAAAATTTTTCGAAAATGTATTTACCTAAGGAGGGGAGAGATGAACCCATGTGCCATAGGGTCCATGAAGGTCGAATCCATGTATTTGGGGAAGAAATGAAATAAACGTACAGTTTCTAATGTAACTTAGAGAAAGATCAAGCTAGGATGCTAGCCTAATGTTGTGCAACCAACGTGGACCAGGTGTTCGAGAGATGAGATCACCCCTCTTGACATTCAGAAGGGAGCTTGTCATGAGTATTAATAACCGAGTGGAAAATTCCCACTAATAGACAAGGAAGCCTGGCTCGGAAATCGAGCTGAGCTTGCTGGAAAACGACAACACCGCTTATGCGCCAGAAGAGGAATAATTAAATTTAACCCGTTTACGAGTATAAAAATAAGTAAACAAGTACAGTACGGTGAATCATTTCGAATGAGAGATTTTTAGTAAAGAAAAACCATTTAAAAATTGCACAGGAGAAAACTGCAAACGTAAGTAGACGTCATCGGGGAATTACTAAGGCGTGTGTAGAGGGGAGAGTAAAAAAGAACAGCAACACCCACACAATTGAGGACGAGAAATTAATTAATATCTCCGAATTGCACGATCGATTCTTATGCGCAATGAGATTATTTGACATTGAGAAGACGAGCTTTCGGAAGGTATAATTTTTATAATTGTGCAACCATTATTTTAGAAGTTGGCCACGGAAAGGGCTAGAGTCTTATCTTTTTGTAGCGAAAAGGTATATAACTCCTGGCCTCACCAAGCCAATCATGCAGTTCCGAACAGCCCGAGGGGGTGTTACTACGCATCAGTACGAGCAGGTCCAAATAGCCCAAGGGGGCGTTGCTACGCATCAGTATTCAGACAGCCGTGTGGGGCGTCACTCTGCGTCACATCGAAGACAGTTTACCAGTACTCCTTGAGGGGAGAAACGCTGTATTACACCGCAGAATTAATATCCGATAGCCATAGGCGTCGCAGTATTAACAACTTGCTTGCCTCCATAGGGAGTTGTAAAGAAGAAAATTTAAAGTATCGTCGTGTTGAAATATTAGGAAAATCCTAGTTACAGGATTTAGGTCCGACAGTACACAAGTTTACGGTGAAAAGTTCGTAAAATATAGTCAGAGCAGGCTGCGAACGTTGGACTTTAGGCGATAGGTCTTTAAATAGACGAACGAATATATCATAACGTACGGACGTACCGTAACAGAAAGATAAACAGTTATCTAAATTAAAGAACCCAAAGAGGGAAAAACAGAGTAAGGTTCGTAACGTATCTCAGAAAGTAGGAGTGCTAGAACCGATTAAATAAAGAAGAACGGAGACTATAGACATTATCTCCAGAAAGTAGACGAACTATTCTAAAGCACTAGACTCAAGAAGTACTAGCTGCTATAAAATAAATCCATAGATCATCGATAGGTTATCGAGGAGACCTCGATCCGAACAGACTTTCGCTAGGATCGATAAACCAGATCTACAAGGGAAGCCGTTCAAGCTAGAGGAATAGCCGGTCATCCAGAATAGGATTCGAAGAATTAGGATTCCAGGGAACAGTAGATGTTTCGAGACTTTCGTATTCTGCAGGATAGGAAGCCGACATTGAGTAAATTTCACCCTTGGAAACGGGAAATTAAGAGGTCACGTGTGATAGGCTAAGAAATACGGCCTAGTGATCAAGAATTGTGAAGTGTAGATTTATCAAGATTGTGTGTTAAATTAATATTTTTTAGTGTTCATTGTGTGTTATAAAGGAACACACCAGTGTATTAAAAATGTCGTCAATGTTAAGTGTATTAAATATGTGTCAAGAAGTGTTTGTAAATAAGATGAATTTAAATAAGATGGACTAAAATTTCAAAGTGGGCCAAAATGAAACACCGCACAAGAATAAAAGGTCATGGGACGACCTTAAAACATGTAAGTAATGAATTTCATTTTATTTTGGTGTCAGGGAATGATTGTGTACAAATCCACCGGAGTTTTTGAGTAAAAGGGATGTGTTTAATAAATAAATACTGAATAAACAAGAACGCGGTCTGAACAGAAATAGAAATTTGAGAAATTATAAATAATTATGTAAAGAATAAATCCAGTAGAGAATGAAAAGTTTATAAATGTTAATGTATTTGACAAATGTCATAAGAGCAAGCGAAATATCAGTAATTATCGTGAAAGATATTTAAATAAAAGTAAATTTGTGATATGAAAGAAATAGCTTTGAGCTTATGTAAAGAATAAAGATATGAAATAATAATAATAATAATAACCAAGTAAGGAAATATTAAATAAAGATCAAATAAATTGATGTGAACATAAGAGCGTTAGAGCCTTAATAAAAAGTATAGACATGATGTTTAAATGCATGTTCTTGGAATAGAGAAAGTTATGGTAAAAGGAAAGAATAATATAAAAATTGAAATGTGTATCAATTGTTAATATGATATTATCAGTTCTTTGGATGACGCTAGGCTTAAAAATGTATAGCGCAAAAGGAGCGCAATTAAAGTAAAATGTCACGCTAGGAACGCGTAAAAGTTAATGTACTTGGTAAATTACTTATGAGAGGTAGTTGATTGTCGCGAATTGAGATATGGTATAAGTCCTCTATTTGTGACGTAGTATCACGAGGCATTGTGTATGTTATGGAAAGGGAGCCAATGTATGGTATTGAGCGTAGGTCTATTTAGCTATTGGCTGACCCTAATTCGCAATTTGTATAGTCCTCTATAAGGGAAAGGTTCCCGAGGCAAGTGAAGAGATTCGAACTCAGAATCCTCTTATTTTGAAAGCCCCTTTATTATTCGTCGTTAATTACTCTTCCACAATCAATGAGGACCTTTCATAATTAATAAACGCCAAGATTACGAAAGTGGTTTTTTAGCCCAATAATATTGTTGTATGTACACGAAGAATAGAACGCCAGGTCTCCAAGGAATTGAGAATGGAAAGTTTGTGTTTTGTAAAGGCAGTTAAAGAGAGCTCTAGCTCGGGCCAGACGGGAAGGAGCCCGCATAGTCATAAATAACTATCAAGTTTCACGGCCAGACCCTCGGAATAGGAGGGGTGTCTGAAGGCCGTCTTGTCAGGAGTAATGAATATACCAGGAGTGTTTGAAGTTGTTAACGACCCGGGCGTTGAACCGAGGTCCTTATAAATTGATATTTCCGCTTGTCTGTTCAGATCGTAGTTTTCTTATGTGATAATGGTCTTATAAGACGTAAGAGATAAATAACAATCCCTATTGTAATGTTGTATGGAAGTAGGATTCCACGAGTTAATTGAAGGCAACTAGGTTTCGGGAGTAACTATAGTTTTTTGACTGTGTCAAGTATCTTCATACTCTGGAGTACACAAGTAATTTCCTGATTACCTTAATGTATTTGTGAAACTAGAGAGAGATGATAACAGCTGAAATGTGTGAAAATGCCCAAAATATTGAGTTAGATAATTAACATATAATTATAAAATGTAATTATACCTTTGTTTTTCAAGATTAAGAAAATATAAAAAGTAGTATTTGAGATGTACAAAGAATGACACCATTATTACAGAAAGCATTGAGCCAAAGAGCTCGGAGTTATAAGAAACTCACAGTTGATGCTTTATGGAAGTAAAAATAATTAGGAATTGTTGGTTTATGTGGAAATCATATGTTTTAATAAAATATTTGTTTTATTATATTGTAATTCCTTGTTCATTTGGAACAAGTAGATTGATTATGGGTCAGTAATTTAATTGTTAAAGTGTTTGTAGCGCCATAATTTTTATTAATTAAATGTGTTAAAATAGGAGTTGATTTTGTTGTTATTTTTGAAAGTGTATCCTCTAATTAATCCAAAATATGTGAGTCACAGAGTGGGGGAACTTACCGCTGCCCCGAAAATTCCGAATTGAGCTACGCTGGTATACTGTGATTGGCATATTTCTTGCTAAAAGGGCACAATATATACAGTAGTATAAAACGAAAAAACTTATATCATATAAAATATAGACTCTAGGAATAACAGTATGAAACTACAATACTGTTGTATTTAAAAAAACGGACGTCCTTTCAATATTAATTTAAAAAAATGTTGTACATGTATTAAACCATTTGTGTTGACCGACTGGAAAGCTTTTTTTAATAATATATTAAATCAAGGAATTGCATATGTATAATCAACAACAACAACAAACAATAACAACCCCTGGCACTATCCAGCCCATGACGGGCTAAGGCCGACCAAGCGACCGCTGCCCAGCCATTTGGCCTGCAGATATTGGGGTGACGCGTCATCAGCGCGTCGGGTCCCCTCGGCCGTTAATCTTGGTATTCGTGATCGGGGCGCTGTCTCACTGCCATACAGCTACTCAATTGTCCTCACGAGGCTGAGTGCACCCCGTTCCAACCCTCACGTCAGTTTTAAAATCCCTGACGGAGCCGGGGATCGAACCCGGGGCCTCCGGATGAGAGGCAGGCGCGCTACCCCAACACCACAGGGCCGGCATGATATGTATAATGCCCTATATAAAACTATCAACTTGAAATTTCATGTGACTTCGATTGTACTACTGTATGTTGTGGGGTGATCTTAGTTCATATTGCTTTCTTGAATATCCATGTGATGTCTCACTTAAATACGTAAGTCTTATTATTAAATTTTGACTGGTTATTATTTATTATCTTACGTTGTTTCTAGTTTGTGTTGTTGTCTAGTCTTGTGCAGGTTTCTAGTCGTAATTAGGTCGCCTTCGTTATTTTGTTTTTATACTATTTGAATGTAATTATATGTTGATGTTGTCTTTGTTGTTCAAATGCACTTCGTTAAAGTTAATAAAATGTCAATTACTGACTTTGAGAATACTCTTCCTAAAAAGGTTGATGTTTTATGAACTTATTTTTAACACGACGAAGTTTTAATAAACTGATTTAAAACACGCCTAAAAGTTAAAATATGCATGCTGAGCTTCTATGCCCAAGGTTGCGGGTTCAAACCCGGTCGAAGTCGTCGGATTTTTTAAGAGCGTTAACAATCTCTCAGTATGCCTTCCTTCGGAGAGAAAGTAAAGCCGGCGGGCCCATTTCATAGATCTATGGCATGCAAAAAAACCTTCCAATAACTACATCTGTGTGAAGCTAAAATTTGTAGGTTGGATTTGATACGCTCGAAGTTCCAACGTTCGTCGCCAGGTGGAACTACTTGAAAATTGATCGTCTGGAGTCTTTACTTGAATTACAATAATACACACTAATACAGCCTTCACAATTAACACCGGTTATCAGACAGATTCTACACACTCCCAAAGTACACGGGGCTACATGACCACGTTGTCGCAGCCCCTAAACTAAGGAACCAACCAACCTAAAAGATGTTTCAAGTATTTAGCTAGTCCGAAGCTTAGTAAAGTGTGATGGGAATCAGAATAATGAAAATCTACAGCCTATTTCCAGGAATGATGTCCTTAACTTCATTAGGGAGTACAAAAGTACGAGACGACGAGTGAGCGGATATTTCGCTTGGGGGACAACGTGTGAGGACCGGATTATGGTAAAGCCCTCATGCAGCATTCCATTAGAGCGGATATTTTACTGAGCGCAAATTTCACTCAGCGTAAGTATCTCCACACCATTCATAATGTTCAGGCAGAAACCTTAATTTATTTATGACAATGGCGTAACTACGGGGGTGATCAGGGAGATCAATACCGCCCCCTCCGAGCCATATAATAAAAATACGTAATTCTATGAAATATGTATTTTTAATAATAGGCCCAATTTTCGGATTAAAGCAAAAACAAAAGAATCACCAACGAAATAAAATAAAAACCAAAAACACAAAGCAAAAATCAAAAGCCAAAGTTGAAAACAACAGACATGAAACTAAAAAAAGCGAAAATAAAATCAATTAAAGGCAGAATGAGCAAATAGCAAAAACACAAAAGCAAAACAAAATTGAAAGCACACTAAGTAAAAAACCAATAACATGAATTCAAAGTCCAAAGAAAAAACTTAAGGCGAAAACAAAAGCAAAATTAAAAGCACACTAAGTAAAAAAACAATAACAAAAAATCAAAAGCAAAGACACAAAGTGAAAACAACAGCAAAAACACAAAGCAAAATCACAAATGAAAACAAAAGCAAAAATACAAAGCAAAATCACAAATGAAAACTAAAGCAACATTAAAATAAAAAACAAAAAACGCAGATCAAAAACAAAAATTAAAAAAAAAAACAAAATTAAAAGCAAAAGCAGACAAAACACCCAGTAAAACAGTAACAAAAATGCAAACTCAAAAGCAAAAACAAGCACTAAATCAAAACAAAAAAAAAACAAAAAAATATCGGACTAAAAACCTAAAACAAAATCTAAACTTAACACAAAAGAGGGAAGAAATAAAATAAAACATTTGAAAAAAAAATAGTTCTGTGTTGTAAATGGTATAGAGGTAGTAAAACGCTCTTATTAATTGGGATATACTGCGCTGATCCCCTTCCAGAAACAAATCCTAGTTATGCCACTGTACAGATTTTTTTTTTTTTTTTTTTTACGAGGGACTGTGGAAAATCTTCAAAAGACACGTGTGAAGGGTCCGCACTCCACAGTAGTGTGGGATTTTTACCCACTAAAAACCACCTCCCTTTTCCCACGATGTGTTCATCACCCCGGAACCGCTCTCGCATTACTTCAGGGTGATGTCGTGCTTACTTAGTCATTCAGACTTCTTCTTTCTTCATTTTTTCTTAAGGATGTTCGAACGCATCCATTTCCCTCTTCTTCTGGCGCAGGACACATTCTATGTAAATAGCTATCTGATTCCATGTTTGATCATTTCGGAGCATCATCTGTAGGATGTTGTCCGGCGTGATTGCCCCTATAGAAGCTTGCAGATCTCTTCTATGTGTTGACTAGCGTTCACACACAAAGAATGTGTGGAGCGCATCATCCTCTTCATTACAATAATGACACAAAGGACTATTAGCCACGCCTATGTGATGCAGGAATCTCCGAAAATATCCATGGCCTGTTAGGAACTGTGTCAAATAATAATTGACCTCTCCGTGGTTTCGATCAACCCAGTCAGCCAGACGCGGAATAAGTTTCTTTGTCCATCGACCTCGTGTCTCATCATCCCACTTCTGTTGCCATCGTTCCATACAATGGTTGTGTGCAGACGTCTTTGCCTGGTGTATGTCCAGTTCTTCTTTGGTGCGCCAAACTTCCTGACGCTCTAAGGCAAGTAAATCAATTGGTGCTACTCCCGCTACCACTAGAACCAGTGGCGGCTGGTGTAGAAAATTAGTTGTGTGCTGTAGGCCTAACCCTCCTTCGAATATTTTTTTTATATATAAACATATAGAAACACTCACTCAGTGACGAAAAATGAAGTCGCTCCTTCTTGCTGCAGAACTTGTCAATCACCCTGGCATTGAACCCCTCCATACTGGAGACCATCTTCTTCTCAATGGAGAGCATAGCGAGGGCACTTAGTCTTTCTTGTGCCATGGTGTTCCGCAGAAAGGTCTTGATCCTCTTCAGCGATGAAAAACACCTCTCAGGCTCTGAAGTAGTCATGGGTGTTGTTACTAATATCCTCTGAAGCTTGCTTGTTTGGCAGAACGTACCTTGCAGCTTACTAGATATTATGAAATGCAGAAGAGGGACTGCCCCACCAATATTCCTAAAATCTGACCTACAGTACAGAACCGACAGTTCTGTTCTGAGCCTTTTCTTTTCCAGTATGCTATAGGCCTGAACAGTTACACCTAGTTCTTTATCTGGAAACGTTTTGGAAAATCGTTCAAAGTTGGTGGAATCTTAACAGTTTTGCTGCTTCCAGGTGATCCAAGGTTTGGAAGCGATCGCGGGCTTCTCGTGTTATTCTATCACATACTTCCTTGGCATCAGTACGCCGACATGATAACTTTCTGCGCTTGTTTTCTGAAGCACACGTTTCTTCAGAAGTACCGGTACTAGCAATGTCTTCTACCGATTCCCTGATGTTGTTGATCACTTGCATGAAGTGTGACACAGCGGATTTTATCTTCACGGCATCAGCTGTTCTTGACTGCAACTGATTGTACATAATGTCCACATGTGGCATCAATTTATGAAAGAAATGTAGCCAAAATATGAATTCCTCGTCTTCTAAGCTGCGACGAAGCCCGTTTGCCTGCAGGCAAGTTTTATAGGATGGGGTTTTCTCCAGCATTAATAAACACTCCCTTATGGATACCCTTTGCTCGTACACCACATTTACGGTGCGCGACCTGAAATTCCATCTAGTCGCTGGTCCAGTTGGAATTCTTCGAGCTGCCACTGCTTCTAAAGCAGACGTCCGTTGCGGCGACCTTGAGAAGAAAGCAGGGAACGCTGACAGGTGAGCGAAGAACATCCTAGCCGACTGATTCTGCGAAGCTGCATGTTCCATTGTTAAATTCAGTTGGTGTGCATAGCAGTGGATGTAATGTGCGTTGGGATAGCAGGCTTTTATCTTTGCTTGCACTCCACCTTTACCACCACTCATTACTGATGCCCCGTCGTAGGTCTGCGCAATAACTTTGTGTGTTGTAGCGTTAAACATGTTGTCCATTACACTTAAAATACATGATGCAAGGGAATCCGCATTCTGACCTTCTGGTTTAAAGAAGCCCCAAAATCGTTCGTATGGAATACCATCTTTCTCATACCGAAATACCAACACTAACTGTGTCTGCTCTGAAACATCTGTAGTTTCATCCGCCATCACACTAACAAAATATGCTTGTTGCATTTCTTCTGCTATCACTTCTCTGCAGGTTTCTAGCATGCAGTCCAACAGCTCGTTCTGGATGGTTTTTGAGGTCCCTTTGAAAACTCTATTAGATTCAATGTGCTCCTTTACTGCACTGTCTATACTGGAAATTAAATCTACTAGGCCCAAGAAAACGCCAGGATTGTCTGAATTATCACTTTCGTCGTGCCCTCTTAAAGCTAATTCAAACGCACCACAAAACTTAATGCAGTCTATAATTCTGGATAGCACATACCTGTTCTTCTCCACTTGTTGATTGTGCTTTTCTTTTTCTTCATGATAAGCACGGCTTAATAGTGTTGCAATATTAACTCTTCCTAAAGCACTTAAATTTAAAGAATTATTGATGTGTTTCTCGCTGTCATTATGCTTCCTTATTAAAGCGTTTAGATGTCCAAGATCTCTAACACCCACTGTTCCCCAAGAATCACTATTGACAAAACACAAACAAGGGAAACAGAAAAGGGCATTTCTAATTTCACACCCGCACACCCAATCGTTTTCATACACTTTTCTATTACATTTTCTAGTGTATGCAGATTTGTTAGAAGTGGCTTTCTGAGCAATAGCTAAGTCCGGGGTAGGTCTACCTAACTTCTTTACCTTAGTTTTTTCTTCAAGAGTTCTGGTTGAAAATGGGGTTTTCAAGAGGCTCTCCACTGAGTTTTCCATATTGCACAAACACGCAAACAAACTCAACACATATACTCATTCCTCATACTAAATTAATTAAGTACTGCACCTGCAATTACAAAATATTCACGAACTCGGAAACACTTGGTCTGACCGCGCAAAAACAGTACTACTCAGTATTACCAAAGCATTAAAATGAAACCAGCAACGCCATAATGCAAAATCACATGTTATTTTGCTATAGTGAAATTTATGAACTAGGCATCACAATAATCATGTCCTTATTTTGACGGCATAAAAATTATAATTTTGATAGTACATCGATTAACAAAATGTGGCTATAGAATAAGTAGGTTGGGAGTATTGAAAAAGACCTTCTAGCGGGAACAGCTGATGGCTTCCTCTGCTTTTTTCACCCCATTTTCTTTGAGCGATTCCCTCTTAAATCCTATTGCTGAGTCCAGATAGTGCCACTGGCCACGTTCACATTCCGTGTGACCAGTGCTGCCTCTCTGTGGTCGAATGAAGAATCGCTAGAAGATGACTGGTCTTAGCTGTTTTCCCAACAGCACATCCAGAACACAAGGGATAAGTTGGACGCGCATGCGCAGAAGACAAAATTCACGCTTCCTGCCAATAAACTTGGAAATTCTCGCTGGGCTGTGATCTGCACAGCTAACGCCGTGCACGGAGTGGAGCGCACGCCTAGATACCTCGAACAATTCATGTTCTGAACCTCGTAGTGAGGGGAGTAGAAATATTTCCTATTCTTTGCTTGACGTCTTTTTTAAAGCGTTGTATTTGTAGATAATAGGCCTACTATTAACATAATGTATTTTCAAATAAAGCAATGTGCTGCAGCACTTCAGCACATAAGGAGCGGTCGCCCCTGACTAGAACACCACTGTACAGATACGTAGAATATAAGTGTTACTATAATATACTACTTTACTTTCTTGCTCCATTTATTTCATTATTCCAAGAAACAATCGCATTAATCATATCGAAACACAGAACGTTATTTGCATAACCTGAAACTTCCTAGGCGATTATAAAATAGCAGTCTACTACACCACCCTGCATTTCTCCCTCCACACGCAAAACTTGGTCAAAACATAATTATTTAAACATTACTTGGTACTCATAAATAATACTACTACCCTTATCTTAAATTGCAAGCTCTGGCATGCATAATGAAATAGCAGTACACCACCGGACAAAGAGTAGGCTTCGCTTCTCCGTGCCGCGTATAGCAGTTTTCTAATGAATTCTTTGCGGTTTTAATGTACTGCTTGTGCCTTATAATGGATGTTATGGAATAATAAATATCCATAAATTCTTCTCTGCATATCTCATGTGTTTAGAGATTACGAGGATAAGGAAAGGCGGGAACATATTACCATAATAGCAAGAACAGAAAAGTTAGATTACGCACTCTCTTAATCGGGTAGCATGTAACTATTAACTTCGCCTCGTATTCCATCATGAAAATGAAAATCCACAGCCTGCTTCCGGTCACCGACCGGGTCAGGAATGGAATGAATGAAGCCCCCATCTAGCGGCGAGGATATGAACCGTGCCGGCTGCCGAGGCCTGACGCACTCCTCTGGGGCAATGATTAAATGCATGACAGATGAAATGAAATGATAGTGGAGAGTGTTGCTGGAATTAAATTGTGACAGGGAAAACCGGAGTACCCGGAGAAAAACCTGTCTGCCTCCGTTTTGTCCAGCACAGATCTCACATGGAGTGACCGGGATTTGAACCACGGACCCAGCGGTGTGAGGCCGGCGTGCTGCCGCCTAAGCCACGGAGGCTTCATTTCCATCATAATAATAGTAATAATAATAATGCATGAAGCACAACACTTTCATAGATGTGGCATCCCAAACAGTGGCAACATGCTACCAAAACATGTTCAAAAGCTGTCAAAGTACAGTATAAAGAGCTTTCAGAACTGACCAGGAAGCAATGGCACAAGTCAGGACAGTGCCTATAATCATCTCCAGCACTGGCGTGATTCCGAACAACTTAAAGAAATTAAAGGATTCAGGACAACGTAGAAAACAGAACTACTGTACACACAGATAGTAAAATAACAATAATTGACTCCCTAGCGGATAGCAAAAATCACAATCACTTAATTGAGATAATTAATAAAAATACGGCAACGCTAATCACAAACAATTGGAGTATACAGTTTAAGTAGATTAAAGCACAACAGTATATGTTTACAGTACAAGGCAACCAGTTGGTAGATAAACTAGCAAAGGAAGCACCAAAATTAAAACAAATCTGTTAGGACAAATTACCGTACCTCTCTCAACAGGTTTTTTTTTCGTGTGGCCTCCTGAGAGGCTGAGTGCAGGTCTTTCTAGTCGACGCCCGTGGGCGACCTGCGCGTCGGGATGAATAGATGGAATGGATGAAGATGAATGAAGCTGGGCAAGGATGTGGAACGAAGCGGCCGTGGCCTATCAGAAGGTACCGTCCCAGCATTTGCCTGGTGTTGAAAATGGGAAATCATGGAAAACCATTTCAAGGTCTGCCAGCGGTGGGGCTCGAACCTACGCGTCTACCGAGTCAGCATAGAGCTTGGCCCCATGACCTAACGCTGCGCTTTAGCCAGCGTAGCCACTGCTGTCGGTCTCTCAACAGTAAAAACTTACCCCAGGAGAGAATCTACTAATGAATGGCGGCAGAAACGGGAAGAATCTTCATAAGGAACTATCACAAAGGAATTCTTTCCAACGGTAGAAACCAGATTAACATGCAAAATTAACTTCACGCCAAATTTGACAACATTTATATCAGGACATGGAAATATCAACTCGTATCTACACAGACTTAAAATTGTACGCAGCCCCGAGTGTTTCTATAACAAAGGACCCCAAACAGTGGATCATACAATATTTGAGTGTAGTGCAGTGAATAGCGAGAGAGTTTTTTTTTTATTAAACAGCGTTTCCATAAAAGGATACTGGCCGATTCATAAAGTCTTTTTAATCAGAAAATTTCTTAAACCATTTTCAAAATTCGTGAACTCTTTGGACTTAATAGCAATGAAAGAAAATCAGGGATCACTCATCAGCAAATAATATATAGGAAAAAAATACACCGTATATTATAATTACACAATTGTATGAAATTAGTACGGTAGTAATATAGTTTAATGGATGCTTGAAGAACCTATTTTCCAAAGATATAGTATAGTGTAGTATAATAATAATAATAATAATAATAATATTAATAATATCGTATGGCCTCGGTAGCCGGGTGCAAGCTTTGTTATTTTCACCCAGAGGGCAGCGTGCATGTCGAATTTTGTTGTTCCTTGAAGCACTATGTAAGTCAAGGAGGTTAGTATGTAGCATGTAGTACTATGACTATAGTGGAGCATACAAGAGTTAATGAAAAGAAAAGAAGAAGAAGAGAGCGTAGAAAGAGCCATAGCGAGAAGATGAAGACAAAAAAAGCAAGATCAGCTAGATAGGTTCAATCGCGCTTCTTGGACGTACATAACGATGTAAATATAATAATAATAATAGGTAATTTAAAGGGCACGTTGAAGTTATTATTATTATCCCTTGTATATAGGCCTATAGTTACAGAAGGCGGGATTCTACTGCAAGTTGATGATCTTCTATTTTTCATTTATGTTGTGGGAAGGTTTAAAACATTTCCAACTGTTGAGCAAGTGTTAAGAATGACAGATTTTTGAACACACGCCACTGTATTGATGGGAAGTTCCAATACTCACAGGTTTATATTCGGTACAACACCTGTTGCTGAGAAGACAAGTGGTAATAAGAGTCGTCTTCTCTTGATGCCACATCTTGATTTCTTCTGTCAACTCACTGTACTTGCAGATTTTTTGAAAAAAGGAAGGAAGATTGTAGTTTTACGTGACCGTGAATCTTGTGATTATGAGCCACGGGACCTCCTTTTTACGTGGAATCCGAACCACAGGACATGGCATTTCACTTCGAAAATCTCACATGCATTGACCGGGAATCGAACCCGGACCGCCTTGGTGAGAGGCATACAGCTAGACCGCTGAGCCACCACGCCCCGCAGATTTTTCGACTGTACATGTGTCGAATGTTGTGTGTATTTGGCACAGCAATGTCGATCAAATGCTTGCGTTTTTAGATTTTATCCACAAGAGTGATGACTGGTCTATTAGCTGGAATGGTTTTCATCTGTGATTACAGATCTGTCCCAATAGATTTTGTGGGTGTTACTTCCATGAATTGTGCTTGGTGTAATTGAATCTATTAATTGATGTATCTGAGCAAGTTTGTAGTGAATGATTTTGGCGACATTATTGTGCCGCTGGGTGTAGTCCGAGTTGACTAGGACCTGACAGCCTGATATTATGCGTTGTATTGACTCAGAAATACTGTGACATAATCTGAATGCATCATCCTTAGTACTGGCATCCTTTACAATGTACTTAAAGTAATTCGTTATCGACACAAGCTGGTCCTGAATTGCAGAAATAAATCCTTCAGTTCTTGGAAACAAGTCCCCATGAGTCAGCCAAAAGTTCGGCGCCTCACTGTTCACATAGGCCTGCCTGAGATCATGAAGAGTCTTCTGTTTCCACTGTTCTGTTAGGTTAGGTTCTGGAATTGTGTGTGCCGTGAGAGGTACATCGTGCTGAAGGTCAAGAGGTGTGTTTGTTGTCTGCGGAGGCAACAGTACGGTGCATGATGTAGTTTACTTGCTTTTCCCCAAGTATAACCTCAGTAAACAGACCTATTTATCATGGAGATCGCGATGTTGACGAGTCCTCTGCCTCCTTGGGATCGAGGGAGTGTCGCCCGGTTAATTGCAGATTTCGCATGAAGGAATCTGTGTTTGGTCGTTGTTTTTATTATTATTATTATTATTATATTTATTATTCTCCTCCCTCTTATTATTATTATTATTATTATTATTATTATTATTATTATTATTATTATTGAAGCCTCCGTGGCTTAGGCGGCAGCACGCCGGCCTCTCACCGCTGGGTCCGTGGTTCAAATCCCGGTCACTCCATGTGAGATCTGTGCTGGACAAAACGGAGGCCGACAGGTTTTTCTCCGGGTACTCCGGTTTTCCCTGTCAAAATTTCATTCCAGCAACACTCTCCACTATCATATCATTTCATCTGTCATTCATTTAATCATTGCCCCAGAGGAGTGCGTCAGGCCTCGGCAGCCGGCACAGTTCATATCCTCGCCGCTAGATGGGGGCTTCATTCATTCCATTCCTGACCCGGTCGGAGACTGGAAGCAGGCTGTGGATTTTCATTATTATTATTATTATTACATATACAACACATTGCTGGTACATCATAATGTTACGCGCCACCCCCCTAGTGGCACTTCCTTTAACTAGATTATGGTGGGCGAAGCACAAACACCAATTACTGCTTTAAAGAAATATAATTTCATTGCAGCCCACAAACATACACAGTGCACACACATACACACACACACACACAAAGTCTAACCTCAGAAAACACTACTAGTCACTATTAGTTTCCACATTTACAATCTACCACTGTCCTCGCTATTTATGCTCTCCCTGTCCGTGAGGCGTTACAGTGTTCCAGCTTACACTCACACGTACAGTCTACACAGGTACTCTACAGCCTTGCCACTGCCACTTCACTTACTTCCAGAGTCCTCTTGCTGCTCCTTGTGCGCTCTTGCTCGTCCCGTGTCGATCCCACGACCACGTATTCCACGAAGCACCGCGACACGTCCAAGCACTCACAGTCTTGACTCCAAGTTGCACCTTGGCAGAAAGGCTTCCTCTCTGTTACCGTAGACGTCCAGTAATAATCGCTGTACTGCTCCGTACGCACTCACTCGACAACACTACAGTACACACTAGCACTGACCAATACTGTCCAATACACACTGCAATACACACTCCCCAATACACTCCAATACACACTGCCTCCTCGCCGCGGCTCGCTGTTTTATATGGGATCAGTCCCTGGCCTGGAAAGTTCGAATGTCACAACCCATTGCCGCATTGAGTCTGTTCTGGTTGGTTCCACATCCAGAATTTTCGCGTATTCTCTGGCCCGCCCGCGATGACTCACAGATGTCCCGCTATTGTGTCTGCCGGTGGGAGGGGCCGGGAGGATGTGGTAACTTTCTCTCTCCGGCTGATGGTTCGGCCCAAGGCCAACGAGACAGCTGCTTTGGTCTGTCACACTGTCGCTCACCCGAAAGTCTCCTGCCGGTTCGCGGCGGTACGTAACACTGCTCCCCTCTTTAAAGCAACTCGCCTCGAGTTGTTCGTCGTCAAGGCCGTCCGAGGTCCGAAGGGGTGGCATTGACGGCGCTGACAAGCCCCTGTTTTGGCTGGCCCTGGCCCTCACTCGCTTTTCTAACCGTGAGGCTGTTCCTTGCCGACAGCTGTTCATTAGATGGCCCCTTTCACACCGTAGCCAACAGGTGGCTTTCCTACTGCAACGGCGTCCCGGTGATGGTTTACGCCGCTTTGGTGGAGGCTAGCCAACCTCCACTGCCTCTTCGTCTCCGGCGGCGTCACTCCTCCTCGGTGGCGTTACCCATGTTGTCCTCCTCGTCACCGCCATTCCCAACGCGATGGTCTTTACCTGCCGCGGGTAGCGCCTTCTACTGAGCATCGAATACTCACGTACCATGGCGTCGTGATGCCCATCCACGAAGATGTACGCCGCCTCTCGGTGCACGTGCTCGGGAGGCGAGCCAGCCAGCGCGAGCTCTTCAATTGACTTACTCGCGCGCCCGTTCCTCCCTTCTAGCCGTAGGTGGTACATGGCAGGTAGCTGGTAGTCCCCACGATGCTCCTCCAGCGTCGCGACGATCCCGTTTTACCCAGTCCCCGTCCGGACGTCGTGTAGCACATCCGTCAGGCGAAGTCCTGTGATGAGTTGAACGGCTCCGTCCTCCAGCGTGCATCTGGCATGGTTCGCCACAGTATCGAACTCGGTCCCGAAGATCTGCCATGATGAAGCCTCATCGACGTGCGGCGTCCTCACACTCGTGACGCTGTTCCTGTCGTCAGAGCTGCTAAGTCTCGGCCCGATTTCCATGCTCGTGACGCTTCCCAGTGGCTCGTCCCTGACTCGCTGAGCATTCCGAACTCCGGACTCCACGAACTGTTTGTCTTGGCCATCAGCGTCCTCTGCCGCGCCACTTTCCATATCACCTCCAAGCTTGTTATACTCCGGTCTTGATTTCAGGTCATATTTCAGCTCGTCCCGACTAGTTCCCTGCTCCATTTTCTTTTCAGAATTTTCGGAATTTTCCCCAATTTTCTTTTCCAAATTTTCCGAATATATCACCATTTTCTTTCCCAGGTTTTCAAAATGTTCCGTCATTTTCTTACCCACTTCTTCGAAATGTTCTGTCATTTTCTTTTCCACGTCCTCTATCTTGGAAGTTAACTTTTCTAGCAGGAGTTGTATTTGCGCATCCATTTTATTTGTCTGACTTGTGACGGGCATGCACTCGCAGGAGAATAATGAACTGTGATACAAAGACCTGCACGATTTTGAACCTAGGACCTTCAGGTGTTGTGCTTGCTTGGGTTCGTAATCCAGCTTCTGACACCAGTTGTTACGTGCCACCCCCTAGTGGCACTTTTGTTAACTGGATTACGGTGGGCGAAAAGCACAAACACCAATTACTGCTTTAAAGAAATATAATTTCATTGCAGCCCACAAACATACACAGTGCACACACATACACACACACACACACAAAGTCTAACCTCAGAAAACACTACTAGTCACTATTAGTTTCCACATTTACAATCTACCACTGTCCTCGCTATTTATGCTCTCCCTGTCCGTGAGGCGTTACAGTGTTCCAGCTTACACTCACACGTACAGTCTACACAGGTACTCTACAGCCTTGCCACTGCCACTTCACTTACTTCCAGAGTCCTCTTGCTGCTCCTTGTGCGCTCTTGCTCGTCCCGTGTCGATCCCACGACCACGTATTCCACGAAGCACCGCGACACGTCCAAGCACTCACAGTCTTGACTCCAAGTTGCACCTTGGCAGAAAGGCTTCCTCTCTGTTACCGTAGACGTCCAGTAATAATCGCTGTACTGCTCCGTACGCACTCACTCGACAACACTACAGTACACACTAGCACTGACCAATACTGTCCAATACACACTGCAATACACACTCCCCAATACACTCCAATACACACTGCCTCCTCGCCGCGGCTCGCTGTTTTATATGGGATCAGTCCCTGGCCTGGAAAGTTCGAATGTCACAACCCATTGCCGCATTGAGTCTGTTCTGGTTGGTTCCACATCCAGAATTTTCGCGTATTCTCTGGCCCGCCCGCGATGACTCACAGATGTCCCGCTATTGTGTCTGCCGGTGGGAGGGGCCGGGAGGATGTGGTAACTTTCTCTCTCCGGCTGATGGTTCGGCCCAAGGCCAACGAGACAGCTGCTTTGGTCTGTCACACTGTCGCTCACCCGAAAGTCTCCTGCCGGTTCGCGGCGGTACGTAACAATAACATAACTACACGGGCTCAGGGAACCAAATTATAGTTACTGAAACAGCCAGTTCCAAGCAGAAAAGCCAAAATCGCTACTCATGAACTTCCGGACTATTTGAGTTGTTGAGAGAACTACTGCTTTCTGCATTATTTTGTACAGTTGAGTATCCAGATTCTGTTCTTTAAGGCTGTGGAGCAAGGTACTGGGGATCACGCCCGTACTTAAGAATAGGTATGGTCGTTACTCGTTCTACTTGTCTTTGCTTTTTGATAGAGCCGATCAAATCGGTTTATTTACTGATCTTTTCAACATGCTTTAATTGGAGATTCTTGTTGTTGGGAATCACACCATTAATGAAGGTACTTGATTTATCTTCTTGCTGACACATCGGGTCTATTGTGCGATACCGATTGATCAGTCAGAATAATAGTTCGGTCCCAATAAAACTCGTAGTCAATGTTCTCAATAACACTCTCAGGCTGGTGTTGGTAATACGGAACTTTCTTTCCTTTTAGAAGCTGCAACTTATCAGTCAACTCCTGATGCAAGATTTTAGCGACTGCATCATGCATTTGTTAGTGCACTGTCTGTCACATGCAGATGTAATATGCTGTATTGTTTCTGACTCACAACCTCTTGGCATCTATCATCTTGTACAGGTGGATCTTTCACAATAAACTTGAGGTAGTTCCTTGCAGGGATTATTTGGTCTTGAATTGCAAGCATATAACCTTCAGTTTGTGGAAAGATCTGTCCTGGAGTGAGCCAGTAGTTTGATGCAGTTATATCATCATTTGCTTGACTCACCACATTTGGATGTAATCCGTGCAGATGTTATGCTTTCCATCCTTCCATCTTCTGATGATCAGTATGTAGGTGGTGTTGAATCTCCTGTTTACACAAGACCAGTGGCGTTGATCTGTCCGCCTCACTGATGGCTCTGTGTAGTACAGATGATCTTCCTCCTGCGTAGAATTACTCCATATCGGCTATCGATGTCAACAAACCCACGTCTGGGTAGTGTCATCCAATATATGACAGATCTTGGATGGTGTTCCTTCCTTTTGTGAGCATCGTTCTTATATTTCGCCCAAGAATTTTGATGTCCGTTTTGCACCATTTGATTATTCCAAAAGAGTAGCTCACCACAGGCACAGCATACGTGTTGGAAGCTTTTACAATGCTTTTGCTGTTCATGTTGGTTTTATGATTTGTCGCAATCTTTTGACAAATTCACAAGACAGATCTTTCTTTATTGACGTATGGTCAATGTGCCTAGCTTGATTTACTCCTAGGTATTTGTTGTTGTCTTTCGCCAACATAGCCTCAATTATGCTGTAGCCTACTTCTTCCAGGTCATACTTAGACTCCTGTACTTTTCCTCTTTATTATTAGGGGAGGGTGGTCAACAATGAGACAAAACATACAGTTTCTAATAATTACATATTGAGAAAAAAAATATGTTTTTACACTAGGGAAATATGAGCCCATGTTTATTCTAGATGATAAACCCTTGAAAATACATTCTTCTTTTTTTTTCTTATGAGAACAACCACCTTTTTCCTAAACCATGACATTTGTCTCATTGTACCCCACGTATGGTACACGATGAGACACCTGCATAACAGACAAATATATACACATCATTCACACGTACTTAGTGTTTATGTATTTTCCACATTGCATTAAATATTTACAATATCTTATGTTGTAAGAGAGCGATATATCTTATGTTGTAGGATAAGGAAAATAAGCATGAAATAAATTGTGGAAATAATAGATGTTTCCTTGTTTATTCTTTAACAAATAGGCTACAGCTGTGAAATATTATAAAAATAGCATAATTTAGTGGTAACGAACCACACTATATTATTACAGTTATGCGAAAGAGGAAAAAAGTATAGTCCTAATCACTGAATATTCAAGAGTCTCAAATCAATTTCAAACTAAATAAAAGCTTGCTGCCTCTATGTAGTACCAGCAACGAAGGGCTTGGGCAAAATCATCTTGATGTCATTTGACGATACAGATGCCACATCAGGGTTATGAGGATGCTCAAATTTTGTCCCTACGCTCTTTTGACATTTCCTCAAGAAGCTCACCTCATAATCACCATCATCATCTTTTGGTGCAGTCACCTCTCCAATGTAAAATACAGTCTTCCTACTACGAAACTCGACGAGAACATAATCACCAGGAGCTGGTTCTCGGTCAAGCTCCTCAAATGCTGTAGGATCTAATGAAAGAAGATCGCCAACATATAAACGCAGAGTTGTATCAACCTCTGTCTCATCTTCATCACTTGTGGAGTCAAAATCAATTTTTCTCTTAGTTTTTTTTTTCTTTCTTTTAACACCTCTCTTGTTTTCTTTGTTTTCTGTGACCTCTCAGCTAGAGCAAGTTTCTGCGGTGTATCCGTCGCAATAATGCTTTTGCATTTTCTGCGTCCCTTCCGTTGATTTGTTCTTGCTCCTTTGGATAACCTAAGGCATTGCTAGGTCTCAGTAGAAATCTATTTCCCTTCTTCTCAGAAGCTGGTGATTCATTAAAAGACTCGTCTGCTCTCACAGCACTAGTTTCAGGAGTTGAAGATGCAGCTGTCTCTTGAGAAGGACTTTCAGGGTTAGCGTCGGGTCGATCCATAGCCGAATTCATTAGAAAATCTTGTTCTGTGAAAACGAGTCTATTCTGTGGGAATATGCCTGTCTTTTGAAAACCAGACAGGATGTTAGCAGGTGTCATGCCATTTTCGTGAGCGAATTTCACAAATGAGGCTTTCTCATAGATGGTGACAGGACATCCTGGATGGTGAAGCATCCATGGATCCATTGCTGAATTAATTTGCGCTTTGAAAGGATAATACACAGACACATCTAACGGCTGCATACGGTGGCTGCAATGAGGCGGGAGTGTAACTATGGTAACACCGTTATCTTTTGCAATATCAAGGGCTCGGAGAGAAAGGTGGCTTTCATGATTGTCCATGATGAGAATGGTTGGACCATCCTTGCTAGAACGGGAATGCTGTACGAAATGCATCATTACACTTCCGAAGAGTTCTGCTGTCATCCAACCTGATTGTGTGACAAGACCTAAGGTGCCTGGCACTCCACCATTAACCATATGCTGCTTGAAGTTCTTCCTGGGAAACACCATAACAGGAGGAATATAATTTCCTGCTGCGTTCACCGTGCAGCATAC
This sequence comes from Meconema thalassinum, assembly GCA_946902985.2. NCBI lineage: Eukaryota > Metazoa > Arthropoda > Insecta > Orthoptera > Tettigoniidae > Meconema > Meconema thalassinum. The sequence goes on from OX336396.1 coordinate 152,897,378, forward strand.
AGTGACAAGTGTTCCACGTTCCCCACTGACAATTTTCCATACTTGCTTAGATCCCCTTTCTGCAATGACTTTTTTCGGCTGATGGACAGTTGTAACGCCGTTTCGTCCAAATTCTAAATCCTGCTTCCATCAGACACATTTGGAGAATGCCTGAGGGTCTCAACATAATTGTCATAAAACATGTTGACGTTGTGCGGATTGAATGCAGTGGCTCTGGATATACTGCAGCTCTCGGGCTGTCTGATGCTGACATTCGGATTTCTTTTTAGGAACCCACGTAACCAATCCACTCCAGCACTCTGTCTTTCAGTCCAAGTTGTAGGAACGGTATTTGAGTTTGTAGTTACCATTTCATATACTATCTTGCGTAAATCTCTAGTGGATTTCCCGTAACACATCCTTGAACAGGTAATGATGTAATCAGCTAATTCTTTTTCCTGCTCTGTTGTGAAGATTTTCTTTACGTCATATCTTGGTGTCATGGATCTGTGAGCAAATGAACCTGCAATATTTTTTTCTGCAGCCACATATCAATTGGGTAATGTTTGGAAACTAATTTTGTGGAGTCTGCTAGCTTCTCGCATGTCTTCGTCTTTGAACAGACCCCTGTCTGTCTTTCTGGTCGATTTCCTTGGCATGATGAATCTAAAATAAAATAAAATGCGTGTAAGGAGGGTATGTGTGCACCTACTACAACAGCACAAGTCCTATCCAAAACAAATACAAACAAAGAAAATTCGCATAGAAGTGTTCCATTCTGTAACATTTCATAACCTATTCGGGGTTTATTTTAAATAACTGTACGCACACTACTCACACAAATCTTATACTCATTACCTTCATGAATCAATGGAGTTTAATTACTTCTATATGAAGCACATAGTAAAATGCATAACCAAATATTATAGTGTGTTTATGGTACACAATGAAACACCTCCCATGTGGTTAGTGGAGCTGTGTCTCATTGTGTACCAGCAGACAACTCTACAATATTTCTCTTACAGAACAACTATTTTGACAATAACTAATAATCTAAATATACTCACAGTATGATAGAAGCATACAGTTTCAGACACAACAGCAACAAAACAACAATTTCGCTAAGTTACTGTACACGAAGACCAGAACTGCATAGCAAAACCACAGCTTTTGAGCCATAAAAACACACATGCAAGGAATACTCTATAACCAGTGGAGCCAACCTTATAATTTATGCAGTACATCTTCCACATGAAAGCAGCACCCGCTAACTCAAATATGGCACTGGCCAGAGGCCTTGTCTCATTGTGTACACTGTCTCATTGTTGACCACCCTCCCCTATTATTATTATTATTATTATTATTATTATTATGCGGCTTCGGTGGCGTAGTTTAGCATGTTGAACTGTTGTGCCCAAGATAGCGGATTCAAACCCGGCCGAAGTCGTCGGATTTTTTTAGAGCGTTAAAATCCTTCAGTATGCCTTCCTTCGGAGGGGAAGTAAAGCCGGCGGTTCCATGTCATAGATTTATGGCACTAACATTGTTCAGACTGGTAAGCTACCTCGTTTGTTTAAATTGACGAAGATCGTTGCCATACTGAAGCCTGGAAAACCAAGTGACAGACCAGACAGTTATAGACCTATCTCATTGTTGAGCGTATGCTATAAGTTAATTGAGAGACTAATCTTGAACAGAATCGCCTCAAAAGTGCTTGAAGTAATTCCCATAGAACAAGCAGGATTTAGACCACAACGGAGTTGCACGGACCAAGTTCTCTCCTTAACCACCTATATTGAGGCAGGGTTCCAGAATCGCCAAAAAACATCAGTAGCATTTATAGACCTTAAGGCAGCTTATGACACTGTTTGGAGAGAGGGTGTAATTTATAAATTACTTCAAGTTATCCCTTGTAAGACACTGGCTCGTCTTGTAAGCAACATGCTGAATGATAGAAGCTTCCAGGTCATCATGGGCAGTGAAATTAGCAAACCAAGTAAATTAAATAATGGACTTCCTCAAGGATCAGTGCTTGCCCCACTCTTGTTCAGCCTCTATATATCAGATTTGCCCTCCACAAAATCAAGGAAGTTTGGATATGCTGACGACTGGGCAATTGCTACTAGAGATCCATGTTTCGAAAATACAGAAGAGACGCTGACAAATGATCTTTCTGCACTGGGAGATTATTTTCGCAAATGGAGACTTCAGCCAAGCACAACTAAGACCGAAGTTGCTTGCTTCCACCTGAACAATAAAATGGCAACAAGGGAACTTACGGTTTACTTCAATAACATCCTCCTTCGCCATAACAGACATCCCAAGTATTTGGGTATAACACTGGATAGAACATTGTCATTCAAAGAACACCTACGAATAACTTCTGCCAAATTGAAGACAAGAAACAACATCTTACGGAAATTATGTGGCACCACTTGGGGTGCCAACGCAACTACTCTCCGTTGCTCAGCTCTAGGCTTAGTTTATACTGTTGCTGAGTATTGCGCTCCTGTGTGGATAAATAGTCCGCATGTAAGATTAATAGATGTACAATTGAATAACACCATGCGCATGATAACAGGAACAATTATGTCAACTCCTACACAATGGCTTCCTATTCTCAGCCACATCCCACCACCTCATTTGCGGCGATGCAACATTTTGATAAGAGAATATAGAAAGATCCAGACCAACAAACAACTACCAATCCATGGAGACATTGGTGATCTACATGTGAAACGATTACGTTCAAGACATCCACCTATCTGCACAGCGGAGAATCTTGCAACTAACAAATTCAACCTGATTGAGAGATGGTCTTCTGATTGGAATTCGTTTGCCCCTCCAGAGAGTACAGTAATGCCATGCATAACTGAGCAGGTGCCAGGGTTCACTCAGCCTAGAAAGACCTGGTCAAAATTAAATAGAATCCGGACCAATCACGGTGTATGCGGCGATCTCCTGTACAAGTGGAGGAAAAAGTCTTCGTCATGTTGCGAATGCGGTGCTGAAAGACAGACTGTTCGGCACCTAGTTCAGGAATGCCCACAAACATCATACGGTGGTGACTTCAGCGACTTCTTCCTAGGGACACCACAGGCACTTCATTACGTTTCGGAACTTGATGTTAAATTGTAAATAATTTTCATGTATGCCATACGATAGATAAATGGCATGTAAAAGATCCTTCCACAGACTAAACTTGTGAGGAGCTACATTTCTAGGTTAGATTTCGTTGTAACGCTCTATCAAAGTTCCAACCTTAACCACTAGGTATCATTGACATCTGTTAGCGAAAGTTGGAACTACTTGAAATTGAACGGAAATTGTAGCTCACCCTATGGGAGTCTGCTTGAAGCAGCTACAGCCTCTGGCGAGACGAACATGTCCTCGGACACTCCCGGCACTAAAAGTCATTCGATAGATAGATTATTATTATTACTATTATTTACAGACTTCCAAGAATAGCTGGTTAGGATAAAGAAATGAACACTTAGTATGAAATAAACCTCAGGGAAGAAATCATAAGAAATCGCACAGAACAGTAGTAAATAAACCTACAATTTTAGAGTAACTCAAGAAGACAACTGGTATGAAATGATCAGAGGATCGCTAGAATCGACAGTGGATTGATGAAGAAATTTTAGAAGAACAGGAAGGCGAAAGTCGTCAAGACATCAATCAATTTTGACAAGCTCCAATACGCTCTTTGAATGGACAAAAATATAATAATAATAATAATAATAATAATAATAATAATAATAATATAGCCAAATCTTTGTATTATTTCAAAATAGTGTAATTGTAAATTCATTAAGGGCGTGGTACATCTTTGGTCATCAGCCCCGTGTACTTAGTGCTCGGTATTTGTCTGATAGCCTTATCGTGTTGACTCTAATAATGTATTAATTGTTAAAATAGTTCTTGTAATAATAAAGTCTAAGATTGGGTTAGGTGCCATGAAAGTCGAAATAAGGTACCGTACCCTATCGGCATTTTCCTGGATTGGGTACGGAAACATTCGAGGTGAGGGATAGTACCCAGAATGATCGCTGTCCTCGCCGGGATTTGAATCTTTGGTCCCCTAGCTTGGAGCTTCCCAAAACAGTCGTGGAGCGTAATGTAGCGCGTTCGGCACGGTTTTCAAATTATTCTGATGACTCCCACTCCCTTTGTTCTGCCATGCTCTGTATGTTCTTACGTGAATGTACTTTTATTTCTATTCTGACACCAATATGAATTAATCTCATACGTTGGGAGGTTCTTTTGTGATCCGTAGATTTCTCGAAATGTCACTGATGTCGCAGTTCTTTTGTTTACAGCAAGCAAGATTATATAAAAGAGTGTATTAATGACCTCTCATTCTTGATTAGGTGTAAACTAGTTTCACTTGCAAGAGCAGAACATAAGGAAGGGCACAGGTCACACCTTTGTTCCACTTTGTAAAGGCTTGTTACACGCCTGAAATTAATTATTCAAATCGATTTGTCGTGACACAAATGACATTTGCCTCATATTCTTTCAAGGTCAGCGGTGTCGCTTGGTCGATATTTAAGCTAGTTCCTTCTTGCAAGTCGTGCACACTAAATCATGCTATCATGTACTATTATATTTGAAAATGAGGTCTACACGCGAGAGCTTAACATATGTTTGATCAACATATTTTCACCACCTGCGTTTAAAACTGGATCGCTGTTTATTGAAAACATACAGTACAATGCAGTACCGTATCGTTTATAGTAATTTATAATAAACTACCACTAATACAAATTTTAAGTACGTCAAACGATATTTTAAAATCAGTCCACGTAAAAGAATTTTGCTATTATAATAATAAACACAATAATAAATAAATATGCCACTAAAAAGAACTATATCTACACTCACAAGTTTTGCATCACCCATGAATAAATTATATAGCTCATGCCAATGAACACAGAAAACCTACCTTTCTCATGAAGTTCTAATGCACAAGCACTAATCTCTGCTCAAGAACAAAAAAATAACAGTCAGTCTGAAAGACTAGACGTTATATCATTTCAAATGACGCATGCTACAAATGCGACACATGTTAGAAAGGCTCAGGAGGGCTTCTCGCTTCGCTTGAAGCCCCAGGACTCTTTCAACAGACTCCATTACCCATTAACTTAGGCTTCCCGCGTGGGCATCTCGTTAAGTGTCACCCTGTAATTTGCTCTGACATCTTGCACACCTCTTTAGGAGGCACCCTGTATTCTTATCTGGCATCTTGTATATCTCTTTAGAAGTCACCCTGTATTCTTGTGTGACATCTTGTACGCCTCTTTAGGAGTCACCCTGTATTCTTGTCTGACATCTTGTGCACCTCTTTAGGAGTCACCCTGTATTCTTCTCTGCCATCTTGTACACCTGTTTAAGAGTGACCTTGTATTCTTATCTGGCATCTTGTATATCTCTTTAGGAGTCACCCTGTATCCTTGTGTGACATCTTGTACACCTCCTTAGGAGTCACCCTGTAATCTTGTCTGACATCTTGTGCACCTCTTTAGGGGTCACCCTGTATTCTTCTCTGCCATCTTGTACACCTCTTTAAGAGTCACCTTGTATTCTTATCTGGCATCTTGTATATCTCTTTAGGAGTCACCCTGTATTCTTGTGCTCGCTTCGCTCAAAGCCCCAGGTCGCTCGACGCCGCAGGACTCTTTCAACAGACTCCAATAACCATTAACTTCTGCTTCCCGCGTGGCTGCATGACGTCACTTCCCGCGCGGCTGCATGACGTCACTTCCGTCTCCGTAACGCATAACGTTGGACCCAAGCATAACGACGAAGTCGACAAGATCATTTGAAATGATAAAACGAAATTATTTCTTCACGGTAAAAAGAATGCGTCTCTGGTTTCCCAGTGGGAGTGTTCCGCTTCAATCCGGAGAACATTAATACTGGGTAGCGGTAGTACATCCCATCGCACGGAATCTAGCTTGAAACATATCATAAGGTCATCAAGCTAGTGTTGGCTCAGTTTGTCCTATTCATCGCTTTCGACTCTGCGTAAGTCTTGCAGATTACACAGTCAGTTGGGACGTCCATATAAAGCTTAATTCAGTACTTCATAGACATACTTAACGGGATTCATGCCTATAAAACTGACAGACTACTCTAGCCGAGTAATACCCTGGCCACGAAAGAGGTGTTCACCCAAACTCCAGGATCAACGTGGTATTTATCGTTGATGAAAAAAATAATAATAATCATGCTGGCGTTGTGGTTCCACTGTTGATCTAGGAAGGTTATGCAAGTGCTTTGTTGTTGTTGTTATTGTTGTTAGCATTTAATGTGCCCTGACCAACCAAGAAAGTTGTACAGTTATCCCATGTAAATCCACCCCAGAATATCATTACCAATTTCTCTCCAAACACGCCTGCAGTCATCTGGAGTATCCTCCATTCGATGGTAAACAACTTCCTACGTCAATACCGGAAGTCCATTCAGCATGATTTTATACCCTTATGTTGATTTTGAAGTATAAGCGATCATTAATATCATTCTAGTTTCTTGCAGTCTGCGTGTACACGACGTCGTGTAGTCACCACGAACGCTAAGTCGTGTCCTGTACATTTAAGTCCGGGTTCTCTCCGAGCCAAAAGTCGGGGATAGCAGTCTTCGGCTGCAATTTTCGAACGTGAGTGGCCTTTGTGGCCTATGTCTCCAAAACTACATGTCGTTCTGAACCGATTCCAGGTCCGAACCACATCATTTTGAATCCGCAGCACTTTAAGTCGAGCAGCTTCCCTTGTTGTCAACTACGTTGACATTGCCTGTCTTCCCATCATGGAATTCTACCATCGTTTTCAGAACACGGATATAATGCTTCCTTACAAGTGATAACACTTCAATTGAAATGATGCCACCATTTGAGTGTGAAGTTGGACTACTAACTGTTTACAACCAACTGAAGGTTCGGTTTTCCGGTCCGCATAGGAACTGTCAGGTTATCAATACACTGATACTAAATACTGGATTGATGCACTTTTAGTCGAGCAGCTTCCCTTGTTGTCAACTACGTTGACATTGCCTGTCTTCCCATCGTGGAATTCTACCATCGTTTTCAGAACACGGATATAATGCTTCCTTACAAGTGATAACACTTCAATTGAAGTGATGCCACCATTTGAGTGTGAAGTTGGACTACTAACTGTTTACAACCAACTGAAGGTTCGGTTTTCCGGTCCGCATAGGAACTGTCAGGTTATCAATACACTGATACTAAATACTGGATTGATGCAAATCTTTCTTGATCGAGTATATCAGAAGGTTAAGAAACAGTTAGGTATTCATTTTCCACGGAACAAGATTCATTTAGCTTAATTAGGCCACGTACTATAACAAGTTATGCAAACAAACCAGCACCATACGAAAAAGTAGTAATTAAGAGTACAGTAGAAGAAGAGAAACAAACAATGTAGGTAACAACTAAAGTCAATGACGGCAACGCTTATAAAAAGAGTTCATTAAGTCAGAATCGTAGTGCATTTAGGATCATTAAATCTTAGAATAGCGGTAAACATTAATTTGATTACGAAAAACTGGTATTAAAATGTTGGATTCAAAGTTTCTTGTTACATACTCTGATTCCCAACGACTCGAATCCATGGCCTAGATCCCAAAACACAATTAGGGGATTTAATATTTAGAGTACTTTTGAATACCATGTGCTTTTAGTTTCCTTGATTTCAAATTTGTTAGCTGTGATTGTCATTCTTCAAATGACATGTAGATGGAAACAAATAAAGGGGGACGCACAGTGTAGAATATGGTAATTTACCATATCTTTCTGTTCCGTGTTTACAGATCGAAACAGAATAATCCATATGATCAACTTCATAGCTACAGTGTATTGCAAATTAGTTTCCTGGGGGACTAAAAAATATTCGAGACAAAAGAAATTAACCAGGGAAAAAAATACGATGGCTTATTTCCATAACAAAGTTTTGAGGACGTGGAGAATATAAAATGATTAGGTTAGTGCGTGACTCTTTCTCAGTTTATTACGTTGAAAGAGACGGAACCAACTTTGTGATCAAATGCACATATTAAATGAAACTGAAAATGTATTTGAATAATTGAATTACTCGCCTCCAGGTGAGTGATAAAAGTCGCATAACGAACCTCATTTCAGATGTTTTTCTCTTGCTTTCTTAGTTCTCATTAAATTCATTGATATGTTTTCCTCCTGTTCGACACTACGAGAGTTTTAGCCTATTTTCATTTATGAAAAAATAGTCTTATGAGATCATCTTTTGTCCGTGTGTGTATATATGTGTGTGCGTATTTGTGTGTCCCCCCTAATAAGATCTAAACGGCTGGAGTGATTTCAATGAAACTCGGTAAGGTCATAGTGCTATTTTGTCCGAACCAGACCGTGCCTTTCAAATTTTATTACGTCTCTCCAATCCAACATGGCAGCTGTGCGAAATATTTCACTGGTATTCTATATCTCCGAAACTAGTACTTATATCACCCTGAAATTTTGTACGGTGATAAAGGGCATTACTAGAAGTTCACCTATGTGACTTTCAAAATCATGTTACGTAGAAAACTAACATGGCGGCCAAACGAAAATGAAACATTTAAATAGACCTTTCTCGCGATGTAACCATCCGAAAGCAGTGAAACTTTATACAGCAAATATTTATACACATTGTAATGCACTGACATCTAATATACTGAAGTTCGATTGTTTACATAACCTCAAGATGGTGGCTGTGCAAAATTTTAAAATTAAATTTTCATGCCTTTTGTCCTAAACTTGCGATCGGAGTCAACATTTTAATAATGAACCTACGCAATAATCGTCATCTAATGGTACATAACTCTAAGCCTACATATATAAAAATCCAACATGGCGACCATTCGAAATGTTTATACGGTTCTCGATATCTACTAATCTATGAGGGCAATCAAACTGAAATTTTGTATTTTGATAAAGGCTATGTACATAAGTTCGCCTATGGGACTTTCAATAACCTGGTGATCACAAATCCAACAGGGTGGTGACGCGAAATTTAAATATTTAAATGGAAGTTTACCGCGATTTAACCATCCGAGCGCAGTGAAACTTGGTTCGGTAAATACTCATACACATTTTAATCCACTGACGTCTAATTTATTTCAGTTGTTTTTATAATAATGCGATTGAAGTTTGAATAATATACCTACGCAATAAGCTTTATGTAATAGTACATAACTCTTAGATATATAAAAATCAAACATGGTGACCATCCGAAATATTTAGTCGGTTCTCAATATTTACGAATCTATTACAGCAATCAAACTGAAATTTTGTATGCTGATAGAGAAAATTAACATAAATAGGATTTATGAAAATAGGCTGTTTAGTTCTTCACGGAACTACTTGTTTTTCCAAGGAAGAACTCGATTGTATTGATTATTAACAAATGATGTGTTATTGGAACTAGTCATTATTAGTAATGAGAAATATTTTCACTAATGTAAGAGAAGCAATCAAATAGGCCTATGCCTTCAAGTAGTCAAAATATGGACCAGTATTTTCAATAAACACATCTAATATATCCTTTTAATGACCAAAATATGATCTAAAATTGTGCCCTCGGTGGAGTAAAAGTGATATACCTAGGTACAGTATACTGTACACTACAGGCATTACACATTAAATCATTTTTTACTGTTTAAAGTATTACATTTTCCAGTAAATGAATTAACACTTATTATAAAACAACTAGCATCCCACCCCTGCTTCGTCAGGGAACAGTTATGAATGGATTACTTGATAAGCGTTTCTTTTTCGATGTCAATGAACTTCGACCTAAATCCGTTTTACGTCTCGGCATGATGGGTTAAAATCAGACTGGACTATTAATTATATTATCATGGAGATGCATGTGCAACGGATTCTTGTCAGACGTAATTTAAGAATGGTGAGGTGCATGAAACACAAATTCCCCTTCCGTTCAATCTTAACTTGACTGTGTATTTTGGGGAACGAAAAGTTCACAGGCAAAATGAAGAAAAGTCGAGTTGCGCTTCCAGGGAAACTCCAAACACAACCACTCTTCATTGAAGTCTTAACTCAACATGACTCGACAGTTTGCTGCTGGCTGTATCTGGGGTAATAGGCTCGCCTGCTAGCTAGGCTGTAAGTGGGGTGATAGGCTCGTCCCTAGCTAGCTCGAAAACTTTCGCCTCAGTAATTGAATGGAGATTGTTGGAAGAAATGAAAGCGTAAATACACTTATAGTGGGCGATGTATTGGATATAGAGATATGCTCTCATGGACTTTCTTGTAGAACTTTCATGCTGAACAATTCTTAAACTCATAGTATATTGCTATTTTAACGGTTTGCCCAGAGTATGCTTAAAAAGCGCATGGACACCAGGTTCTTTTTCGACTTTTTCACTGAAATCATTACTGCTTGGCTTCCTTTGATCATAAATAAATTATTTTCTACAGAAACCTTCCTCGAGATATCCTTTACAGAATGGTGAAAACCGCATCAATATTCATCGAGTGGTTCTCGAGATTACCCGTGAAATCCAAGAATCGGGGACTTCGTTTTATATTGAGTAGAGATTTGTTGTAAACAAATCAAACTCGGCTTTTATATCGAGCGTATAAATAATTAATGCTTTGTTAACTCCCGAGTATGTCTCTTTCGTTTTTTTACTGAAGTGAAGTGGTGTACTTATGTCTCATCCTCTGTGACAATCCTGAACAGGAAGTCATTCCCCTCACGCTCGTACCTCTACAGTGTTTTTGAGACTTAATTCGCTTACCTGCCAACTCTCCCGATTTAGGCGGGAGACTCCTGACTTTCGGTAGGTTTTCCTGCCTCACGATAACTAAAGATTTTCTCACGAATTTAGCCAATTCTCCGTAGAGTAGCGGTCAGCAAGGTTAGCTGCCGCCCCGGAGGTCCTTGGTTCGATTCCCGGCTCTGCCACGAAATTTGACAAGTGGTACGAGGACTGGAACGGGGTCTACTCAGCCTCGGGTGGCCCAAATCAGTAGAGGGGGTTCGTTTCCCCCTCAGCCATACTCAAAGTGGTTTTCCGTGGTTTCCCACTTCGTCTTCGGGCAAATGCCGGGATGGTACCTTCTTCAAGGCCACGGCCGCCTCCTTCCCTCTTCCTTGTCTATCCATCCTACCCCTCCCTTACCTTCCCTCATGAGGCCCCTGTTCGCTTTGCAGGTGAGGCCGCCTGGGCGAGGTGCCAATCCCACCTCACCAGTTGTATCTCTTCCGATTCGATGTTCCCAGCTCTAGGACACCGCCCGTAGAGGCGGTAGTGGTGAGTTCCCTCACTGAGTCCGTGGGTTCCACCAACCTGGAGGGTAAACGACAAAAAAAAAGCCAATTATAGTCGAACTTCAAACATTTCTAGTATTTTTTTGAAGTGTTCTTAGTGGGGAGGTAATGAATGTTATTTGGGCACCAGAATTCGTAAACTAGTTTGTTTTAGAATAAGCGGTGGTTTGTTGATTTTGCTGCAGCATTTTCGTCACATTCTAATGTTTTTGCTCGGTGTTTGATTCTTCATTATGGCCAAATATCACATTTCTCTTTTCTTGGAACAATTTCAGTGCATCTAGCAAAGGCCATTTTAGGTAGATTTCATTAGAAAGCTAACTATTGCAATGGGTCCCATGTTTCGACTTCCGGAAAATTTCGACATATCTTCGCGTTTCACATCCCCTACACCCCAAAACCACCGTCAGTTCAAAAGTTTATATATAATTTATGTATATCAGTTTCTTGTGGACACGATAACTGCCGTAATTTTGCACCAATCACTTTGATTTTTTTACATAATATGTATCCCTATAAAATCTCGGTCGAGTTCGTTAATGGGCAAAATCAGTCGAAGGGGGTGAAATTGGGGGGCTTTTTTCGACAAATTGAAATTTCGCTATAACTCTCTTAATACGTGAAATATCAAATCCATTCAAAGTTCATAGTATGTGTCGGATAAGTGCCAACAATTTATGTCCAATAAGTTTTTTGATAGCACCAACCATTGACCAAAGGGGTGGAAAAAAGTGGGTTTTTCGGGAAACATTAATCATATCTCTCTTAATAGGCACAATATCAAAACCGTACAAAATGGACAATATTCCCCTAATAATTACCTAAAACTTTTGTCTGAAAGAATTTTTGATATGACCCACCATTACGCCAAGGGATGCGAAAAATGATTTCGGAATTATAAGAAAATGCCAAGAGCTATCAGAGGTTGCCATGGCAACACTACTAAATTGATGAGGGATGAGCCGTTGCCATGACAACGCACTTGCACGAGATCAGATTCAGTATTTCCATCTGACTAAGCCGGCCCCGTGGTGTTGGGGTAGCGCGCCTGCCTCTCACCCGGAGGCCCCGGGTTCGATCCCCGGCTCCGTCAGGGATTTTAAAACTGACGTGAGGGTTGGAACGGGGTGCACTCAGCCTCGTGAGGACAATTGAGTAGCTGTCTGACAGTGAGACAGCACCCCGATCACGAATACCAATATTAACGGCCGAGGGGACCCGACGCGCTGATCACGCGTCACCCCAATATCTGCAGGCCAAATGGCTGGGCAGCGGTCGCTTGGTCGGCCTTAGCCCGTCATGGGCTGGATGGTGCCAGGGGTTGACTTTGACATCTGACTAAGTGGGAAGCGGCTTCGGTGACGTAACTGGTAACATGCAGAATGTCTATGCCCAAGGTCGCGGTTTCAAAGCCGGCCGAAGTCGTCGGATTTTCTAAGAGAGCTAAAATCCCTCAGTATGCTTTTCTTTGGAGGGGAAGTTCCAACGTTCGTTGCGAGTTGCTGGTTGGGGTGGCATCTAGTAGCCAAATTGACAGCTAGGTGTCGTTGACGGTAGTACCTGGTAGCAACATTAGGAACTACTGCTTGAAATTGACCGTCTGCAGTCCTTACCTGAATAAAGACTACTACAGCCATTACAATTCTCACCGTTTATCAGACAGATTCTAAAATCACCCAAAGTACACGGGGTTAGATGACCGCGTTGTCGCAGCCCCTAAACTGAGGAACCAACCAGAGGTAGATTTCATTAGAAAGCTAACTATTGCAATGGGTACCATGTTTCGACTTCCGGAAAATTTCGACATATCTTCGCGTTTCACATCCCCCAGACCCCAAAACCACCGTCAGTTCAAAAGTTTATATATAATTTATGTATGTATATGTGTATATATATATGCATATCAGTTTCTTGTGGACACGATAACTGCCGTAATTTTGCACCAATCACTTTGAATATTTTACCGAATATGTATACCTATAAAATCTCGGTCGAGTTCGTTACTGGGCTAAATCGGTCGAAGGGGGAGAAAATGGGGGGCATTTTTTCGACAAAGTGAAATATTGCTATAACTCTCTTAATATGTGAAATATCGAATCCGTTCAACGTTCATACTATGTGTCGGATAAAGCCCAAACATTTATGTTAGAAGAGTTCTTTTTATAGCACCAACCATTGACCAAAGGGGCGGGAAAAAATTGGTTTTTCGGGAAACATTAATCATATCTCTCTTAATAGGCACTATATCAAAACCGTACAAAATGGATAATATTCCCCTAATAATTACCTAAAATTTTGTCTGAAAGAATTTTTGATATGACCCACCATTATGCCAAGGGATGAGAAAAATTATTTCGGAATTATAAGAAAATGCCAAGAGCTATCAGTGGTTGCCATGGCAATACTACTAAATTGATGAGGGATGAGCCATCAGACGTTGCCAAGATAACGCACTTGCACGAGATCATATTCAGAATTCCATCTGACTAAGTGTGAAGCGGCTTCGGTGACGTAACTGGTAGCAAGCATGCTGAATGTCTATGCCCAAGGTCGCGAGTTCAAAGCCGGCCGAAGTCGTCGGATTTTCTAAGAGCGCTAAAAATCCCTCAGTATGCTTTCCTTTGGAGGGGAAGTACCAACGTTCGTTGCGAGTTGCTGGCTGCGGTGGCATCTAGTAGCCAAGTTCACAGGTAGGTGTCGTTGACGGTAGTACCTGGTAGCAACATTAGGAACTACTGCTTGAAATTGACCGTCTGCAGTCCTTACCTGAATTACAGACTAATACAGCCATCCCTAAGTACACGGGGTTACATGACCACGTTGTCGCAGCCCCTAAACTGAGGAACCAACCAAAATCTCTGCGGGAGATATAATTTTTCGTGAAGAAGTAACAGACCGTTACATAGTTACACATCAGTGTCGAAACCTTGCATAAGGACAGTGTGACCACAAGTATGAAAATGGACCACAAATGACAAGAAGGTTACCGTTCCCATAAGGCAATAAAATGTTTAAAATAAGCATAAAATGACGAAAAACAAAGTTAATTAAGCTCCAATTATAAAATACCTTCTCGCAATAAATGAGGTCTGATCCTTCTACGAAAACCTGCATATTCTGCCTATTTTCGCCTATCCCCAAGTTTGTCCGGTGAAATCTACCTCCGCCTTCCGGCGTGCCGAGAGGACTTTTTTATTTTCATTTTGTAGGCTACTGTCTGTACTGATGTGATGTTTTTATAACACATGGTGGAACAAATGGGAACAAAGTAGCCCCCAACGGCTCCGGTGGCGCAGTTGGTTGCATGCTGAGCTTCAATGCCCAAGATCGCGGGTTCAAACCCGGCCGAAGCTCTCGGATTTTTAAGAGCGTTAAAAATCCCTCAGTCTGCCTTCCTTCGGAGGGGGAGTAAAGCCGGTGGGCCAATGTGATAGATTTATGGCATGTACAAGAACCTTCCACTAACTACAATTGTGTGAAGCTAAATTTGTAGGTTAGATTTGATTAACGCTCTATCAGTTCCAACGTTTGTCGCCAGGTTTTGGCTGCGGTGTCATCTAGTAGCCAAGTTCGCGACTAGGTGTCGTTGACGGCAACATTCGGTAGCAAAAGTAGGGACTACTTGAAATTGATCGTCTGCAGTCCATACCTGAATTACAAACAACACACACTAATACAGCCATCACAATTAACACCGGTTATCAGACAGTTTCTACACACTCCCAAAGTACAAGGGGCTACATGACCGCGTTGTCGCAGTATTGTGCCTTAAACAGGATTGATGACGTAGCGGCCAAGCTGCTTACTTCTCACCAGGGTGAACCGGGTTTGATTCCCGGTTAATGCATGTGAGTTTTTTAAGTTGTAATGTCACGTCCAGTAGTTCAGATTCCACGTAAAAAGGAAGTCCCTCCCTCTCCCTCTTCCTTCGTTCCTTGTTTCGACTTGTGAATTGGCCCTTCTATGGGAATAGAGCTTGAAATCCATATTATGACTCCCATTAATTAGCGGTGAAGGAATAGTTCCGACCTTTCGAAAAGAATTAGATGAGCACTGTCGTAAACTACTGACGAAGCAAAGCTAGTACTATACTCTGCGGAACGTCCACTATTTTTATTGGTTTGTGTCTGTATTTGTTATTCCATCAAGCGCTACCTGAATAAATAGCTGAAACTTCACCTCCCTCTAATTCTGTTTGACTCTCCCACTCTGCCCTAAACCATCTTTCTACCCACCTCTGTACGTGCCACGCAATCGAGGCCATGTATACTAGAGACTTACCATAGAACATGGTAGGCACCGACTCACTATTGCCAGATCTGGAAAATTAATTTCGTAATTTTAAACTAAAATCATTCGGAAGATCCGGACTAACTTTTGGAAGATTAAAAAGATTTGATATTAATTGAAAAAGTAAAAATGAGAGTAAACATTACGTTTAAGACTAAAATATAAATAAATAAGTACACCTTCTGGTGTAGTGGCTAGCATTTTTAGCTGTTGCCCTGGAGGTCCGGGTTCGATTCCCGGCTCTGCCACGACATTTAATTCAGGTCTGAGGGCTGGAACTGGACACACTAAGCCTCGTGAGGCAAAACTGAAAAGATGTAGGTTCGATTCTAACCTCAACCGTCCTGAAAGTGATTTTCCGTGGTTTCCCCACTTCAACCCCAGACAAAAAAATTGCTGGAATGGTTCCTAACTTAAGAACAAGGCCGCTTCCTTCTCAATTTTCACCTGAATTTCAAATACACATACTACTACAGACACCACATTAACACAGGTTATCATACAAATTCTACATTCATCTAAGTACACGAGGCTAAGTAACCACGATGTCCAAGCCTCTAAAATGAAACAACAACTATAACAACATAAATAAATAAAATAATTCTGTGTAGATAAATATTGTAGACTCGCCAATATTCAGCCTAAATGTTGCCATCGTCGTCGGAATATTTGCCGCTGTTCGCACCTCCATTCTGTTGATACATACTGTATCTCTGTTCATTTTACGTTGAATTTCCGCGGGAATTTTGAAATCATAACACGAATATTTCCTTGTTATCCGCTTACTTTTTATCTTTGGTTTTTATCCTGTTCTCTGCGGAAAATACTATTTCGACACATGCTGTTGAATGTTGAAATAACCGTAATAAGTAGACTACCGTTCAACATCAATTTAGAAAGTTTTGAACATTTTGGCTGGCCAACGTCCTTTATTTATGTTTCGATTTAAATCCAGAAATCTGTAGGTATCTCTGCCCTTGTATCAATTTTGATTTCAGTGCTCTTTAACACTGATGCCTAGAAAATCAAGGGAGCTGATTAAGCACTAGAAGATTCACCAGCATTTATACACCCACGTATTCAGAAAGAGGGGTGCAGTTTGCATTCACAATTGTTTAAGTAGGCTACTTCTTTTGAAATTTCTATGCATTTTTTGTAATTTTCAATCTTGAAAACTAGATTTTAATATATTACTGTAGGCCTATATGAATTTCAAAAATTTTCAAAGAGGTTTTACATTTTAAAAAAGTATTTCAATCTTATGAATATGAAGAGCATAGATGTATCAAGCCGACTCTGTGGTGTTGGGGTAGCGCGCCTGCCTCTCTCCCGGGTTCGATTCCCGGCTCCGTCAGGGATTTTAGAAACTGACGTTAGGGCTGGAACGGGGTGCACTCAGCCTCGTGAGGACAATTGAGTAGCTGTCTGACAGTGAGGCAGCGCCCCGGTCACGAAAACCAAGATTAACGGCCGAGGAGACCCGATGCGCTGATCACGCCCCCCCCCCCAATATCTGCACGCCAAATGGCTGGGCAGCGGTCGCTTGGTAGTGCCAGGGGTTTATAGATGTATCGCCATTTAAAATTTCAGGTTAAAAAAGAACATTATAAAATTTCGGAAGATCTTACTGAAATATCTGATTTTCTTCCGTTGCATGTAAAATTCGGAAGATCTTCTAAAATTTTGGGAGATCTGGGAGAGAGACACTCTTAATAGTTTCGAGTCTTGAATGTCGTTATTGTTATTGGTATTTATTTTTGGGTATTCTTGCCATTTATTTTATGCTTTTGGTGTCTTCATCTTAATTTTATATTTTTCTCATTAAAAATGGTAAAGTATAGCTAATTGGAAGGGAGGTGAGTATGCATACATCTGTATTATGTACTCTATATGTTGGTTTGCCTGTCTCTCATATCAGCCTGAGCACGGTTATTGCTGTTTTGATGAAACTTCCTACGATTGAAGTAGGCTACTCACTACCACCCATCCGACTTGGGTGCTTTTTGGTTCTTATTTGTGTTGTCTACCACAAGTATTGGTGCTGTCAATTTTACGTCCACAAATATGATTCAATTTTCCCCCAACTTTGAACGAAGGAATTTCTATGCTGTATTTGTACAATTTTCAACCTTAAAGACTAAATAATACTATGTTTTATAATTTTCAAAAATGTTTGAAGGGGTTTTAAATTTAAAGAAAAGTCTTGAAACGTTTGAAAATAAGTTATCTGTACTTAACTACTGAAGCAGTGCTTCTAACCTCTATATTCGAGGTGATACCAACTTTACGGCCACTTTTGTATAATTTGTGATGGTGTGATAATGAAGAGACATTGTACAATATTGAAGTGTCACGTTTTTGGGTGACTTAAGTGCTGAAGAAGGAATGCTAGTAGTTACGGTAGTAACAAATTCACATGTCGCAATCCTCCTCCCGAACTGCAACTTTAACTCACTACTGATGCCAACCAGTGCAAAACTATGCGCACTCTCCATTAACTGCTGGTCAAATGATGTCGACCTTGGTTTCATTAAAACAGATGTCTAATTTTTTGAAACCTGAGCAGAAAGAGGCTTGATAACAGCGAGCGGTCGTTCAATCATTCAGGATTGGAATTGTCTGATTGATGAGGTTCCATCTCTCTTCTTCATGTAAAGAGTAACAAAGACATTGATTGTTTGTGAGTGAATGTTTCCATTCAGCCTTGCTGTTCCTAATTCCCGTCGTGTCTCCGTGCAGTTCGGTCGTGAATGGCCCTGCTAACAAGTCTGCTATAGCCTAGCTGTTTGTCACGCCTACCCTCTCAAGGTCATACTGTACTTGTTGTGGTTCATTGCCGTTACACCATCCACTTTTCGTTTCGTCATGATGTAATCGCATTCCTCTTTTTTATATTATGCCAACGCCTTGCTAGATAACTCCGGGACTGGACGGAAACAGATACTATCGTTTGCTGAATGAGAGGATTCTTTTATGTCAACATGCCTGCAGTTGTTATTGAAGAAAGAGTTTATTGAAGTCCATGAAGCGAATATTTAACTTGTATTGTAGAGAACAACCAATGGAGAAACGACCTTGAAGTTCTGCTCTTTAAAACAAGCAATCGTTATCAAATTAAATAGATGTGTAATTCAGTTACCATTGCCACAAATCTGTCTTAGAATCTTGGAATTAAAAAAAATCTCTTGTCGTTCCTATTTCTACGGGAATGGTGATCCTGATCAGGCGGGATGTACGAAAATCACACTCGGGGAAAATGGTGCCCACTGAGAAATGTGCGTAAATCGCGCTCAGTCTAGAAATTGTCCTCGTGGCAATACTGTTCTACATACAAAACAAACCTACCTCGGGCTTACGCTTCAGACCCCCTTGCTTGTTGTGCAATCAGTAATTTTCGTCCAGACAGTCATCTAATCAAGTAGCGACCAATGGTTAGTTGGTTGGTTCCTCAGATTAGGGGCTGCGACAACGCGTGTACTTTGGGTGTGTGTAGAATCTGTCTGATAACCGGTGTTAATTGTAATGGCTGTATTAAAGTGTGTTATCTGCTTTTAATTCAAGTAAGGACTGCAATATTCGATTTTCAAGTAGTTCCAACTTTTGCTACCAAACGTCACCGTCAACGACCAACTAGTTCTGAACTTTGTTACTAGATGCCACCGTAGTCGGCTCCTGGGGACGAACGTTGAAACCTAAGAGCGTTAATCAAATATAACCTATAATTTAGCTTCACACAGGTGTGATTAGTGGAGGGTTCTTTATCGTGCCAAAAGTTTATGACACGGGACCGCCGGCTTTAATTCTCCTCCGAAGTAAGGCATACTGAGGAATTTTTAACGCTCTTAAAAATCCGACGACTTCGGCCGGGTTTGAACCCGCGCTCTTGGGCATAGATGCTCAGCATGCTAGCAACTACGCCACCGAAGCCGCTTGCGACCAATGATTTCGTCCGGACAGTCGTCTAACCAAGTAGCGACCAATGGCTTTATCCAGACCAATGATTTCGTCGATATCAGCCACAAATTCTCCAGTTAGAGACCGTGCTGGGCGCGATTTATATCGGGGGCGTTTTGTACTGGGAGCGATTTACAGGACACGCATCAGGCGAGATGCTTCATTGTCGAATTTTTTTCTTTGTTGGAGGTTTTACTGACATGTCAGCTAAACGGGACGTTACAAAAAAAAATGACCAATATTTTTATTATTAATTGTTTCGAGTTGAAAGACATGGTTGTCACTTACTTATCTACTTATTTGAGAGAGGTCGGGGCTGTAAGATAGATGATTCATTTGACCCCAGCTGGTTTAGTTAATACTACTGTAGTACAACAAAACATTAACTCTTAATTATTGTATTTTTTTCTTTCATTTCGTGAAGTCCGCCTCGTTGCGTAGTGGCTAGCATTCTTGGCTATCACCGCGGAGGACCGGGTTGGATTCCCGGCTCTGCGAATACATGTTATTCTGGTCTCGGTGTCAGGGCTGGAACAGGTTACACAGCCTCGTGAGACAAAACTGAGAAGAGGCGGGTTAAATTCCTACCTCAACCATCCCGGAAGTTGTTTTCCGTGGTTTCCCATGGCAAATGCCGGGATGGTACCTAACTTAAAGCCACGGTCGATTCCTACCCAAACCCTACTTCAATTACAAATGCTCACACTAATACAGACATCACATTGACACAAGTTATCAGACAAATTCTACACACACCCTGAAACACGGGACTACATGACCCCGATGTCGCAAAGCACCTAAATGGATCATCATCATTTCATAAAATGGTACTTTTCACTACTACGTGCGTAATCCTCAACAAACAATCTATTATTATTATTATTATTATTATTATTATTAATGAACTCTCCAAATTGGCGCCCAATGTGGGCTCGTTTAGCCTTTTTCTTTTAGTTACAGAATTATGTAAGTTATTTCAATATTGTCTGTATTGTTTCAGGTAAGTGGCTGCATACGATCCTGGATTGATTAAATGAAAGAATGGACACGAGCAAAACTAGAGTAAGTCCAATTTTGTAAAGACGAAATGCCTCTTCTGTAACATTTGGATATTGTGTTGAATTGAGATGTTTTTTTTAATAATTATATAGCTTTGTGATTGGTCTGAGAGAATATCATATCTAATTGAAGGGTTCATTCCAAAAAACAGACAAGTCCAAAAATTGACTTTTTGAGATAAATACATCTTCTCCCTGTTCAAGGCCAGCTATACGTATATATATATTACTAGTGAGCCCGTGCGAGCTTTCGCAACGTGAATGTAGGTTTATGCGCCCTGCGCTCTAGCGGCAGGCTCGCCTAGCAGTACGTCGCGCTCCCGCCAGATGGCTGCCGCCGCCGCGTTACCCTGCGCTCTAGTGGCAGGCTCGCCAAGTTACGGTGCTCCCATTGTAAATGTACATTTTTAAGGTATTTATTTAATTTTGAGGCATTTAAAGAGGAAGTGAGTGCGTTTCGAACACATGGGGTTATGCGGAACCTGTAGGTACCCCATATGTGTAGGTTGGTGTTAACAGGACCTTATATTCGGTACAAAACCGGAATGGGACCTTAGCAGAATAATATAGGGAGGATTGCTGTCTCCAAAAACAGACAGTTCGGGTTATGTACGAGTGTGAAATATTGGGGATTCTAAAAAAATAAGACAAGTCCAATGCTTTTAGGTAGATTTCATTAGAAAGCTAACTATTGCAATGGGTCCCATGTTTCGACTTCCGGAAAATTTCGACATATCTTCGCGTTTCACATCCCCCAGACCCCAAAACCACCGTCAGTTCAAAAGTTTATATATAATTTATGTATATATGTATCTATCTATCTATCTATATATATATATATATATATATATATATATATATATATATATATATATCAGTTTCTTGTGGACACGATAACTGCCGTAATTTTGCACCAATCACTTTGAATTTTTTACATAATATGTATCCCTATAAAATCTCGGTCGAGTTCGTTAATGGGCAAAATCGGTCGAAGGGGGTGAAAATAAGGGGCTTTTTTCGAAAAAGTGAAATTTCGCTATAACTCTCTTAATACGTGAAATATCGAATCCATTCAAAGTTCATAATATGTGTCGGATAAGGGCCAAAAATTTATGTCAAATAAGTTTTTTGATAGCACCAACCATTGACCAAAGGGGTGGAAAAAAGTGAGTTTTTCGGGAAACATTAATCATATCTCTCTTAATAGGCACAATATCAAAATCGTACAAAATGGAAAATATTCCCCTAATAATTACCTAAAACTTTTGTCTGAAAAGAATTTTTGATATGACCCACCATTACGCCAAGGGATGAGAAAAATGATTTCGGAATTTTAAAATATGCCAAGTGCCATCAGAGGTTACCATAACAACGCTTTTAAATTGATAAGGGATGATCTATCAGAGGTTGCCAAGACAACGCCATTGACGAGATCACATTCATTTTTAGCCTACTTTTCACACTTTTCAAAAATTAGGAAAAAGTAGACTTATAAGATATATCCGGGAAAATGTGTCTGTCCTTCTGTCTGTCTGACTGTCTGTCTGACTGTCTGTCTGTCCTTCTGTCTGTCGGGCTGTGTGTGCCCCCCCCCCCCCCCTATCAACTCCTAAACGGCTGCAGCAATCGAAACCAAATTTAGTATGAGTCAAGATGTATACCGGAATATCTCAGACCCATATTTGAAAAAGATGCCAGTGCTACCAACTGCTAAAAAAAACGCACTAGAAATTTGAGCTCCATGTTGGATATCTTGGAAGGTATACATGGGAGCTATTCTAAAATTGGCACACATGTAGATAATACTATTTCAGTTTAATTTCCAGGTGGCCATACATGACAGCGTTGCCAAAATAATTTTAAGCCTTCTGATAAGTCCATTTTTAAATGCATATAACTTCTACACTATCAATTGGATTTCAACCAAATTTTGTATGTAATATGTGTACATAAACATATATGACTGAGTGTATTCTTATGAGCCACCAGGGCTGCCAACTGTTAATAATTGCTCTCTATTTTGTATCCAAATATATCAGAAAGTATGCAAGTCCACGGCTTTAAACTATGCCACGTAAATTACCCGACATTTTACATTAATTTGGAGTAACGTATATACGTCAGTTCTACCAACATGATTCTAAGCCTGCTGATAGGACCAATTTTTAAATAACTTACATGTAACTTCTATACCAACAAATGGATTTCATCCAAAATTGGCACAAAAATATATAATATTTCAGATTATTTCTGACCAGCACTCGCATGACATTGTTGCCAACATGCTTTTACGTGTACTAATAGATCCAATGTCTAAATCCATGTAACGTCCTTTGGACTTCAACCACATTTTGTATTCTGTACCTTAGGAGATGGAAGTAAGAATATATTCAGTCACCAGAGCTGCCAACTGTATTGCTCTATTAGGCTACATTATGCCTAGTATACCTTATTTCGAACTAATTAAGACATTTCGATATTGCCCACTTAATTTCGTCATTATTCTAGATAGGTTCATATACTGTAGATTATTCTATGGCATGAATCTTAATTTTAAGAAAAGTAGGCTCTTTAGTTCGTCACGGAACTTCTTGTTCCATCTGACTATGAGGGAAGCGGCTAACTGGTAGCATGCTGAACTTCTATGCCCAAGGTGCTGGTTCAAAGCCGGACAAAGTCGCCGGATTTTCTAAGAGCGCTAAAAATCCGTCAGCATGCTTTCCTTCGGAGGGGAAGTTACAACGTTCGTTGCAAGTTGCTGGTTGCGGTGGCATCTAGCAGCCAAGTTCACAGCTAGGTGTCGTTGACGTTAGTATTTGGTACAAAATTAGGTACTACTACTTAAAATTGACCGTCTGCAGACCTTACCTGAATTACAGACTAATACAGTCATCACAAATAACACCGTTTATCAGATAGATTCTACACACACCCAATGTACATGGGGTTACATGACCACCTTGTCGCAGCCCCTAAACTGAGGAACCAACCAACATCTCTGCGGGAGATAAAATTTTGCGTGAAGAATAACAGACTGTTAGATAGTTACACATTAGTTCCAAACCTTGCATAAGGACAGTGTGATCACAAGTATAAAAATTAACCCCAAATGACAAGAAGGTTACCATCCCCATAAGACAGTAAAATGTTAAAAGTATGCATAGAAAGACGAAATAATGTTAACTAACCTCCAATTGTAAAATACTTTCTCGCAATAAATGAGGTCTGATCCTCCTACGAAAACCTGCATATTTTGCCTATTATAGCCTATCCCCTAGTTTGCCCGGTGAAATCTACCTCCGCCTTCCGGCGTGCCGAGAGGAATTTTTCATAATAATTAGTTACCTGGAATGTTTGGAATTCAATAATGAGTTGTACTTTGTTAGGATTTACATAATACTGTAAATAGGCCTAATCATATTTGAGGATTAAAATATTTCTCATTTTTGTATTTAACTAAGATTTCGGCAAAGAAAAAGTCCAAAGTTTTTTATTTAAATTTAGGTTTTCTCAACTGAATCGGCACATGCTAAAAGGGCCTAGTCCAAGCAACCTTGTTTTGAGAAATACGAAAAAACTGTATCTAAGCTACGGATTGAGAACCTTTTAGCGTACGTTAAGAATTTCCCTAACTAATAGTAGGTAACCCACGCGTGTGACTCAGTCCCTTTTACATTGATGGTTGAGGCTATCCTATATCATGCAATTTTCATGCTTAACTCAGTTTCTCATATCTTGTGACTGAGGTCCTTTTAGCAAGTGCCGATTCGACTATCCTAAAAAAATCCTTTATGTGCAATGTAAAGCTGTTAGTTTCGGAATAATTTAATTTTTGGACATGCCTGGTTCTGGGAATGAACCCTTCAATTGGAATCAATATCGCAGGGGGCGTGATGGTGCAGTGGACAAGCTGCTTGCCTCTCACCAAGGCGGACCGAGTTTGATTCTCGGTCAATACATGTGAGATTATCGAAGTGAAATATCACGTCCTGTGGTTCTGATTTCTACATAGAAAAAAGTGAAGGCCCTGTGGCCCATGATCGCGATTTAAACGGTCACGAAAAAATACAAGCTTTTTTTTTCTTAACTGGAAACAGTCGACTCTGATAAAAGTTTCTCTCTTGCTATATTTAAGAACTAGGGACATCTTGGTCAATCTGTCCCGTATACTTAGGTGTGTGTGTAATTTGTATATAATGGTTCGTGCTACTGCCATTATTTGGGTCAAGGTTTCAGGTAGGTGTTCCACCACGTAAACAAGGTACAATTGCGAGCTTATGAAAAGATGGGAAGTTGAAGTCGTGAACAGCATGCATATAAATTCATTGCGCATTGTTACTTTCATGCAGGGTCGTAGGAAGGTTGTAGTTGCGTAAGCCGCCATCTATGGTCTCGGGGTACGTATTGAGACTCCGAATCCTAAGGTTTTAGGTTCGATTCCCGACTCTGCCATCCTGGAAGTGGTTTTCCGTAGTTTCCTCACTCCAGGCGAATGTCGGGATGGTTCCTAAATTAAGGCCATGGCCGCCTCCTTCCCAATCCTCGTATGCATTACAACTACACACACGAATATAGTCATCAAAATAACACAGGTTATCAGAAACACACACAAGTACACGGGGCTACATGTCCACGGTGTCGCATAGCCCCTAAATGAATCAACAACAATATTATCTCAATTACTAGGAAATGCGAATAACGACATGAAAAATGTGAAAATTGCATGTGAATTAAAATATATTTATTATGGATTATAGAAGATGGAGAAAATTCTAGGATGACATGTTTCGCTCGTCAAGTGAGCATCATCAGATCAAAAGTTCAAATCTACCGGCCACATTTCTACGAGTCACTGCTAGATCCCACAATGTCGACCATGAAACGAAACAAAGGTTGCAATATCATTTGTCAATAAGGCAACACTTGAAAATGGCTTCAAAGCTCTCTGTACATTTTCCAAAAGGCGGCTTTGGTGATGTAGTTGGTAGCATGCTGAGCTTCTATGCCCAAGGTCGTGGGTCAAACCCGGCCGAAGTCGTCGGATTTTTAAGAGCGTTAAAAATACCTCTATGCCTTTCTCCGGAGGGAAGAAAAGCCGGCGGTCCCATGTCATAGATTTATGACATGTAAAAGAACCTTCCACAAACTAAACTTGTGTGACGCAAAATGTTTAGGTTAGGTTTGATTAATGGTCTTAAGTTCCAACGTTCGTCACCAGGCGCCGGTTGAGATGGTATCTAGTAGTAGCCAAATTCACAGCTAGGTATCGTGGACGGTAGAATTTTGTAGCGAAAGTAGGAACTACTTGAAATTATCGTCTGCAGTCCTTACTTGAATTAAAAACAGATAACACACACTAATACAGTCATCGCAATCAACACCGGTTGTCAGACAGATTCTACACACACCCAAAGTACACGGGACTACATGACCGCGTTGTCGCAGCCCCTAAACTAAAGAACCAACCAACATTTTCCTTAAAGAAGTGTGGAATGCCGCATTGATAATGGCATTTTTCGGCGCCGGGATTTTAACCTTCGATCTTCGGACTTCTGCTCCCATGGCTACGCTACGAGCTTTGGTGCTAGTTTTACTGGGGGGTATTCTGCATGGGGTATTATTTTACAAATTGTATCTCAAATAGCGTACTGTTACATACTAATGAAACAAACAATGTCCTAGCACCGCAATGTTATGAGGACTTATGAATAAAAGATCAGCTTCCCAGGTTATAAGGCGAGTCACCAGGAAATTAATATTAATACTGCACTCTTTTGTGATCCCTGCTATACAATTAGACTAGTTGAAGAGAAGGTAAGGGGGTGGAGTGATATCGCAATGCAACTTGACCGAGAATATTGTGTAGAAAAAAATCTACCGCAATATTAATGTAGTGGGGGGTAAGTCCCTTTTAACTACTGTGGCGTTTGAGAAGCCAGGGTGTCGGATTTGTCCTCAAGGGGATCTTGAACGTTCCCGTAACTCGATTAACATAGCTTCCTCTCATATGTAAGCACCCTAAAATGCTGACTGCGCCGGTATTTGATCCCCCCAGTCTTGAACACAGTAGGCGAGAAAGTAGCCGCTGTGCCACTTCGACCGAGTATATTAGCCAAAATACTGAATTTACTAAAATCTTGGATTGGTTTCCCCACTTCTACTCCAGACAAATGCTAGGATTGGTCCTAACAAAAGACCACGGCCGCCTCCTTCCCAATCCTATCCCTCCAATTTACAAATACACACACTAATACAGCCAAACAATAATACAGGTTTTCACACAATATACACACACCCAAAAGTATACGGTGCTATATGACCGCGATTTTCTAGCCCCTAAATTAAGCAACAACAACAAAAATAACTAAGATTACCTCCTACCCAAATCCAAGCCCTAGTTACAAATAGAAAACACTTGTACAACCACCGCAATGATTCTGAAAGTTTCAACACACACCCGAGTAAACGACGCTACATGACCATGGTGTCGCAAAACGCCTAAATTATCAACAACTCCTCTTAATTCTCCTGGAGCTGGGTCTTCTTTTATTTTATTCTCATCACGACGCGCCGGTCACGTACGGAGGTCAAGTTGAAAGATCTGAACCAGGACTCTCCGGAGACAACACGCCAGTATTACCTAAACCCAACCCCTTTGAAAGAGATTATTGAGAGGTGGAAATACAGACATGAAATCTAGGGGTTAAAACAACAAACAGGATATTATCGTCATGTCATTCTAAATAGCTTTACAAAATGGTCCATATTCTCTGTCGTGTTTCCATTGATACTACAGATCGCAATGGGATTGGTTGATGAGTTAAAATCCCCTGGCACCTTCCTTGTGTGTGTGTATTCACAGGGTCAGTTTGTAATGCACATTATGATCATATGATTGCAATGCCCATGATATTGTATTTGCCACGATGTCAGACTTTTTAAAGTGCTTATCATTATTTAGTTTTATTATTGAAGTTAACAGTGACATTGTCTCCTGGGATCTCGGTTTGTGTGTGCGGTCATACATTATTGAACATTGTTCCATACAGAATAACCTCATTTTAGATGAATGGCCCTACCGAACCGTGAAATTAATTCATGTATTACGTTAATCTTCGTTGCTACTATCGCCTCTGAAAATCTAGGTAACGATGTAGGGTTTATGTAGTCAACCGAGTTCATATTATCACTAAATACTATAAAATAACAATACTACAGAATTTCCTGGATTTAAACCGTAGTCTCTTGGCTGTGAAGGTTAATCTTGGTGGAATGGAGTACTTAATGACGTATTAAATGCCATTTTCAGTAAGAAATTATCTGATAAGTTGCTATATCAATCTACTTTTATAAAATGCTTCTCAAATTACCAAACATAACCTTGAGATTTGTGATTTACGAGTGGTTCCATAGATAGATTTTTTTTTAAACATCAGAACAGTGGTTGTCAGTCCACAATTCAAATAAGTCTCCATATATCTTTCAACATATTATTAGTAGACAAACACAGTTTTTGTATACTATTATTTATTTATTTATTTAGTATGTTTCGACCCATACAGGTTCACATAAAGCAAGTTATGATCTGTTGCTGTTATTTTTCTTGTTCTTCTAGAATTCTTTCATCACGTCGCTATGTTTAGCTCGACGTTCGTGAGTCCATTTTCCCCTAGGTCTGCTGGGCTTATCTTCTGATGCAGCTTCCCAAGCGTAGGTCTTATGTCTGAAAGTTTTGCGGTCTTCGATATCTGTGGGTGTGATGCTGGCGTTATTGAGATCAGTTTGGACTTGTTTAATCCAAACCGTTGTCGTCTTTAATTTTTGTGAGTACATCAATATTTTCTTTGTTGATCGGTTGTCATCTAGCCTCATAATGTGTCCATAAAATTTCAAGCGTCGTTTACGGAAATCGGTTTCAATATTTGAATATTTTTCTTTAGGGGGCATGGGGGCGCAGAGGACACGCTGTATGCCTCTGGTTGGTTCCTCAGTTTAGGGGCTGCGGCAACGCGGTCATCTTGTGCGATTGTAAACGATATCCTTCATCTGTAAGTCTTGGGCCAAGAATTTTTCGGATGATTTTCCTTTCAGCTTTCTGGATGTTTTCAAGATCCCCTTCATAATCTATATATTTAAAACACTAAGCTGATTTTTGTTACCGCGAGATTGAGGGAACGGTAGAACCGATTCACTTCGTAGAGCAATCTGTCGAAAGCTGTAGGCCTGTAGATTTGCAGAGTGTCTTTGAAAAAAACAAATATGTTACCACATATTTTTAAATTTATAAACAAAACTGCAAAATTATTGGCTCAAGCGCATGCGCAGAATCACCTTGGTTAATGACAGACATGGCGGATGTCCACCGCGTTTTAATGTAATAGTTATTTATAAGAATTATGGCCTGTTCGCCATCTCTTGATGAATACAGTACTTTTGCATTTGTCAGTTGGCACAGGCTAGAGTAAAAGGTGGCTTTTCACCGCTGTCTCAGTCTCACTCATGGCTGTGATTATATGGAAGCTACTGAGGTATGGGTGGTGCTTAGTAATGACATTCAGGGCACAGTCAGTGCCTGTGGATGCTGTGAAAGGTTCTACTCATAGGGTTAGGACTACTGTTCTGACTCAGTGAGGAAAGCAATGGCAAACTACCTCACTCCTCTTCTTGCCTAGAACGCCTCAAAATAGCGCTGCCTTGGGTTTTTGTGGGTATCTACTCACATAACGTAACGGCGGTGCTTTTGAGGATCCAACCAGCCTTCGGGCTGACTACCTAACAGACAGACAAGAATTATAATAAAGGAGGGGAATATTGATTATGAAGTTTCCACGATATAAACAGGAATAGAATATTATAAAAAACGGGTAATGTAGAAGAACTTATACGGACTGTTGAGAGTGAATGTTGTTTAAGTAACTCAATATTGCACTCTTCCACCAGTGATTCAGTAGCTCAGACGGCAGCGATCAAAACTCTTAATTTATGCATCGCGCAATGGAAGCAGTTCGAATCCAACTTCCGACACATATTTTTACTTCTCAATTATTCTTTCTGCCTATTGGTAATACATTGTCTTAACATATTTTACTTTTATTATTCCCGTACAGTAAGAAATTTTCCACGATTTACATTGCCATGAAAAATGAAAATCCACAGCCTGCTTCCAGTCTCCGACCGGGTCAGGAATGGAATGAATGAAGCCCCGAACTAGCGGCGAGGATATGAGCTGTGCCGGCTGCCGAGGCCTGACGCACTCCTCTGGGGCAATGATTAAATGAATGACAGATGAAATGAAATGATAGTGGAGAGTGTTGCTGGAATGAAATTTTGACAGGGAAAACCGGAGTACCCGGAGAAAAACCTGTCTGCCTCCGTTTTGTCCAGCACAGATCTCACATGGAGTGACCGGGATTTGAACCACGGACTCAGCGGTGAGAGGCCGGCGTGCTGCCGCCTAAGCCACGGAGGCTTCTTACATTGCCATATACTTTTAAATTATTAAATAAAAGATGGCCACAATCGCTTTCGCCATGAGAGACAGTTGACGAATATAATTCATTTGATGGACTCAGACATCGTGGTCACTCAGCCCCTTCTACTTTGGTGTGTGTGTGTGTGTGTGTAAAATTTTCTCTGATAACCTGTGTTATTGTGATGGCTGTACTGATGTGTGCATTTGTAATTGAAGTGGGGAATGGGGAATTGACGACCGAGGCTTCAAGTTACGAACTATCCCGGTATTTACCTGCAGTGGACGTGGCAAACCACGGAAAACCACATCCCAGATTGTTGAGATAGGAATCTAACCTTGCTCTCCTTAGTTTTGCCTCAAGAGTGCGCCTTGTTCCAGCCCTCAAACCAGAAGTAAATTTCTTGGCAACCCAGGGATCGAACCTGGATTCCGGGGCGATAGCTCAGAATGTAGCCTTCAGATTGGGCTTCCCTGTGTTAATACGATTTTTGACAAGCACTGAACATATAGTCTAACTCCTAAACTCCCTCCATTACGGTGGCTGTCGAAGTGAGTCTATGCTCATTCCAGTAGTTGGCGAAGTATGCTCTCTTGCTTAATTTACTGTCATGGAAATGCAAAGGATGGTACCTACATCAAGTGATGGAAATTGCTTATTTAGAGCAGTTTTGTACTGTTTATTCCAAAATGCAGGACGTTATCCTGAGCTGCGTTTGCAAGCAAATTGCAAAAATTGTTGCTGGCATGAATAATTATAAGGATTTTATTATTGGCGATCAGTATCATCGCATTCTCATCAGCAACAAACTTGAGAATGAAAGTATCTGAACTTCATTGTATACATGAATATTATTGTTTATTGATTATTTGTTTAGAGTACATAACAATGAGTCTAACCACGCTGTTGATTTTGGCAATGGAAGTATTGTTTGCCATTTAATATTTGGCGGCTGCGTTGATGCAGGCCACTATAGTGTTATTGAATATGACGTTAATTTGGAGAGAAATGCTGCAAAAAATATACCCATTTGACGAAAAAGAACATTAGCCACAAAAAAGTGGGAAATCGTAGAAAAATACGAAGCCACTTTTAAAATCTAATATAAAAACGCCATTTCAGAAACAATTCCAGATATTATGCCGTACAGTGTATGGTCCTTGACGAACAAATGTAAACATTGTTCTGCACTATATTTCTGTAGCGAGAAATCTACGCTTGGTTACTTTGACCTTTGGCGTTGTAATGGCAAAATTAATCGTACTATATAAAATATTTGACAGACTGCAACATTTTTTCACTGGAAATGATATATCAAGGAATTTAAGAGAGAATAATCGGCAGTAGAACAAATGCTATGTCCTTGGTTTCATTTGGTGCCAATGTCACTGTGCCACATGCATACGGTCCATATTGTTTTAAAATGTATGGAATTGCACATCATCGCATTTCTTTATTAATGTATATTCCAAAATTATAAGCGACGGTTCCTGCGGCCAGTTGTATATATTAGACTCCTCAGAATTCTTGAATTCCTTGGAATTATGATTTGCTTCCACATACTCCAAAGATTGACCCATAGATATGCTCCTTAGAAATCTGAAGTTTCCTAAGGTCATCTAAATGCTACCATTTTTTTTTTTTTTTTTTTAGTCGTTTACCCTTCAGCTTGGTGGAACCCACGGACTCAGCGAGGGAACTCACCACTACCGCCTCTACGGGCAGTGTCCTAGAGCGGGGAACATCGAATCGGAAGGGATACAACTGGTGAGGTGGGATTGGCACCTCGCCCAGGCGGCCTCACCTGCAAAGCGAACAGGGGCCTCATGAGGGAAGGTAAGGGATGGTTAGGATGGATAGGCAAGGAAGAGGGAAGGAGGCGGCCGTGGCCTTGAAGAAGGTACCATCCCGGCATTTGCCCGAAGACGAAGTGGGAAACCACGGAAAACCACTTCGAGGATGGCTGAGGGGGAATCGAACCCCCTCTACTCATTTGGGCCACCCGAGGCTGAGTAGACCCCGTTCCAGTCCTCGTACCACTTTTCAAATTTCGTGGCAGAGCCGGGAACCGAACCCAGGACTTCCGGGGCGGCAGCTAACCATGCTGACCGCTACGCTATGGAGGGGACTCCATATTAATTATAAGAAATAATTATGTACGAAAATTGCTTGAATTTGGAAATAATAAGTGCAGTTAAAATTAGGCGGCGAGATCTAACCCTTCGACTTGATTCCATATTAATTATATGAAATATGCATGAAAATGCTTGGATTTGGAAATAAGTGCAGTTAAAATTAGGCAGAGAGGTCGAATCCTTCGACTTGATTTAACACCACGGAATAAAACAATCATTTTCTTTTAAGAGGCAACATTTTTCGATTCGCTTGGCGTACTTTATCACAATCAATAAAGCTCAAGGGGGAACTCTGGAACGTATAGGTCTCAATTTACCTCATCAAGTTTTCAATCAAGGCCAGCAGTATGTTGCAATGTCTAGAATGCAATCTTTTACGGCCTTAAAGTTTCAATAGTGCCAAAAAATAATTGTACAAAGAACGTATATAATAAAATTCTTCAGTAAATATTTTCTTATTGGCCGTCATGTATTGACGGATTTCAACTAGTTGAGGTTTAAGATCTCACTTGCGTAGAGTGTTTCGGGTTTGATGACCGTCGCGTAATGTCGAATTTTAGTGTTAATGCTCATGCATTTTTTGTTGTAGATGTTTGCGGTTTTCCCATATGCTTTCCGCATTTTGAGTTCACGTGTTCTTTGCGCTATTCTTTCTGTGCCTGTAGGTTCAATAATTTCACCTAAGTATTTGAAATGATTAACCTTGTTGATTGAACCGTATTTTGTTACCAAAGTTTGGGTTTCAATGTGTTTTGTAGCCATGAATTCAGTTTTTGTGAAGGAGATTTGCAACCCTACTTTCCCAGCACCTTCTTTGAGGACTTCAATCTGGTGAATTGCCGTTCGTTCATCTCCGGAGAGGATTGCCAAATCATCAGCAAAAGCTAAGCATGTAACATTGATATTATCCTTCTGTCTTCCTAACACGACAGGTTTCCATATGTTGCGACTTTTTAATTCTTTTCCCATTCTTTGGTGACCTTATCGAGAACGATATTGAACAGCAATGGAGAAAGTCCATCACCCTGCCGAACACAAGTTAGGTAGATTTCATTAGAAAGCTAACTATTGCAATGGGTACCATGTTTCGACTTCCAGAAAATTTCGACATATCTTCGCGTTTCACATCCCCCAGACCCCAAAACCACCGTCAGTTCAAAAGTTTATATATAATTTATGTATATATGTATCTATCTATATATATCAGTTTCTTGTGGACACAATAACTGCCGTAATTTTGCACCAATCACTTTGATTTTTTTACATAACATGTATCCCTATAAAATCTCGGTCGAGTTCGTTAATGGGCAAAATCGGTCTAAGGGGGTGAAAATGTTTCGAAAAAGTAAAATTTCGCTATAACTCTCTTAATACGTGAAATATCGAATCCATTCACAGTTCATAATATGTGTCGGATAAGTGCCAAAAATTTATGTCAAATAAGTTTTTTGATTGCACCAACCATTGACCAAAGGGGTGGAAAAAAGTGAGTTTTTTGGGAAACATTAATCATATCTCTCTTAATAGGCACAATATCAAAACCGTACACAATGGAAAATATTCCCCTAATAATTACCTAAAACTTTTGTCTGAAAGAATTTTTGATATGACCCACCATTACGCCAAGGGATGAGAAAAATGATTTCGGAATTTTAAAAAATGCCAAGTGCCATCAGTGGTTACCATAACCACGCTTTTAAATTGATGAGGGATGATCTATCAGAGGTTGCCAAGACAACGCCATTGACGAGATCACATTCATTTTTAGCCTACTTTTCACACTTTTCAAAAATGAGGAAAAAGTAGACTTATGAGATATATCCGGGGAAATGTGTCTGTCATTCTGTCTGTCTGTCTGTCCTTCTGTCTGTCTGGCTGTGTGTGTGCCTCCCCCCCCCTATCAACTCATAAACGGCTGCAGCAATCGAAACCAAATTTAGTATGAGTCAAGATGTATACCGGAATATCTCAGACCCATATTTGAAAAAGATGCCAGTGCTACCAACTGCTAAAAAAACGCACTAGAAATTTGAGCTCCATGTTGGATATCTTGGAAGGTATACATGGGAGCTATTCTAAAATTGGCACACATGTAGATAATACTATTTCAGTTTAATTTCCAGGTGGCCATACATGACAGCGTTGCCAAAATAATTTTAAGCCTTCTGATAAGTCCATTTTTAAATGCATATAACTTCTACACTATCAATTGGATTTCAACCAAATTTTGTATGTAATATGTGTACATAAACAGATATGACTGAGTGTATTCTTAAGAGCCAATAGGGCTGCCAACTGTTAATAATTGCTCTCTATTTTGTATCCAAATATATCAGAAAGTATGCAAGCCGACAGCTTTAAACTATGCACACGTAAATTACCTGACATTTTACATTAATTTGGAGTAACTTATATACGTCAGTTCTACCAACATGATTCTAAGCCTGCTGATAGGACCAATTTTTAAATACATGTAACTTCTATACCAACAAATGGATTTCATCCAAAATTGGCACAAAAAGATATAATATTTCAGATTATTTCTGACCAGCACTCGCATGACATTGTTGCCAACATGTTTTTACGTGTACTAATAGATCCAAAGTCTAAATCCATGTAACGTCCTTTGGAATTCAACCACATTTTGTATTCTGTACCTTAGAGATGGAAGTAAGAATATATTCAGTCACCAGAGCTGCCAACTGTATTGCTCTATTAGGCTGCATTATGGCTAGTATACCTTATTTCGAACTAATTAAGACATTTCGATATTACCCACTTAATTTCGTCATTATTCTAGATAGGTTCATATACTGTAGATTAATCTATGGCATGAATCTTAATTTTAAGAAAAGTAGGCTCTTTAGTTCGTCTCGGAACTTCGTGTTCCATCTGACTATGAGGGAAGCGGCTAACTGGTAGCATGCTGAACTTCTATGCCCAAGGTCGCTGGTTCAAAGCCGGCCAAAGTCGCCAGATTTTCTAAGGGCGCTAAAAATCCGTCAGCATGCTTTCCTTCGGAGGGGAAGTTACAACGTTCGTTGCAAGTTGCTGGTTGTGGTGGCATCTAGCAGTCAAGTTCACAGCTGGGTGTCGTTGACGTTAGTATTTGGTACAAAATTAGGTACTACTACTTAAAATTGACCGTCTGCACACCTTACCTGAATTACAGACTAATACAGTAATCACAAATAACACCGTTTATCAGACAGATTCTACACACACCCAATGTACACGGGGTTACATGACCACCTTGTCGCAGCTCCTAAACTGAGAAATCAACCAACATCTCTGCGGGAGATAAAATTTTGCGTGAAGAAGTAACAGACTGTTAGATAGTTACACATTAGTTCCAAACCTTGCATAAGGACAGTGTGATCACAAGTATAAAAATGAACCCCAAATGACAAGAAGGTTACCATCCCCATAAGACAGTAAAATGTTAAAAATATGCATAGAAAGACGAAAAAATGTTCACACAATTGTAGTGAGCGGAAGGTTCTTTAACATGCCATAAATCTATGACATGGGCCCGCTGACTTTCCTCGTACTTCACCTCCGAAGGAAGGCATACTGAGGGATTTTTAACGCTCTAAAACGAATTCAACGACTTCGGCCGGGTTTGAACCCGCGAACTTGGGCATAGAAGCTCAGCATGCTACCATCTACGCCATCGAAGCCCCATACTGTATGCCTCTCACCAAGGTAGACCGGATCCGATTCCCGATCAATTCATGTGAGATTTTCGAAGTGAAATGCCATGTACTGTGGTTCGGATTCCTCGTAAAAAGGACGTCCCGTGGCTCATGATCGCGTGATTAACGGCCATGTAAAACTACAAACTTCCTAGTATGTTGTTAATTACCATTATTTATGTATTGCGGCCTGGTGGCGAAGTTGGTAGCATGCTGCACTGCTGTGCCCAAGATAGCGGGTTCAAACCCGGCCGAAGTCGTCGGATTTTTTAAGAGCGTTTAAATCCTTCAGAATGCCTTCCTTCGGAGTGCAAATAAAGCCGGCGGTCCCATGTCATAGATTTATGGCATGTAAAAGATCCTTCCACAGACTAAACTTGTGTGCATCTAAATTTCTATGGAACGCTCTATCATAGTTCCAACGTTCACCGCTAGGTATCAGTGACATCTGGTAGCGAAAGTTGGAACTACTTGAAATTGAACGAAACTTGTAGCTCACCCTATGGGTATCCGCTTGAAACAGCTACAGCCTCTGGCGAGCCGAACATGTCCTCGGACACTCACGGCACTAAAAGACATGCGCTAAATACATAAATGTGGACACTCATGGGGTGAGCTGCAAGTACTATCGTATGTGGATGAGATGAAATGAATGAAGATAAATGCAACTGGGGAAGTTCAATTTCAAGTAGTTCCAACTTTGGTTTCCAGACGTCACTGACACCCAGTGGTGAACGTTGAAACTTGGTAAAGCGTTTCTAGCCAAATAACCTACAAATGTTTAGTTTCACACTAACCAATTGTAGTGGTACGTTCTTTTTCATCCCATAAATCTATGACATGGACCAGCCGGCTTCACTTCCCCTCCGAAGGAAGGCATACCATCACCTCAGCCGAGTACTTGTATGTCATTTCTGCATAATCGTTTACAATATTCTAGTTTAGGGCTTATTGCTGAAGTGTATCACAACATTAGTAGCTACACCTTTATAGATTAGTTGGTGGAGAGAAACTGTTTGTTTAGTGGCTAGCATTCTTGTCTGTCTCCGTGGAAGCCCGATTCGAATCCCGGCTCTGCCAAGAAATTTAATTCTGTTCTGAGAGCCTCTTGTGGAAAAACTGAGATGAGGCGTGTTCGATTCCTATTTCAGCCCTCCGGGAAGCTGTTTTCTGTGGTTTCCCTACTTGCCGGGATGGTACCTAACTTAAGGTCACAGCTGCTTCCTACCTAAATCCTATCTCAATTATTACTAACTAGCAACCCGCCCCGGCTTCGCCCTGGAACAGTTATGAATGCATTACGTGATAATGCCCCCCCCCCCCCCCTCCCCTAGCTAGCTCTTAAACTGTCGCCTCAGTAATTGAATGGAGATTGCTGGAAGAAATGAAAACGTAAAAACACTTATAGTGGGCGACGTATTGAACTTTTTGTAGAACTTTTCATGCTGAAAAATACTTAGTCATAGTATAGTCTATTGATATTTTAGCGGTTCGCCCAGCGTAAGCTTAAAAAGCGCACGGACGCCAGGTTTTCTTCGACTTTTTCACTGAAATCGTTACTGCTTGGCTTCCTTTGATCATAGATACATTATTTTCTACAGAAACCTTCCTCGAGATATCCATTACCCGTGACATCCAAGAATCGGGGACCTTGTTTTATACTAACAAGGGGAGGATACGATGTATGGGTCACCGATTCGAACCATCTTTAGTACACGTGTAGGGCATGCCTAGGTGTATACCAGGTGCAAGTAGTAAGGTGCGCTTCTCAGCCGATTCCGAGAAATTAATTATTAATTATTCGTATTTGCTGTAGCGCGTTCATGTGCGCTGTACGTTAACTTGAAGCCAAGGAGCGCATGGTTCAGCGGTAAGAGCCCTGCTTCGTAAGCGTGGGATCTCTGGTTCGAATTCCACCGGTGAGCCTCTTTTTTTTTTAAACATAGGCAATTCGTACAACTGTAGGTGTCGTGAATAATGTTCATTTTGCAGTCAATTGTAATAACGTGTTCTGTGCGCGGGAAAAGGGATTCTGAAATCATCGTATGGGGTTGAACGTTTGTGACATTACATAATGTACAGTCGGGGCATTGCAAATACATTGGTATTATAAATGGTCAGGTGTACTCTATTATATGTATACGTTTATACACTGAAGGTCCAGTCTGTTCCGTTCATTGCACGTCAGTGAACCATCAGACCACTCCGTACCCCGCAAATAGTGTCTCATGCTGTGGGTATTGGTTGTGTTACCGTTTTTACTATTCATGACATTCATCAACACACAAATATTTCTATTTTTTTACACACTCATAATACATAACAATTCCAAGACTATTTTTTTCTTCACTGCCTACTTGATATTTGTACTCTCGCACTGCCTTTTTGTTACTCTGTTCTCGCACTGCCTTCTCGATACTCTGTTGCTACAGTTGGAATGTGTTCGGAACTGGCGAGGTCACCTGCACACAAACTAACGATAACGGTGGGCAGGAGGATAAACGGTTCACCCAGGAAACGTTGAATGCCGCATTCGTTCCTTGGCTCTTGAGGTAGCAACATCATAAGAGTGGGAATAATTGTGCGATGTCTGATATTACACGTTATAGTGATTTGCCGGTGCCTACGAAGGCCGATGGAAGTGGACCGCATTCAAATTCCGCGACGAGGATGTAATCTCCTGTAAGATTTATTCCCACTCCCCTTTCCCGCTCACATAACACGTTATTACAATTGACTGCAAAATGAACATTATTCACGACACCTACTGTTGTACGAATTGCCTATGTTTACAAAAAAAAAAGAAGCTCACCGGTGGGATTCGATCTAGTGATCCCACGCTTACGAAGCAGGGCTCTTACCGCTGCACCATGAGCTTCTTGGCTTTATGTTAACGTACGGCGCACATGAACGCGCTACAGCAATTACGAATAATTAATAATTAATTTCTCGGAATCGGCTGAGAAGCGCGCCTTACTACTTGCACCTGGTATACGCCTAGTCATGCCCTACACGTGTACTAAAGATGGTTCGAATCGGTGACCCATACATCGTATCCTCCCCTTGTAAGTAGAGATACACACACTAGTACTACATCACTGTGACGCAGGTTATCAGACAAATTCTACACACTCCCAAGTTCATGGGCTACATGACCACGATGTCGCAAAGTCCGTAGGCTAATAGAATCAACAACAACTTAAGAATACAGTTAAGCATAGTTTCTAACTCAATTTAGCGATCATTATAGAATACTGATGAGAAATTGTTGTCAAAACCTACTGAAACCTTGAAAATAGCTTGGGATGTCAACAAACATACTATATTTGTGTGGGTTTCATTAATCCGAAAATCAATAAACCTTCGTGTAATACAGAAAATCTCTGAAAGTTGTACAGAATTTAAACGCCGTATAACATTAAGGTAGACTACCTGCAACGCGGGGTAGTGCGGCGTGATGCACGTGAATGGCTTTCAGGTGGACCTTGACCATGTCCATTTTATACGGCACATGGTTTTTTTTAAATAGTTGTATGCACTCTTCGCTTCGTTGCCGTGTTTATAAGAACCACAATCTTCCAAAAATATGCATACTATAATTATATCGTAGGCTATATGGCAGAGCTGAAAATCGAATCCGGCTATCGGTGGGGAATACTACTGTCTTCTTCTTCTTCTTCTTCCTCTTCGGCTTTTCCCAATTAATTGGGGTCACCGGAGCCAACCAGGCTCATTTTGGTTTTGGCCGGGGATTTAAGGCCGGATGCCCTTCCTGACGCCACGTGATTTTCCAGGTGAAAATTCCACCCCGCTGTCAACGGGATTCAAACCCCGGTCGTCCGGGTGAAAGGCGAGTAGCTAAGCCACTGCGCCATCACGCTCCCCTGGGGAATACTACTGTGCTTACCAACGAGCTAGAGAAAGGTATATAGAGTGGAAATGGCGCCGCCATATTTGAAGAAGGTTGAACTGGCAGCCGCCATGATATACCCTGTCAAGAGGGTGGGATGCAGGGAGGGAGAGGCGTGACTAACGAGGCGTAAGATTAGGCCTACGATGGGCCTAACAATTTAATTTGTACATTGAACGAAAACTAACACAATCATCTTACAAAACAATAAGCTACGTTGCATTTTTCCATTCTCCTTTAAAAGGCAAACGTTTTGTGTACAGCTGACGCACCTGTTGACCTCTCACGTTGAGCTGTATTTCTGCAGAAGTGTGAAGCCTGCTTGTATAATATTGTTTCACAATTCGCTCGATGAGTGAAGCATAGTGAGGCTTTTCCCCAGGTTCAGTAGCTGTAAATAGATGGTCAGATTTCTGAAACATATAACCCGGCAGCATAGCATAGACATCTGTCTGCAACTTCAGCATGAGATTATTCGTGTTCTTTCGCAACATACACTCATTCTTCCTGATGACACTCTCAGCTGTTTTACATAATTTCACTACATCATTTGATGGATTCAAAGGGCCATCTTTCACGTCTTTCTCTTTAATCAGTCCTTCTTTCTGAACATCTTGACCTGATAAAAGCACTTCTAGGCATTCAATACAATTAATTTTTTTTAGACACTTCCTGCTATGTACTGACAACATTTCCTACATACGAGCTCGGTGAATTATAATGTGCACAGTAACCATGATCTGTCTGTCAGCATAGTATCGTCCTTCCCATTGACACCATGAATATTTGCTGTTGCAGTTGTCACAAGTAGGTCACACTCAATAGGCTTACAGTTGGAATTCATGGATGGGCGTACCCTCGCAATTAAACACTTCCTATAAGCTGAATTAAATTGTACTGCATTTGGATTATTTCTATTTCCACTTCTGGAGCGAATAGAAGAAAAAAATAGCTCTAAGTGATCCTGACTCAATCTGCGTGTTAATAAGTATCTCAATACAGAACTTTGTCCCCACACGTATGTTTCTGCTAGTTGTAGGCTATCACACTTAAGAGATCAATAATCTTTCTGCTGGAATCGCAAATAAACTTTCCATCTGAAATTTCTGAGAAGAAAGAAAGAAAGAAAGAAAGAAAGAAAGAAAAAATAAAAGATTAGTAGAGCCTGTTACTTTTCCCATAATTAGTTCAAAACAACGAACTAGAGGAAGTATACCTCGTTGGCTTACGAAGATTGATATTTGAACAATATATTTTATTTTATAGCTTGCCACGGTGGGTGAGTGGTTATCGTGTCGGATTACTAACCCCAAGCTTTCAGGTTCGCTCCTGGCCGTAGTAGGTGTTTTTGAAAGGCGGTAAAAATCACGATACGCATGTCATACGATGTTGGCATGTTAAAGAACCCATTTGAACTCAGTAGGCCGTGTTCATAATGGCAAAATTAATCTCGAGATTTTCCGGCAACACAAAGTTCCTCATCTCTCTACTAGAAAGCGCTATAATGTCAAGGAGCTTAGTTATCTAACCTCCTTGACTTTCATAGTGCTTCAAGGAACAAAAAAATTCAACATGCAAGCTATCCTCTGGGTGTCAAATAACAAAGCTTGCACCCGGCACCCGAGGCCATACGATATTATTATTAATTATTATTATTATTATGGCTCACAACTATCTTTGCTTATATTTTAAGAGGAAGTATACCTACAGCCTACTGATATCAAGGTCTTCTGCAACAATGCTACCGTATCTGAATGCGAGTGTTCTGTAGTTTCCTGGAAACTACGCTTCTTCGGCGAAGATCTACAGGCCTGCTTCTTCTGCAGATGTGCAGGAAAATTGAAAATTGTAGGTACTGCATTAGCTAGTAGACTTCGCCTTTCATTTGCTACATACATATATTTATCTTCAAAGTGTAGAGAACAAATTAAGCTGTATCTCGTGGGGTGCCATTTATTGCCTTTCATGTTGGAAACCCATTGTTTTGTTAGTTCCTGGTTCTGCAAAGGGAATATGAAATGTAAATATCACACAAACTTAAACTGCTGCATCACGTTTTCGTCAAGGGTCTACTTCATTAATTTATGAATTTGGATGATATTTCTTACCTGAAATACAACACTCCTGTTGTCTTATAACTTCTATTCGTACAATTGAATGACGAACACACTGATGGCATGGTCAATGTATTTTTAAATACATTTCATTCAACACATGTTCCCGCTCAACGCGAACAATCACAACAAACTCTTGTCAGACGACGTTCTGAATCATGGC
This sequence comes from Meconema thalassinum, assembly GCA_946902985.2. NCBI lineage: Eukaryota > Metazoa > Arthropoda > Insecta > Orthoptera > Tettigoniidae > Meconema > Meconema thalassinum. The sequence goes on from OX336396.1 coordinate 152,939,473, forward strand.
CGCCTTAACTCAAGTTGCCTCCGCCCAGAGCGCTGCTACGCGGCTCCTTGCCTCTCTATATACCTTTCTCTAGCTCGTTGGTGCTTACCGATAAACCTTAACAGTGGTTATTTGGATTGTTGCCTTGGGACTTGAAGTAAGGTACCAACCCAGCATTTCTCTGGAGGTGAGTCTAGGAAAAATATACTGTGACTCAATCAAGTATTGTCTGCGCGCCAGGTGAAGTCAGTTCGGTGATCGGCTGTACACATGCGCTGCGTGTCTATCCCTGACCTAAATATAAGGTGCGTTCAAAAAGTAACGAGCCGGAGGCTGTAATGCGCAAACCGGTGACGACATGGGCTAATCGTGGCGTGTGTAACAAGACGTGGTTCCGCACAGAGCGCTGCCAGTCGCATTGTAAACAGTGACATGGAGGCGTCAAACGAAGAGCAAAGAGGTGTTGTTCGGTTTCTGACAGCGAAAGGAGTAGGGGGAACGGACATTCATCGCCGAATGTCACAAGTGTACGGCGAACACTGCATGTTCCTTGCAAGGGTCAAGGCGTGGCACAAGCGCTTCAGGGAAGGACGGGTGTCGTTAGCCGATTATGCCTGGTCTGGGGCACCCCCTGCATTACCGATGACAACGTCCAGCTGGTTGATGCACTTATTACCCAGGACCGCCGAGTGACAGTGAACGCCATAGCCGCCGTGGTCGGATTGAGCGTCGGAAGAGTGCACAAATAGATTTTTTTTGAAAGTATTGAAGCTAAGATTATAACAATTGTTGCCAAGGTGACACACCCATCATGAAGGAACGACTACACTTGCGGAAAGTGTGTGCCCAATGGGTGCCCCACAGTCTTCAACCACACCAGGAAGCATGTCGAATGGCCTACTGTCTTGGTCTTGTTTGGACGATTGATGCATGCTGCTGCTCGCTTTGTATCGTCTCGTGACGTGCACGCGTGCCCTATAGCGACGGGCTGTGACCTTCCACGCTCTGGTCGGAACCACACCTCGTTACACACGCCACGATTAGCCGATGCCGTCACCGGTTTGCGCATAACAGCCTCCGGCTCGTTATTTTTTGAACGCACCTTATATATCGACAGTCATTTATTGCTACCTTCCGCGTTGTGCTTGTTGTTCATCCAGCTGTAAGTATGTAGTCTGCTACTGACGGCCCCTTTCCGCTTTTCCCATTTGCTGAGTACAGAATGCAAATAAAGAAGGCGTGAATAGTGAAACTGGGAGTGACCAACTAATTGTTTTGAATACGCGGTTTGCAGTACGTGGGAACACATCTGCAGTTCTAACGCATCGGACTTCTCCCGGTGCGCAGACAATATTCGGTCGTATAACATTTTTATTTTAAGGACTGAATTTATGCAGCTGAGGAAGCAATTGCATTTTCTTTATTAAAACATCGTATATGAGGTGGGATCTAATTGAAGAAAATAAGTCGTAATTCTTAGCCAATTAAGTATTCAACCACCAGCAAAAATTGAATAATGTCATAAAATGTTCTTAACTTAATACTTGATAGAATTAATTTTTTTATTTCCACCATTATATTACAATGTACATGTTTCGGTCACATTATGACCTTCGTCAATAAAATGTAATTAATGGAAATGAAGTTGCAAGTCTGATACTTAAATTTATAAAAGGCTTTTGTTCAAAACTATTTCTAGAATTAATACCATTTAAAATTTCACTGCCCGTGATAATATCCATAATGTTGAATTTTGGGCTTATACCGTGTTTTATAATATCAAATTCGACGCGTTTCGAAAGAAACCATGTCTTTCTTCGTCAGGAATAATCTGAAATACGACATTATGATATTTCTAGAAATGTTAACTATATAATTTATTAAAATATAGACTACTAAAAGAACAAATCTGTTACAATTTTGATTAATGGGGAAAAAATATTTCTTGAAAACAGCTTGACGTGGGAAATACCAATGCTGTGGACATGATGTATTGGTACAGTGAAAATGTTGACATTTGAGGTTGGGATGACTTATGTTATGTTCATATGTTAACGTGAAAATAATAACTTTATGATCACGTTGCTGTGAAATTGTTAGTAAAAAAAAGTGTATTAGAAGTTAATATTTGAACAACAAGGGTTGTTAAAGTAAGGCGAGAGTATCAAGGAACATCTCTAATAATGCAATTAGTTCCTGTTAATAATTTCTGAGAGAATAGTGAATAATACGTTTAAAATCAATTTGGACAGCTTAGGACATCCGGCTCTGCAAGAGATCATGCCGTCTCAATCATAGGCAAGAATCAGAATAGCCTTCATCGATGGGGGTCTGCCGAACTTGTTTTACGTGGCGGCCCGTGATAACGCCACTCGTCCGATTGGTTAATAAGATTAAGAGAGATCGAGAAGCGTCACAACGCAGCCATTACTACATGTCCATGACATAGTGCGGAACCCATTGTGAGGCAATTTTCCGCATTTTCAGGTGTCGTTTCAGGATGTGAAGCACTGTGATAGGCGCCAGTCGTGTGTCTGCGGATAACTCATGAATTGGAGCCCTGATTTAAGCTAATATAAAAGGCTTCAAAGCGGTAAAATAGAATGTTCAAAGCGGTGAAATAAAATATCCATAAGCGGCTTCGGTGGCGTAGTTGGTAGCATGCTGAGCTTCTATGCCGAAGATCGCAGGTTCAAACCCGGCCGAAGTCGTCGGATTTTTTAAGAGCGTTAAAAATCCCTGAGTATGCCTTCCTTCGGAGGGGAAGTGAAGCCGGCGGTCCCATATCATAGATTTATGGTATGTTAAAGAACCTTCCACTAATTACACCTGTGTGAAGCTAAATTATATATAGGTAAAACATTTGACAAACGCTTCAAATCGGTAAAATAGATTGTTTAAAGCGGTGAAATAAAATATCCTTAAGCGGCTTTGGTGGTGTAGTCGCCAGGAGCCGACTGCGGTGGCATCTGGTAATCAAGTTCTGAACTAGTAGTCGTTGCCGGTGGCATTTGGCGGCAAAAGTAGGAACTACTTGAAAAAATTCAATGTCTGTAGTCCTCACCTGAATTGAAAACAGATAACACACACTAATACAGTTATCGCAATTAGCACCGGTTATCAGACAGATTCTATACACACCCAAAGTACACGGGGCTACATGACCGCGTTGTCGCAGCCCCTTAACTGAGGAACCAACCAACCAAAATATCCACAGCGGTGAAATAAATAAAAAAGTGAACTACGTGAACGGTGCACGGATTTGGTTAAATAATGAATAATAAATAATAAATAGTAACATTAGGAGGAATAACAAACAATTTATTCTAGTTTTTCTTTTTTCTTTTCGAAAGAACTAGAACCATTCTTGTTTAATACCTAACCTAACATTTATTTCGACAAATATTCTCCATGGCTACCATAGTCTTTTCTCACTAACTCGTGAAACTTGTGTTGTCCCCAAAGTATAAGCAGAGCTTTGTTTCCAGCATTTCAGGACTTCGACAAATGAAGGACGTGATTGGACTTATGAAACATTAATTTTCTTTCAAACGACAGATAGAGGAGCATTTTCAATTAATTGTAAAGTTAATATTAAAAAAAATATCTTATTACCAGCATTTGGTTGGTATTTAGCACTTTAGGGTGAATACAAAACATTTCGCAAAATAGCATTAATTCGCGATATTTCGCGGCTTCAATGTCGAAGAAATGGCATATTTGGGGGTAAACATATCGTTGTGATAACATACATATGTTTGCTGAAATATTTCACAGACATCGTTAAAACCAAAATTCCGGGTCTCTACTACTCATGAATCGTTACGTTCAACTAACGCGGACACGGTCTGTGCACTGACTGGTAGGTGATCAGATCGAGGCATGTCTGACTCATTTCTTGCGTCCTCCTCTGAAGGCTCTTACCCACGTACGGTAAGGCACGTAATGCAGTCGTACCACGCGCCTCTTGCAGTCCTGATGACACGTCGTATTGTGTGACCTCTAACGCATTGAATTATTGTCCAGCTTCTCAGTTCCTCCTTTGAAAGCATTGCAACTCTCGCTCAGAGTCCGCCTCGTTGCTTAGTGGCTGTCACCGCGGAGGCCCGGTTTCGAATCACGGCTGTGCCAAGAAATGTAATTTTGGTCTGAGAGCTGGAACGGGGTACACTAAGCCTCGTGAGGCAAAACAGCCATCCTGGAAGTGGTTTTCCGTGGTTTCCTCACTTCTACGCCAAATGTCGGGATGGTACCTTAAAGCCACGGCCGCTTCCTACCCAAATACTGCAAGTACAATTGCAAGTACACACACTAGTACAACATTACAGTGATATAGGTTGTCAGACAACTTCTACACACACGCAAGAACACGGGGCTATATGACCATGATGTCGCAAAGCCCATAAAGGATCAACAACTCTCGCTCAGAACTGCTTCTCTTGTTGAGCTTCTATGCCCAAGGTCGCGGGCTTTTTAAGAGCGTTAAAATCCCTCAGTATGCCTTCCTTCGGAGGGGAAGTTAAGCCGGCGTTCCCATATCATTGATTTATGGCATGAAAAAGAAACTTCCACTAACTATACTTGTGTAAAGCTAAAATTTATAGGTTAGAATTGATAACGCTCTATTAGTTCCCACGTTCGCGCCAGGTGCTGACTGCGATGTCATCTAGTAGTCCAGACTGCAAGCTAGGTGTCGTGGATGGTAGCGTTTGGTAGCAAAAGTAGGAACTACTTGAAATTATTTTCTGCAGTCCTTACTTGATCTAAAACAGATAACACACACGGCTTCGGTGGCGTAGTCGGTAGCATGCTGAACTGCTGTGCCCAAGATAGCGGGTTCAAACCCGGCCATGGGGCCGATAGCCTAGATGTTAGGCCCCTTAAAACAACAATTACCATCATCATCATCATCAAACCCGGCCGAAGTCGTCGGATTTTTAAGAGCGTTAAAAATCCTTCAGTATGCCTTCCTTAGGAGGGGAAGTAAAGCCGGCGGTCCCTTTTCATAGATTTATGGCATGTAAAAGATCCTTTCACAGAATAAACTTGTGTAAAGCAAAATTGTTAGGTTAGATTTCGTCAGAACGCTCTATCAAAGTTCCAACGTTCACCACTAGGTATCATTGATATCTGGTGGCGAAAGTTGGAATTACTTGAAATTGAACGGAACTTGTAGCTCACCCTTTAGAGTGTCCGCTGGAAGCAACTACAGACTCAGGCGAGCCGAACATGTCCTCGGACACTCCCGGCACTAAAAGCCATAACTTACAATAAATAAAATAATAACACACACTAATACGGCCATCACAATTAACACCGGTTAACAGACAGACTCTACACACATCCAGAGTACACGGGGCTACATAACCGCGTTGTCGCAGCCCCTAAACTGAGGAACCAACGAACCAAACAACCAACCTTCTCTTGTTGTCACTGCACACGGCTTGGATGGAGTGCGAGTCCATTATCTTTGAGGCTGGCTGCGTGGCTCAGCGGTAACGTTCTCGCTTGCTGTGCCCAAGGTTGCAGGATCGAATCCTGGCGCAGTCAGTTGGCATTTAAGGGTGCGCAAATGCGAGGGAGCCGTGTCAGTAGATTTACTGGCACGGTAAAGATCCCCTTCGGGGCAAAATTCCGTCACCCCGTCGTCTCTGAAAGCCGTAGTTTTTAAAAGGAACGTAAAACCAATAACATTAATTACATTATTGTCATTTAGACTTTCACGGCCCGTGTTACTATTCATAATGTTGAATTTTGGGCTTATGCTGTGTTTTATTATATTAATATTCGACGCGTTTCGAAAGAAGCTATGTCTTTCTTCGTCAGGAATAATCTGGAATAGCCTACGACAATGTTGCTAAGAGAAAGCAACTAAGAACATATAGAAGGTGCCCAAAGATGGACGCCATTATAGCCCCATGTTAGGGACAACGGAAAGCAGCAGTGAATTACTTTCTCAGGGTTCTGATAATAGGTAGCCAGGATTCACTGAGATTGTAGCCGGTGTCGCGGTTGAAATTATCTGGGTGTTTACGTATTTCAACCGTATTTCAATCGTCCCAGAATCATCAGGGAGGCGGTTGAAATACGTAAACACCCAGATAATTTCAACCGCGACACCGGCTACAATCTCAGTAAATCCTGGCTACCTATTATCAGAACCCTGAGAAAGTAATTCACTGCTGCTTTCCGTTGTCCCTAACATGGGGCTATAATGGCGTCCATCTTTGGGCACCTTCTATATGTTCTTAGTTGCTTTCTCTTAGCAACATTGTCGTATTCCAGATTATTCCTGACGAAGAAAGACATGGTTTCTTTCGAAACGCGTCGAATATTAATATAATAAAACACGGCATAAGCCCAAAATTCAACATTATGAATATTAATTACATTATCTCTGAGTGAAGGGAGTATGATATATCCAAGGCCTGTAAAACTTAGAACCATGCAAGTATATTATGTATCGGGGGGGATAGTTGCCACTACGTAAAAATCAACCCATGTATGACAGAAAATACTATGTTATTTTATCTGTTATGGCTAGATAGTTAGTTATCGTTGCTTTAACGGGCTGAACAGTGAGGTCATCTGCCCCTATGGCTGGATACTTACATTGGTATGGAAACATGTAATTGTTTCCCCTGCTGTATAAATGAGGCCAATAAAACGAAAGTAAGGAGAAGTGGTGGATATTTCTTATTGTTAATTCGCCGTCCCCGTCCCCGTGGTGTTGGGTTTGCATGCCTGGCTCTCACCCGAAGGCCCCGAGTTCGATTCTCGGCTCCGTCAGGGATTTTAGAAACTGACGCAAGGACTGGAATGGGGTGCACTCAGCCTCGTGGGGACAATTGAGTATATGTCAGACAGTATGGCAGTGCCCCGGTCAGGGCTCGTCATGCATGGTCTGTGGTGCCACGGGGTTTGGTTTGGTTTGGTTTGGTTTGTTGTTAATTCTTTTGGGCAGCTTGGTATCGTGGTCATTCCGCCCCTTCTGTCGCATTGGGAGGAGGTCTGCCCAACAAACTGAGAGGCATCAAGGAGACAACGAAGGTATGGAAATCTTCCTTCCGATCTCTTGCGGAAGGAAGCTGTGGTACACTGTCGACTCCGGATCGGCCATGGGATTGCTGCGCACTCCCACTTGCTAAAGAGAGAAGATCCCCCCTGTGTACTTGCGGCGCCCACCTTACCGTGGCACACATTCTCTTGGCCGATCTGCGAAGGACTCTTAAACTGCCTAACACCCTGTCCCTTATTCTCCGCGATGACGGGCCGTCAGTAGACCTCGTCATCCGGTACATGAGGGAGAGTGGTTACTTTTTTAAGTTTTAATGTAAGTTTAGACTTTTAATTCAGGTTTAGTCTTTTTATGATTTTTATTGCGTTCCTCTATTTTATTGTGCACTATGCCTTATTTGTCCCCCTTTTACTATTTTTATTTAAATAAGGCGTACTTGTTGGGGCTCACTGTCTGTTTTATATAAACCATTTTCGTTTCATCCATGGCAGTGAGCTGTTTTTATCTTCATCCTTTCATTTCATACCATTTCATTTCATTAGGGGCCGATAACCTAGATGTTATGTCCCTTAAAACAGCAATTATCATCATCATCATCATCATCTCATCATTCTGCCCCATGTACTTGGGTGTGTTTAGAATTTGTCTGATAACCTGTGTTATTGTCATGGCTGTTTTATTATGTATATTTGTAATTCAGGATTGGTAAGGAAGGACGTGGCCGTGGCCCTAAGTTAGGAATCATCCCGGCATTTGGCTGGAGCAGAAGTAGGAAACCACGGAAAACCACTTCCAAGTTACTTGAGGTGAGAATCGAACCCATCTCTTCTCAGTTTTGTCTCATGAGGCTGAGTGTACCTCGTTCTAGCCTTCAGACCAGAATTAAATTTCTTGGCAGAGCCGGAAATCGAACCCGGACCTCTAGGATGATAGCCAAGAGTGCTACACGAGGTGCTTGGTGGATATTTGATTGAGGCCCTAAACTACATTCAAGTTTACCTTTGTCAGTGCCACAACTTGAACTGTGTATCCCTGGGACAGCAGTAGTGATCGAGGTGATGCCAATCTTTTATTCTTAAGCTACTGTAAAATGCCAGTGAGATGTGGAAGAATAATGTATTCCCAAAGCTTACTTCTAGTCATGTTTTTTTTTTAAATTCATGTTTACGATCGGAATTCATTTCTTGTCTCGTATACGTATAATAAATCGTGCCTAGTAATCATTTTTGTCTTTTTTCCTTGTTATTGGATCGTAAGTTTTCGGAAGTACAGTAACTCTTCTTGACCTTCTGCAACAAACAAATTACTGATCCCGTCACTATCCAACTTGCCTTTCGAAGATTTTTTTGTTTGATTTGTTGCCACTGCAATTATGATTTATTTAGGCCTAATACATTTTTACCGTTCCCAGAATTCTCGCATAATCTGCTTCATCATTAGCAGATTCTTGATGGATTGGCTATTTAAAGTGAGCCTGGGAATATACTAAAAACGTCTACTCAACTTGTGGACAGCATATCATAGTTTTTTTTTTTTTTAATGTCAGGGTCAGGGAACTCTCTGTATGGCATTAATCTGATAGTACCGCCGAATATAATGCGCTGCTCGAGACGGAGAGTAGGTAGGGTCTGGTGAAATTACTGGAGCCACGCAGGTAGCCAGTGAGAAAGAAGGCCGACTCACGCAATGGTATTCTCCCGCTCTGTCACGTAAAGTATCACGCACGTGAGTGCGGCTTGTGTGTGAATCTTTTAAGGTAGGCTACTACAGTATGTAATTGTCTTAATTGAGTAAGTGGTAGAGAGCATAGCTAATTGTTTCTAGTGCTGGAGGTGCATGCTCGATCACAGGATACTGCAGTAGGGTGAATGCTACTGGTTACCTCACCGAGTTCAACATTGGGTCTGAAAATGTGAGACTTGTCTCAAAAAAATTATGTCCAAAAAGGAAGGAAACTTATAGTTTTAAGTGACCGTGAATCTCGCTATCATAAGGCATGGGACCTGCCTTTTACGTGGAATCGGAACCACCAGACGTGTTATTCCACCTTGAAAGTCCTACAGTCGTTAACCGGGAATCGAAACCGGCCCGCCTAGGTTGTACGTAAGTAGCTAGACTGCTGCGCCATCAGACCCCTAAAACAAACACACGCATTCAGGGTGTCTACCACTCGGAAAACAGGGAAAACTCAGGGAATTTTTAAACCCTGGAAAACTCAGGATATTTTAATGACACTCAGCGGAATTTTAGTTTTACAAGGCCCAACCTTGAATAATTGGAAATTAAGAATTTAAATTTTGATGGGGGGGGGGGAGTATATTCTGGTGATGATTGTTGTAGATGTAGGTTCGTACTGACGTTAAATCAGTAAGCTCTCATTTCTTGCAAGGTAGATCACATGTGTAGACCGTGTATTTGTATATAAATGTGTAACTGTATGGTTTTGAGAGAATTACTATTGACGAACTCGCAAGTACAATAGTTTCTCTGGATGAAAAATTTAGAAGCTGGCAAAATATAGAAAAATATATTTTTCTAAAGATATATTTTTCTGTGGGTGTTTTTTTTTCTTTTCAACTTTGCCATGCTACCCTTTATTGTTCAAGCAATTTATGAAATGCTCTTTAAGTACAACCCCTGATTTATATATTTATCAAGGCCGCTACTATTACTCAGGGAATTTTATGATGTATCCTGGAAAAATCAGGGAATTGTAAGTGAAATCTGTCAGTTGGTTTTGGTAGACATCCTGCGCATACCTGATCGATTTGACGAACACACAGAAACTCTGTTGCACCTTGACTGGCCCACTAAATCACCCGATATAAATCCCATAGAAAATGCGTGGGACTATTCGGAACAGTGGGTGAAACGGAGAGAGAATTTCGGAGAGTTGTTCAAAATTTGAAGTCAATGACTAAATTGTACTGGGCTAGTGTGGCGAAGGGGGGAAGAATTTGCATTACACCTCAGTTCACTTGGAGAGGGTAAGTTTGCTATTCATTAGCTTCAATTACGATTGTGTGATAAGTCTGAAACTCTAGAATAATATATTTCAATGAAGGTCACAAGGTCACTTAAAGAAGTTCCGTAATTATTGGTAGCTTCATTTTGTTCACCTCCTTGAAATAAACCAGGTCTGTTGTTGTTTTTTGAGTCTTTTGTCTTTTCGACTGGTCTGATGCAGTGCTCCATGCCTTCTTGTCCTGAGCTAATCGTTTCATCTCTACATAGCCTCCACATCTTACATCCGAGGAAATCTGTCTAACATATTCCTACCTTGGTCAAACCCCTACAGTTCTTGTCCTCGACCTTTCCTACCATAACTAAATTTGCTATTCCTGGTATTAGAATTAGTATGTGTCCTATCAACCTATCTCTTTTCTTCATAGCAGTCGCCAGAGAAATCTCTCTTCGCTCACTCGTCTTTATACCACTTCATTTGTTACCTATCTAATCTTCATCATTTCCTGTAACACCACATTTCAAACGCTTCTATTCTCCTCTTTTCTGCTGTGCCAACCGTCTAAGTTTCAATTCCATAGGACGCCACGCACCAGACAAAGGCTTTCAAAAATGACTTTCTAATATCTAAATCCATAACTAGTCCGGTTGGTTGGTTCTTAAGTTTAGGGGCTGCGACAACGCGGTCATGTAGCCCCGTGAACTTTGGGTGTGTGTAGAATCTGTCTGATAACCGGTGTTAATTGTGATGACTGTATTAGTGTGTGTTATGTTTTTTAAAAATTCAAGTAAGGAGTGCAGACTTTTGAATTTTTCAAATAGTTCCTACTTTTGCCGCCAAACGCCACCGTCAACTACTACTAGTTCAGAACTTTGCTACCAGACGCCACCGAAGTCGGCTCTTGGCAACGAACGTAGGAGCCTAAGAGCGTTGTTTACATTCTTAACCTATACAATTTAGCTTCCCACAGGTGTAATTAGTGGAAGGTTCTTTAACATGCCATATATATGACATGGGACCGCCGGCTTTACTTCCCCTCCGAAGGAAGGCATACTGAGGGATTTTTAACGCTCTTAAAAATCCGAAGACTTCGGCCGGGTTTGAACCCGTGATCTTGGGCATGAAAGCTCAGCATGCTACCAACTACGCCACCTAAGCCGCCGATTGCGTTATTAACGGTCACGTTGAACTGCCAGCTACTTGCCTTCTTTTATGAAAACAAGATTAACCTCCACATACATGAAACGTTTTCTTACTTGAAGTTTTATTACTTATTAGACCTTTGGAAAACTTTAACTTTTTTGAAGTAAGCCTTCTGGTTTGACCCTAGCTCTGAATTGCCCAAATGCAAACTAATAAAATAAAAAATAATATTAATTTTTTAACATTGATTATTATAGTAATTGTCCACTTCGTGGCGTAGCGGCTAGCATTCTTGGCTGTCGTCCTGGAGGTCTGGGTTCGATTCCGGCTGTACCATGAAATTTAATTCTGATCTGAGGGCATGAACGGGGTACACTCAGCCTTATGAGGCAAAAGTGAGAAGGGGTAGGTTAGATTCCCACCTCGGCCATCCTAGAAGTGGTTTTCCGTGGTTTCCCACTTCTGTTCAAGGAAAATCCTGGGATGTTTCCTAACTTAAGGCCGTGACAGCTTCCTTCTTAATCCTCGCCTGAATTTCAATTCCACATACTAATACAGCCTCACAATAACACAGGTTATCAGACAAAAAACTCCCCCTACATACACACTCAAGCACGCGAGACTACATGACCACGAAATCCAAGCCCCCTCAAATGAAACAACAACAACAACAACAACAAACAAACAAACAAACAAACAAACAAACAAACAAACAAAACAATTATTACAAATCGAATGATTTTTTTTTGATTTATCTAATAATTGATAATAACTAATTGCCACTGTTAAGGCTGTGGTAATAATTTACTCTGGCCCAAAAGAACGTCTCGGAAAGATACTACTAATAATAATAATAATAGCGGCTTCGGTGGCGTAGTCGGTAGCATGCTGAACTGCTATGCCCAAGATAGCGGGTTCAAACCCGGCCGAAGTCGTCGGATTTTTTAAGAGCGTTAAAAATCCTTCAGTATGCCTTCCTTCGGAGGGGAAGTAAAGCCGGCGGTCCCATGTCATAGATTTATGGCATGTAAAAGATCCTTTCACAGACTAAACTTGTGTAAAGCAAAATTTGTTAGGTTAGATTTCGTCAGAACGCTCTATCAAAGTTCCAACGTTCACCACTAGGTATCATTGATATCTGGTGGCGAAAGTTGGAACTACTTGAAATTGAACGGAACTTGTAGCTCACCCTTTAGGGTGTCCGCTGGAAGCAGCTACAGACTCGGGCGAGCCGAACATGTCCTCGGACACTCCCGGCACTAAAAGCCATACGATAAATAAATAAATAAATAAATAAATAAATAAATAATAATCATATTGTTATTGGTTTTACGTTCCTCTTAACTACCGAAGCTTTTAGAGACGCCGGAGTGCCAGAATGTTGTCCCGAAAAGGATCTTTTAAATCTACTGACACGGCTCCCTCACATTTGCGTACCCTCAAATGCCAACTGACTGCGCCATGAATCGATCCTGCAACCTTGGACAAGGCAGACGAGAAGAACGTTACCTCTGCGCCACGCAGCCAGTCGTCTTGGAAAGATACTGACGGATGATGGAAGGGAGGATAAATCTTACCATTATTTATTCCTTGTGCTAGGAAAAGGTCTCTTTTGTTAAAACTTAATATTCGTCTGACTTGGTATGACTTTTGAAACTTAATTTAATTAAGATTTGTGCGCATGCGTTAGTATTGAATACATTTTGCCTCTTCTGTGTCTTGTTTCTTCTCACATATAATTAAATGTTAAGTACGGTACGGGAAGACAGAGGGATGGCTCTGCTGGAGTTACGTATGCTAATGTAAAGTGGCTGGCTATGTGGGTGGGAAGCAGCCACGTTGTGGATTACCACGACTTAGCGCGATGGTCGCCCTCTAACTATGTTCAGTGGCTCTCGCCCGTTCTGCCTTGTTCATTACCTTGAATTCATGTAGCCTACGAGGGGTGATCAGAAACTAAGGTTACAAGGCAGATATTCCTGGAGTTTCGTCTGTTATAGAGACATTAGTACGGTACCTAGGTTATTTTATTTTTTATTTTTCATTTTAGTTTTCATTTTTTTATATTTTATTATATTACCGGTATCTATTTTTTTAATTTTTAATTATATATCTTATTTTTTAATATTTATATTCGAGTACATACGGTTGGTAACTGAGCAGAGTTTCAGCCACCGGCCTCGTACACCACTATACTCTGTATTTCGAAAGAATGAACGTGAAGCAAATGGCGGGAGCTTGAAACAGCTGAGCTGTGTTGCCAAGTTTTTATTGTTGATGTAGAACAGCTGATTCGAATAATACACAGGGCTACACTTCGGATATTATTTCGGTACTATTATGCGCAATATAATGCAAATGTCGATCCTGAGTCGGACATTCAAATAGAGAAATACGGTTCATAAATAAATAACACACCGAAGCTATGCTACCTTTGTCACCGTTATTCAATAAATACGAGAAAGAGGGCAAACACTCGACAGCTATACGAATTTAATACAAAATACAAACACAAAACAATATGATGATGAATATATCAACACTCACCATGTAATGATTATATCCTTCAAGATGAAACAAGAGTTTGGGTGAAACACAGTTTACAGCAGTAAACATCATGACATTACCAAGCACACTCACTACACCGAACCTTGAAGTTCAATAAATCTTTTGTTTGCACCGCCTCACGCCTCTTCAACACCTTCGATTTATATAAGTTCGTCAACATTGCAAGCACTGCAGCTTTCAAAAGACATCTTTCATCGTGCTTCTTGGAGCAGTATACCTCTCACATTTGATTACTGTATTATTTTAAAATATTTTTTTAAAGTTCAATTATAACACAAGGGCAATAGCTGGCAACCTGCCTACTTTAATAGCTTTTCTTGTACAGTATATGGTGTTTGTTTTTCGGGCTGATAGTCTGTATGCACTCTCACTCTTTTGTATATAATTTTTCCATTATCATTAGTATTATTATTATTATTATTATTGTATTGTTACTATATTTTTGTTGTTAGACTATGATTATTTATATTGTGAATGTAAGTGAAATGTTTTATTTTTATAAGCCCTAGTCTTATTTTACGTAGGGCGCTACTGTAAAGGAGCTCTTAAGCTCTAAGTGTAGCCGTGAAAATAAAATCAATCAATCAATCACTGTATCGCGACTCTGTACGGTTAATAATAGCCTCCACATACGTAATGTTAAGGTAAAGTATTTAGTACCAAGCACATAAACAAGCTGTTCTGTGACGATATTATTGCAGTGATTTTACATTGTCGATTTATAGGTTATTGAATGACAAGTGTTAATTTGAACACTACGGTATGCAATGAATCATTACTGGATACGTAAACATTAAGACTAAATGTAGGCCTACATAGCCTATTTTGTACGTCACGCATGTATTCTAAATTAAGTACATTTAAATTTGAATTGAACAAACGAGGCTAACCATCAAAATAGCTTGATGTCGAAATGAACGATAGCCGGCCGTTACAGGTTGGCGCGCGTGGTCTCCAGTTGTATTCCCAGCATTTTCCCACGTTCTTCCCGCGGTAGTATTTGCAACTTATTGACTCGATGCTTCAAGTAAACGAAACGATGACAATGAAACAAACTCCGACACAGTTAACAGGCGACTGAATGAATGACAATAAGCTGGCAACGTATGGCATTAGTTGTCAAAATCCAGCCAATAGGAGCTCGCTGCGGTCAGCTGTTCCAAGCTCCCGCCATTTCCTTCACGTTCATTCTTTTGAAATACAGAGTAGAGTTGTAGGTAAACAAAAATGGCGACTCGTTTGGAAAACTGGTCTCGCGAAGAGATTCGTTCAGTTATTCGATTTCTATGGGCAAAACATGTAACCGCGGCCAGGACTTCTCACCGAGGGCATCATCTTCCTTCATGACAACGCGCGACCTCATACATCTCATACTCTGTTTCGCTGAGACATCTTTGACCATGATTGACCACAGCGCTAGTTGTAGGAAAACAACTAATGACGACTCTTTTGGAAAACTGGTCATCAGTTATTCGATTTATGTGGGCGAAACATGTAACCGCGGCCAAAACTTCTCACCGAGGGCGTCATCTTCCTCTACAATACGTGGCCTCATACAGCCCAGATGACCACCACACTGTTGAAACGGTTTGGCTGGGACATCATTGACCACCCTCCCTACATCCAGGACCTCGCTCCAAGCGATTTTCACCTGTATCCTCACTTGAAGGAACATCTAGGAGGTCAACGATTCGCTTCAGGCGAGGAGGCAAAACACTTCGCGACAACGTGGCTGAACACGGAAGGACGGGATTTTTATCATGAGAGAAGAATATTCACACTTATCCCACGAAGCGACAAGTCCCTAAACCGATATGGAGACTATGTCGAAAAATAACCTAATGTATATGGCCTACTATCAGTTGGCTGTATTTTTTGTATGAAATAAAATATACACGTTTCACTGCAGGCTTTGTAACCTTAGTTTCTGATCACTCCTCGTAAATAGGGGTTCTTTGATGACCTTTCATAAGACAATGCTTGCTTATCTTCATCCAACATTAATTTTAGTAGTGGCTCATTAAAATCTATAGTACGGTATTGATTATGAAGCAGCCATAATTATGAAGACAAAGGCATGATTGTTATTTTGTGTTCATTCATTTAAGGACCTAATGATACTTTAGTCGTCAACACCATTTACGTTTAGGTGTGTATTGAATTTGTCTGGTAACACGGTTCATCAATGTAAATGTAAAACGAATGAACGTATATTGGCTTTCACGGAAAATAAATTAAACTCAGTAAATCTTGTAGGTGTTTCCCGTGTGTTTTGTGGGGGTTTGTCTAGGGAGGAAAAAAACTGTAATAACTCTCAGCTCTCGCATCAAAGGGACGCAAATGCGGTTCATATAAGTGAACGTAGTGCAGTAAGATCGCGATAATCCGACAGGCTCGGGGATCTGTCAATACCGAATTATCCAACATGCCATATTATCAAGGTCATTTTTAAAAACCTGGTTTAAACGAGGGGATAAGAAAACTACAATTTTAACGTACAAAAATGAATACCATAAATTATCATTTACTATATTAAACACAACATAAGATTTTACAGTATTAATTTGAATTAAAAATCAAATACGTACAGTACTGTACTGCACAGTTTAAGGCTCACTTTTGCTTGGTTTAGAAAACATATTCACTGTTCGTACGAACTTTTCACTGTAACTGTAAAAGAAAACCGCACAGTACTGATGCAAATGGTTACTGTAACTGAAGGTCTACGTGGATAAAGGATCGTAGTGGTACTATCACCAAGCCAAGATTGGCTGAGAGCATATTTGCACAGTGAGGTAGACAATACTGTAGTCACTGATTAGAAGCCGAATGATTCCGATACCTCCCGTACTTGTCCGACTGTACTGCCAACCGTTCCAAGCGCTAAATCCCTCCAAATACAGGAAAAAATCTATTTCTGATGCAAGCCGGACTATCGAGTGCTGGATTATCGCGTTCTTGTTGTACATGCCACACTACCACTGCGGTGGTCCGGACACGGTCACCAGAGGCTCGTTGATGAGCCTGACTTGGTTACCTAGGCGAAACCCTGCGAAAGACACGGCAAAAAAACAGAAAATTTGCTGAGTTTTGAATGAAGGTAGCTGTTTCCTAACGGTTTTGTAGTGCCGAGAATGAATGTGGAAAGGAAAATTGGAATTTACTGTAATATTATTGTAGTTATCATTTTACGTACACAGTTACATATTACGGACAGTGGGGGGAGGGGGCATGGTGGCGCAGCAGTTAACCTGTATGCCTCTCACCAAGACGGACTGGGTTCGATTCCCAGTCAATTCGTGTGAAATTTTCGAAGGGAAATGCCATGTCCTGTGGTTTGGATTCCACGTAAAAGGGAGGCCCTGTGGCTTATGATCGCAAGATTAACGGTCACGTTGAACTACAAGCTTCCTTGCTTATATTACGGACATGTGAATGAAGTTAGGAAAATATCTGCCCTAGGGTGGCAACATTGTTCACGTTCTCAACCATTAAAGGACTCTTAAAAGTTAAGAATATATATCATGAACTACTGAAATCTACTCTCTCAAATTATGCATAATTTTGTAGTTGATATTACAACTTTTCAGTCGGTCAACACAATGTATTCCTAATAACTGGCTCATGCGAAAAATAACCTGAAAAATAATTACAAGTGGTTAAAAAATATGTATATTTGTTATGAATTACAGAAGAGGGAGAAAACTTAGGGATGACACGTTTCGCTCGTCAAGCTAGCATCATCAGATCCAAATCTATAAAAGACAAAATAGCTCTACATAACACTGCCAAACCTACAATGACACCCACTAACATTTACTATCCTCCAAAATCGAAAACAAAAAAGAAATTAGTACGCATTTTAATTCAGAAATGGGATATTTTATGCTGAGTTTAATAAATTGACTAGGGACCTATATGGAAGGAACTGGGGAACCACTCAACGAACTGTTTTATTTTTTTCATGGTCCCTCAAATCAAACAGGGAATTTCTAAGAAATAACTAACAGTATGTCACTTAAATGGTTTTAGGTCGAGAAGGGGAGATCACTCTCATGGATCCATCAATGTATACAGGAAATGAAAATCGTGTCCAAGTATTTGCAATGCCTAGAGTAGTGACTTGGTAACTAGTTTCAGTTGTGTTTGACGTTGCCCTATGTTTGATCATGCCCTGTTTGGAGAAGCTTCCTCTCTGTCCTGTCCATTTACGTCATCAAATAGCTCGCGGATAGCGACAGTCTCCCTTCCATTACAATGCGCACGATATTGTGTGTTCCCAGTCATAAAGAAAGTATTGGAGGAAACAAAATGTTAAATCGCTTTCCTCCACTTATACAAAGGCAGTGTTCTGAAATCATACTTGGATAGATAACTTCAATATGTGTGACCGTATCTCAGGTCACCTCTGCTTGGGTCGCAAATCGTATTTTAGCAGGAAGGGTTCGGGGTGAGTTATGTTGATATAAAAAGGTTGATAAGATAGTAATTTTGTGGATTCAAGAGTTCTTGATTGGTCGCTCGCCCAATCTCATGAAATTAAGCAAGCCAGCGGCTGTGTATTGTCAGGTACCGGTGCGACAATGCGCTCTTTGCCCTGGGTTTGAAGGTGTTGTGGGATGTGGATATAATTCTGTGTTATGTGTATATGGGGGGGGGGGGGCTAGAGCCCCTCCAATGGCTTCAATTTAGTTAGTGAGTTTTTGTTTTGTTTGTTTGAGTGAATAAATAGTCAAAAATAAATTTTAAAACATGTTAAAAGGTGTTTGAATAGTTGATGTTGTTGGCGGGTTTGGATAATTTAAAGTTGTTTAACGTGGGTAGATCAGAGTATGCTGTGCTATTTACTGACATTGCTCACGCAAACGCGTGAATTACTGTGTTGTGATTGGTTGTTGCTGTGTTCAGATTGGCTATTTGAATTATGCAATATTTATGGTGTTTGGATGAAATATAATGGCGTTTTTGTTTGGTAGGTGCTTATTTGGAGCTATTGTTTTGGTTTCAGATGTGAAATTTGGTTATTGCGGAGTTTGAGTAGTGAGACGTTGGTCACCCATTCAGGTGTTCGCAAAGTCCGGCTATGCTTTTCAAAAGGTTAAAATAGGTAATCATAGTGTATTCTCGGAAGACATTTTTATAATGTCAGGTGTGTGGTAGTGTGATTGGGCCCTTGTTATTTTCTGGTTCTTATTAACGACTTACCGAATGGGATTCGAAGTGACTGCCGATTGTTTGCGGATGATGATGTCTCACTCTCTCCTAGCGTTTATCCCGCAGTGCTGGGTTCACTGCTTTGCTGCATTGCTTATTTTAGGGGATGCGACATCGCGGTCATATAACCCCGTGCATTTTTGTGTATGTTTTATTTGTGTGATAACCTGTGTTCTTGTGATGACTGTACTAGTGTGTTTTAAAATTGGGGAATAAGATTGGGAAGGAGGTGGCAGTGGCCTTAAATTAGGAACCATCCCAGCATTTGCCTGGAGTAGAAGTGGGTTAAACAACGGAAAACCATTTCCAGGATGGCTGAGTTAAGAATCGAACCCTCCTCTTCTCAATTTTGCCTCACGAGGCTGATTGTATCCCGATCCAGCCCTCACACCAAAATTACAATTTCTTGGCTGAGCCGGGAATCGGACCAGGGCAACAGGCAAATATGCTAGCCGCTACACCACGAGGTGGTCCACAGGAACCAGCTGTGGCCTGAATGTCATTACTCAGAACAATCCATTCTTTAGCCACTTCCATACAATCACAACAGTGAAATAGAATAATATCAAAAACACACTTGACTAGATTATAGCTTCTGCTAACATGCAAATTACAAATGCAAAAAATAACTGCATCCATCGAGAGATGGCAACTAAATCGCTTGCACACCCAAATACACGTGACTGATGACATGTTTCGTACTTTTAAAGAATACTACAACAATAGTATTCTACAAAATTATCACTCGTAGGCCTACTGTATTGTGCTGGCCTCCAAAGCTAAGAGTTCAAGTTCCAACACAGCTCATTCTGTGTTCTTACGGTCAGCGGACTACTTTTTTGTTGTTGTTGCTGACAACGTAACCTACTGGAACATTAAATCCTGCCGACAACACACATTTCAACCGGATCCATGAGCTCATATTAATGCATTATGACGCAATTCATGATCAAATCACGCGCAGTGAAAATTTACATCTGTTATCGAGTCCATTAATAATTGCTACTTAACACAGAACATACTCCTAAAAATAACACCCCGTAACATAGCTGTGATCGTTAATTCACTCATGTGAATGCACGGGGGAGATGGAAGTCCCGAAATCAAAGGTTGGAACCCCGGCCATCCTGAGTATGGTTTTGCTCTGGTTACTTCCTCACTCCCTTCAGGAAAAGTCGGGGAAAATATCTGATGTTTCATTTTCATTACATTTTATGGCCACATTACTCGAATGAGCTCTGTGAGATTGATAAACATGATCTTAACCTACTTTGTAGAGAAGGAAACCAAGAGGGCTTGGTTCACTGAGGTAGGCAGGGATGTTCAATTATTATAGATTAAAAATACTACTTCACTAGTAAATACAATTTCTGACAGTCAAGACCTGTAACTATTCTGGTTCGTGCAACAGAATTTCAATTGAAGAATCTATCTCTGTGGAGATTGTGCTCGTGACCCCGTTTTGTCTTGTATGACGAGAGCACCAAATTGCATTTAAAGAGCACCGTGGTACTCGCGAGCACCAGGTTGAGAATGCCTTGTAGCCCATAAAGCATTCATCATGCGAAATAGACTTAACTCACCTCATACCCGCTACCGTGGAAATGGGAACAATAATGTTCGTATGACTTCAGTTATTTGGTGTAGATCTTTTGAATACCAGCCATTTAGGTAATACATTCTACAAATTTGACGTTCCGTTTCCACTGCCACCTAGCAGCACTGAAACACTATTGGACGACCTGAGGCTGAGTTTAATTAATTTTGTCAGGTTGTTTAAGAGCAACATCGTACATTTCTCCCGACCTTCACTATTCAACCTCCCTCGGCCAGGTTTCGAACCCGGGATTTTCTGATCATGAGGCGGATACGCTTACTATTGGTTGGTTGGTTCCTCAGTTTAGGGGCTGCGACAACGCGGTCATGTAGCCCCGTGTACTTTGGGTTTGTGTAGAACCTGTTTGATACCCGGTGTTAATTGTGATGGCTGTATTAGTGTGTGTTATCTGTTTTCATTCAAGTAAGGACTGCAGACGATAATTTCAAGTAGTTCCTACTTTTGCTACCAACTGCTACCGTCCACAACACCTAGCTTGCGGACTTTGCTACTAGATGTCATCGCAGTTAGCCCCTGGCGGCGAACGTTGGAAATAATAGACCGTTATCAATTCTAATCCACAAATTTTGGCTTCACACAAGTGTAGTTGGTGGAAGGTACGTTTTCATGCCATAATCTATGACATGGGATCGCTGGCTTTACTTCCCCTCCGAAGGAATGCATACTGAGGGAATGTTAACACTCTTAGAAAATCCGACGACTTCGGGCACAGAGGAAAGTACGGGAACAATAAGGGGTAGAAATACAGAATGCGACCATTTATGGTATATGTGATGTCATACTCCAGTTTTAGAGACTATAACGTTTTGCATAATAGCCTGGTATGCTACTTGTGAGCGTGGTCGTTGAATTGACTACCGTGGACACCGATACTAAAGAGTGATGATAGCTGGCAAGTGCTGTAGCGAAAACATTTATATGATTTACACGCAACATAAACAACTACAACCCTTCTGTTTGCTAGAGATATCACAGCTGCTGGCTGCTTTATGTTTATCCGTGACCAGATACATATTTCAGGCTTTTGCTGTAATGCGCCGCTTGTTTAAAGAATTAGTCTGTATTAAGCAACTCACTGCAATGTATACACTCGCCTGACATCAGTTTAGCAGTTTTCAGTACGATTATTTTTGTGAATACTCCTTTGGAACAAAGTTGCCTCGTAAAGTCATCCCAGAGGTTCAGTTTCGATTCCCGGCTTAGCCACGACATTTAGTCTAATTCTGGTCTGAGAGAGGTATGTGCGAAGGATGATCAGAAACTAAGGTTACAAGGCCGATATTCCTGGAGTTTCGTCTGTTATACAGAAATTAGTAGTGTTGGGTCATTCGAATACATACGGTTGGTAACTGTGCAGTGTTTCAGCCACTCCCCACCTGCAGCGCTAGTTGTAGTCTGTCTGTTAGATAGTCAGCCCGAAGGCTGGTTGGATCATCAAAAAGCACCCGTTAGATATTTAAAAAAACAAGGCAGCGCTATATTGAGGCGTACTAAGCAAGATGAGGAGTGAGGTAGTTTGCCATTGATTTCCTCACTGAGTCAGAACAGCAGTACTAACCCTATGAGTAGGACCTTTCACAGCATTCACAGGCACTGACTGTGTCGTGAATGTCATTACTAGGGCTCGGATCGATATGCTCGATAAAATCTCCCGATATGCTCGAAAACCATGTGTTTTATGCTCGATAGATATGCTCGAAAAACCCATTATATGCTCGAAAAACCCATGATATGCTCGAAACCCCCATTATATGCGGTTAAATATGCAGAATATGCTCGAAAAACACCGTAAAAAACTATAGAAAGGAAAGTGAAACGAAAAAAAAACAATAACATACTCGCATTCAAGTTTTTCAAGTAGCCTATATAGTCTATAAGAGAAGTGTTCTTATAAAAGTTACAGTTTAAAAGTTTATTTACAAAATCTTCAGAATTAGGCGAGTCAATGAAGAAGATCTGCATTGGTCTGTACAACAAGTAATTTTCTATGTTTTCAGTTTTGAATGATTTTCTTCAATCAGCCAATAAAAGTTTCAAAGACGAGAACGACCTCACTAAAGGTTAAAAACCTGCGGTAGTGTTATTCGCACCAGATAGGCTTTTCAATAATTATTTCTGTTTTCGAACCTTAAGGATGGTCAGGGCCCAAATTCGGGGGAGAATTCGAAGAAAAACAAACTATTTAGACGAAACCCACAAGAATATGCATTTATATGCTTCTATTCTGAAAACTGTGGTTTATGCATTTATATGCTCGATAAATTTCAATTCTGTTGGTCCCAGACAGGTGAAAATACCACCGAATGGCTTTTTTCAATGTGTACTATTGAGGAAAAAAATATGCAATTATGCTCGAATCCGAGCCCTAGTCATTACTAAGCACCATTCGTACCTCAGTAGCTTCCATATAATCACAACCAGATTCGCCCCTGACCGTGGTAAGTGATTTTTGAAAGGCGGCAAAAATACGATACGCATGTCATACGATGTTGGCATGTCAAAGAACCCATTTGAATTCAGTAGGCCGAGTTCATAATGGCAAAATTAATCTCGGGAGTTTCCGCCAGCACAAAGTTCCTCATTTCTCTACTAGAAAGCGCTATTGTGTTCAAGGAGATTAGATATCTAACATCTAACCTCCTTGACTTTCATAGTCAAGGAACTACGAAATTCGACATGCAAGCTACCCTCTGGGTGTCAAATAGCAAAGCTTGCACCAGGCACCCGAGGCCATACGATATTATTATTATTATCGGTGAAAAGCCATATTTTACTCTAGCCTGTGCCAACAGACAAATGCAAATGTACGGCATTCATCAAGAGATGGCAAACAGGCCTCGCTAGTTGTAGGTAAACAACTTATTGCGACTCGTTTGGAAACTGGACTCGCGAAGAGATCCGGTCAGATATTAGATTTCTGTGTAACTGCGGCCAGTACTTTTCACCGAGGGCGTCATCTTCCTCCATGAAAACGCGCGACCTCATACAGCCCAGAGGACCACATCGCTGTTGAAGCGGTTTCGCTGGGACATCATTGACCACCCTCCCTACAATCCGGACCTCGCTCAAGTGGCATTCACCTGTTTCCTCACTTGAAGGAGCACCTAAGGGGTCGACGATTCGCTTCAAACGAGGAGGTGAAAACTCTTCGTGACAATGTGGCTGAATGGGCGGCTTCGGTGGCGTAGTTGGTAGCATGCTGAGCCTCTATGCCCAAGATCGTGGGTTCAAACCCGGCCAAAGTCGGCGGATTTTTAAGAGCGTTAAAATCCCTCAGTATGCCTTCCTTCGGAGGGGAAGTAACGCCGGCGGTCCCATGTCATAGATTTATGGCATGTAAAAGAACCTTCCACTAATTACACTGGTGTGAAGCTCAATTGTAGGTTAGATTTGACTAACGCTCTTAGGTTCCAATGTTCGTCGCCAGGAGCCACTGCAGTGGTATCTAGTAACCAAGTTTAGAACTAGTTGTCGTTGACGGTGGCGTTTGGTAACAAAAGTAGGAACTACTTGAAAATGAATGTCTGCAGTCCTTACTTGAATTAAAAACAGATAACACACACTAATACAGTCATCACAATTAACACCGGTTATTAAACAGATTCTACACACACCCAATGTACACTGGGCTACATAACCGCGTTGTCGCAGCCCTTAAACTGAGGATCCAACCCACCAATGGGGCTGAACACGCAAGGAGGAATTTTTACCACGAGGGAATATTCAAACTCACCCCACGAAGAGACAAGTGCCTAAACTGATATGGAGACTATGTAGAACAATGGCCTAATGTATGTACTATCAGTTGGCTGTATTGGTTGTATGAAATATAATGCACACTTTTCACTGCAGGCTCTGTAACCTTAGTTTATGATCAGCCCTCCTATATAAACTCCTCATTTTTAGTTTAATAAATTGGTCTAAGTCATGATGATAGTGGCAATAAACTATACATATGCATCCACATACTCTTAACCATCATTGTACACGCCAACGCTAACAAAATTAAAGCATGTTATGGTTACAATCAGTTAACGTCTATGAAATGTACTACTTAATGTAGAACGCGAGTTGTTGTTGTTGTTGTTGTTGTTGTTATTGTTTGAGTCTTTAGTCTTTTGACTGGTTTCACGCAGCTCTCCAAGCCTCCCTGTCCTGAGCTAATCGTTTCATCTCTACATAACTAGCACACCCAACATCCGAGGCAATCTGTTTAACATATTCTAACCTTGTCCTCGACCCTTCCTTCCATAACTAAGCTTGCTATTCCTGGGTGTCTTAGTACGTGTCCTACCAACCTATCTCTTCTCTTCAGTAGCAGACGCCAGAAACATCTCTCCTCTCCCACTAATCTTAATACCTCTTCGTTTGTAACCCTATCAACCCATCTAATCTTCATCATTCTCCTGTAATACCACATTTCAAACGCTTCAATTCTCCTCTTTTCTGCTGCACCAATAGTCCAAGTTTCACTTCCATAGAGCGCCACGCTCCAGACAAAGGCTTTCAAAAATGACTTCCTAATACCTAAATCTATATTCGATGTCAACAGATTCCTTTTCTGTAGAAATACTTTCCTTGCCTGAGCTAACCTACTTTTTATATCCATTTAGTTTAATATATCCTCTTATTGCTGGGATATACTGTAAGCAGAGCTTAAAGTCCAGCAGCCAATTCCGTTGCTTACTTAGCACTCCGGGAGACACGTGCAGCGTTATTTCAGGTTATACCTACGGACGTGAAGCAATCCATCATGGAAGCTAGATGAAAAGCTCCTGGAAACACATTTTGATGCTGACGAGATCTGGCATGAAGATTGGACCTCTTCAAATCCTGACCGCCTGGGTTTAATCCATCATCCTTGTAGAGTTCCTTTTGGTTTCAACTTACCGAGAAGAGAATGGACATCTCTAAACAGGATCAGGACAAATCATGGCAGGTGTAAATTCTGGCTTCACAGGTGGGGAAGATCTGAAGACCTACTGTATTCTGCGACTGTGATAATGTGCCCCAGACCATCCAGCACGTTTTTATGGACTGCCCAAAAAGAAGATTCAATGGATCTGTTCAAGAACTACATAGTGCCACTACAGAGGCAGTGGACTGGCTGAAAAGTCTGGACATTAAATTTTGAATGTTGACCTGTAAATAATTGTATTTATTGTAAGATACATGTATTTATAATGTATCCTTGTTTGCCATACGATATAAATAAATAAATAATTATTTAGTAATCTCTCTTGCTCTCGCTTGATACCACTGGAATATTATTACGGATAAATGATTCGTGAAATGTTCTCTATAAAAGCAGTTCAACCGCAATAAATGTGACTGAAGTTTAGAGAACAAAGGATTAATTTCCACAAAGTGTAACAAGTACACTCCCTTGGGTAAAACACACGCCAGCTGGTACAAAGTTCCTTCGTTTTGCTTCATTTGTAATTCGTGCTCGGTGTAGTTGACAGACGTATTTTGGTAACACTTGAGAAAGTTCATGTCATAGCTAGAGCCCTGCGCGGATGCACAAAACGTTATCCGCATCCGCATGACTCTTATCCGCACGTTTGTTATCCGAATCTACTGGCATTAAAATAATATTTTAATTAGATAAAGCATAAAGTATTAAAGCAACACATTGAGACCGAGGAAAAAGTCATCCTCTTAGGTTATGTACGCCATGTGCTTTGTTTAAAATGAATTTTATACCGCCAGAATTGCAACCCTTTTCAGTTCGGAGTGTTAATTATGCTTAATGACATAATTAGAATGAGATTAGCTTAAATCATCTTACATTAGTCATGAGAAAGAAACAGAAAAATATATGTCATGAACATCCGGGGCCTAGTATTCATATTCAACAAGTTCGGATTGTATTCTAAAAACTATCCGCAAATTTACTCCAAACATTATCCGCAGCTTATCCGCTATCCGCACAGCCATGCAAACTATATCCGCGTGGCGAAACAAATTGCGGATATCCGCATCCGCGCAGGGCTCTAAACTCATTGCATCTTACCGTCTGACGATTGATGTTTAGTTTCTAAAATTAGCAACTACGTATTTGCTATCATTGTTTTTGTTAACCAGCAGAAGCCACGTAGGCATATATTGACTAAATCGACGGTGCCTGAATTTTGTGTATTTGCGTCTTGTTAAGCCGCTCTCGTATGACTCAACATTTACCTCGCATACTTCGGCGTGTGTAGAATTTGTCGGATAACCTGCGTTATTGCGATGGCTGTATTAGTGTGTGTATTTGTAAATTCAAGTAATTCGCGTCATGGCGCGTCTCGCTCGGAAGTGATGGGCTCCATATCAGCAACGCTGTACAGCATTTCCCGGAGCGGCTAGCTGGTGAACCATGTCTTAATTTCCCGTACAAATACAAACCGATATAAAATAAGTGAATTACATAACCTTTTGATGTATAAGGATCACAACGCAACCAAGAACTACATTTTCCAACGACCCTGAGCCGAGAAAAAGTTACCTTACAAAAATGATAACAACTTTCGTTCTTGAACACACAAAATGTTGAAATTAATAAACCAGTTATGCTACATTTTTAGCCTACTTTTCAGATTTGCAAAAATGAGGAAAAAGTAGACTTATGAGATCGGGCAAATGTGTGTCTGTCTGTCTGTCTGTCCTTCTGTCTGTCTGGCTGTGTGTGTGTCCCCCCCTATCAACTCCTAAACGGCTGCAGCAATCGAAACAAAATTTGGTAGGAGTAAAGATCTATACCTGAATATCTCACGGCCATATTTGAAAATGATCTCAGTGCTACCAACTGCTGAAAAATCTCAATTGAAATTTGAGCTCCATGTTGGATATCTTGGAAGGTATGAATGGGAGCTATTTCAAAATTGGCACACGTATAGATAATAATATTGCAGTTTAACTTCCAGGAGGCCATACATGGCAGTGTTGCCAAAATGATTAAAAGCCTGCTGATAGGTCGAAATTTTATATGCGTATAACTTCTACACTATCAATTGGATTTCAACCAAATTTCGTATGTGCTATGTGTACATAAACAGATATGACTGAGCGTATTCTTAAGAGCCACAAGGGCTGCCAACTGTGAATAAATGCTCTCTGTTTTTTTAATCCAATTACCCATATATCAGAAAGTATGCAAGCCTACAGCTTTAAACTATGCACACGTATAGTAGGCTACCTGACATTCTATATTTATTTGGAGTAACTTATATACGTCAGTGCTACCAACATGATTCTAAGCCTGCTGAGAGGTCCAACGTTAAATACATGTAACTTCTATACTATCATTTGGATTTCAACCAAATTTCGTATGTGCTATGTGTACCATAACAGATATGACTATGCGTATTCTTAAGAGCAACCAGGGCTGCCAACTGTCAATAAATGCTGTCTCTATTTTTGGTTACCCTAATATCAATATATCAGAAAGTATGCAAGCCAATAGCTCTAAACTTTGCACACGTATAGTACCTGGCATTCTAGATTAATTTGGAGTAACTAACATACGTCAGAGTTGCCAAATTGATTCTAAGCCTGCTGATAGGTCCAATTTTAAAATGCATGTAACTTCTCTACTAACTAATGGATTTCATTCAAAATTGACACTTCAATAGATTATATTATTTCAGATTATTTCTGACCAATACATGCATGACATTGTTGCCAACATGATTTTACGCGCGCTGTTATATCCAATGTTTAACTGCATGTAACGTCCATGCTATCCATTGGACTTCAACCAAATGTTGTATTCTGTACCCTAAGATATGGAACTAAGAATATATTTAGTCACCGGGGCTGCCAACTGTAGTGCTCTATTTAGGCTACATTATGCCAAGTATACAGTATTTCGAACTAATTAGAAATTTCGATATTATCAACTTAATTTCGTCATTATCCTAGATAGATCCATATAGATTAATCATTGATATGAGTCTTAAATTTTAAGAAAAGTAGGCTCTTTAGTTCGTCACGGAACTTGTTGTTATTATTATGAACCAATTAAGTGAATTCTCAAGATTTTATTATGAACATTTGTTTTGTGAGTCTGCTATTGTCCATCCTCAAAATGTGGCCAAGGAACCTAGTTAGTTAGTTAGTTATTGTTGATTTAAGGAACGGAACTACGAGGTCATCTACCCAAGGAACCTAACCTTCCTCTTTCTGAAAGTGTCTGACAACTTTTCGCGAGCTCCTTCCTTTTAGGTGATATATGAATTGCAGCCAATGGCCATAGAAATTGAACACCTGGAGGCTCCCAGCAAGTTAGATTTCAAGTAGTTCCAACTTTGGCTACCAGATGTCACTGACACCTAGCGGCGAACATTGGAACTTGATATAATATATTTCTGACCATCCTTTTAGACATCTTCATTATTCATATGTTAAAACTCAACCTTTCTCTATTTTTACTAAAAAAAAAGTCAACCCCTGGCTCTTTACAGCCCATGACGGGCTAAGGCCGACCAAGCGACCGCTGCCTAGCCATTTGGCCTGCAGATATTGGGGTGACGCGTGATCAGCGCGTCGGGCCCCCTCGGCCGTTAATCTTGGTATTCGTGATCGGGGCGCTGTCTCACTGTCAGACAGCTACTCAATTGTCCTCACGAGGCTGAGTGCACCCCGTTCCAACCCTCACGTCAGTTTTAAAATCCCTGACGGAGCCGGGGATCGAACCCGGGGCCTCCGAGTGAGAGGCAGGCTCTTTTTTTACTGATTCCCAAAATTGTTGATAATATTTTACTTGAATTTTCTATGAATTCCAAAGTATTTTGAAATATATATTTAGACTAATTCATAGGAATATACATTATCAACTAATTAAACATAATTATGTTATTTATGCAAAATTATACTTATTAACCTCAAATTTGTTACTATTGACTATTCGTATAAGATACTACTGTCGGTTTTACGTCCCTTTTAACTACTGCAGCTTTTACAGACGCCGGGGTGCCGGAATTTTGGCTCGAAGGGGGATCTGTAACTTGCCAGTAAATCTACTGGTACGGCTCCCTCGCATTTGCGGACTCTCAAATGCCAACTGACTGCGCTAAGATACTCCTGCAATTTTGGGCACAGCAGGGTAGAAAGTTACTTCTGAGCCACGCATGCAGTCTAATCAATTGGTTCAAGAGACTTGGAAGAGATAGGAATAACTGAAAATGTAATGCAGGGTAAAACAACTTTTGAAAGATTAATACATAATTTGAAGGGTTTCCATAAGAAAATGAAAACAGAAAGAAAAACATTTGAAAAAAAGAGGAGGTATAAGCAAAGCGAAATAATGAAAAGCTACCTGAAAACAAGAAAAGAAATGGGAATGAAGAAACTGAAATTAATTCATTGGTTTATTTTACGCGGTTCTTTGATGGTCAAAATCTAGTGCACATACAGTTTCATGTTTCATGGGTTATGATCTATAAATACAGGGGAAAATGTGATGACCAATTTTGTACTGGGGAACTGTGCTTTTCATCATAGCTGTTGGTATAATGTACTTGCACTCCTGTATGTCGTATCATCTGAATTCCTTTTTAGATGTTGCGAGGCTGCCTTCCATTGCGGTTGACCGCTTCTGGATGTGAGCATCCTATTTCATGAATAAACCAGAGCTTGCACCCACACAATCTGCTGGGCAAGGTCGTCGTCCGTCTTGAGATCAACTATCTGACATTGATATTCACTGCCTTCTTCTCTATTAGTCCCACTTTGTTGCGGGGTCAGTCTCTCGGAAAACAAACTTCTGTAGCCGAACGTGCTACCCGACTGAGAAGTCAGGGTGGGGTGGTTCAATCCTGAACCACGATAGTTTTTGGAGGCTATTCTATGTGATATTTTCTCAAAAGAGTATTTGCATTTATTAATAGGCCTACCTGACATTTCTCCAGCAAGTTGGACGTTTTTTTAATAATTTCCATAGCTTTCCTTAAAATTATGAATGGTTAAGCAGCCTTTACAGTCAAGGAAGCATAGCAATTTGAAAAACTGGTAACCCTAGTCGTGAACCAGCGGCGCAAGAGATTTACAGTTCATAGTGTATCCATTCGCAATTCTTAAAGGTAAATATACCATAAATGTAAACAACGCCACACTATTTATGGTTACTATCGTGAGATTTATACAGGCTGTTGCTGTGTTCTAGGAGTAACAAGTACATAGATATTTGACCCTAGTGAGGCCAATCGGGGAATAGGCTACGGCTCAGCGGTTTGGAACACATATCAAGTAAGGCTCATCAATGAGCTGTAGATGGTACAGAGGAAGGCTGCGAGGTTTGTGCTCAACGATTTTAATCCTAGAAGTAGTGTAACTTGAATGTTAGAAAAACTAGGGTGGGAATCTCTGGAAAATAGAAGGACGTAATCCAGACTATACGCTAAAAATGCGTTAACATTGACCATTATTGCAATGGTAATAATTAATAACCGTGTTGACTGATACTATTCCCTTATAAAAACCGCCTAGTCAAACACTAAAGAAACGTTTAATTACATTACTAAACGTACATGTTTCGGTATTTCATTGATACCTTCCTCAGCGTGATTGATATTAAATATTAAACCTAGTTAACAAAGCTAAAAAGAAATGGATATCCTTACAAAAATTGTTTTAAATCAAAAATGGAAAAGCTTGCAAATAATTAAATGCCATGTATTAAAAATGATAGTAAAAGGATGCTATTAAAATATGAGATCTACCTTATAAACTGCCTACGTCAATACTCCAATAATTTTGATCGAAAAACTGTAGTGACAATTTTTGTAAGGCTTCTGCCACTACAGTTTTTCGATCAAAATTATTGGCCTTCCTAAAATTCTGTAAAGGTTTATGGTAAATGAAATGAAAATCCACAACCTGCTTCCAGTCTCCGACCGGGTCAGGAATGGAATGAATGAAGCCCCCAGCTAGCGGCGAGGATATGAACTGTGCCGGCTGCCGAGGCCTGACGCACTCCTCTGGGGCAATGATTAAATGAATGACAGATGAAATGAAATGATAGTGGAGAGTGTTGCTGGAATGAAATGTTAACAGGGAAAACCGGAGTACCCGGAGAAAAACCTGTCTGCCTCCGTTTTGTCCAGCACAGATCTCACATGGAGTGACCGGGATTTGAACCACGGACTCAGCGGTGAGAGGCCGGCGTGCTGCCGCCTAAGCCACGGAGGCTCGTTTATGGTAAATAAATAAGTAAATAAATATCTTCTTTGTATAAAAGAAAGTCTCCGATTCTTGGATGTAACGGGTAATCTGTAGAACCACTGGATGGATTTTGATACGGTTTTCACCATTCTGTAAAGGATTTCACGAGGAAGGTTTCTGTAGAAAATAATTTATGACCAAAGGAAGCCGAGCAGTAACGATTTCAGTGAATCGAGTCGAAGAGAACCTGCCGTCCGTGCGACTTTGAAGCTTACGATGGGTAAACCGTTAAAAATATCAATATACTATGAGTTTAAGAATATTGTTCAGCATGAAAAGTTCTTGAACAAAATTCGCGATAGCAAATCTGTATCGCTATCTTCAATACATCGCCCACTGTAGTCTAGGTGTTTTTATGTTTTCGTTTCTTCCAACAATCGCCATTCAATTACTAGCTTCAAAAACAATTTACGAGCTAGCTAGCGAGTGAGCCTATCACCCCAGTTTCAGCCTACGTTCCGCAGAATACACAGTCAAGTTAAGATTGTATGGGAGGGGGATTTGTGTTTCATGCACTTCGGCATTCTTAAATTACGTCTGACAAGAATTCGTTGCACATGCTATCTCCATGATAATATAATTATAGTCCAGTCAGTGATTTTAACCCATTATGCCGAGACGGTAAACGGATATGGGTCGAGGTTCATTGAAATCGAAAAGAAACGCCTTTTTGCTCACGCAGTGTAAACCGTTGAAGATACCGGGCGAAGCCTGCACGGGTTGCTATTACTCCAATAAATGATGAGTAGGGCCTACATTCGTATACAAAGTATAGAAAATAAAAGAAAAAGATGAACGAATGAATAGTTCAAAGCGTCCTTGGTAATGAATGTTTAGCTCTCAATATGTAGACCTACATTCCAAATTTATTAGAAATTCCTCCGGGATGGCCGTCAGTTGTTTAAATTGCAGGACATATTTTGGATATCCCGGACATCTGGTTACCCAACTCCGCACACCACTGGCTATTTGTGTCTAATCTCTACTAGGTTCATCATGAAGGGAATACAATTAAAATGCTGATTTGAACCAGGAATAAAGCAACCACAGCTCCAAACTCAGAATAGTTTATCATTTGTTTGGAGCAATTGCGATTGTGCTGTATTTGCCATTTGTTTTCCGCTGTATTAGTGGCTTCCAGTTCAGCCACAAGGGATGATATTGTCGAGAAGTAATCGCAAGATATTATTAGCTGCAGTCTGGTCTGTGTTCGTTCAATTCGCTAAAATGGTAATGTTGGTCATAACTGGAAATGAACTTGTCTGCTTACTAGACACTGATATCCGCTGTGGAAATGATGAAACAAGAAAAGTAAATAAATACTTGGATTGATGGTAGAGAATTCTCCAGTGCATGTGCATATCATTTTCGTGATTTAATTCATTACCAGTATATAATACGGTTAGTTATGATCGTGGTTAGAATCTAAAGTGATTAACGTTGTTTGATCAAATTACTGTTCCGTTGTTGGACCAGTGTTGGTGGAATTGTTTTCTCCAATGGTGCTCAATTTGCCATTAAATGTCGTGCAGCATGACTGCATCGGGACCTGGAAGTTCAGATGTTAAAGGTTCAAATCCCGGCGCTGACAGTGGCCATTCCACAGTACCTCCAAGCCATTGCCGATATGTTTTTAAAGTCTCCAGGCACTTATTTCAATCCTAGATCCTAATCATCATATATATTATTTCAATAGTAATGGTTGGTTGGTTCTTAAGTTTAGGGGCTGCGACAACGCGGTCATGTAGCCCCGTGTACTTTGGGTGTGTGTAGAATCTGATAACCGGTGTTAATTGTGATGACTGTATTAGTGTGTGTTATCTGTTTTTTAATTTAAGTACAGACTGCAACTTATAATTTTTCAAATAATTCCTACTTTTGCCGCCAAGTGCCACCGTCAACGACTACTAGGCCAAATTCAGAACTTAGCCACCGCAGTCGGCTCTTGGCAACGAACGTAGAAACCTAAGAGCGTTGTTTACTTATCTCACAAGTAACCGATCATAACAATTAATGAGCTTTAAAAGAAAGAGAATTATCAGGAACAGAGTCGAATTGCATACTGATTACATAAATATCACAATTTATTTATAAACAAATGTTTATTCAAATAAATAAGATGTTAACCCCTGCCAGAACTGTGTCACGTCGAGCCCGCAAAATAGTAAAGCCATTCCCACGTAGAACTGTGTCTCGTCGTGCCTTATTACTGTTGTGTGGTGTAGCGGCTAACGTTCTTGGCTGTCACCCTGGAGGTCCGGGTTCGAATCTCGGCTCTTCCGAAGAAATTTAATTCTAGTCTGAGGGCTGAAACGGGGTACAGAGGCGGGCTCAATTCCCAATCGGCCATCCTGGAAGTGGTTTTTCGTGGTTTCCCACTTCTGCTTGGTGGCGTAGTTGGTAGCATGCTGAGCTTCTATGTCCAAGATCGCGTTCAAACCCGACCGAAGTCGTCATTTCTAAGAGCGTTGAAAGTCCCTCAATACGCTTTCCTTCGGAGGGGAAGTAAAGCCGGCGGGCTCATGTCATAGATTTATGGTATGTAAAAGAACCTTCCAATGACTACAAATGTGTGAAGCTAAATTTGTCCCAGGTTAGATTAGATTAACGCTCTCTTAAGTGCCAACGTTCTTCGCCAGGTGCCAGTTGCGGTGGCATATAGTAGCCAAGGTCGCAGCTAGGTGTCGTTGACGCTAGCATTTGGTAGAAAAAGTAGAAACTAATTGAAATTGATCTGCAGTCCTTACCTGAATGACAGATAACACACACTAATACAGCCATCACTATTAACACAGGTTATCACACAAATTCTACACACACCCAAAGTACACGGGGCTACATGACCACGATGTCGCAGCCCCTAAACTAAGGAACCAACCAACCACTTCTGCTCCAGGCAAATGCCGGAATGAGTCCTAACTTAAGACCTCGGACGTTTCCTTCCCAATTCTCACCTGAATTACAAATACTCACGCCACTACAGGTACCACAATTACACAGGTTATCAGGCAAACTTCTTACATATATGCACAAACACCCGAGTACACGGGGAAAAATGACTACGATGTCCAAGCCCCTTAAATGAAACGACACTAATATTATTACTGTGCGAGGCTAATGCACAACGACAATCTTATTATACAATACGCTAAGGTTGTGTGTTTCACAAAACTCAAGCTCCTAAACCAGAGGGAGTTAGAAGGTGTGGTTTGTACCAAAATCTTCCAAATCGTCTCAGTAGTACAGGAAAAACCTTGCATGTCTTGAAAAGTCAATGGAAATATATTTGTTTAGAAAGTGCTTTTAAAAAATAAACATGACGATAGCCCCTGGCAGACTTTGTTGCGTCCAGTCGCATAGCACTAGAGCCGGGAGGGTAGTCTGTAACATATTTAGACATTTAAGGAGAAATTCGTTCTTCTCGGTCGGCTATGCGTGAATCACAAGAAAATGCCATATCCTGTGGTTCGGATTCCACGTAAAACGGAGATCCCGTGGCTCATAATCACAAGATTCACGGTCGCTTAAAACTTCAATCTTCCTTCTTTTTTTGAATCACAAGACTGATTTTTGTCCCTCTGAGCAACGGCTGGCTAATTATAGTACTTAGTCGTCGGATATACTCATACAGGCAAGCGTAGGTATAATGTTTTTTTTTGTGTGTGTGGCATAAGTCGACACTAATTGAGGGTATTTCCATGATTGGCTTTGCTTACCTCTAATATTCTCATTCAATCCAAGCGGAAACAAATAGGGAAATAACAAGAAACGTGAAAGACGCAGATCTATCAAAAACAAAAATGATCTAAAAAAAAGAATCCAGTTCAACATTGTATTCTAAAACCTATCCGCAAATTTACTCTAAACATTGTCCGCAGCTTATCCGCTATCCGCACAGCCATGCAAACTATCCGCGCAGTGCTTTACCCTTAGTTATTACAATTTACACACACACACCTGAGGTCTGAGTTCGATTCCCTACTCTGACAAGAAATTTTATTCTGGCCTGAGGACTGGTTGGTTGGTTGGTTGGTTCTTAAGTGTAGGGGCTGCGACAACGCGGTAATGTTGCGCTGTGTACTTTGGGTGTGTGTAGAATCTGTCTGATAACCGGTGTTAATTGTGATGACTGTATTAGTGTGTGTTATCTGTTTTTTAATTTAAGTAATGCAACTTAGAATTTTTCAAATAGTTCCTACTTTTGCCGCCAAGCGCCACCGTCAACGACTACTAGGGCAAGTTCGGGACTTAGCTACTAGACGCCACCGCATTCGGCTCTTGGCAACGAACGTAGAAAGCTAAGAGCGTTGTTTACATTCTTAACCTATCCAATTTAGCTTCACACAGGTGCAATTAGTGGAAGGTTCTTTAACATGCCATAAATCTATGACATGGGACCGCTGGCTTTACTTCCCCTCCGAAGGAAGGCATACTGAAGGATTTTTAACGCTCTTAAAAAATCTGACGGCTTCGGCCGGATTTGAACCCGCTTTCTTGGGCATAGAAGCTCAGCATGCTGAGGACTGGAACGGGGTAAACTCAGCCTCATGAGGCAAAACTGAGATGAGGTGGGTTCGATCCCCACCTCAGTCATCCTAGAAGTAGTTTCCTACTTTTACTCCAGGGAAATGCCGGGGTGGTTCCTAACTTAAGGCCACGACCGCCTCCTTTCCCAATCCTAGTGTGAATTACAAATACACACACTAATACAGCTATCTCAATAGCAGAGGTCATCAAACAAGTTACACACACACCCAAGTATTCTACATGGGGCCACATGGCCATGATGTTGCAAAGTCTCTTAATGAATCAGGAGCAGCAACAACAAACTGTGTTTGATAATAATGTTCCTAATGATTCCACGACCCTCGGAATGCACTACAGTGAAACCTCTCTTAACGGACACTCCTCTAAGGTGGACACCCCTTCATAACGGACAATTTTCTAGGTCCGTGACCAAACCCCTATTTAAGTATATTAGTAATTAATCTCTCTTACGCGGACAGTCGCTATTACGGACACGGACACCCTGGCCGTATTTAAAAAAAAGCAACCAACCTCTCTTAGCGGACACTTGTTTTGAAAAGAAATCTCATCTCTGTAGTTCTATTAGTCTTCAATGAGCACTCTGTTGTGTTAATGTAGTTTTGACACATTATGTGCTTCCTGGAAGCCGGTTAGCGCAGACCTTCTCATCCCCTATCTTCTGCACTGCACCAATGATAGGTACAAGCCAAGGCATTGCATTTCGCTGCAGAATTAGGTATTGGAGATTTCAAAGCCTCGAACGGCTGGCTCGAGAATTTCAGAAAGTGCCAGGATATAGTCTAAAATTTAGAGCAATATGAGGAGAATCCTCCACTGTTGATATGGAATATGTTTCAAGCTGGGAAGAAAAATTGTCTTCCATCACTGACGGCTATTCGCCGGAAAACATTTCAAATGCGGACGAAACCGGACTGTTTTACCGCGCTTAACCCTACGCTTTCATGTAAGTACATATACTGTACAAGTACATGTGCCAAATTGTAATAATTTTCTCTAACCCTCTCTATAGTGGACACCCCTCTTTAGCGGACAGTATTTACGGTCCCAAAGGTGTCCGTTATAGAGAAATGTCACTGTACTTCATTTTACTTTCGAACCGACAAAGCATTAAGAGCTTAGAGCAGGCGTCCTCAACCTGGTGCTTTCGGCATACGAGCCAAAAAGTGCTCGCGAGCAAAAGCTCCCCTGAGATCCATTTTTCAATTCATTTTTTTTGCATGAACGGAATAATAGTGTTTTTATTACAAGTTTTGACAGTCAGAAGTTTTATTATTTTGTGAATTAGCATTTTAATCTACAGTAAAATAGTTGGACATCCCTGTTTTATGAGTAACATTTTTTTTTGTCGTGTGGTCTCCTGAGAGGCAGAATGCAGTCTTTCTAGTCGACGCCCGTGGGCGACCTGCGCGTCGGAATGAGAGATGAGATGAATGGATGAAAGTGGGCAAGGATGTGGAAGGAAGCGGCCGTTGCATGTCAGAAGGTACCGTCCCAGCATTTGTTTGGAGTTGAAAATTGGAAACCACGGAAAACCATTTCAAGGCTCGAACCCACGTCTACGGAGTTAGCAGAGAGCTTGGCCCCGTAGCCTAACGCACGCTGTGCTTTAGCTAGCGAAGCCACCGCTGTCGGTATATGAGTAATATGACAGATACTGATTCGACTCGACTGTCCATATATAAATTTATCTTATCTGTATGAGTCGTGCAAGCAGTTGCAGCATGCCTGGTGAGCGGTGAATCCCTAGCTATTTCAGCACCTCTGAGGGAGATGGGAAAAGGAAAGAGAGGCGCATGCTTGTTGCATTATTATTATTATTATTTGAGACCAGAACTTAATTATGTATTATTATTATTATTATTATTATTATTTATTCAATTCACCATTACAAACATGGGTTACTCTAAAGCACGGGTTAAACCAAGTGCTTTACAACAATTCATAAAAACTATAATACAAACTATAATACATATCATGTATATACAAAATATAAGAGTTCATAATCACTCATTCATTAGCAAGGAAGGATCGCACAATATTGCATGTGGACAATAGGACCGAATGCTGCATACTCTTGTCGGCGGAAGATCCAATTCTTTCAGACTCTTGTGGAGTGTGTGAGGTATGAGGCCGTTGACTGACAAGATTACAGGCACTATCCGGACGCAGTTCATCTTCCATATCCTCTTGATTTCCTCTGCAAGCTGTCTATACTTGGAGATTTTTTCATTGTGTTTACGTTCGATGTTGGTGTCGTTGGGGACTGCTATGTCTATTATAAATGTAGTGCCATCAGCCTTATTTACTACTATGATGTCTGGTCGATTGTGATCTATTGTTTTATCTGTCACAATACCAGTGTCCCAGTATATTTTACACAGTTCATTTTCGAGGAGGGATGGTGGATGCTACTTGTAGTAAGGGATATACTCCTCAGTGAATTTATATTTCTGTGCGAGTGCTTGATGAATGATGCCTGCAACCTGATTGTGCCGCTTTGTATATTCAACTGATGCTAGTATTGGGCAACCTGCAGTGACATGGTCAATGGTCTCGAGATGAATGGCGCATCGCCTGCATTTGTCTGAAATTACACTGGTATCTTTGATGATGTATTTCTTGTAATTTTTTGTAGCAATGACTTGATCTTGGATGGCAATTGCAAATCCCTCTGTTTCTCCAAACAGTCGACCACTTTGTAACCACATACACGATGCGTTTTTATCAATACTCTGTTGGGATAGGTTGCTGTAGTATTTTCCATGGAGGGTCTTTTCTCCCCATGCCTTTTCTTTTTCATGTAAGTGTAGTGGCTGGCTGATATGATCATCAGAGGATGTACGAAGGTTCAATACTGTGTGTTTATCAGCAAGTACAATGGCTTTATGGAGAATGCTGTTTTCCTTTCATTGATAGAAATATCTTCTAAGGGTTTTAATTTGGTTCTGGAGCAAAATTTGTAAATCCAGTACTCCTCGACCTCCCATCTTTCGTGGAAGAGTGACCCTTTCTTTACAGGCGTTTGGATGGTGTAAACGGTAAGTAGTGAGAAGGGTCCTTGTTTTTCTCTGCAGGCTTTCCATTTCTGTTGCTGACAATTTCAGAATACCAAATGAATATACTAGGGTTGGCATAGCGTATGTGTTGATAGCTTTAATTTTGTTCTTTGCACATAGACTGGTTCGCAGCACTTGATGTAGTCTTGTGGTATATTTTCCAATGAGTTCATCTTTGATACTTTTATGATCCAAAGTTGTATTTTGAGCAAATCCCAGATATTTGTAGGTTTCTATTTCAGTCATTCCTTCAATTAGAGATCCTTTGCGTAGCTCATGTGGTTCAGAAGTTGCATATTTACCTCTTTCAATTGTCAGACGCTTGCATTTCTTCACTCCCAGCGTCATTCGGACATCGGATGAATATGAATCTATTATATTTAGCATGGCATTCATTTGAGTCTCACTGTGTGCATATACTTTGAGGTCATCCATATAAAGGAGATGGGATATTCTGTATTTCCTATTGTAGTATTTGATATCAAATCCGAAACCGGTGGATTTTAGAATTTTAGAGAGAGGATTGATGGCTAAGCAAAACCATAATGGGCTTAGCGAGTCTCCTTGATAGATACCACACTCAATTTTTATTGTGTCAGATGTGACACATTCATTGTCTGTCTTAGTATACAGTACTGTTTTCCAATTATCCATCGTGACCTCCAGGAAGTGAATTACAGCAGGGTTAATCTTATACATATGGAGGATTTCTTTCAGCCACGGCTGGCTGCGTGGCTCAGGGGTAACGTTCTCGCTTGCTGGGCCCGAGGTTGCAGGTTCGTATCCTGGCGCAGTCAGCTGGCATTTGAGGGTGCGCAAATGCGAGGGAGCCGTGTCCGTAGATTTACTGGCACGTTAAAGATCCCCTTCGGGGCAAAATTCCGGCACCCCGGCGTCTCTAAAAGCCGCAGTTGTTAAAAGGGACGTAAAACCAATAACATTATTATCTTTCAGCCATGAATGCGGGACTGAATCAAATGCTTTCTGGTAATCTATGTATGCCGTATATAGATTCCTTTGATTATGTATCGCCTGTTGTGTTATCACAGAATCAATAACTATCTGTTCTTTGCATCCTTGCGACAGCTTCTTGCATCCTTTCTGTTCCTCAGCCAAAATGTTATGTTTGTCGAGAAACTTGTATATTTCGTCCGCAATTATGGACGTAAATAGTTTGTAAAGTGTTTGGAGACAGGTGATAGGTCTGTAGTTTGATGGGTCTTTAGTATTTCCACTTTCTTTTGAGATTAGATATGTAATTCCAGCAGTAAGGAAATCAGGACATTCCTCAGGATGATGGATGAGGTAAGTAAATTGCTGGGCTATCTTCTGGTGCACGCACGTGAAATGTTTGTACCAATAATTGTGAATTTTATCTGTGCCCGGCGCTTTCCAATTCTGAGTTCTCCTTATAGCATCATACACATGCCGTTCTTCAATGGTATCAAAATCCATTTCTTCATATACATTATTGCTATTTCGTTCTTCGTTGATCCAATTTGCATTTTCATTGTGCGGTGACTTTGCAGCCCATACACTTCTCCAAAAATCTTCCGTTTCTTGCGTGCTAGGAGGTTCTGCTTTTGTCATGGATTGTTTGTTTCGTTTGATCATTCTGTAGAACTGACCTTCATTGTTTGAGAAAAGTTTGTTTTGTGTTTTCCTCGCTCGTGATTCCTTGTACCTCCTGAGTCTCGCTGCTTTTGCGCATAATTTTAGCATTTGGTTGTCAATGTATTCCTTGATTTTTTTTCTGTGTGACCATATTCCTTTATATGGCTGTTGATTTTTCTGAATATATTTCTCAGCTTTCGATTGGTTTTGGGTTTAGTTTTATTGTTTAAATATGCTGTTAGTTGGCCTATGGTTTTCCTCAGTTCCTTGATGTCATTTTCTAATCGACGCTGCCAGGGTGGAATGTATTCTGCATCTGCACCTTTTCCACGAGAGCTTCCAGACAAAGGTATTAGTTTCTGATTGTTCAGCCTTATCACAGTTACTGCTGCGCAATATACAAGAGAGTTTGTTTCTTCTAGATTATCGGATGTTTCCACATACTGTTTTAGGATGTTATTTGTCATACTGACAAGAGATTTACTCTTTGCTGTTTCTAGGAGTTTGGGCAGCTTTGGTCGATAGTCTACTTTAAGGCCCATATTTATTTATCGTATGGCTTTTACTGCCGGGAGTGTCCGAGGACATGTTCGGCTCGCCTGAGTCTGTAGCTGCTTCCAGCGGACACCCTAAAGGGTAAGCTACAAGTTCCGTTCAATTTCAAGTAGTTCCAACTTTCGCCACCAGATATCAATGATACCTAGTGGTGACCGTTGGAACTTTGATAGAGCGTTCTGACGAAATCTAACCTAACAAATTTTGCTTTACACAAGTTTAGTCTGTGAAAGGATATTTTACATGCCATAAATCTATGACATGGGACCGCCGGCTTTACTTCCCCTCCGAAGGAAGGCATACTGAAGGATTAAGGCCCATAAATTCTGTCATTGCCTCTTTAAACACATGTTCAATAGAACTTGTTTCATCAGAACTCGAGATATTAGTAGGGATAGTTGGTTCAATAATTCCCTCTTCCCCTGTGTCATTTCTGCAGGTTACTTCCTGAACAGCTTGAATCAATAATGTGGATCTGCTTTCATTGTTGGATTCTGAAGCTAGAATTTTTGCTGCTTCCTCTTTAAGACTTTGAATCATTATTGCAGGAAGTCTATTGTTCCTCACTATTACACGTCTTTGGTCTGCAATTCTTTGTTCTGTAACGAAAGAGTAGTCAGGAAAATTCTCCACAAACAACTTGTGCAAATCTTTCCTATATGTTGTGAGGTCTCTCTCTAAGTTTGTAGCGATAAAGTAGGAGCGCATTATGAATTTGTTCATCTCATCAGTCCATTTTAAGCGCTGCCTCAGTTTGCCTGCCTTAGTGGTCAGTTGAATGTTTGAAACACTTTCGACAGGGGGAGATGACGGCTGTTGGGTTCTCCTATCTGCGTTGTCGGCTGTAGAATTTTCGGGTGACCCGACATGTGCCCGCCTGTTCAGCATCATGTCACTGGTGGTTCGTCTGCTGTCACGTTCAGCACCAGCTCCAAACGTGCCCCGACGCACCTCGGGTAGCGTTCTTTTCCGAGGCTCATTATTCTTTGACA
This sequence comes from Meconema thalassinum, assembly GCA_946902985.2. Lineage (NCBI taxonomy): Eukaryota > Metazoa > Arthropoda > Insecta > Orthoptera > Tettigoniidae > Meconema > Meconema thalassinum. The sequence goes on from OX336396.1 coordinate 152,981,948, forward strand.
TTTTCTCCATTATCAATGGGTTGCGTTTTATACCTACTGCCAAGATTTCATTTAGGCCGCCCCTAACATGGGGTACAGACGCCTTTCACAGCCGCCCCTAACATGGAGTACAGACGCTGTTGGCTAGTGCTTATGGCGGCACTGACTCGCCTTGTCACATTGCTGTCTTTGGATATATGTGGCATTTTATAGAGACTGTGGTGCCATCCACAGACCCACCACATCCTGTTAGCAATGCCGCGGTTGGTCCGGGACTGCTTATTCGTCAGGTTGCCCTGCTTATGTCGCAGCTACCCTCCATATCTAGAGGGCGATCCACTATCCGCCACCTGTGGACCCGTCCGGCCGTAGTCAGCTCTACGTCCTCCTCGAGGCGGATTATTATTATTATTATTTATTTTGCGCATGCGCTTACACATTCTCAGCATATTTGCTGGAAAGAAAACATTTACAATCCCAGATACCGTATATATCATAAGGAGGAAATTCTTGGTGACTGCATTCAGTAGGCTAGTTGCTTTACGCTTTTCCCCCCACTTCTTCAGGCCTGATTGCCCAAGAACAGCCTTACTACGCGACACGTAGAAAGTATGACAGTTTTCTGCATCAGTTTGAAAAGGCCAGGGTCTAATTTCAACTCAGTGAGCGATTCCTTTAAGTTGTTGGGAATCACACCAGTGCTGGAGATGATAATAGGAACTTCTTGTATAAATCGTATCTCACATATGGCCTAGAAACCTGCACATTGCAGACTAGTATTGTGCTTGAGTCTTCAGTCTATTGGCTGGTTCGATGCAGCTCTCCACGCTTCCCTGTCCTGAGCTAATAATTTCTAAATAGCTACCACACCTTACATCCGGGACAATCTGTTTAACATATCTAATCTTCGCCTACCCCTCCTGGGTGCCTTAATGTGTATCCTAACAATCTACCTCTTCTCTTCATTAGCAGTCGCCAGAAACATCTCTCCTCTCCCACTCTTCTTAATACCTCTAGACAGGAGACCTTGGTAAACTGCAGGCCTGTGAAATGTAATTCCTTGGGAATGCGCTGCAAAAAAATACGGTTACATCATGTTTTAAATGAGGATGTCAGATCATCTTTGAAAGTGGAGCACTCTCTAGAGGAAAAACTAAGGTCTGGAATATTTAAATGGCTCGGGCATGTAAAGAGAATGCCAGGCACTCAAACACCACATGCATACATGGAACAGATATTCAGTGGAAGGAGACCTGTTGGACGACCAGGGAAACGCGATGGCCGGACCAACTGAAGATAGGCATAGATAGTGAGTAAAGAAGGTGACTGGCAAGTTATCATCGACAGACATGGAGAATTCGTTCTATACCACCCTACCCGGCAAGCTGGAAGGGTTGCACGATGATGATGATGATGATGATGATGATGATGATGATGATGATGATGACACTGGGCTGATGACCACGATGTCTTAAACTCCTTAATAAAGCAATAACTATATAATTAAGGCTCTCTGAATACCGTGAATATGTAGCCCACGCGTGGTTAATTTTGTAAGGTTGTTTGTTTCCACAATAAGAATTTCGCATTTGACCAAAAGACTCCCAGGAGAGTATGAAATCAAGTACAGTTCTTGTATTCTGCATGTACCGATATTTCGAAATACAAGATCTGAAATCCCGCCGCGCAATTTACCCAGGATTAAGTGTTTGGGCGATGTCCAAGTATCAGACAGCTCGAGACGAGAGATTTGCCAAATGATAATGTCACCAATGAAGCTAGTGACCATTCATGACTGACTGGATGTTATATTGTATAGTGGCTAAACTTCTTTATTTATTTCGATCTCGTTCATCAAGGTGTTTTCATCGCCTCCAACCCTCACATCTTTTATTGTCTCTTCCTTGGTTCATCTTATTTGGTCTCCTGCAGTTTAATGGATGAAAGTGGGATTGCGTGGTCTCTTAACTCCTGTTTACACACATAGCTGAATTTTTAAGTTTTTCAGCTTACGGATAAAAGCACCTGTTTTATTTTTGCTTTGAAGAAGATAGAATGTTTTTCTTTCACGACCGAGGTAATTAATTATAGCAAATTCTTCTAGATATTACGCAATTTCTGCTGGGGTTTCGCGTAGATGTACCTTTGTTGTTGTTGTTGTTGTTGTTGTTGTTGTTGTTGTTTCATTTGAGGGGCTAGGGCATCGTGATCATTAAGTCCCGTGCACTTGGATTTAGTCCCGTGTACTTGGATGTATGTAGAATTTGTCTGATAACATGTGTTATTGTGGTGTCTGTAGTTTTGTGTATTTGTGATTCAGGTGAGGATTGGAAAGGTGGTGGCCGTGACCTTAAATTAGGGACCATCCCGGCAATTGCCTGGAGTAGAAGTTGGGAAACCACGGCAAATCACCTCCAGGATGGCTGAGGTGGGAATCGAAGCCAACTCTTTTCCTAGTTTTGCCTCATGAGGCTGAGTGAACCCCGCTCCAGCCTTTAAACCAGAATTAAATTTCTTGGCAGAGCCGGGAATCGAATCCGGACCTCCGGGGCGACAGTCAAGAAAAAACAGATGTACCGATTGGGCTCGTCAGTAGACGTCTGTACACCCTGTCTGGACGCCTTGTAATATAGCAACTTCTTGCTATGTGAATCATCCGAAACAGAAGTATCTTCGGAATGGTGAAGTGGTGCGACTTGTCGTAAATCCGTAAGGAAAACAAGATTCGGAAGGAGTTTATTTCCATCAATGCATGATATACGCGGCAGAACTCGGGGCTCTTCGGAGGAAGCAGTAAAACCTACAAATGTAGGCTGTAATACCAAATAGGCAGCGTTTTCCCACTTGTAATGTGCTGAATTAATTGAAATGAAAAATTTATAAAGCGTATTATCCTCAAGCTTCTAATACTACTTTAACTGTGGTAATGAAATAAAGTGCTTATTCGAAAGTAAGCTGTTTCCAAGTTGTAACTAATTGAATATCAGGTTCACTGAGTTATGAGATCTCTGTTAGATCCTGGAAATTCCAAAACTAGATTAAGTTTTGTAATTTGAGGTGGTTTTATAAAAGAAAATTGTGTTAAGATTTCCGTGTAATTGGTATCATATTGCGTTGACCGACTGAAAAGTTATTTACGAGTATAACTGGAGCCTGATGGCGCAGTGGTCAAGCAGCTTGCGCCCCACCAAGGTGGATCGGGTTCGATTCCCCGTTAATAGGATTTTTGGGACGAAATATCACGCCCAGTGGATCGATTTTCACATTATGATCACGAGATTAAAGGTCGCGTAAACTAAAGCTTCATATTTTTAACTGAATATACATAATACCGGCATAGTTAGGGGTGGTGATTCTTCGCAAATGCGATAAAGCGTGAAATGCTCATTAAGGCTTGTACTCTTGTATAAGGTGCGTTCAAAAGGTAACGAGCCGGAGGCTGTAATGCGCAAACCGGTGACGACATGAGCTAATCGTGGCGTGTGTAACGAGGTGTGGTTCCGACCAGAGCGTGGAAGGTCACAGCCCGACGCTAGAGGGCACGAGTGCACGTCACGTGACGATACAAAGCGAGCAGCAGCTTGCATCAATCGTCCAAAGCTGCCAGTCGCATTGCAAACAGTGACATGGAGGCGTCAAACGAAGAGCAAAGAGGTGTTGTTCGGTTTCTGACAGCGAAAGGAGTAGGGGGAACGGACATTCATCGCCGAATGTCACAAGTGTACGGCGAACACTGCATGTCCCTTGCAGGTGTCAAGGCGTGGCACAAGCGCTTCAGGTAAGGACGGGTGTCGTTAGCCGATGATGCCTGGTCTGGGGCACCCCCCTGCATTACCGATGGCAATGTCCAGCTGGTTGATGCACTCATTATCCAGGACCGCCGAGTGACAGTGAACGCCATAGCCGCCGTGGTCGGATTGAGCGTCGGAAGTGTGCACACCATCATGAAGGAACGACTGCACTGCGGAAAGTGTGTGCCCAATGGGTGCCCCTCAGTCTTCAACCACACCAGGAAGCATGTCGAATGGCCTACTGTCTTGGTCTTGGTTGGACGATTGATGCATGCTGCTGCTCGCTTTGTATCGTCATGAGACGTGCACGCGTGCCCTCTAGCGACGGGCTGTGACCTTCCACGCTCTGGTAGGAACCACACCTCGTTACACACACCACGATTAGCCCATGTCGTCACCGGTTTGCGCATTACAGCCTCCAGCTCGTTACTTTTTGAACACACCTTATATTTTCACTGTGCATGACCTGTAATGTGTTTTGAGAATGCGATAAAATGCGAAAATTGTACCAAAATCCTACATAGATTCGAATTCCACATTTTTTCAAAAAATAACAGTTTTTTATTAAAATTATTCATGTTTGTTGGGCTATTATTATTATTATTATTATTATTATTATTATTATTATTAATATTATTATTACTATTATTATTATTTTCACACAGAAATAGCCCAGAAAACATGAATAATTTTAATAGTAGTCCGGGCCGTGAAATCCTTAATCAACATATAACATATTCTATTCTTTCTTTTCTTATGGAAACTTCATGTGAGGAGTTTATACAGTCTTAAAATGTTTATGACGGCTTGACCACTGGTATGGAATGCATAGAGTAATCCCTCCTTCACCTCGTTGCCCGCCCTTCGCCTTCATTCCCTTTGCGTAGGTCAAGTCAACAAGTGCTAAGATGATGGGGTCGAAAATGTCTATAAAACAGCTCTAAGATTTCATGACTCCCATGCTCTTACCCACTGTGGGGGATATTGAAACAAGACTTGAGTTGATTTTGTGTATTTACTTTGTATTATTCTGGTTTTGCATCAGTATAAATTCCTGTTTTTTTTTTTTTTTTTTTTTCTGTGTAATACTTTAGCCTGTAACAATGTTCTTCTGTGTTACTTCAACATAATTAATTTAAAATAAACACAATTACAGTACTTCATGCATTCTTATCTCGCTATTAAACTTTTACACATATGATTTTAATTTTACATTAATGCCATTTCAAAAGACATTTCTCATTAACAGATTTAACACAAATTGTAGGCCTATGTTTTTTTTTTCTTTCAAAATGCTACAAAATGCTAAATATTCAAATCAATATGCTAAATTTCTGATTTCAAATTGCTAAAAATCACCACCCCTATTTACAGGGTGTAACAAAAAGTTACCGGCACGGCACAAATTGCAGGACACATTCCTCACACGTAGACGAAGAAATTATGTTATATGAACATGGGTCCGGAAACGCTTTGTTTCCATTTAAACCTCATTGTTTCCAACTCATTTATCATGGGAAACATACAAGAATTGCACGTACCAGCATACCACATGCAACTCATTCTGACAGGAAATGTTCAATATGCCCTACGTGCGCATTGATACTTTCATCAACCCACCGCCGTAGTGAATCTCGGATGCGCTGATGTGTCCCTGGAGTACTGCGTATGGAGTCGTAGCCTTCCATAATACGGGCACGGAGACTCTGAACATCTTGTACTGGGGTTCGGTACACAAGAAATTTCAAATGCCCTCACAAATAAAGTTCAGTGAATTTAGGTCCGGAGAGCGTGGAGGCTAGTCAATTGGTCCTCCTCTACCTATCCATTTGTCACCAAATCTGTTATTTAGAAGCCGACGGACATTAGCACTAAAATGAGGAGGTGCTCCATCGTGCATGAAGTAGACTGCATGTTATGTCGTACAGCTAAAAGTCACACCTGCTAAGTCGCATGGCAACGGGGCCATGCAAAACAAACCACTGGCGGTGCACCTACGATAATGACAACGTAACCAGACGTAACCAAGAGTCCATATTCCCCACGATTTTAACGTTCTGTTCTTGTGTGATTCCCATGCGTAATGAGTTGGAGACAATGAGGTGTAACATGGAAACAAAGCGTTTCCGGACCCATGTTCATATAACATAATTTCTTCGTCTACGTGTGAGGAATGTGTCCTGATATTTGTGCCGTACCTTTTTGTTACACCCTGTATACAGGACTCCAGGGAATGTTCTCCGCAGCGGCTATATGCTGCTGCAAGAGATAGCGTCAGCAGTTACGTTGGCAGCACGGCTGTCACTTGTATCAAAACAAACAAACAAACAAACAAACGGTAAACTTTGCACTCACCACAGCCATTCATAACAGATGCTGGAAATGTTGCCCTTGTGTTCGAAGACAAACTGCAACACATCTACACATATTGTCGAGGACTTTCACTAATGTTTCTTGCGTAATGGACTGCACATAATTAAAGATATTCACTTTTAGTTCAATCGTTTTTGGATTAGTTTGTGAGCTGGTCACACGAATTTTACTTATCAAATCCCGAACGGTATCCCGGTTTGGACACTTTGAATTAGGAAACCGCGCCTGAAATTTTAGTTTTACGTTTTCTGTAAACCGATCGCCTTCGCAAAAAATCTATTCCACCAAAAGAGCCCTCTCTTAAGTAGTAAACATTACCGCCTGTATACTGTATAATGTTGCACTCTTCCAATTATATATACACACTGATTATTTTGACAGCCCACACATGTATCCTTCACCCTGTCAAGGACACTGTGTTGCCAACTAAACTGCTGACGCTACCTCTCGTAGCTACACGTAGCCGCTACGGTGAACATTTCCTGGCGCTCTGTAGTATATTCATAGGCCTACACTTCAATCACATGAAATTGTTCTATGTTCATGATGTTTGTCTCATGATGAGAACATTCTCATTATGCAGGGGCGGTGAATATATTAATTTAGTCTTGTCACCCAAGATCTCTGATTGTTGAGGACGTTTCCCGCCCATCAGTAATTTCACTTCCTTGGGAGGGAACCCCCCGATCTTAGAATTAGCACATACGCACTCTACCACTGATCCAGCTCCACCTCCTGGTGTAGCGACTAGCATTCTTGACATCCGGGCCGGATGTTCGGGTTCGATTCCCGGCTCTGCCAAGAAATTAATTCTGGTTTAAGGGCTGGAATGGGTACCCTCAGCTTCGTGAGGGAAACCTGAGAAGAAGTGGGTTCGATTCTCACCTCAGCTATGCTGGAAGTGGTTTTCCGTGGTTTTCCACTTCTACTCCAGAGAAATACCGGGATGGTTCCTAACCGAAGGCCACGGCCGCCTCTCTCCCAATCCTCATCTGAATTACAAATACACAATACTAGTAGTACATTAACATATGTTATCATACAAATTCTACACACACCCAAGTATATGGGGCTAAATGACAACGATATATATAATAACCCCTGGCACTACAGCCCTTGAAAGGCCTAGGCCTACCAAGCGACCGCTGCCCAGCCATTTGGCCTGCAGATATCGGGGTGACGCGTAGTCAGCGCATCGGGTCCCCTCGGCCGTTAATCTTGGTTTTCGTGACCGGGGCACTGCCTCATTGTCAGCAACTCAAATGTCCTCACGAGGCTGAGTGCACCCCGTTCCAGCCCTCACGTCAGTTTCTGAAATCCCTGACGGAGCCGGGAATCGAATCCGGGGCACGCTACTCCAACACCACGGGGCCGGCTCAAATGACTACTATGTACAAGCCCCTTAATCGAAACAACAACAACAGCAAAACTGCTCCAGCTATAAATCGTTGTGCTGATGACTTTGATATTAACCCCTCTATGAATTCTAACGTCAAGACATTCGTGTTTTACTGTACATCGAATTCCAAAGTAGGCTAATACGAGTGCTGACCAACTGTTTTCACTTTCATTGTTGTACTGCTCTCTTCCTGTGCTAATACCCCAACAGTTTCTCTTCCTGGCGTGTGTGAATCAGTGCAGCTTGATAGCCATCTGGGCAATTTGAGGTTTACGCTCTGTAGCATCCGCTAGCGGGGCCGACTTCCCCGCGCTGAGTTACACTGTCGCTCTTCTCGGCAAGGTCAAGTACTTTAAAGTGAACGGAATTCATCGTGGTAGTCTGATTGTTGTTTTCAGCGCACACATACAGTATATTGGACGTAAAGGATGATATATTGCTCATCAGTTATTGGCACACTGTTGAAACTAGGTCGGTGCAGCAGTGAGATTGACAGAACGGTAAACTACTTTTTAGTAGGCTCAGCATTTATAAAAGCATTACGAGTTTTATGTTCGAGTATGCCGAAATATAAATATTATATGCCAGAAAACTGAATCTTAACCCTGTAGGGCAAACCTTTTTAAATGTGTTTTTACATATTTTTTAAAAATTATAATTATCAATAATGTTATTTTTTGTTTCTCTAATTTTAATGTTTATATATATTTATTTATTTTCAGTTTTCAATTTATGTTCTTATAGTTTTAATTTAGATTTTTATTGAATTAATTAACTAATTTCGAATTGATTTTCACAAATATTAATGTTAATATTATTATAATTGTTATATTTCTTTTATAATCGTAATTTTATGTTTTTATTTCTATATTTATATTTTAGTTTTCCTCTTTAATTGATAGTTTTTTTTTATGTTATCCAATACATTACGTCAAGTGGATACGTATATAATATTTGACTTTTAGAAATACTAGCACTTCGGCATGAAAATTCTCCAAAATTTGGTTCTCCAAAATTTGGCTTAAGGATTCAACTATCAGCATCTTTGAAAGCATGTTGTTGTTTGAGTCTTCAGTCTTTTGACTGGTTTGATGCAGCTATCCATGTCTCCCTGTCCTGAGCTAATCGTTTCATCTCTACATAGCTCCGACACCCTACATCCGAGGCAATCTGTTTAACATATTCTAACCTTGGTCTACCCCTACAGTTTTTGTCCTCGACCCTTCCTTCCATAACTAAGCTTGCTATTCCTGGGTGTCGTAGTATGTGTCCTACCAACCTATCTCTTCTCTTCATTAGCAGTCGCCAGAAGCATCTCTCCTCTCCCACTCGTCTTAATACCTCTTTGTTTGTAACCCTATCTACCCATCTGATCTTCATCATTCTCCTGTAACACCACATTTCAAATGCTTCAATTGTCCTCTTTTCTGCTGCACCAATAGTCCAAGTTTCACTTCCATAGAGCGCCACGCTCCAGACAAAGGCTTTCAAAAACGACTTCCTAATACCTAAATCTATATTCGATGTCAGCAGATTCCTTTTTTGTAGAAATGCTTTCTTTGCCTGAGCCAACCTACTTTTAATATCCTCTTTGCTTCGTCCATCACTGGTTATTCTGCTTCCTAAGTAACAGAAGTCTCCTACTTCCTTCAGCTTTTCACCTGCCAATTTGATCTCCATAGAGGTTTCTGATTTATTTCGGCTGCATTCCAGTATTTTTGTTTTACATTTATTTATTTTCATCATGAATTCTTTCCGTAAGACGGAGTCCATACCATTCAAAAACTCATTCAAATCCTCAGGCTTGTCGGCCAAGATGACGATGTCATCAGCATAATTGAAAGCATAATCTGTCCTAATGACATGTGGTTAATATAGAGACCACTATCCCCTAAAGCAGAGGTTCCCAACCTGTGGGGCGCGCCCCCATAGGGGGGCTTGGGGCTTTATCAAGGGGGGCGTGAAGTGATTTCCGAATTACGTTTTTTAAATCGAATATTACAATTTTGTAAATTAAACTATTTTCGAATCTCTCCAAGTGATTGTCGCATCAAGTCAATCGATCAAAAGCACTGGTAATCGCCAACTGTCGGCACAAACCTCTGCGGAGCCGCGAGGTTGGAGGTGAAATAAGGAATTTGCTGAGTTGTAAGGAGCAAAATCATGCCAATTTTATCGTCTCGTTGGCATATCTTTGTGATTTCTTTGAAGCCTTGAACAGTTTGAACTTAAATCTCCAAAGCAAAAACTCCAATATTATGCATTCCTGGAAAAAATACAGTTATGGAAACGCCGGCTTCAGTTGAACAACTTCTCATCCTTTCACCGCCTTAATGAAATTTTGCCAGATAATTAACGTGATCGTAATAAACTTAGGTACAAATTCAGTCACATTTGGATTCCCCGGCACAAAATTCAACTTCTACTTTCCTGATATCTCGTCGGAAGAATGGTCCTGGATGTTAATAAGAAATTCGTTTGCCATTGACATTGAAGCACTGCCAGCACAGCTTTAAGAAGAAGCCATAGATTTGAAGTGTGAATCAAAGCTAAAAGATGATTCTAAAATATTAGGACTGGGTGACTTTAGGGTAAACTGTCTTGCAGTGTATCCTGTAATAGCCAAATTTGCACTGCGTGTCTTTGTCCCATTTTCAAAGGCATATTTATGCGAGTCAGGATTTTTAACGCTGAGTGTCATAGAAACAAAGCAGCGCTGTCGGCTTGATGTTGCAAGTGATCTTCGCTGTGCTCTGTCAAATATCAAACCAAACATACCGAATCTTACCAAGAGAAACAGTGTCAACCCTCTCACTGACCTTTGTTGACTAAGTTAAGGATATGTTGTATAAGTGTGTTCTTTGTATTGTGCTAAAATGAAGTTACTATGTAATAGATAGGCCTATTCCATTATGTAGTGTTATTAGGTTAGGTCTATATCCTCCTCGTCAATCGAAGAGGTGATAGAAGCGATGAGTGGTGGGGAGGGGGGGGGGGTGAGGGGTGGGGAGAGGAGAGGTGCGCGATGAACTCCCGTATCTGAAAAGGAGGGCGTCAGCTGACAGAGGTTGGGAACCACTGCCCTAAAGGGTTAATGAGACTCATTATAGTTAAAGTTTCATTATGATACAGGTTCTCCACCAATCAGAGCGCAAGATTTTCATTATGATACAGCTGTTTGACCAATTAGGTAAGGTAGCATCGCGCCTGCGCTCAATAAACTTGTTTGCAAAATCAAACATGTCGGACACAAGTAACAACATTGAATTTACACCACCTTGTAAAGGATATGGGATCAACTTTTGTAGTTAGAATCCCAAACACAAAGAGACAAAATTAGCACAAACCTTTCCGGTAACAGGAAAATACTATGAAATATGCAAGAAATTTATGAATATACGTCCAGAAGTTTGCAACGCTCCATCCTTATTTATAAATTAACGCCAAGGAAAGTGCATCGTCCAAAATGTTGGCATAAATAAACTGGGGAAAATGGGGGGAAATAGCACTCAACCTCAATCTCCCCAATTCCAATTTTTACACAGGGCATTGCTTTCGTAGGAGTTCGGCGACAATTTTAGTGAATGCTGGTGGTGATATAACGACACATGTGCCATTGTCAAGGTCTTTGATCCACGGAAAATCAATGACCCAGCGCATGCGCTCCGTTCAGTAAACGCAACTGGGAACCCAGCGCATGCGCTCTGTTCAGTGAGCAACTGGGAACCCTGCACATGCGCTCTGTTCAGTAAACGCAACTGGCGGAATATCGACAGATATTTATGAATATTTATGTTCGAACATAAAATAAAGTTATAATTATCGTCGAACATAAATAGTCGTATGCAACTCGCCTATAATGGAAATTAAGACACGTATGGAAATTATAATAGGTTTGTTGCATAATGTGCTATTACATAACACAATTCCTCAAAACTTGGATTTCTTGAAAACTTGTGCATCTCAAGGTCAGGTCCATTTTTATAGGCACTGGTACCTGACTCAAAGGGATGCTTGCTATTGTTGTTGCTGTTGTTGTTGTTATTATTGTTTGAGTCTTTTGACTGGTTTGATGCAGCTATTCATGCCTCCCTGTCCTGAGCTAATCGTTACATCTCTACATAGCTACCACACCCTACATCCGAGGCAATCTGTTTAACATATTCTAACCTTGGTCTGCCCCTACAGTTCCTGTCTTCCATAACTAAGATTGCTATTCCTGGGTGTCTTAGTATGTGTCCTACCAACCTATCTCTTCTCTTCATTAGCAGTTGCCAGAAACATCTCTTCTCTCCCACTCGTCTTAATACCTCTTCATTTGTAACCCTATCTACCCATCTGATCTTCATCCTTCTCCTGTAACACCACATTTCAAACGCTTCAATTCTCCTCATTTCTGCTGCACCAATAGTCCAAGTTTCACTTCCGTAGAGTGCCACGCTCTAGGCAAAGGCTTTCAAAAATGTTTTCCTAATACCTAAATCTATATTCGATGTCAACAGATTCCTTTTCTATAGAAATGTTTTCCTTGCCTGAGCCAACCAATTTTTATATCTTCTTTACTTCGTCCATCACTGGTTATTTTGCTTACTAAGTAACACAGAAGTCTCCTACTTCCTTTAGCTTTTCACCTGCCAATTTGACGACCGTAGGGGGCTCTGATTTATTTCGGCTGCATTCCAATATTTTTGATTTACATTTATTAACTTTCATCACGAATTATTTCCTCAAGTCGGAGTCCATACCATTCAAAAACTCATTCAATTCCTCTGGCGTGTCGGCCAAGATGACAATGTCATCAGCAAATCTCAGAGTTGAAATTATTTTTCTTTGAATCTTTACTCCCACTTTAAATGTTTCTTCAATTTCCTTCATTGCTTGTTCAATGTAAAGAGTGAAAGGCACATACTTTAGAAAAATTTGTCTTTGCTCATAAACAATGTATGTACATAACTGTAAACCTGTCCCGTGTTACTATATTTTCTGTCGCTGTAGACTACAATTCTATATAGTTTTACTCCAAGAATAAAATATATATACACATTAAAAGATTGCGAAAAAATAATACCGTAAGTCAATAAAATTATTGCAATGTATCGGTTTCCCTGAAAGGGCGACTATTGTATGTAATCTTATTGCATTACCTTTGTCAGCAAATTGCAATTAATACGGAATGAAGTAGCACGTCTGTGTGATACTTAAATTTATAAAACTGTTATATTCAAAACTAATTCTAAAAATGTTAACTATCTAAATTATTAAAAATATACTAAAAACTAAAAAATTAAAATAAAACAGATCTGTTAAGTTACAATTATGATTAATGTGGAAAAATATTTATTGTAAACAGATCTGCGTGGGAAATACCAATGTTGTGGACACGATATATTGGTACTGTGAACATGTTCACATTGCAATAAAATAACTTAATATGGAAAAATATTTATTTTACAATATATATGTACCAATTAAGTCTAATAAAAGTCTAATAAAAATAGGGAAAGTGCGAAGGCAAGATTTTCAATATAACATTGGCTCGGAAATACTTGTAGAAGAAGATTCTTGCAAATGTTTGGGCGTTCACGTAAGAAATGATATGAAATGGAGTAGTCATATAGGATGTGTAGTTTCTAAAGCTTACAAATCCCTGCACTTTGTAATGAGGGTATTAAAAGGAAGTAGTACCTCTGCTAAAGAATTAGGATATTTGTCAGTTGTAAGACCTATTCTGGAATACGCCTCGGCGGTTTGGGATCCATATCAAGTAGGGCTCATAAATGAGTTGGAAATGGTACAAAGAAAGACCGCTAGATTTGTGCTCAGTGACTTTAATCCCAGGAGCAGTGTGAGCCGTATGTTAAAGAAACTTGGGTGGGAATCACTTGAGGCTAGGAGAATGAAATCTAGACTCTGCGCTATGTACAACACGTATACAAATCAACCAGCATGGGTTGAGCTTAGCAAACGTATGGAAAAACCTACTTACATGGGTAGGAGCGATCACCCTTCCAAAGTTAAGGGCCGACCACAGCGAACAAATTATGGTAAATATTCTTTCGTAAACCGTGCCATTGATAATTGGAACTCTCTACCTGCCGCAGTCTTAGAGCCTTTTCCCAAACATATAGGTGTGTTTAAGAAAAGACTGACTGTGTAAATACTCCAGTTTAATTGTTAGTGAATTGTTATGTACAATTATTTATTTGTTATGTATATCTAATTTGCCACCGGGGGACACACCCCCAATTGCAAATAAACGAATGAATGAATGAATGAATGAATGAATGCCGGAAATACGTAAAAATATGTAAAATACTTTTGTTTAATTTGAATAGAGGACAACAAAATCGATGGGGATTAGTGTCTATCTGTGTAATAAAGAAATATATATAAGTTATAACTCCTATCCCTGCTTATCAGACATCCTGCACAGTAGCGTGGTATACTGTCCTTCGCTACGGACACCTCAACTTCCGAGCCGACCCGACCGAGATAATGCTTAAGTGCACCGGGGACATTGTTTGGCACGTAATAGATAATGTCGTATACGGGATACTTAACTCAATCAAGATAACACTATACACTGTAGTTAGCTGAATGACGCATCATAGAGATACTGGCGTATACATCCAATGCGATCTATTTTTAGCTTGCATGCATTCATTGCCATAACGCTCGGATTTGTTGCTGATTAGCAGGGTGCGGATATTGATGACCTAAATAGTTTATAAGATGATCTATAAAATGACTTCAAAAATCCAATAAAATGATCCGAAAACTTTAAAAAGTGGCCTTATGTTACTGACGTAATGTCAACAAACCAAGAAACTTTCACTTCACATATTTTGCAGAAAAGAATTCAGGAGCTGGGAGGAAAAATGGCGAATAGTGTATGTAATCTTATTGCTGATTCGCCCTGTCTCCTCCCAGCTGAAAGGTCGAATATTGTATCTAATCTTATTGCTGATTTGCCCTGTCTTCTCCCAACTGAAAGGTCGAATAGTGTGTGTAATCTTATTGCTGATTCGCCCTGTCTCCTCCCAGCTGAAAGGGCGACTATTGTATGTAGGCCTAATCTTATTGCAGATTCGTCCTTTCACCTCCCAGCTTCTGAATTTCACTATCGGTAGGAAAAATATTCTCGTTGAATTCCGAAATTATGTGTTTCAAATCAACACCCCTAAATAGCTTTGACTCCGGCATTTTAATATACACTCGAAATAACAATCGCAGCTGACAACATAAATTCACCCCAACACGAACGTATGGTTGCACTGAGGTACTGGCGTTACTGGGCCTACGAGGCTGTCCTGCTACCCTCGCTTTCAAAATACTCCCAGCTAAGTTGCAAGAACAAGTGTTTCTCCAGAAATGTGGACATTTCCAAGAAGTAAGGACTGAAGAAAGTCACTGTAGTCTTCAGATCGACATTGAATTGTGAAGGTTCTCATGTCCCTGCATGCATCCTCAATTTAAGTTACGATCATAAGCATTAATGCATCAAAGCCATTAAAAATATGAGAAAATGACTCAAAATTATAAAATAGTCCAATAATTCCATAAATTGATGTATACTTTAAGAAAATGACATAAAAATGACAAACAAGTAGTTCCGTGAAGAACTATACAGCCTATGTTCGTACGTATATCCTTCTTATGTTAATTGCCTCTATCGACATACAAAATTTCAGTTTGATTTGTGTAATAGATTCATAGATATTGAGAACCGTCTAAATATTTCGAATGGTCGCCATGTTGGATTTTTATATAGGAAATGTAGGTCTTAGAGTTATGTACGATTACATGAAGATTATTGTGCAGGTGTAGTATTCAAACTTCAATCGAATGATTAGGACAGGAGAAATGAAAACCAGATTTTAAAATTTCACACAGCTGCCATGTTGTGGTTATGAAAACAATTGAAACAAATTAGATGCCACTGGATTAAAATTTGTATAAGCATTTACCGTACCAAGTTTTACTGCGCTCGGATGGTTAAATTTACGAGAAACGTCCATTTATATATTTATATTTCGCGTCGCTGCCATGTTGGATTTGTGCTCGCCAATTTATTGAAGGTACCATAGGTAAACTTATGTTCATAGCCTCTATCAACATTTAAAAAAAAACAATTTGATTGCTATCATAGATTAATAGATAGAGAACCGTCTAAATATTTCGCCATGTTTGATTATTATATAATTATGTAGGCCATAGAGTTATGTACTATTAGATTACTATTTTTGCGTAGGTTCATTATTCAAACGTTCACTTTCATCGCATGATTAATACACAAGAAACAAAAACTTAATTTTCAAATTTCGCACAGCCGCCATCCTGAGGTTATGTGAACAATTACTGTACCATATTTCACTGCGCTCAGATGGTTACATCAGGAGAGAAGCCTGTTGAAATGTTTCACCTTCGCTTGGCCGCCATTTTCATTTTGTATTTACAGTTTTTGAAAGTCCCATAGCTGAACTTGTCCTACCCTTTTATCACCGTTCAAAATTTCAGGGTGATGTCAGTAATTGTTTCGGAGATATAGAATGCTGGTGAAATATTTTGCACAGCCGCCATCTTGAGGTTATGTAAACAATTGAACTAAATTAGATGCCATTGCATAACACTGTGTATGAACATTTGCTGTACCAAGTTTCCTTGCGTTTGGATGGTTAAATCGCGAGAAACGTCTATTTAAATGTTTCAACTTCGTTTGGCTGCCATGTTCGTTTTGTAGTTAACAGGTTTTTGAAAGTCTCATAGGTAAACTTCTAGTAGTGCTCTTTATTGCCGTGCAAAATTTCAGGTTGATATCAGTAATAGTTTCGGAGATATAGAATGCCGCTGAAATATTTCGCACATCTGCCATGTTGGATTGGTGAGACGTAATAAAATTTGAACGGCACGGTCGTGGTCAGCCAAAATAGTGCTATGACCTTACCGAGTTTCATTGAAATTGCTTCAGTCGTTTAGAAGTTATTAGGGGGTACACACACACGGACGCACACATACACACACGTGCGCGGACAAAAGGTGACCTCATAAGCTTTTTTTTTCATAAATGAAAATAGGCTAAAAATTACCAAAAATGGCGTAATAAATTAGTATTTCTACAATGTGGGAACTATGATCAGGATTTCTGTGTAAATTAGTAGACTATTGTTTGTAGTGAATCAAATGAAGGCCATGTCATCAAAATCAGCGCCTTGCTGATGAGATATATGGAATAAAGTTGCATAGGCATGCGTCATGTTTCGTAACAATGAAAAAGACAGACTGCAATAACACAGATTATCAGACAAGTACCATATATATGTACACCCAAATACACGGGGGTGAATAGCCGCGATGTCGCTAGCCCCAACATATTTTAACAACTGTGGCAGATTTAGGCAGACGGCTTGAAGATGTACTGGCTAGCTTTTGCAGGATACAAAATGAAAGGGTCCAGGATGTTTGGTGTGTCAACAAGCGAAGAGGAGAAGAGAGTCTATTTCTCAACCTGTTTATCTTTTTTCTGTGAGAGAGTTCGTCGGAAGAGTCTCTGTTACGCCCAGTCAGCGTTTATTTACAAGGATGAGGAAGGGCGTTCACTTGAAGGGGCAGCAACTCAGTCCTTGCTTGCTCGTCACAAAACTGAGTTGTCATGTAGCTTCACACGTGATCTGATTTTAGGTAGATTTCATTAGAGAGTCACCAATTGCAATGGGTACCATGTTGCAACACCGGAAAATTTCAACATATCTTCGCGCTTCACATCCCCCAGACCCCATAACCACCGCCAGTCCACCGCCAGTTGAAAGTTTATATCCCTCCCTATATTATTCTGCGAAGGTCCCATTCCAGTTTTGTACCGAAAATAAGGTCCCATTAACACCAACCTACACATATGGGGTTCCTAAAGGTTCAGCATGACCCAATACGTAAGCGAAACGCACTCACTTACTCTTTAAATGCCTCACAATTAAATAAATACCTTAAAAATGTATATTTACAATGAAATAATGAAAGAATGCAACACGGTAACCATGGTAACAGAATCTCACAGGTCCATCTATTTCTGTAAGACGCAATGCAATTCCAATTATTTCCCCCAGGGGCTCACATCTTGTGGGCGTGGGTTGGCGACCACGGGGCCCCAGCTGAGTCCGGCATTGCTTCCACTTACTTGTGCCGGGCTCCTCTCTGTCTTCTTTCCTGTCGACCTCACTTGGTCAACTCTTGTTCTCTTCTGACCCCGACGGTATTAAGGTATCCGAGACCTAGGGAGTCTCTTCCTTTCCCGCCTTAATTGGCCCTTGTCTCATCTTTTCTGATACCCTCCTTCTGCGAGGGGTCAGCCTTCTTTTTCTCTTCCTTTTACCTCCTGCCTTGTGCTCTAGGCCCTTAAGGAGGCAGGATGTATGTAGCCCCACCACTTCTGGTGCACCCTAGATAATGCTACACCCTCAGGGGCTCACGGCTGGTGAGTTCGGGAGTTGGCGACCCCGAGGGATTCCTGAGCTGGGTCCGTTTTCCCCTTTTGTCCCTTACCTTTGGGGCGGACCCTCTCCTCTTTCACTTTCCTATATGCCTTTCATGGCTCTCCTTCCTTCCAAGTCCCTCAATCCGCCTTCTGCGAGGGTTGAGGGCATTTCTTTTCCTTCTGTCCTTTTATTTGCCTTATTCTCCTTTAGTTTTCCATTTCTTCTTCTAGTATGTAGGTTAGTAGTTAGTTTTAGTTTTAAGTTCGCTTTTCATTTTCATCTTCACGATCACCCTAACCATCAGGGGCCGATAACCTAGATGTTAGGCCCCTTAAACCAACAATTATCATCATCATCATCATCAATTCCAATTATTACATTACTGTGAAAGTTTCCAGACGGTTATAAGGTTATCACGGAACCAAATTAAGCTGTAAAATTCATCAATACATACAGTATAATGCGCTTAAGGGGGTCAAGGGGCACTCTATAATTTCTTCACGCAATTTTCACGTGTGAGTGTGGTACGAAAGTCTTTTTCACCCGACTATGAAGGGTCTCCGAAAACCACATTTAAAGGCCCTTAAATTAACAGTGCTTGTGATATTCCCAGAAAACTAACTTCGCTCTAATATACCTATGAAGGAATGACAAACCCCTAACCACTGCACCAGTAGCTGAATTGATAGTCTGATTATTCATACCAAGGATAAATCAGTCATAGCATTCATGATTGAGATTTTGCTAAGTGTACTCTTTACAACTAGAATATTCGCTGGCGAAGCCGCGACGGGTAATGCTAGTATAATTTACATTCTTGCGGACACGATAACTACCGACATTTTGCTCCAATCACTTTGAAATTTATGAAATGAAAAATCACAGCCTGCTTCCAGTCGACCGACCGGGTCAGGGAATGGAATGAATGAAGCCCCCATCTAGCGGCGAGGATATCAACTGTGCCGGCTTCCGAAGCCTGTCGCACTCCCCTGAGGCAATGATTAAATGAATGACAGATGAAATGAAATGATAGTGTTGCTGGAATGAAATTGTGACAGGGAAAACCGGAGTACCCGGAGAAAAACCTGTCTGTTTCCGCTTTGTCCAGCACAAATCTTACATGGAGTGACCGGGATTTGAACCACGGACCCAGCGGTGAGAGGTCGGCGTGCTGCCGCCTAAGCCACGGAGGCTTTACTTTCAAATTTATACATAAAATATAACCATTTAAAAAGTCGGTCAAGTTCGTTAATGGGCAATTTCGGACCAAGGGGGTGAAAATGGGGGCCTCTTTTGAAAAAGTGAAAAATCGCTGTAACTTTCTTAGTATGTGAAAAATCGATTCCATTCAACGTTTATACTATTCTTAGGATAAGGGACAAATATCAGTTAGGTTCTTTGATAGCCTCCAACCATTGACCAAAGGGGGTGGGGAAAATGGTGTTTTGAGGGGAAAAAAACAATACCTCCCTTACTAGGCACAATATCAAAACCGTTTAAACTGGCCAATACTCCTCTAAAAGTTACCTAACGTTTGTCTGAAACAATGATTGATATGACCCACCCTTACGCCAAGGGATAAGCAAAATGTTTTCGGAACTATAAGAAGATGTACGCTAAACATGTGTAACTTTTGCAGGTATAGACTACAACAAATGCCCAAACTTAGTGAATTCGATACATTTTTCTCTGCTCGGTGAAATTTACCTTCACCGCGGCGCGCCGTCCCGAGAGGGATTTTTAGCCTATTTTCAATTTTGAAAAAATAGGCTTATGAGATCACCTTTTGTCCGTGTGTGTGTACGCGCGTGTGTGTGCGTGTTTGTGTGTCCCTAATAACTTTTAAACGGCTGGAGCGATTTCAATGAAACTCGGTTAGTTCATAGCACTAGTCCGGTCGACCCCGACCGTGCCCTTCAAATTTTGTTACGTCTCACCAATCCAACATGGCGGCTGTGTGAAGTATTTCACCAGCATTCAATATCTCCGAAACTATTCCTGATATCTCCCTGGAAATTTGAAAAGAAAATCCACAGCCTGCTTCCAGTCTCTGACCGGGTCAGGAATGGAATGAATGAAGCCCCCATCTAGCGGCGAGGATATGAACTGTGCCGGCTGCCGAGGCCTGACGCACTCCTCTGGGGCAATGATTATATGAATGACAGATGAAATGAAATGATAGTGGAGAGTGTTGCTGGAATGAAATTTTGACAGGGAAAACCGGAGTACCCGGAGAAAAACCTGTCTGCCTCCGTTTTGTCCAGCACAGATCTCACATGGAGTGACCGGGATTTGAACCACGGACCCAGCGGTGAGGCCGGCGTGCTGCCGCCTAAGCCACGGAGGCTTCCCTGGAAATTTGTACGTTGATAAAGGGAACTACTAGAAGTTCACCTATGTGACTCTTGAAAAACTGGTAACTACAAAACCAACATGGCGGCCACGCGAATTTGCGACTTTTAAATAGACGTTTCTCGCGATTTAACCAACCAAACGCAATTAAACTTCGTACAGTATACGTTTATACACATTGTAATGCACCGACATCTAACTTCGTTCAATTGTTTACATAACCACAAGATAGCGGATGTGCGAAATATATCACAGGCATTCTATATCTCTGAAACTATTAGCGGTATCACCCTGAAATTTTGTACGGAGATAAAGGGCACTACTGGGAGTTCACCTATAAGACTTTAAAAAACCGGTTCACTACAAAACAAGGCCAAGAGAATTAGAAAATTTTAAATAGACCTTTCTCGCGATTTAATCTTCCCACTGCAATGAAATCTGGTACAGGAAATGTTTATACACATTGTAATACGCTGGTATCTAATTTAGTTCAATTGTTTACATAACCTCAAGATGGCGGCTTTGCGAATTTTAAAATTAAGTTTTTATTTCTTGTGTCTTAGTCATGCGATCGATGTGAAAGTTTGAATAAAGAACCTATGCAATAATTTTCCTTTAATGGTACATGACTCTATGGCCTATACATTTAGCAATCCAACATGGCGACCATCCGAAATATTTAGACGGCTCTAAATATCTACGAATCTATTATAGAAATCAAAATGATTTTTTAATGTTCATAGGGGCTATGAACTTAAGTTCACCTATAGGACTTTAAATAACCTGGTGATCACAAATCCAACATGGCGGCGACGCGAAGCATAAATATTCACATGGACGTTTCTCGCAATTTATCCATCCGAGTGCAGTGAAACTTGGTACAGTAAATCCTTATACGAATGTTAATCCACTGGCATCTAATTTATTTCAATTGTTTCCATAACCACAAGGGCAGCTGTGCGAGATTTTAAAATCTCCTTGTTACTTCTTTTGTCTTAATCATGCGATTGAAGTTCGAATGCTATACGTACACAATAATCTTCATGTAACAGTACATAACTCTAGGACCTACATATATAAAATCCAACATGGCGACCATCCGAAATATTTAGTCGGTTCTCAATATCTACGAATCTATTACAGCAATCATGCTGAAATTTTGTATGTAGATAGAGGCAATTAACATAAGTAGGATATATGAGAATAGGCTGTATAGTTCTTCACGGAACTACTTGTTTATAAATTAGAATACCGGTCCGGTTTCGTCGCTTATTGGATAGGCTGATTGCGTTTGGTCGGAATTACTCCAAATTACTACGATTTCTGGTCGTTTTGTGGGGATTTTAACCTCGTAATTTTTACTCTTTTGGTTTGGAGACTGGGTCTTTATGATGCCACCATCATTCACTGGCAGCCAAGTGTCACCTGATATCCAGTTATTAAAGATCTGGGAAGATAGTTCCCCTCAGTTTCTCTATTTCTTCACCTATTTCAAATCGTACGGTTTCCTCTATGGCTACAGGGCCACGATGTGATCACCTTTGTTCGTCACTGGAGGAGTTTCCATCTTTTTTTTTCTTTCGTCGAGGCCTATATGACGTTGGGTACCGTACAGATACACTTCCATTTTGTTTCTGTTTCCTTATATCCATCCATTTCCCGCCCTCCCCCTCCCTCCCACTCTCCATTTCTCCTTATTTGGACATCCTCATTCTTCGAGGAGTCTCAATTTTTTCCCCCGCCCCCTTTTCCTTCTCTTTCCTTACTACTCTGTCCGCCGTTCTAATCAATATAGTGCGTTTTTCTACCAAGGTCCATACAGTAGTTTCTGGCTGCTCTCTGGTGACGAACAGGGGAATTTCTCTAGTTTTTGTAAGCTCGCACATTCCTTGGCCACAATTCTATTGAAAAAGGAGGCAAGGTTCCTTTCGAAACGTTTAGAATTTTAAATTTTATTTTCACACGGCAATATCCCAAAAGCATGAATAATTTTAATAGTATCCCGGGCCGTGAAAGCCTTAATCTACACAATGTTATCGCTAATTAATGTTGTATTCAAAATGTCATATCTCCCGGCGTTGACAGTGGCTCTCCTGAATTTTGTTTCCCCTCTGTGTTTTTTCCACACTTCCTCCAGGCAATTGCCGGGATAGTACCTTATTTCAATTCACAGGGCACCTTCCCCATTCCCGACCCTAAAAATTACATTTACACACACTACTACAGTCACCATAGAAATACAAGGTATCACACAAATTGAATCCCTCAGTATGCCTTCCTTCGGAGGGGAAGTAAAGCCGGCGGTCCCATGTCATAGATTTATGGCATGTTAAAGAACCTTCCACTAATTGCACCTGTGTGAAGCTAAATTGAATAGGTTGAGATGTAAACAACGCTCTTAGGTTTCTACGTTCGTTGCCAAGAGCCGACTGCGGTGGCGTCTGGTAGCTAAGTTCTGAACTTGGCCTAGTAGTCGTTGACGGTGGCGCTTGGCGGCAAAAGTAGGAACTATTTCAAAAATTCTAGGTTGCAGTACTTAAATTAAAAAACAGATAACACACACTTATACAGTCATCACAATTAACACCGGTTATCAGACAGATTCTACACACTCCCAAAGTACACGGGGCTACATGACCGCGTTGTCGCAGCCCTAAACTTAAGAACCAACCAACCATCACACAAATTGAACACACTCCCAAGTACACGGGCCTGATGATGAAGATGTTCTACGTGCCTCAAACAAATTAATAACAAATGGTCGTGGGCGATCGAAGAAAGTTTTGACGTGTCAAGTTCGACGTCAAAATTATTGGCCACTCTTGACCTATCAGATAAATAAACTCAAGTTTGACATCAGTATGTGCTTACAGTTGAAAAACAAAACAAAAAAATACACGAGTCTCGTCATGGTTTAGCGGCTAGCATTCTTGGCTGGCGCCCCAGAAGTCCGGGTTCGATTCCCAGTTCTGCCAAGAAATGTGTATTCTGGTCTGAGGGCTGGAACGGGGTACACTCAGCCTCGTGCGACAAAACTGAAACGATGAGGGTTCGGCTCCCATCTTAGCCATCTGGAAGGGATTTTCAGTGGTTTCCCACTTATACTCCAGGTAAATGCCGGGATGGTTACTAACTTAAGGTCATGTCCGCCTTCTTCCCAGTCCTCACCTTGAATTATAAATACCCCTACTATTATGGCATCACAATAACACAGGTTATCAGACTCGTTACACACACCCAAGTACACTGAGCTACATGACACGATGTCTTAAAGCCCCTAAATCAATCGACAAACAGCTTATAAAATGTACTCACTGAATACCTACTCAGTGAAAGGAGAAGTGTGAAATCTGGCACTCGGGAAGAGCCAAGTATCAACAGAACTCCTGAATACTATCCCTTTTACTGTATCTTACAAAAGAACCTCGCGTGTCATGCAGATTGTTTCTTGGAACTTACTGTTTTTAATGAGAATGTAAGATAATTCGTTTCTACAATTTGTTATGCAATATTAGGTGCTAATGATGACGTTAGAAATGTAAATATTATCGTTTCAACAGATGTATGTACAGTTTAAACGGTTGTTCGACATTGAAACATCTTATCGTAACATCTGATTTCCTCGAAAGTTATGATCGATTCGCTTCACTTTTGCTATACTGTTTTGATGATTATAATCACCGTATCCATAAAATCAGCCGATGCTTCCCTCCCAGGTATCTCCATGTGAGCTGGATGAAGTAGGAAGTAAGAGTGCACTCTTGTAATATTACTATTCTTATTGTTATTAATAATAATCATAATAATAATACTAATGTTATTGGTTTTAATCATCATCTACTTCACCGTCATCATCATCATCAGAAACCCCTATTTACGTCAAATTGGCAGGTGAAAAGCTAAAGGAAGTAGGAGACTTATGCTACTTAAGAAGAAAAATAACCAGTGATGGACGAAGCAAAGACGATAAAAAACGTAGGTTGGCTCAGGCAAGGGAAACATTTCTACCGAAAATAAATCTGTTGACATCAAATATAGATTTAGTTTAGGTAGTTTATGAGATAGTCATTTTGAAAGCCTTTGTCTCGAGCGTGGCGCTCTGTGGAAGTGAAACTCGTACTGTTGGCGCTGCAGATAAGAGGAGAATAGAAGCGTTTGAAATGTGGTGTTACAGGAGAATTATGAAGATCAGATGGGTAAGTAGAGTAACAAATCAAGAAGTATTAAGACGAGTGGGAGAGGATAGATGTTTCTGGTGACCGCTAATGGAGAGAAGAGATAGGTTGGTAGGACGCATACTGAGACATCCAGGAATAACAAACTTAGTTATGGAAGGAAGTGTCGAGGACAGGAGCTGTAGGGGTAGACCAAGGTTAGAATATGTTAAATAGATTGCCTTGGCTGTAAGATGTGCTAGCTAGCTGTATCAAACCAGTCAAAAGATGGAAGACTCAAACAACAACAACAACAACAACAACATCATCGTCATCATCATCATCCTATAGCTTGTGGTTTGTGGCTATTTAGGTGATCTGCTTTCGATATTCCACGTTCCATTTTTACTGTCATCTAACAGCGAAATCGGAACTCTATTGGATGCTCAATGACTGTGATTTAATTATGTTGTTCTTGTTGTTGATTGTTCAGGGGCTTCGCGACATCGTGGTTATGTAGCCCCGTGCGCTCCGGTGCTTGTAAAAGTTGACTGATTATCTGTGTCACTGTGATGTCTGTACTCGTAATCGAGGTGGGATTTGGGTAGGAGGCGGCCGTGCCCTCTACCTTACACTGCTCCGAGGACCACCATGGCCTGTACGGAGTTGGCTTTTTTATACAACTTCCAGTAATCGCTGCCAAAAGTGCGAAATAATTTCCCTGTACTTTTCGCCGACACCAGTCTTAAAATACTCGCCCCCCCCCCCCTCCCCCCACCCAGGGGCTCACATCTAGTGGGACGTGGTTTGGCGACCACGGGGCCCCAGCTGAGTCCGGCATTGCTTCCACTTACTTGTGTGCCGGGCTCCTCTCCGTCTTCTTTCTTATCGACCTCACTTGGTCAACTCTTGTTCTCTTCCGACCCCGACGGTATTAGAGTATCCGAGGCCTGGGGAGGCTCTTCCTTTCCAGCCTTAATTGGCCCTTGTCTCATCTTTTCTGATACCCTCCTTCTGCGATGGGTCAGCCTTATTTTTCTTTTCCTGTTATCTCCTGCCTTCTGCTAAAGGCCCTCAAGGAGGCGGGGTGTATGTAGCCCCACCACTTCTGGTTATTATTTATTTATTTATTTATTTATTTATTTATTTATTTATTTATCGTATGGCTTTTAGTGCCGGGAGTGTCCGAGGACATGTTCGGCTCGCCTGAGTCTGTAGCTGCTTCCAGCGGACACCCTAAAGGGTGAGCTACAAGTTCCGTTCAATTTCAAGTAGTTCCAACTTTCGCCACCAGATATCAATGATACCAAGTGGCGAACGTTGGAACTTTGATAGAGCGTTCTGACGAAATCTAACCTAACAAATTTTGCTTTACACAAGTTTAGTCTGTGAAAGGATCTTTTACATGCCATAAATCTATGACATGGGATCGCCGGCTTTACTTCCCCTCCAATGGAAGGCATACTGAAGGATTTTTAACGCTCTTAAAAACTCCGACGACTTCGGCCGGGTTTGAACCCGCTATCTTGGGCACAGCAGTTCAGCATACTACCGACTACGCCACCGAAGCCGCTACCACTTCTGGTGAACCCTGGATATTGCTACACCCTCAGGGGATCACGGGGGGTGGGGGTGAGTTCGGGAGTTGGCGACCCCGAGGGATTCCTGAGCTGGGTCGGGTTTTCCCCCTTTTGTCCATTACCTGTGGGGCGGACCCTCTCCTCTTTCACTTTCCTAGCTGCCTTTTATGGCTCTCCTTCCTTCCAAGTCCCTCAATCCGCATTCTTCGAGGATTGAGGGCATTTCTTTTCCTCCTGTCCTTTATTTGCCTTATTCTCCTTTGGTTTCCATTTCTTCTTCTGGTATATAAGTCTGTAGTTAGATAGTTTTCATTCTCATCTCATCTCATTTTCATTATCATCTTCACGATCATCCAAACCATTAGGGGCCGAGGATCTAGATGTTAGGCCCCTTAAAACAACAATTATCATCATCATCAAAATACTCGTATGGTAAAATTAGTCTCCGTAAATGCACCGCCCTGAGCTTTGGTAATTGTGGAATACAGTGTTTTGAGACGGCGGAGTGGGGTGGGAAGAAAACGCTGGAATCTATTTTCAACACCATGTATCTACCACGAATTTTTCTCAGGGAAGGGGAGGGTATGACATTTCTGTCTCCTTTACAGGAACATGTTGTTATTTCCTTTTAGAGACTTTGGCCATCTTGGTCTTCACACCCGTGTTCTTCAATGTGTTGAATTTGTCTGATAACCTGTGCTTCTGTGGTGACTGTATTAGTGTGTGTAACTCTATTATGGTTGATAATTGGGATTGGTGTCCCGACACTGGAAATTCTTCTTCTTCCTCTCCTTCTAGTCCCTATCCGTTCCGGATGTCGGCAACCATCTTGGCTGTGCTTTCTCTGTTCTGAGCCGTTTAGATTTACTCTTGCGATGTCTTGAAGAGTTCAGTCTGAGGATTTTAGCCAGGAGATTCGTCTCCTGCCAACACTTCTCATTCCGGGTATTTTCTTTGCAGAATTCCTTGCAGTAGATGGTATCTACTTCTGTTGCGGAAATGAGGTAATTGTTATTGAGGGGCTTACAACATCGTAGTCATTTATCCCTGTGTACTTGGGTGTGCAAGGTTTCTGTCTGATAACCTGAGTAAGGAGTGAGGTACCATCCCAACATTTGACTGGAGTTAGTATTGAAAATAAACGGGAGAAGCCTCCTTCGTTTAAATATATTCTTTGAATAATTTAAGATTAACGTTAGAAGAAGGTGTGTAGGAAGTTTAGTTTTTTTTACAATCAATTGACTTAATTTAGAAATCAACTCATGCTTTGAATGTTTATTAACTGCACCTAATGCAACAAGGAACTTACAACAAGACGAGTCAAAAAATTTAACGTAATATGATCCAAGAACAACATAAACTAAAAATGACAATTATCAATAACTCCAACTCGAATTATAGGTATGTACAATACTGGACACAGAAAATGGCACTATCTTCTATACGTTGCCATTTCTAGCCGATCACTATTGACGGTTGACGATGACCTGAAAATGTGAAAATATTATGACATTCTAGCAAGGCTCTGTGTTACGTTTTACGAAAGAATCACAACCCTGGCTCTTTTAAATCGAATTTTTAAATAATCCCATTTTCTGTTTATGGACTTGAAAAAGAAAGAGATTTGCAGCTCACGAGGGTGTAAAAATCTGAAAAAATTAACACGTTTGAGAAACGGTATTTGCAGCTTCGTCTCTAAACAACAGCCATCTATGTCGCTTTGTTCGAATGATATGAAGTTAATAGTAACTTGTGTTTTTTTTTTATAGAAAAAATGAAAAATTCGAAAATCGGTGACGACCAGATCTTCGACACTGGGTAGAACTATTTTTAGTATAAACGAATAGAAATACAGAAAACAATTCAATATGATCACCTAGAGGTGTAGTGGCTAGCATATTTAGCTGCCTCCCAAGATGAGTTAAAATTTGAAAAATATATCACGGTCCAGGATCATTATTTGCAAGGTTTTCCGAAAAAAATCAAACCTCTGGCTGTTTTAATACGAACGTTATGCATTTTCAAATATTCTCATTTTCTATGACGAGGAGTGTACCTGTAGGCTACAACAGAACATTTACCAAAAGCTAACAATCAGTGTTAGAAAATTAATAGTAACTTGATAACCTCTTTCACACACGTCACAAACAACAGATTCAATTGATTTTAAACCATGACCACCTCACAACCTAAATCCAGTTGACATTGCATTGAAATTCAAGACAGTATTTTTTATATATGGGTTAATATTTAAAGCTCGGGAAGTTCAACTTAAGCGCTGAAGGAGGGCACTGTCGGCGCAAGCGAGCGAGGAAGTGGGGGAGGGAAAGCACGTGGAGGGCGGGAGGAGAGAGTAACATCATTAGTAAATCATCCTCACGTGCGCGCTATGCATCAACAGTTGGTTTCTGAGCCATTCCGCGCCAGCAAATAGCAGTAGATCCAGCAAAATGATGACTAGAGGCGTTAGGGGAGGCCTAGTATTTCGCATATTTTCCGGGGCTTCAGATGAACTTCTCACGCTGTACATACAAATTGCTTACTGTAGTTCAATACATGAACAATATCTTTCTTAAATAATATTGTAAGGACGTCCATTTTAATAGAATTGTAAATTTAAATGGTTATTCTTAGAGGTTTTTGTGTTGTTTTTTTATACCCTAAGTATTGTTATTTAGAGCAAAGGAACCCATGCTGACGAAGACCCCATTTAGGATTGAAAACATGTTTCATTAAACATAAAGGTATTAACTGGTTTCATCAGTAAATATAATATCACCTTCGGGATGACCAGTTTGAACGCTGTGGTTTGCACTTTGGATGTCGGAACTGCAGCTCCTCATTATAGCTGCGCTACGTGATTTGACGAGCATTTACGCTGCTGGGGAGGTTAAGGTTTATCACTTTCCACATTCAAGTTTATAACCTTGATGTGTAGCTCGTCGTCTGTAATCATTAATTCCTCAATCAACATCTTCCTCTTCACTGTTTAATGAGGAAAAGACGTTTTTCAGAAATCATAGATACTACTGAGGAGATCATATTGTGTCATATTACATACAAAGAGCAGGAGTTATGATTTGGCTGAAATAGCTTTAGTGACCTATTAGAAGACTTACATCTCAATGCTTCATTAACGTACGCTATCACATTTTCTTCGCCTGTCTTCACTATAGAGTTCAATAAGCAACTCTTTTGAAGATTCTTTTGCAAGTAAAATGTTGTTGTTGTTGTTGTTGTTATTTCATATTAGGGGCTTAGGCCATCTTGATCATAGGTCAGGTATGCGGTAGGTGCCCCGAGACTAGAAATAAGGTACTTGCCGGTATTTGCCTGAAGGGAGTGTGGTGAAACCTGGGGAAAAACCACACTTAGGATAGCTGCTGTCAGCGACGGGATTCAAACCTACGATCTGCGGACAAGCTGCAGCATCCCGCGCAGTCGTGGTGCACGATTTAACGATAACGGCTATCCCGTGGGACTACAAATAAAAGAAACAGAAAACCGTCCATCTAGATACTATTTAAGAAAACACTTAAGTTAATTATACGCCAAATCAATACTAATAATAACACACTTGCATGTCTAAAATTTATAGATCATTTGAAGTGGACATGTTTCGAAACAACAATGGTTTCTTCTTCAGCACAATTGAGAGAGAAAAATTTATTCTAAGGAAAAACTTAAATTAAAAATGGATATCCTTACAATACGTAATTTTTAATTTAAGGTTTTCCTTAGAATAAGTTTTTCTCTCTCAATTGTGCTGAAGAAGAAACCATTGTTGTTTCGAAACATGTACACTTCAAATGATCTATAAATTGTAGACATTTAAGTGTGTTATTATTAGTATTGATTTAACTTAAGTGTTTTCTTAGTTATTCTGTCAATACGGATCAAAACAATTTGCTATTATGGCAAATATTTTTGCTTATTAGATACTATTTGGAGAATGCTTAGGCTATAATCATGGTAAAGAAGTTCCAAAATATTGAAGAAAAAAAATTGTTTGTTCTGATTCTAACATTATTTTAAGCAGATTTCATTTTATATTTGGAAGGTTATTCAGCGGCTAGTAATTGTTTTCCTTTTTAGTGAATATTTTTATTTTAGTGCTTAAATTTTATAATGTGATATGGAAATGACCATGTTAGCCCTGATCCTTTTTTACGAAATAAGTTTTGAAGATTAAAATATCTTCAGTAATATTAATTTGTACATTTTGTTGTACCGGTTTCGGCCACATTGTGGCGCTCCTCAGCGTAAATAATAATATGAATTGAAATGCAAGACTTACAGTACCGGTACATTAAACATTTACCTTAAACAAAAGTTGTTCTCAAAACTATTTCTAAAAAATTAATCGTCCAAAGGCTAAAAAACACAAAATTTTAAGAAACCAGATCTGTTACAAAAATATGTTAAATACGAATGAAATAAATCTTGATATAAAGCCAGCTTGAAGAAGGAGCAGTGATCTAAAAAGAATATTAAAATAATGAGAAACAAATTCTAGAATGTCAGAAAGGAGAGTGGAAAAATAATAAACTTTAGAAAACTTACGTGGATGTTATATAGACAAAAACATTTTAGGTTAAGATTGAAGTTGTCAGTATGGGTATGATCATGTAAAATTGTTATTCAAATTTGATTATAGCTGAGCAGGGTTACAAGTTTACTGCATCTAGTCCTATATATGTAATTTATATTCATTATGGCATTGACTTAGGTGGAATAAAACTATTTTACCTATTCATACCTACAGTATTTTAATTTTAACATTTTACTGAGAAAATAAAATAAAAATATCTTATTTCAACCACATCGGCCTCTTTATTATTGCATAATTTCTTATTTGCAACAAAACGGTTAAAATGGTAATATACAGTGCAATATGACTCCCTGGAAGCCCTCTCAGCTTGGGATTCAACCCTAGGGTTTGAGTCCCGTCCGTGGCTACTATTTACCTGCCATTTTGAATTGTTCTGTATACTCATGAAGGGTACATTGTCGTGGATGTCGCATGATGAATTGCTTGTCTGGCAGTAGTGACCGCGTGTGTGAGTTGAACCACCACACTCATTGTACCCCTTAATGATCTCTCTGTTTACTTAGCTTAACACTTCATGATGACGTTGGTGGTCGATGTTCATGAATCTCTAATTTAGGGTACCGGATGAGAAGAATATACATATTCTAAGTCAGTGACGTAACTAGTTTGCTTCTGGAGGGGGATTAACCGAGTCAAAATTATATTGGGGGAGGGGGGAGGTTTTGGACATAATGTAACATAATCAACGAAAGCAAATATACAGTCCCTAAGTTTTAAAACCCATTTTCTTTCGTGATTGATTTCATTCGCATTTAATATGTTGTACTTGAACTTATCAATGTGCAAATGCTCGAAAATTAGCATTTTATTGATATTAAATTATAATCGGCAGCGGTAGCTACGCTCGCTAAAGCGCAGCGTTAGGCCAAGGGGCCAAGCTATCTGCGGAATTGGTAGACGTGGGTTCGAGCCCCACCGTCGACCGTCCTTAAGATGGGCTTCCGTGGTTTCCCATTTTCAACTCCAGGCAAATGCTGGAAAGGTACCTTCTGACAGGCCACGGACGTTTCATTCCACATCCTTGCTCAGTTTCATTCATCTTCATTCTATACAACATAGAAATAAAGCTAACCTTTCTTATTTTAAATGAAGATTCTTACTGCGAATCATAATTCCTAACAAATACAAATTATAACAAAACCACAATATGAAATTGTATATATAAATTTAAACCTCAAATCCATATTGCCCCCCTATTCATGTGAATAAAAAGAACTAGGCCTGCATGTAATTTTTTCAGGACTAGTGTAATACAGTATTACGGAATATACAAGTTATATAATATAAGTTATTGTGGCGTACATGTATTAAAATCCAACATGGCGACTATCAGAAATATTTAGACGGTTCTCAATATCTACTAATCCATGAAAGCAATCAAATTGAAATTTTGTATGTTGATAAAGGCTATGAACATAAGTTTACCTATGGGACCTTCAATAACCTGGTGAGCACAAATCCAACATTTCCATTTCTCATTAACTCCCCTCAAGAGGTTGGCGTCAGGAAGGGCATCCGGCCGTAAAGACCATCTGCAACATAGGTAGATATACATTGATATTAAATTATATAGCGAAATCATCTGACCCTTTGCATTACCCATCATTGTAGCTTTATCTGTATATAACCTATATTAATAAATAGGAGTCGGATTTTTAGGTGCTAAAAATCGGGAAAATATATTTTTTCTATGTATTAAAAATATCTGAAATATATGACAAAAAGTATATATATTTAATTATAATTTAGTTTATTAATGTGAATATAAAGAATATGCAGTACTCACGAATGCAATTTATGCTATGTCTCACTGACTGCTGAAGCATTACAATATACAACGAGATACATCTTCAGGTTGTCCTTCACAAATGACGGACGATTATCGCGAAACAATTCTTCTGAAGGCGCGAAACTGCGGCAATATGTTTCTTGCCCTCGAGGTGTTGTGTAACTTGAGATCGCTGTTCAGCCTTGATTGCTTTCCCACATGGTTGGCAGAACAGAACGCCCCCATCAGAAGTAAAATTATCTTTATATTCTGCAACAGACGATAACTTGTAGTTGTTTTTACTTTAGACATCGAAAAACTGCCTTACACTTCACAGTGCGAGAAATGAACTGCATGTGAGTGACACTGGTTCCAGGTAGCTCTAGCGCGTGGTGCAATATGGCTATGGACAAGGAAATCCCCGGCTTCCACAGTGTGTGGCACGGGGCGACAAGTTAAGAATAACACAGCTGCAAGCTGACATACGCTCCGTATAAAGATTAGATAGCCCGTCGAAGTAAAACAGAACAGAAATGCAATAAACTGAAAGATCTAGCATACTGATTTTTAAAATGTAAAATATTTTTTTCTTTTTATGTGCTAATAAGTGAAAAACAGGAATTTATGTATTTATAGAAAAAATGCTTAAAATATGTATTTACATAAAACAATATTTATTTACATAAAAATCCGAGCCCTATTAATAAATTACAGTTCCCAGCTTAAGTTTAACTCAAAACAGTATAATTTAAAAACTTCAACTAATTTCTTGTTTTTATTATTCGACTCTGGGGATGGGGATTAATCCCTCTGATCATCCCCCGTAGTTACGTCACTGTTCTAAGCGGTATTAGTCTTTCAAGATACGATTGCCGGTGGCCGAGCTGGAAACTATTCGTTGTTTTCTTGTGTTTGCTTGCTAGTTAATAGGTGCAGTCGCACGGGAAGGATATAACTCTCGTCCTGTAACCTTTCATGGTTTTACTCTTCGTGGTGACGTGATCTCTTAGCTGTGCTGTTGAAACGCACCATTCTTAATTTGACCATTATTATCAATTTTTCCGTTCACGATACACATTATAACTTCTGTCTAACACGAGACGCGCGCGCAATGCTGCTTGACTTATATGCAGATTGCATTCTGTCATCAGCTCATCACTGTGTCCCCCGGTAAGGCTCTTGCTGATATTATCAACAAACGCTGGTGCAACCAAGTTCAGCGGCAGTCATATCTTTAAAGGCTAACATGAGCGGTCATACTGCAGTGAGGACCTTCCCTATAGAACGGAAGCTCGCCGGGCCCGTGTGACGGGTAGACAGCGTTGAGTCAGCGCCAGATGGCTAGCATCTACCGTTAAACGTTAAACAACAGCAGGATGCAGTCATTGCATTTATTACATACGGAGCTGGCAAGATACCTTAGCTCAGATAATTAAGACTTGTGATGAAGTACTGTAGCCTATCTCGTATCCCGTGAACATGGTTAGGTGTAGAACAATACAACGAATTTTCCTAGTGGTAACTTAACTTATCTTCTCAAGATGTCTTCCAGTAAATGTGCTCGTACGTTTCAGCGTCGTGTGATATTTACTTGTGGGGGATGCAGATGACCTCGTAGTTCCGCCCCTTAAAACAACAACAATAATAACTTACTTGTGGGGGAATCTCAAACAAAAGGTATACAGAAACAATCCGCGTACTCTGGAGGCTCTCGGGAACGAAATAACTGCCCTGATACCAAATATCAGTGAAGATGAATTACTGCGAGTGTACCAAAAACTTTGGTGCAATGTGTTTTTAGAAAATGAAGGACAGCATTTCCAGCAAATACTCTGAAATTCATGTAAGTAAATAAGATTATTAAATACGTTAAAACGTGTAAATGTGTTAAACTACAGTAGTGTCTTGTTCGACAAGCGGCTAGTGACAGCAGGGGCGGATCTAGGGGGAGGGCGAGGAGGGCGACCGCCCAGAGCCCCGCGGTCCGGGAGGCCCCGCGCCATGGATTTTTCTACATTTAATTAATTAATTAATTAAGTTATACTTTTCAACCTAATTCATATTCCTTTTTTCAGTGCAGCTATGACCTCCCGTGACCGTTTAGCAAGTTAAGATTTCAGTGAAATAATAGAAGACTTCAGACGGAAAAAAAGTCGCAAAGTAATATTTTAATATTTCATAGTTTACATAATCTTCTTCAAGGGGACTTAAAGGTTTCTTTCATATTATTAAAATAATGTACTGTAGTGTATTCAAAATATTGTAACTATTCTTTTTTATTATTATTATTATTACCAAACTATTTTCCATTTGTCATTTAGACTTTCCATTTGATTTGATATTTTTTAATTTCCTATTGTTGTGGGCCCCACCTTATCATATCGCCCAGGGCCCCGCAAGGCCTGGATCCGCCACTGAGTGACAGTGCCCGGCTTTAATAATACATATTAGTAGCGGCAGGTGATTTTTATGAGACCAGAACATTTCCGTACGGCTGAAATCCAAAATCTACCGCACTGTTGTCAAGCCTGAGGTACTGGACAGTAACTTTCAATAATGGTGAACAAGAGTTACATGCCATGGAAATGAGAATGCTGCGCTGGTCAATTGACTTAACAAGACTCGATCATATAACCGAGCCCACATTAGCAAGACCCTTTACGTTGGACAATTTGTATAAATTAAGTTGGGTTCTAGGCGCTGCCAGGAAACTTAATTCCGTGGTCTGAGGGCTGGAATGGGGTAGACTCAGCCTCGTGAGGCATAACTGAGAAGAGGAAGGTTCGATTCCAAGCTTAGCCATCCTAGAGTTTTCCGAGCTTTTCCCACTTTTACTTCAGACATAACTTATGCTTGGATGGTTCCTAACTTAAGGCCACGGCCGCCTTCTTTCCAATCCTAGTCTCGATTATAAATACACACACTTCCGAAGACACTAGAATAACAGGTTATCAGACAAATTCTATATACACATACACACACTCACCCAAGTACACGCGGCTACATGACCGCGACGCCGCAAGCCTTTAAATGGATCAACAACGGCACGTGTATCAGAGAGTATTGCGAATCCCTATCAGAGGGGAGGAATCAGATTAGCACTAATCGTTTGATAATTGGATTGACAGAAATCTATATACTATCCACCACTGTCATAAATTCATCGCCGGTAATTGTATTAGCGCACGAAACTCAATAATTGCAGAAAATCAAATTAGCATTAATAACGATGTGTGTGGCATATGAAGACTGTTTAAAAGATGCGTTATCCTGTGAAAGCTGCGAATCAACTGTTAATTGCTCATCAATTACGCTGGCAATTGATCAGGTAACAGATCAACAAACAGGGATGGTATTAAAAAATGCAAGGATCTGTTCACTCCCATTATAATGTACATGTGTGCTGAACTTAAACAGATAAATGTATATGATTAATACGAACAATTGTACAAAAATAGGTAGTCCAAATGTTAAATATTCGTATTTTAGGTGTTAATAATTACCGACCACGATAGCTACATGCATTAACGTGCAATACCACGGAACCAGGTTATCTCCAGACTCGGAAGATGAGTGGCTTCTAATCCTACCGCTCACCTTCCTTGAAGCGGTTTTCCGTGTTTTGCCACTTGGAACTTCCATCAAATGTCTGTGCAGTACCTTCTAATGAGCCATGACCGCAACCTTCCAACTCCTAATCGGTGTCTTCCTGATTGCGGTCATTCCAGATTGCGTTCACCTCATTAGTAGTCCAGATTGTGGTCACTTTCATTTTACGGAAGAGCTATAAACATTCCAGCGTCCAGATTGCGATCACTTTTCTTGAGAGACCGGTCCGGACCCTACGCACTTGCAGGAGTACCCTACCTTGACCACATCATTGAGGGCAAGGGGGAAAGCTTCCTTCAAAAATACCATCTTATAATTTGAGTAGTTTTGACAGTGAACTTTTTGATTTTGACTTATCAAAAGTCACAGATTTCAAATCTGGATTGTTAATAAACCTAAAACTTCAAATGGATGATTTTGTGTGTAGGAGGGGGCGGGGACAAAACTTGATTACAAAGGGGATTTAGAATCAAACGCAGAACAAATTACTTTTACGAGATGAATTTTTCGAGGTACCGTAATGAAAAGAATGGTTTTTTTCGATATACTGTAGGGGCCAAACTATTATAAAAATAGATATCTCGCGCCTCAAAGGGGAGAGGAGGGGCAGAAATTAAAAATTATACCCTGTTAGTATAAAATTTTCCGTTACAACAATTTTGTTGAAAGTGAAGATCGTTGATTCCGATCCTGAAAAGTTTCTAGTCTTAAGACTGAAAATGTTATAATCATTGCTTTACGAGGTGCCGTCAGATTGGGAGGGGACTTGATTTTTTTAAGCGAAGTTTTATGGGGAGTGCTCAGCTGAACACTGAACTGTAACCGGGTGAGTTAGCCGTGGTCGTTACGGCATGACTGCTGGCAGTCGCTCACATCCGGGAGGCGAGGAGGTTCGAATCCCCCCGCCGGCAACCTTGAAGATGGTCTTTTGTGGTTTCCCATCTTCCTTCCAGGCAAATGCCGGGGTTGGTCCCTAACTATAGGCCACAGCCGCTACCTTCCAACTCCTCGTCCATCCATTCCACCTTCCATACCCAACGGTACTTGTAGCTCACCCATCGGGTGTCCGTCTCGAAGCAGCTACAAAACTGGTGAGCCGAACATGTCCTCGGATACTCCCGGCACTAAAAGCCATAAAAAAAACTGAACTGTATTCTTTGGTTAGGTAGTGAAATATCAGTTTCCCCTTGTTATCCTCAAAACTTACGGAAGGTATGAATCAGTCGGGAAGAACCAAGAACCAAGGATCGGTCTCCCAAGAAAAGTGATCGCAATCTGGACTGCTAATGAGGTGAACGCAATCTGGAATGACCGCAATCACGACACAACCTCCCAATCTTTTCAGGTAGATTTCATTAGAAAACTACCTATTGCAGTGGGTACCATGTTGCGACTTCAGGAAAATTTCGACATATCTTCGCGTTTAAAATCCCTGACGGAGCCGGGGATCGAACCCGGGGCCTCCGGGTGAGAGGCAGGCGCGCTACCCCAACACCACGGGGCCGGCACGTAATATATATATATCCCTTTGAAATCTCAGTCGAGTTCGTTAATGGGCAAAATCGGATGAAGGGGGTGAAAATGGGGGGGGGGGGGGGTCGAAAAAGTTAAATATCGCTATAACTCCCTTAATATGTGAAATATCGAATCCATTCGAAGTTCATACTATTCTTCGAATAAGGATAAAAAAATGTATGTTAGTAAAGTTTTTTTAATAGCAGCAAAGTGGTGAGAAAAAGTGGAGAAACAAAAATCATATCTCTCTTAATAGGCACAGTATGAAAACCGTTTGAAATGGTCAATACTCCTCTAAGAATTACCTAAAACTTTTGTCTGAAAGAATTTTTGATATGACCCACCGTTACGCCAAGAGATTAGTAAAATATTTACGGAATTACAAGACAATGCGAAATTGATGGGGGAGAGCATCAGAGGTTATCATGACAACGCCACTGCACGAGATCACAATCAGTTCTCAGTCTCCGGGGGAGATACAATTTTGCGTGAAGAAGTAACCTGTTTGATAGATAGTTGGACATCAATGTCGAAACCTTGCATTTTAAGCACAGTGTGATCACCAGTATATAAATAGACCCCAAATGGCGGAAAGGTTACCGTCCCCATAAGACAATAAATGGTGTCTTCCTGATTGCGACCATTCCGGATTGCGTTCACCTCATTAGCAGTCCAGATTGCGGTCACTTTCATTTTAGGGAAGAGCTATAAACATACCAGCGTCCAGATTGCGGTCACTTTTCTTGGGAGACCGGTCCGGTTGTAACTCCCCTGGGGATTTCCTCACCTTTCACTTCCACCCCTCTTGCCAATGTTGAGGTGCATGCCATATGTCAGTTCTCTTTGGAATGTTAATAAACATAAAACTTCAAATGTTTGATTTTGTATGTAGGAGGGGGCGGGGACAAATATTTATTACAAAGGGGTTTTAGAATCAAACGCAGAACATATTTCTTTTACGAGACGAATTTTTCGAGGTAATAAAAAGAAAGTTTTTCACTATATACAGTAGGCTACCTATTATAAAAATAGATATCTCGCGTCTCAAGTGGGAGGAGAGGGGCAGAAATTAAAAAATTATACCCTGTACGTATAAAATTTCCCGTTAAAACAATTTTGTTTAAAGTGAAGGTCGTCGATTCCAATCCTTAAACGTTTGTATTCTTAAGACTGAAAATGTTATAATCATTGCTTTACGAGGTGCTGTCAGATTGGGAGGGGACTTGATTTTTTTAAGCGAAGTTTTATGGGGTGTGCTCAGTTGAACACTGAACTGTATTCTCTGGTTCGGTAGTGAAATATCAGTTTCCCCTTGTTATCCACAAAACTTACGGAAGGTATGAGTCAGTCGGGAAGAACCAAGAACCGGTCTCCCAAGAAAAGTGACCGCAATCTGGACGCTGGAATGTTTATAGTTCTTCCCTAAAATGAAAGTGACCACAATCTGGACTGCTAATGAGGTGGGACGTAATCCGGAAAGGTCGCAATCAGGACACAACCCAATAAATTGCTAAAAATATGGGGAAAAACTTCGAAAAACAAAGTTTTGTTAGCTCAAATTGTAAAATACTTGCTCTTAATCTGATGATGCTCGCTTGACGAGTGAAATATGTCATCCCTTAGTTTTCTCCATCTCCTGCAGTTCAAAACAAGTATACTGTATATTGTTGATTATTTTAGGGGTGTGGGTGTGTGTTGAAACCTGTGTTATTGTGAGGGCTGTATTCGTGTGTGTATTTGTAATTGGGAAGGAGGTGGTCGTGGCCTTAAGTTGAGAACTATCCTGGCATTTGCCAGGAGTAGAAGTAGGGAAACCACGGAAAACCACTACCAGGATGACTGAAGTGGAAATCGAAGCCGCCTCTTCTCAGTTTTGCCTCCAGTTCCAGCCCTTAGACCAGAATTACACCTCGAGGCTGAGCCGGGAATCGAACCCTGGTCTCCGCGGTGACAGCAAAGAGTGCTAGCCACTACGCAACTAGGTGGACACAAATGATAAGGTTACATTGTTAGTAATGTATTTGAAGTAAAATTGTTGTGGATGAGTTTTAGTTGCTAGGGACATCTTAGTCATGAGCCCTGTGTATCTAGGTGTGCGTTGAATGTGTCTAGTAACCTGCATCATTGTGATCCTGAAAACTACACTCAGTATGGCCACTGCCAGCGCTGGGATTCGAACCCTTCATCTCGGGATTACCCGCAGCTCTCCATCGCAGTCGTAGTGCGTGAATTAACGCGCTTGGTTAATCCAGGGGTTGCACATAGCTGTAACTCTGTGCGCAGGCTTGTTTTAAAGTTTTAAACGAACCGTTTCCGGCTTAGATTTACTTGCCTAATAGGCTCTTGCAATGCGGGAAATGACTGAGTTAAACTGTGAATCGGGAGTTTGCTCCGACTGCAACTGAATGATGCTGATAATTAATTTGCAAAACTCTTGTTTGTATTATTCACCAGCATTTCGAACAGTCGCGAAGTAATGCCACTTATATCAAACAAGGTTAAAACAAAAGGCTTGTTCTGAGTTGGAAGCTAGTCAAAACACTTAAGATGCCACTGCAGTACAGGCAACCCAGTCCATGGTTATTTAGAGCAGTTTACGACAGATCAGTGCATGTAGCCGTGCGCGTGCACCGCGTGCAAAAGCTAGATAGAGTACGCTATGTGCGCAAAAATCTGCGAACGCATCACTGAACGTGTCTATGTGATGTCAGTGCAGTCAAAATTCATCAATGTCATAGACGTGTTTTGGCCAGAATGAGTTAACGAAGATCATTGAGCGAGTTCATATAAGGCATGATTGTAGGAGTCCATAAGCTCGGACATTCCGTCAAATAGATTTCACTAGATTTGCATATGCCTAGAACTACTGATTGCGAAGTTACTGTGGGGTGGAACTGTCAGGGAAGCACTGGGCCCAACCATCACTCTGGTAGACCTGAGAAAATAACTACTGTCGACCAAAGTATTATGTGTACTCGAGTTTGAAGGTTGTTTGTTAAGTAACCAATAGACCTACATAAAATCCAATACCATCAACATTTTCGTCGTTCTATTTTACGTTAGTTCATGTAGGTTTGGATTTTTAAATTTATATTTTAATATTTGTTATCGCAGTTGGAACACAAAAAGTGCATGTTTTTAAGCGTGTTTCAACCATGCGTCACATTTAAGAATTATTATCTCAAAAGCCGGATCGAATACAAATTTTAACACAATATACATTGAAATGTTGTATAACTGGTTTATTAATTTCACAATTTTGTGTGTCCAAGAAACAAAGTTGTTATCGTTGTTGTAAGGTAACTTTTTCTCGGCTCAGGGTGGTTGGAAAATGTAGTTCTTGGTTGCGTTGTAATCATTATACATCAAAACGTTATGCTGTATGACTGTGAAATACGTAAATTAATTCACTTATTTTATATCGGTTTGTATTTGTACGAGGAAATAACACATGGTTCTCCAGCTAGCCGCTCCGGCAAAAGCTGTACAGCGTTGCTGAGATGGAGCCCATCACTTCCGAGCGAGACGCGCCATGATGTGTGTGGGTACCATTTCGGCAACGCTGTACAGCTGTTCCCGGAGCGGCTAGCTGGTGAAACGTGTGTTATTTCCCTGTAGAAATACAAACCGATATAAAATAAGTGAATTAATTTACGTATTTCACAGTCATACAGCATAACGTTTCGATGTATAAGGATTACAATGCAACCAAGAACTACATTTTCCAACCACCCCGAGCCGGGAAAAAGTTACCTTACAAAAATGATAACAACTTTGTTTCTTGGATACACACAATTTTGAAATTAATAAACCACTTATGCAACATTCCAGTGTATATTGTGTTAAAATTTGGATTCGATCTGTTGACGGGTTTTTGAGATAATAATTCTTAAATGTGACGCATGATTGAAACACTCTTAAAAACGTGCACTTTTTGTGTTCCAACTGCGATAAAAAATATTAAAATATAGGCCTATATTAAAAATTCCAAACCAACATAACCTAACGTAAAATAGAACGACGAATATGATGATGTTATTGGATTTTATGTAGGTCCATTGGTTACTTCACAAACAACCTTCAAACTCGAGTGCACATAATACTTTGGTCGACAGTAACTGATAGGAACCGCCGCGCCGAACTCTAAAGCGTACTGTACGAACTAATCGTCAGGCTTCCTTGTCGACTATTGCTGATAACTTCCGTTGTAGGTCGAATACAGATGTGTGTGACAGAACTTTCTCGGTTGTCATGGTCATGTTGCTTCCCATAAGCCACTGAACCCAAGCACGAATGCACGACGTCACTTAGAGCGGTGCAAACAACGCTGTCATTTCATTTGGGAAGGTTTTATGGAGTGATGAGTTACGTATGTTATGCGAAGTATTGTAGCCATTTTTTCAGTGTTGCTTATACAGACTACCAATTTATACTTTTCAGTCGGTCGTCACCTTTTTGTCCAATTAGATTAGGCGAGGTAACTAGGTATATACAGGTGTATACAGTAGTACCAATGAAAAAATGCATTTAGCCTATAAATAGTATCCACAGATAGAGGGGATTTTAGGATTACTCGATTCCCCTTCATCAGTGAATAATATCATTTTTTCCCCCAGGAAAGTGTGTTATATATAACCTTCTTCTTCTTAAAGTTCAGTTCCCCGAACGTTGGCAATCACCATGACAAAGGCGTTTCTATCTTCTGCAAGCCGGAATAATTCTCCTGCAGTTAGTTATTGTTGTTTCAAGGGGCGGAACTACGAGGTCATCTGCCCCTAATTCTCCTTCAGATCGAATCCTTAATCCCTCCTAGATGTTCTGAAGCCAGGACATTTGTCTTCTGCCACGTCCTCGTCGGCCATCTATTTTGCCTTGAAATATTAGTTGAAGCAGCTGTTATTTTTGGCTTCTAAGTATATGACCTAAATAGGCAGTCTTGCGACTATTAATTGGAGACAAAAGTTGACGATCCCTGTTTACACTTCTGAGGACATTTTTGTTCGTTACTTTATCGGTCCAGGGTACTTTTAGCATTCTTCGAATGATCCACATTTCGAATGCCTCTATTTTTTTCATGGTGCTTCCATACCATACCATACCATACCATACCATACCATACCATATAAGAGTGTCGACCAGACATTAAGTTTGAGCCATTTTTTTGACGGAGCTACAGATTTAAGTTGTCATCGATGAAGCAAGATAACATTTTACTACACACATCAAAAAAAGTTTTGCATCACCTCGGTTCCCAGATCTCCGGCATATAGACGTTGACTGTGTATATTGTATCCAAGATACAGTCCCTTTGACTGTTCATAGATGTCACTAAAACTGCTCAAAGATGTAAACAACCATGCATGAGCAGGGCCTATTAGACGGAGGGGGTACGACAGCCGATCAGTTCCAGTCATTCCACCAGGACGAAGGTACGCTGCTCATGTTGTCTGTAGTTCTACCATGCCTAGAAGGTCAATACCGCAGTTCGATCGCGTCCGCATTGTTACTTTGTGTCAAGAAGGGCTCTCAACAAGGGAAGTTTCCAGGCGTCTCAGAGTGAACCAAAGCGATGTTGTTCGGACATGGAGGAGGTACAGAGATACAGGAACTGTCGATGACAGGCCTCGCTCAGGCCGCCCAAGGGCTACTACTGTAGTGGATGACCGCTACTTACGGATTGCCGCTCGGAGGAACCCTGACAGCAATGCCACCATGTTGAATAATGCGTTTCGTTCAGCCACAGGACGTCGTGTTTCAACTCAAACTGTGCGCAATAGGCTGCATGATGCGCAACTTCACTCCCGACGTCCATGGCGAGGTCCAGCTTTGCAACCCCGACACCATGCAGCGCGGTACAGATGGGCCCAACAACATGCTGAATGGACCCCACGGAATTGGCATCACGTTCTCTTCACCGATGAGTGTCGCATATGCCTTCAACCAGACAATCGTCGGAGACGTGTTTGGAGGCACCCTGGTCAGGCTGAACGTCTTAGACACACTGTCCAGCGAGTGCAGCAAGGTGGTGGTTCCCTGATGTTTTGGGGTGGCATTATGTGGGGCCGACGTACGCCACTGGTGGTCATGGAAGGCTCCGAAACGGCTTTACGATACCTGAATGACATCCTCCGACCCATAGTGCAACCATATCGGCAGAATATTGGAGAGGCATTTGTCTTCATGGACGACAATTCTCGACCTCATCGTGCACATCTTGTGAATGCGTTCCTTCAAGATAACGACATCGCTCGACTACAGTGGCCAGCATGTTCGCCAGACATGAACCCTATCGAACATGCCTGGGATATGTTGAAAAGGGCTGTTTATGGACGTCTTGACCCACCAACCACTCTGAGAGATTTACGCCGAATTGTCGTTGAGGAGTGGGACAATTTGGACCAACAGTGTCTTGATGAACTTGTGGATAGTATGCCACGACGAATACAGGCATGCATCAATGCAAGAGGACGTGCTACTGGGTATTAGAGGTAGTGGTGTGTACTGCAATCTGGACCACAAATGCTGAAAGTCTAGCTGTATGATGGTACAACATGCAATGTGTGGGTCTCATGAGCAATAAAACGAGCTGAAATGTTGTTTGTGTTGATCTCTATTCCCTTTGTATTTAAAGGTTCCGGAACTCTTGGAACCGAGGTGATGCAAAACTTTTTTTGATGTGTGTATGTATATACAGTACTATGCGACTTTTGATTTCAACGTCGGGATCTAAACCGTCAGTGATAATACTCCCTAGATTTTTAGCCTATTTTCAATTTTGAAAAAATAGGCTTATGAGATCACCTTTTGTCCGTGTGTGTGTGTGTGTGTGAGGTGTGTGTGTGTGTGTGTGTGTGTGTGTGTGTGTCCTAATAACTTTTGAACGGCTGGAGCGATTTCAATGAAACTCATATAGCTCATAGCACTATCCCGGGCGACTTCGACCGTGCCCTTCAAATTTTGTTACGTCTCACCAATCCAACATGGCGGCTGTACGAAATATTTCACCAGCATTCAATATCTCGGAAACTATTCCCGATATCACCCTGGAATTTTGTACGGTGATAAAGGGAACTACTAGAAGTTCACCTATGTGACTTTTGAAAAAACAGTAACTATAAAACCAACATGGCGGCCGAGCGAATTTGAAAATTTTAAATAGACCTTTCTCGCGATTTAATGTTCCAATCGCAATGAAATCTGGTACAGAAAATGTTTATACACATTTTAATGCACTGGTATCTAATTTAGTTCTAT
This sequence comes from Meconema thalassinum, assembly GCA_946902985.2. Lineage (NCBI taxonomy): Eukaryota > Metazoa > Arthropoda > Insecta > Orthoptera > Tettigoniidae > Meconema > Meconema thalassinum. Next base: position 153,026,803 of record OX336396.1, read on the forward strand.
TGTTTACATAACCTCAAAATGGCGGATGTGCGAATTTTAGCATTAAGTTTCTATTTCTTGTGCCGTAATCATGCGATCGTAGTGAAAGTTTGAATAATGAACGTACGCAATAATGTTCCTTTAATGGTACATGACTCTATGGCCTATACATTTAACAATCCAACATGGCGACTATCCGAAATATTTAGACGGCTCTGATTATCTACGAATCTATTATAGCAATCAAAATGATTTTTTTTATGTTCATAGGGGTTATAAACTTAAGTACACCTATAGGACTTTAAATAACCTGGTGATAACAAATCCAACATGGCGGCGACGCGAAGTATAAATATTCACATGGACGTTTCTCGCAAATTAGCCATCCGAGTGCAGTGAAACTTGGTACAGTAAATCCTTATTTGAATGTTAATCCACTGGCATCTAATTTATTTCAATTGTTTCCATAACCACAAGATGGCAGCTGTGCGAAATTTTAAAATCTCCTTGTTAATTCTTGTGTCCTAATCATGCGATTGAAGTTTGAATGCTACACGTACACAATAATCTTCATGTAACAATACATCCAACATGGCGACCATCCGCAATATTTAGTCGGTTCTCAATATCTACGAATCTATTACAGCAATCAAACTGAAATGTTGTATTTTTTATAGAGGCAATTAACATAAATAGGATATATGAAAATAGGCTGTATAGTTCTTCACGGAACTACTTGTTAAAATGGCGACCCCGCTCGACAGGAAGACCTCTGATACTCAGAGTAGCCTGGTCGTGATTTTAACGACTAAATACCATACATTTTGTCTTATTTACATTAATATGGAGTCCAAATTATTCAGATGTTGTGCTGATGTCTAGTAATTATTGTTGAAGACTTCAAGGCTATCACAAAAGATCAGTGTTTCATCTGCATATCTAATCGTATTTAGTACAACACCATTCACTCTTAACTCCTAAATTGGTATTTTCTAAGGCTTTCTTAAAGATCTTGTCAGATTATAAGTTGAACAACATGGGAAAAAGTATGCAACTTTGACGAACCCCTCTCTTAATACTGATGTTCGATGTTGATGCATGTCCCACTTTGATTTTAAAAGTACAAATTATCCTCTGAATAGGATAAATGATGACCCACCTTACAGTCAATAATATATTGAAAGTAATTTTAATATAATACCAGTTTCGGTTATCTTGTAACCTTATTCAGTTAAATAAAAATAAACATATTACCCTAGTAAGAGCATCAATCTAACATTAACTTTCTATGAAACAAAGATGAGCTAGAAATAAAATGTTCACTATAAAACAAATCTCCAGTAATCGTAGACTAATCTTCCAAAATATTAAAATTTCTGTTTAAAATACTGTTAATAATAATCGAAAATACTGTCTAATTTGAAGAAATCGTTAAAAACATGAAAAATATAATGCAAAATTGCTTTAAAGAGCAGATCTAAAAATAATATAAAAATATTGCTTATAGAACAAATTGAGGTTCCAAAATGGAGAAATCTGCTTCTGTGGAGTAGGAAAACGGTAGTGAAAATATATTTTCAAATGGTCTTATCTGGAATTAAATTTAAACATGACATTAAATAAATTGGTCGTTATGATTTCGATGATAAGCACTTTATTTGGAAAAAGATCAAATTGATGTGGCTGTGGATGAAGAATCTTATTGAAATGTCCCCTTCAATAAAATGATCGTTTTGCTATTGATGATTTATACCTTCTTCTGATTAAAGATTCTTTTGATATCAGAAGTCTGGTTCCAGTGTAAATTCGGTCGAATATCTCTGTCAAGTTAAATTTCATGGAGGAGTTCCATCAGCCTATAGTGTTTGACTTTATCAAATGCCTTTTCCTAATCAATGAAACAGTTACCCCGCCTAATCTAATTAGGCAATAGAGTGTTGACCGACTGAAAAAGTATAAATTGATAGTGAGTCATGTTATACGTTGGGGCACTCAAATGGGTGAGTGTGGACCCGGCGAACGGTATTTACCTGAATGTGTTGTACCGACAGCGAATTTCGTTGGAGATGGTATTTTATTAATAAGAACTAACATGCAAGAAAGCGAAATACTTGCTCTGTTATACACTGTATATTAACCTGTGAAAAAGTTATTTTCAGTAAAATTAAAGAGAAATTTTAATTTTAATGTGTTAATAAAATTTCTCTTTCCAATTTCTTCTACGATGCGTTGCATGATATCATTGGTGAGGAGCGTCGAGCAGATGGTTAAGCCATTAAGATGTGATTAAGCGGGAGGGAAGGGTGAGTGAGAGAGAGAAGAGGGGGCGGATTTTCCCTCATGCTCGCTGTTTTAAAATCGGTAGTGTTTTTTTTTTTCAACGATCCTTGATAATATATTCTCGGTAAGCATATGGATTTTCCACGATATTTACACTGCTAGTTAATGCTGATATTTAACATATTTCAAGTTCCAGGGCATCTACCGAAAACTGTGAAACTGCTCTTGGAGTTTTCCGTGAAAACCATATCTAGTTTTTTTTACTTGTTTCTGTTTATTCTATTTGTTTCCAGTGTTTGGTTTCTTTGTACGTGAAGACGTCACAAACACCCAGTCCCCTAGCCTGAGGAATTAACCATAGGAGATTAAATTCCCCATGGCTCGGGCCGGGAATCGAACCCGGGACCCTATGGGCCAAGGCCTAGCACGCTAACCTACAGTATTAACCACGGAGCCGGACATGATGAGATGGGACTGTAATCTATATCTTCTGTTGTTTTCACAAGTTCGATTGCATTCTTTTCAATCCTCATACCACAATCAAACTATTGCCATCGTCGGCAGTCGGACCAAAGGGGCTACCTCGTGGTGTAGCATTCTTGGTTGCTGCCCTGGAGTTCCGGGTTCGATTTCCACCTGAGCCATCCTGGAAGTGGTTTTCCGTGCTTTCGCACTTGTACTACAAGCAAATGCCGGGATGGTTTCTACAGTAACCTAAGGCCTCGGCCGCCTCCTTTCCAATCCTGACCTGAATTACAAATACACACACTACAGACACCTTAAATATACATATCATCAAACACATTACGCACACACTCATGTACACGGGGGCGTGGTGGCGCAACGGTCAACTCTCACCCAGGTAGACCGGGTTCGATTCGATTCCCGGACAATAGGCCTACATGTGAGATTTTCGAAGTGAAATGCCATGCCCTGTGGTTCGGATTCCACGTAAAAAAGAGGTCCCGTGGCCATGATCGCGAGATTGACGGTCACGTAAATCTACAAGCTTCTTCTTCTTATTATTATTTTTCTTCTTATTTTCTTCTTATTATTATTCTTATTCACTTGTACTCCAGGTTACATAACCACAATGTCACATGGCCCCTAAATGAATCAATAATGACAACAACAACAACAAAGGACCCAAAGGCTGATGGACGTACGGGTACCACAGAAATTTGCCGGGAGGCAGGCAGCTTGGCCGCTGCGCCATCTCGCCCCACCCAGGGCTTATGGAGCAAGACTTTCAATTCGTATTTGTGAGAATGCACTTTCCGGAATGGTGTCGGAAAGCTGTAGATGAATAGCCTATACTAAACCAGCAACATGTGGACATGGGAGCGTCGAACAGATGGTTAGGCCATTAAGACGTAATTAGGAGAGAAATGTCCCTGATGCTCGCTGCTTGGAAGTCCGCAGACTTGTTTATTTAAAGGATTCTTGATATTGCATTCTCTTTAATGTTTCATTCAGGTGTGTGGTGATAGAAAGCAGTAACTATAAATGCATCTATCTCACTGTCTCTATCAATCTCTCTTCCTATTGGTTTTGTAAAGCGCGTGTCTTGTCCACGTTTATTGTGAATGGCTCATTTAGTTTAAATGCAATGCATAATAATGGACGGGGAATTTAATTGCTTTCGGGAACGCTTACGTTAAGTACTTATTGGTTTTTGAAAGGGTTATTATTTAGCGTATGACAACAAGTTAGATACATAATTATATAAAAGTACAAATATACACAAATATACACAGACAAGAAACATGTTTCCCTGGAGCAAGATTAATTATATTGCAATGTCCAGTTGGGTGATCCACTGTATGGCTTCCTCTGTTGGTTCCAGAAATTCATTTGGGCTATCTGTATAGGACGTCGCACACATTCACTTACAATATGGGGGATTGTTTGTTAAGAGGCACCACAGTCGCACTCCGGTGATGTAATATATTTCCACTTATAAAGAGCGTCCCTACATGGCCCATGATTTGTTCTCGCCCGATTCAGTGTGGTCCAGAGCTTACGCGGAAGATGATGTCCACTAGGAAGATGTTCACCAGAAAAGATGTTGTATAGGGTACTGTCTGTGGCAACTTTCCAGCGACTTCTCCATTCTTCTAAAGGGTAGAAATTCCCATCGGCCAAAGCGACAGCATCACGCAAAGATGGATGACGTGACTTGAGCCTCGGTCTCTTGAGAGCGGGAATATCATCCAGAACAGGCAATTGAGGGTTCATTTCAATCTTCCTGTACTCTCGTATGCGAGCATTTGATCTTCTTAAATCAGGCGGCATTATACCTGACAGAATTGGAAGGCAATACAGTGGTGTGGGCTGGATAGTAGGCTACTAGATATTAACCGCATGGGTGTGTCTTGTGCACGTTTATTGTGAATGGCTCGTTCAGTTTAAATGCAATGCATGTAATAATGGATGGAGAATTTAATTGTTTTCGGAAACGCTTACTTAATTATTTAATTTTGAGTTTTTAATCATATGGCAAAATCATGCATTATAAAATGTAACATTTGTTTTTGATTCGCTATGCCGACCCAGCAGTGTCTGCCGCGACGCAGTTACGCACTTGAATTCCTTTACACCTCCTGGCACACGTGACACGTCTTGACTCCCCGAGTCCCGATGAAGTCACATCGTTCATTCTCTGCTTGGACTTGGCCGTGATAACATAATGCTACGCAATGTAGATGAGAACTTCACTCACTCGCCTCGTCATCGTGCAATGACTTGACAACATTATAATTCGCTCCCGAACTCAGCAGCAGCTAGTATCGAAGCAGTTTGCTCTATTTACCTTGGGGTTTCTCGGATGCTCTTTCTAGCCCAGTTGAAATCGCAGGGGGGCGTGGTGGCGCAGCGATTAAGCTGTATGCCTCTCACCAAGGTGGACCGGGTTCGATTCCCGGTCAATGCATGTGAGATTTTCGAAGTGAAATGCCATGTCCTGTGGTTCGGATTCCACGTTAAAAGGAGGTCCCGTGGCTCATGATCTCGCGATTAACGGTCACGTTAAACTACAAGCTTGCTTGCTTGCTTTTGAAATCGCAGGTTTTGTGTGTGTTTAAATCCTTTGCTCTCGACTGAATACGTGCGTAATATTGATATGCCAGTAAACTTCTTGGTGTGTTCTTATCGTAGGCCACGGGTTTGAAAGACACTGACGATCAACGGTCGCAATGCCTCCGGTGCTATCCAAGTTAAAAGGAAAAGCATTACACAGTCAGGCGAGAGAAATATTATCTAATGTGCACAATTTCATGAAACAAGAAGCGGAAAGGGGCGTTGACATGCCTATAAGTAAATTCTGCAAACGGGCAGCGGCGGCTGCTGGAGTTCCTGAGCGTCCAATTAGGGCGATAGTAAGTGAAAGGAAGGTTTTAGAATCGATGGAAGGCCTCTCTACATCTTTATCCACACCTGGTAAAGCAAGACCGCGAGCAGCCACCAAATCTTCGGCGGATAATTTTAATCAAGAAGTAATACGACGATGTATGTATGTTTTTGCTTTGCACGAAATGAAAAATCCCACGCTTCGACTGTTACTTTTGAAGTTACAGCAGGGCATTAATGTTTTAGGCAGTAAAGAGAGAATACGACGTCTTTTACGTAAAATGGGATTCAAATGAAGGAAGACACTGAATAACAGAACAGTTTTGACGGAGAGGCAGGACATTCGTCTGCAAAGAATGAAATACTTAAGGCAAAACATGCATTATAGAGCACAAAATAATTGAATTCCAGGTTTCCTATTCTTTGGGTTTGTCTATTTTCATTTACCGTACTTATCTTTATTATTTTATTTTATTTTATTTCGTGTGATGTGCTAACTGATTTGTTTTCTTTAAGGCGTGTTTTTATTATGACAAGGCATGTTAAAAAACATGCACACTGAATGTGTTTTGCAACTCCAATATTCGTATAAAACCACGCTTACATTGCAGAAGGTTTTACGGGTAGCAATTGTTGAGTGAGTGATTAATGATCGATGGGTAGTGTCCTCTTTCAAATAATTTCAAAATACTATTGTTATTTTGTTTTAGGTCCCTTTTAACTACTGCGGCTTTTAGAGACGCCAGGGTGCCGGAATTTTGCCCCGAAGGGGATCTTTTACGTGCCAGTAAATCTACTGACATGGCTCCCTCGCATTTGCGCACCCTCAAATGCCAGTTGACTGCGCCTGGATTCGTTCCTGCAACCTTGGGCAGAGCAAGCGAGAACGTGAACGAGATATAGTGCTAAGAAGGAAGTAAGTTTGTAGTTTTACGTGACGGTTTATCTTGCCACGGGACCTCCTTTTCATGTGGAATCCGAACTACAGGACCTGGCATTTCACGTCGAAAATCTCACGTGCATTGACCAATCCCGGTCCACCTTGGTGAGAGGCAAACAGCTTGACTGCTGCGCCACCATGCCCCAGATAGTGCTAGGTTTAAGATTTTATTTGTTAGCCTATTGTCATTCATTCTGACCATAGTATTTCAGTCTCCTTTTCTGATAGAATCTGTGACTTTTCAATACTTCGATAAATTTCATGTGGATTCTTTTCCATCCAAACCCCGTTTTCATATTTTGGTCATAATATTTTTCTAGGCATTTTTCTCTTTTTTTTTCTCGATGTTTTTGACTTGTAATCTTTCCCCATTTATCAAGGTTTCAGATGCGTGAGGTGCTTCTGGTTTGACGACAAAATGTAATTTGCGTTTTGTTTTATTATATATGAATTGCAGCCAACATCCATAACAGGGTATTTTAATTGAACGCCCGTAGTCTCCCAAAAAGTTCAATTTCACTGTCACTGACACCTAGCGGCGAACTTTGGAACTTGATAGAGCGTTTCTAACCTACCAATTTGGCTACACACTACCAATTGTAGTGGCAGGTTACTTTTGCATGCCATAACATGACATGGGCCCGCCAGCATTACTTTCCCTCCGAAGGAAGGCATACTGAAGGATTTTAACGCTCTTAAAAATTCGACGACTTCGGCCAGGTTTGAACCCGCGATCTTGGGCATAGCTTTTCAGAATGCTACCGATTACGCCATTGAAGCGTTTTGTGATATGGATATCGGTTCTAGATAATTTTATATGCCTTTTGAAATTTTGCAATTCTTTACCTGTTCGGTTCTTGATTTAACCCTGCTGGCTGAATAATTTCTCCTAAATACTTGATTTTATCTATTTGAGAGATTTTTCCGAATTTGGTGATGATTAAAGTTGGTTGTAGATTCTGATTTAGTTCCTTCCATATATTTAATCTTCTCATATTATACTGTTACGGCTGTGAGTTTGTGTCATCGCTCGCCGCTTGAGTCACAACTGCCCCAGGGGCTGGGCTGTGGCTTGCCTCCTGTATTGCGCGCGCCTTATGCAACAGGGCTACTACAGACAAAGGGATAGTCCAGAAGATTCGTGACTGGACCAGCGCTGGAAACCTCGAGAAGCCGTGGACTCTGGATGGATCTAGAGGCATTTATTGAGTCACCGGCCGGCTATATAAGAGTGACCCGTCAAGCAGTGGTTGTTGTGTTTTACGAGCTAGTGCGAGCGATTATCTTGTGCGACAGAAGTGTGGTGACGAAGTGCTGTGCGAGTTACGAAATCCTGTGACATTGTTTCTTCAGCTTGTGGACAGCGGAATAGCCTGCAGCAAGTGCTCGTAAGTAATTGTGGTCGGTGAACATAAAGGAGAGGGGCAGGTAGCGTCTGTCAAGGCCACCGTACTCATTAGGACGGATTAACTTCTGTGATCTGTTGACAAGTAGTGGAAGGGCCAAGAGCGCTCAAGGAAGAGACATAAAGGAAACTGGAGTAAGGCTCCTAATTGCTTGTATTTGCTGATTCGTGTAATTTTCTGACCACAATAAAGTTAATTATTTCTTTAAGCAGTAATTGGTGTTGTGCTTTGTACCCCACCGTAATCCAGTTAACAAAAGTGCCACTAGGGGGTGGCACGTAACAACTGGTGTCAGAAGCCGGATTACGAACTCAAGCACAACACCTGACGGTCCTGGTTTCAAAACCCGAGCAGGTCATTTTCTCTAATTTTCCTGTGAGTGCATGCCCTTTACAAGACAAACAACTAAAATGGAGGAGAAATTGGCAGCATTGCTAGAAAAGTTAACTGGCATGGAAGACGGCCAGAGGAAATTAGCCAAGGACCTGAAGGATGACCTGAAGAAGATGGAAGACGGCCAGAAGAAGATGGAGGACGGCCAGAAGAAGTTAGCCGAGGACCTAACTGCCAAACTAGAAGACGGCCAGAAGAAATTAGCCAAGGACCTGAAGGATGACCTGAAGAAGATGGAAGACAGCCAGAAGAAGATGGAGGACGGCCAGAAGAAGTTAGCCGAGGACCTAACTGCCAAACTAGAAGACGGCCAGAAGAAGTTAGCCGAGGACCTGAAGAAATTAGAACTGGGTCTGCGTGAGGAAGTCACGGCAGTGGAAAAGAAGTTCGACGCCTTACAAGTGGAAGTTGCCGAGCTGCGCCAACGCCCGCTGATGGGGGTGGAGGAGAAATTCAACGTCTTACAAAAGGAAGTTGCCGAGCTGCGCCAACGCCCACTGTCGGGGGTGGAGGAGAAATTCAACGCTCTACGAGAGGAATTTGCCGAGCTGCGCCAACGCCCGCCCACCGTTACACCGGGAATATCAGGAACGGGACATAGCAGAGTGACGCCCCCAACCTTCGACGGAAAGGTCCCGTGGAGCACCTACTTACGTCAGTTCGAGGCGGCCTGTTCCATAAATAACTGGAACAACACAGAAAAGGCTACAGCTCTCATTGTAGCGCTGAGAGGTGACGCCCTTAACGTCCTTCAGGCCATCCCGACTGGATCCCAGGACTACGCTTCCCTGATCGCCCATATGGAGTCCCGATATGGAGATAGCCATCTTCAGCAGGCCTATCAGATGCAGCTCCGGACCCGGGTACAGAAGAACGCGGAAACCCTGCAGGAGTTCGAGATGGACATCGCACGCCTCGTAAGGCTCGCCTACCCAACAGCGCCAGCCGACTTTCTGGAGCAGATAGCGACGCAGACTTTCATCGACGGGCTACGGGACTCGGACACTCAACAGGCACTGCGTCTCGCGCGCAATAAGACCCTGGCAGATGCGCTGAGCCACGCACTTGAGTTCGAGACGGCAAAACAGGCATCCAGAATGCACGCGCGGGTGCGTCAAGTGGACGTCGACGAACCAGTAAAAACCAACGAGACCAAGCCCCTGGCCGACGAATTAATGGAGGCGCTAAGCCGTTTCTTCGATAGTCGCGGTACCACCAGCAACGACACAGCCGGAAAACAACCGGAGAGGCGGCCCGGAAGAGGACTACCGACCTGCTGGACCTGCCGTAAGAGAGGCCACCTGAGCAAGGACTGCGGTGATCGCCGCCGCCAAGAGTTTCCGTCGGGACAGTCAGTCGTAGGGAAACCGTGCGGCCCCGGAAAGCAAGTATCAGCCAGCCATGAGGGGCGAAGGTTGGCTTGTGACAGTCGTCAAGCCCCGGCAGTCCAAGTTCGTGTGACGAAGTTACGGAGGGACAATAGCAGCCTGATGGTCGACGGAGTCATCAACGGAGTGAGCTGGCCCATGCTGATCGACACGGGAGCATCGAGGACCATCGTCAATTCCACTGTGATCCCGAAGTGGAGAGTGCAACCCACACAAAGGAACCTCCAGCTAATAACTGCGACCGGAGAGACCGCACCGGTACATGGCGAAGCATCACTGGAGTTCGTCATTGGTCGACGGGCGATAAAGCATCCAGTGCTTGTGGCTGACGTATCAAATGAAGTGATCATCGGACTGGACTTCCTGGACCAGAACAACATCATCTTGGACCTGAGTACCAACACTCTGCACTTCGGAGGTGAGGAACTTGCTTTGCAACCAGCACACGAGGCAGTCACCGCACGACGAGTAAGGCTGAGAGAGGACGTCATCGTTCCTGCCAGGACGGAGGTCAGCGCCGCCGTAATTGTCGACGGAACTGCTGAGGGAGTGGCGGCTGTCATCGAGCCAAAATATGAGGACATCCAGACAAAAGGATTGCTAGTTGCCAAGACTCTCATCAACACGACGTCTCGGCCGTACGTCCGCCTGTCCAACCTGAACGACTACGACATTACGGTTCACCGGGACACCAACCTAGGAGTCTGCGAGCCCGTTACCTGGATTGCCCGCATCACAGATACGACGGACGGACACCTGCAGACGGACAACCGAAGAAGACGCGCCCTGCCAGAAGAACTACAGAAGCTGTACCAAGGATCCCAGGACCATCTAGACGAAGAGCAATCACGCCAACTTCAGGACCTGCTACGCGAATTCCAGGATGTCTTCTCCGTGGGGAGCAAAGACTTCGGCAGGACAAGCTTGGTCCAGCACAGAATCGACGTTGGGGACAGCGCACCGATTAGGGCCCCATTCCGACGAGTCCCGCTCGCCAAGCAAGCCGAAGTCGACCGGATGGTAGAAGAGATGAAGGAGCAAGGGGTGATCGAGCCATCACATAGTCCTTGGACTTCTCCGGTCGTGCTAGTGAAGAAGAAGGACGGTTCCACCAGGTTCTGCGTGGACTACAGGCGGGTGAACGTCGTCACGAAAAAGAACAGCTACCCTCTACCCCGGATCGACGACACGCTGGACACCATATCAGGATCAAGATGGTTCTCCACCTTGGATTTGAAGAGTGGCTACTGGCAGGTGGAGGTCCACCCTAAGGACCGCGAGAAAACGGCGTTCTCTGTGGGCAGCGGGCTCTGGCAGTTCACCGTCATGCCATTCGGTCTGTGCAACGCCCCTGCAACCTTCGAAAGGCTAATGGAGTCCATTCTGAGGGGACTACACTGGAAAACCTGCCTGGTATACCTAGACGACGTCATCGTTCTGGGGAGGAGCTTCGAGGAGCACTACAGCAACCTGAAGGAGATCTTGTTGAAGCTACGGGCTGCCCAGCTGAAGTTGAGCCCCAAGAAGTGTCAGCTCTTCCAGAAGCGGGTCCAGTACCTTGGGCATATCGTCTCCGAGGAAGGGGTGCGCACCGACCCAGAAAAGACCGCAGCTGTGAGGGAGTGGCCAGTTCCGAAGGACAAGTCGCAACTACGAAGCTTCCTGGGACTCTGCACTTATTATCGTCGCTTCGTGAGAGGATTCGCCGACATCGCCAAACCTTTACATCGACTGACTGAGAAGGACCAACTCTTCACGTGGACAGCAGAATGCCACAGTGCCTTCGAACAACTCAAGCAGGCTCTGTGCACCGCGCCTATTCTGGCCTACCCCAGACCTGGAACAAGGTTCATCGTCGATACCGATGCCAGCGACTTTGGCATAGGGGGGATCCTGTCGCAAGTAGTGGACGGCGAGGAGAGAGTAGTGGCCTACTTCAGCAAGGCCTTGTCAAAGCCAGAAAGGAACTACTGCGTCACCAGGAAGGAGCTGCTCGCCATCGTGAAGACCATTGAACACTTCCACAAGTACCTGTACGGGCAAGAATTTCTCATCAGGACCGACCATGCATCCCTGCGGTGGCTCCTGAACTTCAAGCAGCCCGAGGGTCAACTCGCGCGGTGGTTAGAGAGACTTCAACAGTACAACTTTGAGATTCAGCACAGGAAAGGCCAACTGCATTCTAACGCCGACGCCCTGTCACGAAGACCGTGCCCCGAAGACTGCACCTTCTGTGCCCGAAGGGAGGAGAACACAGGGATACTGTGCCGACGGACTACTGTGGAACTTCAAGGGAACTGGAGCCGCGAATCTTTCACGCGGGCACAAGCAGAGGATGATGACCTGGGACTGATAGCCGAATGGAAGGGGGCCTGTGTCCCCAGACCCGGGTGGAACATTGTGAGTGACTGCAGCCCAAAGTTTAAGTCCTACTGGGCACAATGGGACTCGCTGATTGTAAGGGATGGCCTCATCTGCCGTACCTGGGAGAGCACCGACGGGAAGACATCTCGGGAACAAGTCGTCGTTCCTAAGGCTATGACGGAGGAAGTCCTGAAGGAAGTTCATGGAGGATCATCTGGTGGACACCTAGGGATAAAGAAGACCCTGGAGAAGCTGAGAGAGCGGTTCTACTGGATCGGATGCCGCACAGACGTGGAGAACCACTCCGCGAGGTGCCACGATTGCGCAGCCAGCAAGGGCCCAGGACGAAGACGACGGGGTCCACTGAAGACCTACAACGTGGGCGGCCCCATGGAGAGAGTGGCCATCGATGTTGCTGGGCCATTCCCGTTAAGCGAGGCAGGGAACCGCTACATATTAGTCGTCAGCGACTACTTTACCAAATGGCCGGAGGCGTATGCGCTCCCTAACCAAGAAGCCGCGACGATTGCAGAGACCCTGGTGAAGGAATTCGTCAGCCGGTACGGAGTACCCCTGGAGCTGCACTCCGACCAAGGGAGGAACTTCGAGTCGCAGGTGTTCCAAAACCTATGCCAGCTGCTGGGAATCCGGAAGACAAGGACAACGCCACTACACCCTCAGTCCGACGGGATGGTAGAGCGATTCAATCGCACCATCGAGAACCATCTTCGAATAGTCGTCAGCGAGCACCAGAGGGATTGGGACAAACATCTTCCACTATTTCTCCTGGCCTACCGCGCCGCCGTGCATGAAGCCACCGGGTGCACACCAGCCCGGGCCATGTTTGGGAGGGAGCTCCGTCTACCTGTCGATCTTGCCTTTGGCCGACCTGGGAATGATCCGATCCCGGTAAGCCAGTATTGTCAAGAACTGGTCGACCAACTGGAGGACGTGCACGCGTTCGCGAGGAGGAAACTGCGGATCGAGACCGACAGAATGAAGACCCGATACGACCAGCAGACGGATGCCGGCGGATTCCACGAGGACGACCTGGTCTGGCTCTTCAACCCATTACGGAAGAAAGGCCTGTCACCCAAACTGCAGAAGTCCTGGGAGGGCCCGTACCGAGTCGTGAAACGGATCAACGATGTCGTCTACAGGATCCAGCGGAGCCCGAGGGCGAAGATGAAGATCGTGCATCGAGATCGCCTGGCAGCCTACGGAGGGACACAGACGGACCAATGATTGATCGGGACGATCAGCCTTTTTAGGAAGGGGGTGGTGTTACGGCTGTGAGTTTGTGTCATCGCTCGCCGCTTGAGTCACAACTGCCCCAGGGGCTGGGCTGTGGCTTGCCTCCTGTATTGCGCGCGCCTTATGCAACAGGGCTACTACAGACAAAGGGATAGTCCAGAAGATTCGTGACTGGACCAGCGCTGGAAACCTCGAGAAGCCGTGGACTCTGGATGGATCTAGAGGCATTTATTGAGTCACCGGCCGGCTATATAAGAGTGACCCGTCAAGCAGTGGTTGTTGTGTTTTACGAGCTAGTGCGAGCGATTATCTTGTGCGACAGAAGTGTGGTGACGAAGTGCTGTGCGAGTTACGAAATCCTGTGACATTGTTTCTTCAGCTTGTGGACAGCGGAATAGCCTGCAGCAAGTGCTCGTAAGTAATTGTGGTCGGTGAACATAAAGGAGAGGGGCAGGTAGCGTCTGTCAAGGCCACCGTACTCATTAGGACGGATTAACTTCTGTGATCTGTTGACAAGTAGTGGAAGGGCCAAGAGCGCTCAAGGAAGAGACATAAAGGAAACTGGAGTAAGGCTCCTAATTGCTTGTATTTGCTGATTCGTGTAATTTTCTGACCACAATAAAGTTAATTATTTCTTTAAGCAGTAATTGGTGTTGTGCTTTGTACCCCACCGTAATCCAGTTAACAAAAGTGCCACTAGGGGGTGGCACGTAACAATACATTGTTACGAAAGTAACATATTATAATTTATTCTTTATTCAAGAAACTGCCATTATACACAGTATTTAGTGTATAGGTGGTTCCTCAAAGGAGCGCAGATTCTCAGATCATAGCCTCATATCGTTGAATGCATCTCTCAGGACTATTAGTATGTCCAATCCAGTCCTGCTCGTGACGCCAACGGGAAATCAGTCATATACTGTATTCTTGGTATGTTTGCTTGTCTCATTCTCACACAATGTGTTGAATGGTTTGGACAGAAGCACCACAGTCGCATCGAGAAGATGGAATTTTACCCCATTTGAATACAGATCCAACGAGATATAGCGCAGATTCCAGGGTTGGATCGTATTCTATTCTATATAGTTCCAGCCGTTTGCTGTACATCAAAGCTAGGAACAGGATTCCTTTCCGCTGCGCTCAGTAATTGCCAAAATTGTGGACTGCTGCTACATTTGCATTCTTCCTTCCACTGAGCACTTGAGTTAAAATAGTCTCTGATCTTCTATGCCAAGGTCGCGGGTTCAAACTCGGCCGAAGTCGTCGGATTTTTCTTCCTTCGGAAGGGAAGTAAAGCCGACGGGCCCATGTCATAGATTTATGGCATGATAAAGAACCTTCCACTAATTACACTTGTGTGAAGCTAAATTATTGGTTAGATTTGACTTATGCTCTTAGGTCCCAGCGTTCTTCGCCAGGAGCCAACTGCGGTGGCATCTTAAAAGTTCAGAACTAGTTGGTCGATGACGGTGGCGTTTGGTAGCAAAAGTTGGAACTAATTGAAAATCGAATGTCTGCAGTCCTTACTTGAATTGAAAACAGATAACACATACTAATACAGCCATCACAATTAACACCGGTTATCAGACAGATTCTACACACACCCAAAGTACACGGGGCTACATGACCGCGTTGTTGCAGCCCCTTAACTGAGGAACCAACCAACCAGTCACTGATCAAACTTTGGGCATAGCGGATTGATGGGGGATTGACTTGAACCTATTTCTTTGTATGGATCGGGAATGGCATCTGAATAGGCAGGTAAGAGTTAGCTAGATTTGTACTCTTGTAGTAATTCATCTGCTCTGCGAAGATGATACGGCATGATATTACTGATGGGAGGAATCCTGATTGAAGGTAACACCTCATATTGTACTGTGTAAACAAACCTTCATACCCAGTTAACTACCATCGAATTAAATACAGAAATAGTACAGACATGTAACAATGTAGGGTACATTCACAATTACGTCAAACCCCATCCTCCTCACCTCCCAGGTAACAGAAACATAAAATATAATGGGTTAATTTAATGAACAATAATTCGTAAATAAATAATGGAATGAAATACATTCCAGGAAACGTTACGCATTCTGACAGGCAATTCAATATTACTCTGGGGAAATTAATGCATTCAATGAATGTCAGAATTAACTCGGAATATCAATATTCTCTTTCACTCTCCATTGGAGTTGTAGCTGCTTCTGTTCATCACAGTCAGATTCAGAAATAAGTGATATCTCAAAAGGTAACTGCAGTATATCAGTTACTAGCAGTAGTGCCCGGCTTCGCCCGGTGGATTTATTTGTTTTATGGATGATAATGAATACTACTACAGAACTGGCACATGATACTTAAACTAACAGAAAATATATGTATAACCTAATATAACTTTTTGTGGTGGTGGTGGAAGGCCTTGTGCGAGTGATAAGTAGTACAGTATAATGGACGTAACATCCAGGTCTTTTCCCGTAATGATAATAATGAACAGGGAAACGGCTATTTACTAACTACAGAACTTACACATGTAATTTAAAACCGAATTGAAAAAAAAAAACTTACAAAGAGAAGTAAGTGAAGTAAACGACACCACCTAGGGCCTTTATCTCATTGGCTGTTAGAATTGTAGAGACCAACAATGTCGTCATTTGTCGCATAGCACCATAGAAACATAACAGAGCACTTTGGAAACCTTCGGCTGTCCCGAGCATTAGGGGGAGTAGTAGTGTTATTTATCACCACATAGCGCTCAAGAATGATCGGAATAAATTAAAGTAAATTTGAAATCGCCAGCTCTTATAGCATTTGCTAACCTCAATGTACTGCACCAACACCATCGCACTTATACAGAGACATACTATTTTTATTATGATAACTGTTTTAAGGGGCCTAAGAAATCATTTTGAACTAATTTATCCCCGTAACTGCAATTTATAAGCAGCGTAAGATGTCACTATTTTTGCAATTCTGCACCAGAACATGGGTAGGGGCGGCGTGATGCAGCCTGCATTGCCAGCCAACAATAGACTTATTAAAATATTCTTACAGTTACACTACTACGGACATGAATGGTTCTAGGGCCTTAAAACGTGGTTTTCAAGTTCCTCTTGTCTGTTATTCTAAATGTAGGGGATTTTCCATAATATCAGCAGGGTTTCAAAGAGTATGTAAAATTTGGTGCAATTAGGTGAAACGGTGCAGATTTGAACTAAAGGGCCTAAATGCAGGGAATGGAGTGGTCTGTCCGATATTTAAAGTGGGCAGTGTTACCCACTGGGTTCCAAAGGGTAGGCCTACGTATGTAAAGTTTGGTTCAGATCAGTGAAACGGTGTAGATTTGTGCCAAAGAGCCTAAATGCAGGGAATGGAGTGGTGTCCGAAATTTCAAGCAGACAATGTTACTCGTAGAGTTCCAAAGGGTAAGTACATAAAGTTTGGTTAAGATCGGTGAAACTATTTAGATTTGTGCCAAAGGCTCTAAATGCAGGGAATGGTGTGGTCTGTCCGAAATTTCATGTAGACAGTGTTACTCGTCGGGTTCCAAAGGGTAAGTATGTGGATCTTGCTGACCTTGGTTTGCAGATGACACTCAAACTTACAGTATATTAGCCGATGACGCGGTGGCTGCTGATCGCGTTATCCGCTTTATAAGTGAGAGTGGGTTAGGGCCGTCAATCTAAATTTTCCAGTGTAAATTGACTCAACGACTTGTTCGTCTTCGAATGATAATTTTTTGTTTTTCCGTAATTTTTGTTAATTTTTATAATTATTATTTTTATTTAATTTTTTGTTTTATTAATTTTAGGTCTTTTCAAATTTAGGTGTCCACCTCTAATTTTTAAATTTGTATTCTTTAATCTGTTTTAAGAGGGGCAGATGACCTCGTAGTTTCTCCCCTTAAAACAACAACAACAACTATATATATATATATATAAGTATGTATAATTTGGTTCAGATCGGTGAAACTATGTAGATTTGTGCCAAAGGGCCTAAATGCAGGGAATGGAATGGTCTGTCCGAAATATAATGTGAACAGTGTTATTCGCAGGGTTCCAAAGGGTAAGTATAAAAATTTTGGTTCAGATCGGTGAAACGGTGTAGATTTGAGCCAAAGGGACTAAATACAGCGAATGGAGCTGTCCGAAATTTAAAGTGGACAGTGTTACCCGCAGGGTTCCAAAAGGTAAGTATACAAATTTAGCTTCAGATCATGAAATTGTGTAGATTTGTGCCAAAGGGCCTAAATGCAGAGAAAGGAATGGTCCGTCTGAAATTTAAATTGGACAGTGTTACCCGCAGGGTTCCAAAGGGTAAGCATACACATTTTGGTTCTGATCGATGAAATGGCGTAGATTTTTGCCAAAGGGCCTAAATGTAGGGAAAGGAGTAGTCTGTCCGAAATTATAAGTGGACAGTGTTAATCGCAGGATTCCAAAGGGTAGGTATACTAATTTTGGTTCAGATCGGTGAAACTGTGTAGATTTGTGCCAAAGGGCGTAAATGCAGGGAAAGGAATGGTCTATCTGAAATTTAAAGTGGGCAGTGTTACCCGCAGGGTTCCAAAGGATAACTATACAAATTTTGGTTCAGATCGGTGAAACGGTGTAGGTTTGTGCCAAAGGGCCTAAATGCAGAGAATGGATTGGTCTGTCCGAAATTTCAAGTGGACAGTGTTACCCGCAGTGTTCCAAAGGGTAAGTATACAAATTTTGGTTCAGATCGGTGAAACGGTGTAGATTTGTGCCAAAGGGCCTAAATGCAGGCAATGGAGGGGTCTGTCCGAAATTTAAAGTTGACAGGGTTACCCGCGGGGTTCCAAAGGGTAAGTATACAAATCTTTGTTCAGTTCGGTGGAACAGTGTAGATTTGTATACATAACAGACAGACAAACTTTGTGCTTTATATATATAGATAGATATATTCAGGATGTAGGCAAAGTATGCCTCTATCTTAAAGTCGACAATATAGCTTTGTGGAACCGTTTAATAAGAGTAACTAACTCTTAGAATTGATGCTGGTTTAGAAAGAATAAGTATTAACCATATTCGTTAAACAATATTAAACAGTTCAATAATTAGATTTCTTTTTCTTTATTTATCGTGTCCTGGTAGGCGCCTCACTTTGATGGTTTCAAGTCTATCCTTATTGGCGTATTTTCGACATTCATGTCAACAAGATTCAAGGCTTATATTTGACATGATATTATCCTTTTATATATTTTTTATTTTATTTTTTAGTTTTAAATTTATTTTAGACGGAAAATACCTTCGTTTTATAGCATATTTTCAAGTCGATGATATCCTCAAATACCTTATTATAGATGTATTTAATTTGAAGACTAGAATTATTATAGATTAGATCATTTTTTATTATTTCAGTTTATTTTTTCTGATGATAAGCTATAAGTTAATCACTTACATGCTGAAGATGAATCCATCGAGATTTGAAACATGTTTATTCCTTAGGCTAATTAGATTTTATTTCAATAAATTAAGCATTAATAGGCGTTTGTTTCAATTAATGTAATCATGTAATTTATTTTTCAAGTGTCCTAAAATGCCTCCAATGCTTGACGTAGAAGTGCCTGCAAAAAGCGCTGCTTTCGACCATTTTATCTGATGGTAAAATATAACTTTATTCTGTGCCTCGTTCTTGGATTCTATGGAAAGTAGCCTATTTCTATTAGACTACACATAGATGGGAACTCAATTATCTTTGGTGGTTAATATTAATATTTTCTACTCAAAATACCAGAAAAGAACTAATAAGATACATTTGCGCTGCTTAAAAGAATTATTAGGGTCATGTGAACATATTGTTACTTGCCACCCCCTAGTGGCAGCTTTGTTAACTGTATTACGGTGGGTATAAAGCACAACACCAATTACTGCTTAAAGAAATAATTAATTGTATTGCAGCCAGAAAAATACCCTACTCAACAGCAATTATTACCTTACTCCAGTTTCCTCACGTCGAGAATACTTTCCCTTTCACTTGTCAACAGGCCACAGTTATCCACCCACTCGTACCTAATGAGAAGTGAAGACCCCCCACTTTGTACCTGTGGAGCCGTATTCACCGTGGCCCACATTTTTACCGAGTGTGTGGATCTTGCTGACTTACGAAGAAACCTTGGTTTGCAGACGACACTCAAACTTATATTAGCCGATGACGCGGTGGCTGCTGATCGCGTTATCCGCTTTATAAGTGAGAGTGGGTTAGGGCCAGCAATCTAAATTTTCCAGTGAACATTGACTCAACGACTTGTTCGTTTTTGAATGATAATGTTTTTGTTTTTTCCGTAATTTTTGTTTATTTTTATGATTTTGTTTTTTATTTAATTTCTTTTTGTTTTTGTTTTATTAATTTTTGGTCTTTTTTTTAAATTTAGATGTCCACCTCAAAATTTTAAATTCAATTCAAAATTTATATTCTTTAATCTGTGTTAAGAGGGGCAGATGACCTCGTAGTTCCGCCCCTTAAAACAACAATAACTAACTAACTAATCATCTTCGCTAATGAGTCCGGTCCCGTACGCTAGCTGGAAATAGCTGCACTAGGTCTGTCACTGTACTATACACTGTTTCACAAGCACCACAATCACTTCCTCGCTGTCAAGAGAATCAGCTGCACTTAGGGGTTTCGCAAGTCACCACACTTCTGTCGCTCAGGATAATCGCTCACACTAGCTCGCAAAACACAACAACCACTGTTTGACAGGTCGCACTTATATAGCAGGCCGGTGACTCAATAAATGCTTCTTGATCCATCCAGGGTTCACGGCTTCTCGAGGTTTCCATCGCTGGTCCAGTCACGAATATTCTGGACTATCCCTTTGTCCTAGTAGCCCTGTTGCATAAGGCGCACGCAATACAGGAGGCAGGGCACAGCCCAGCCCTGGGGCAGTTGTGACTCATGCGGCGAGCGATGACACAAACTCACAACCGTAACAATATTTTTCAATTTGAAATATTAGAATCCATTTTCAGTGTTGCCTAACTAATCTGTTATATGGTTTTCGTGGTTTCCCATTTTCACCACCGGGCAAATACCGGGACGCTTCCTTTCAATAGTTCCACGGCCGATTTCATTCCACCTTCCCTGACCCGTTCTGAAAGTAAAATAAATGGCCAATGGTTGCATTAATAACATTATTAGTTCGAGGCTTATCCAGAAATTGACAACAGATACAGCAATGTGTGAGCTATTTTTCGACATAATCACCACCAGAATTGAGACACCTGTCATGTCGTAGGATCAACTTGTGTATGCCTGTGTCGAAGAAGTCTGCCGCCTTGGAATGGACCCAGCATGTGACATTCGTCTTCAGCTCTTCATCAGTGTGTAAATGCTGACCGGCGCGGCGGACAGGAAGGTGAGAAACTCACGTCTCATCGCCCGTGACGATCCAGTTGAAGAACTCGTCCAGTCATCATGGCTTATACCGCCGCGCTGCAGAAATGTCAGTACTACATTTTGTTGTCGGGTGAGCAGGCGCGGATTCAGGGGGTGGGGGTCACGGGGGTCATTAACCCCCGCCCCCCCCCCCAAAACGGAGATCAATTTTTTTTGCAAACTCAAAAAACGAAAACACATTAACCAGACAAACAAAACTAAACGAATTTTAACTGAAAAACAGTTTTTTTCGTGTTTTTTTTTTCAATACTGAAAATATCTTTATTGCAATACGTTCTGTTACAACTGTACATATTAATTACAACTTCATACCTGTTATATAAAAACGATTATTTATATAACAAAATCAACTCGTCTATTTTGTTTAGCAAACATTGTGATTACCGAATCGATGTGTATAGTGATGTGACGATGAATGTGCAGCAATGCACGGATAGAAATTTGGGGCTTTTTTCGCACCAAATTTTTTTCCGACGTCCAAACTGCAAGCTTGGTTGGCAATTTAAGCTGTGACTTTCCCCCTTTGACGGTACCAACTCGACTTGCCGAAACTATAACGTACCTTGATACTTTTCTCGAAGTTCGATGTAAAAGTCGCAAAACACGCTGTTGCAATTTGTACGAATATTTTTGGTCCTCAAAACGCATCAAATTTCTATCCATGTAGTTTGCAAAAAAATTGGTCTGGTTTTGTACGTTTGGTTATTTTGTGATTGCGTTTTTAGTGATACCATTTTTCTTAACAATTTCGATTCTCTGCCCCCCCCCCAAAGCCAAGCTCTAGATCCGCGCCTGCGGGTGAGAGTTTTCGGCACCAACCTGACCCACACTTTCTTGAACAGCAGGTGCTTAGTGAGCTGAAGACGAATGTTATCGCTAGTTCCATTCTCAGGCGCAAACTTTTTCGACACAGAAATACGAAACTTCATCCCACCATATAACAGGTGGTGATTGTGTTGTGAAAAACAGTAGCTCAAACATTGCTGTATCTGGTATCAGCAGGGCCCGGATTTTAATGACCTAAAAATGTTTTAAAAAAGACCCATAAAATCACTCCAAAAATCCCATAAAATGGTCCAAAAACTGTAAAAAAGATTAGTTGCAAGCGCAGTGTGTCTCCTGGAATGTGGATATTCTAAGAAATAAGGGTTGAACAAAGTTGTGAAGATCCTCTGTCTTCGTATTTATCCTCTCGATTTCACATCGCTTCCGGATTAGTTGCAAGCGCAGTGTGTCTCCTGGAATGTGGATATTCTAAGAAATAAGGGTTGAACAAAGTTGTGAGGATTCTCTGTCTTCGTATTTATCCTCACTTTCAGTTCCGTTAATTTCCAGTACCATACGAAAAAAATGCATCATACACTATTAAAGATGTTCAGCAAAGAACATATAGCCTACTTTCTCCTAAATGTATGGGTATCTTTATGACTCTTTGTCCTCATCCCTAACACAATCACCCCTACCACAATGTATTGTTTGTTTTCTTTTATATTGATAATTAGCCAGTAAGTGTCAAAATCAATATTATATACTTTATGATGATTGAATAACAAAACTACTAACTTATTGTAATGCATTCACGTCCGTTAATCTCTATATTAAGCCAGCCTGCAAAATTAAGAATCCTCCGCCCCAATCACAGTAGGTGGTGCTGCGACCTATCAGTGAATTAATCTTTATCTTGTACGCCTATGCACTGCCATCGTAATGTACTACGATGGCAGTGTTCTATGGGTGTTGAATGAGTAGGCAGTTTAAAGTAGCCAAGAGGGAGGCGATCCAGCTGGCAGTGTTTAAAGGTATTCGGAGCGCGATCGTGGCTAATAGTTGAACTACCAGTATTACAAAATTGCCTTACTTCAGGAGGCCAGCTCAGGCATTTACACAGCGTTATGTTTGGAACAATATTACCCACATAATCCACAAGAGGACAGCACCGTACAGAGGCATTAAGAAGGCTGTGGTTAATGACAACGTGTATCTAGTTCTTCTATTCTCCTTTTCCTATTGTCTTCTGTTTATGTGCGATGCTGGGACTGTGATTTTATTAATATACGAGTGTATATTTTATCCTCTCCTTTGAGCTAAATGACATTTTATTCAGTATCTGTGGAAAAAGCTCGAGCATATCATTTGTAAAAGAATTCAAGAAAAAAAAAACTAACTGTAGCAGTACTCGATCCCCAGTCAATTGCGTGTAAGACTAACATGCTAGCCCAGAGCTAACCATATCCATGACGTCAGGTGTTCTTAACTGACATATTAGATACAAACTGTTGGCAAATAATGACTTTAAATAAACGATTTCTTCACTGCAGTACATCTTCATTAAAGATCATTTCATACAAAGTTTATATTATTGTATCAGTACGGTATATCACATACAACATACTAAAACTACTGAAATATAAGACAGGCACATGAGGACAGCTGCCATCTTGTCGTGTGATACAAACGGCTCAGCTCTTTTAAGCCACTCATACTGTATAATATTATGATATTAAATTATAATAAATAACGGATCACGACCTTCAGGATAGCTTAAACCCCCCTAGGCTCGATAATCGGAATTGGTGGGTCTTAAGCTATTTATTAAAATGGTTGCATAATTCACATGGCCGCCATCCTGAAATGGCATGGCCGATGACCTTGAATTTTGGGTGAAAGACGCGTCCTATATAAAGGTATGTTGTCACCAAATTTGGTAGAGATCGGATGATTAGTTTAGCCGTAATTTGATTTTACGTTTTGAACATTTGAGTGGCCGCCATTCTGTTTTGGTAAAGATGGCGGCGATATAAAGTATGACACTGAGGTGTCCTTTACTAGTGCTACCTCTGTACCAAATTTCGTTCAATTCGGTTTCACCGTGTTCGAATTGATAGGGGGGGGACAGACATTCAGAGTACACACAGACTCACACACACACATACACACACACACACAGACTCACACACACACATACACACACACAGACAGACACACTTTTTTCGCCCTGTGTTGATCTCATAAGTCTACTTTCATTTTTTGCAAAAATCGAAAGTAGGCTAAAAATGTGAGAAAATGACTCAAAACGTATGAAATATTCTAATAAATTCCATAAAATGACATAATGACGTGAACAGTGAGAAAATTACCTAAAAATAAAATACCGGTACTTAGAAAAATGACAAAAAAAATGGCTTGATAAATATGCATTTCTGTAATGTGGGGCCATGTACAGGATTTGTCTGTAAGTTAACAATGTCTGTGGTGAACAATTTAAAAGATGACATGTCATCAGAATCCGGGCTCTGTGTATCAGTAACGTTTTTCATATAACTGGAAACTTAATTTCTGGATGGGTCTCGTGGAAGCTCTTCAGTCGGTCAACTCGAATATGCCCAATTAGTTTGTAAATCCATGCCCATTCCAATTGGGTACACTCGTGTTGATCGCCTGAAAATCTTCTGCTAATAGATAATTTTCAACTGTATCACTTGTGTATTGAGCTCATTTTGAGTAGTTTTTTTTTACTGTATGGCTTTTAGTGCCGGGAGTGTCCGAGGACATGTTCGGCTCGCCAGTGTTGTAGCTGCTTCGAGACGGACACCCAATGGGTGAGCTACAAGTACCGTTGGGGAGGAAAGTGGGAATGGAAGGTCGAGGAGTTGGAAGGTAGCGGCTGTGGCCTATAGTTAGGGACCAACCCCGGCATTCGCCTGGAAGGAAGATGGGAAACCCCAGAAGACCATCTTCAAGGTTGCCGGCGGGGGGATTCGAACTTCCTCGCCTCCCGGATGTGAGCGACTGCCAGCAGTCAATGCCGTAACGACCACGCCTAACTCACCCGGTATTTTGAGTAGTAATAACACTGTTCTCCTCGTCGTGTGGTGATCAGTATATATGGCTACTACACCGGGTTGAATTCCTGACTCTACCAACATACTAGTACAGACATCACTATGACACAGGTTATCAGACAAATTCAACACACGCCAAAGTACACGTGGCTACATGACCACGGTGTCACAAAGCCCCTAAAGAATCAACAATAACAACTGTTAATTCGTTGAAGGGTTTGTGACATCTTTGGTCATCAGCCCCGTGTACTTGAGTGTGTGTTCAATTCTTATGTTAACCTGTGTGTCTGTTGTGACTCATGGAGCGTGTCTGTCATTATTAGCGTCGAGGATGGGGCAGGTGCCCTAGGACTTGAAATAAGAGACTAGCCCGGCATTTGCCTGAAGGGAGTGTGGTAAAATCTGGGGAAAACACATTCAAAATAGCCGCTGTCAGCTCCGGGATCCTAACCTACCTATCTCTGGACATAGACTATAGCAGCTGCCCATCGCAGACATGGTGAGCGATTTAACAGATGTTTAAGTATATTTTGATTTGATTGTAAATTCAAGTGATAAACGGACTAGGTGTTAAAATAGGAATTCCGCCTCATTGCGTGGAGGCCCGGGTACGATTCCCGGCTCTGCCAAGAAATGTAATTCTGGTCTGAGGGCTACACTCACCCTCATGTGGGAAAACTGAGAGGAGGCAGGTTTGATTCCCACCTCAGCCACCCTGGAAGTGGTTTTCCGTGGTTTCCCCAATTTTACTCCAGGCGAATGCTGGGATGGTTCCTAACTTAAGGCCATGGCCGCATCCTTCCCAATCCTCATCTGAATTTCAAATACACACACTAATACAGCCATCATAATAACACAGGTTATCGGACAAATTCCACACACTCAAGCACATGGGGCTACATGACCACGATGTCGCAAAGCCCCTAAAATGAATCAACAACAAATTACGAATGATTATTATTATTATTATTATTATTATTATTATTATTATTATTATTATTATTATCATTATGTCGTTTGTTGTATATGTACCTACTGTATGACCGTTTTCGTTTCTAAGAAAGAAAACTGATGTGAAAATGAAAATCCACAGCCTGCTTCCAGTCTCCGACCGGGTCAGGAATGGAATGAATGAAGCCCCCATCTAGCGGCGAGGATATGAACTGTGCCGGCTGCCGAGGCCTGACGCACTCCTCTGGGGCAATGATTAAATGAATGACAGATGAGATGAAATGATAGTGGAGAGTGTTGCTGGAATGAAATTTTGACAGGGAAAACCGGAGTACCCGGAAAAAACCTGTCTGTCTCCGTTTTGTCCAGCACAGATCTCACATGGAGTGACCGGGATTTGAACCACGGACCCAGCGGTAAGAGGCTGGCGTGCTGCCGCCTAAGCCACGGAGGCTTAAAGAAAACTGATGTAATAGATATATTTTTATTTTGTTGTGAATTCAAGTGATAACGGACTACGAGTTAAAATACAAATTATTATTATTTTTATGTCCTTCGTTGTATACACTGTAGGATCGTTTTCGTTATCCAAGGATAGCACAGTTTATGTAGCGGTGAATCCGCAGTAAATCTCTTTTCCTTCAGCGTGTGTTTATTCTAGGTTGTGGGAGGAGAAGCATTCACGCTTCGAGTCTTGAAAATATCTGTGATGAGTTTGAAAAGGTGGGAAAGAAGCTTAGCGCGGGTGATTTATAAAACTACTGAAAAGAGAGACTCTGTTGAATACTGACTAGGTTCCTTCCTTTTGCAAGTTAAACGTGACCCCCATCTTTCACTTCCAGGTCATTTTTATTAGAATAAAAATACTGTAACCAGCACAACCACGACGGCCCGGAGAACCCCTGTGTATGTGAGTTATACATGCATACAATTTTATGGATATATATAGAGAGAGATAGAGTATAAAACAGCAATTTATAGCGTCTAGTTTGTGAGTAGAAAATATGATTGTGGAGCTGGTGGTGGGAAAAGAAGTAGTATTATCGACATATTCACCGGGGTGCATGTTATATATGATCCATTCTTATCAGATGTTAGTGCAAATTGCCCAGTCAAAGTTCGACCAGCCAGGCAACAGAACAAGATAAAACATCGATTGGACCTTGCTAATGCTTAATGCTTGATTCAGTGTTATATATTTTCCTTTTTACTCACATAGAGGTATCACACATTGTGTATCATTCGAATTAATCAGTATTTGGTTTATTTCACGTGTAAATTATGACATAATAAGTTACTGGATGAATGGAATACTTGTGGCCCGCGACGAGGCTACTGGTGGGAGCAAGAAGAACAGTTCCAAGGTTTTTGTTGGAGTTCTGTCGGCCTTTTAAAACATAATCTTCGGGATATTGCCATAATTCCATATCTATTTTCGGAACTGCCTGGTTAACATCAGACAAGAGTATCACCGAACCAATGGCATGATAATGATAATTGATGCTCTTGTTTTTTAATGTTTGAATTCTGGTTTAAAGGGACATTTTTAATTTTTTTAAAGAATATTATATAATTACTAGTTGTACTCGTGGTAGTACACGAGGGATTATTTGAAATTACAAATTATCTCCTGATTCGAAAGTAAGGAAGTAAGTGAGTGAGTTGAGTATCTTGCCGCTGCGTCATCACGCTTCAAATATAAAGCAGTGCATACAGTACAGATATAACAATACACAGATTTTATTATCAGACACATTCTGCACACACCCAGTTGCATGGGATTTGATTACCCCGATATAGCGAAGACCCTAAATGAAAAATATGTAAAAACTACCATTTGAATTGAGCAGTATGTATCCTATGGTATAATAATCGATGTGTAAATTTGGAACATTTTCCTTGTTAATATCACCTCAGGGCATTGTATAAAAAGGGTACAATTTATCAATGTAATTATTTCTAGATTGGCAGGTGAGAGTGGATAAGTGTCTTGTCCCCCCTCCCCTTCCCCCCCCCCCCTCCCGTCAATTTATTTGGGCAAAATAACGTGTTGACAGACTAAAAAGCAATTATTTGACTATACGAAGGCAACACTGACAAATGGCTTCTAAAATCCTATACAGTATTCCAGATATTGATACAAGGAGAAATAATTTTAAAATTTGCTGATGACATTCTTAGTCGATTCTCCAAAGGATTTGAATGAATTTTTGAAAGGTATGGACTCCATCTTGCGGGGGGAAAATCATGACGTAAATCAATAAATGTAAAACAAAAATAATGGAATTGACGTCAAATTGGAAGGTGAAAATCTAAAAGAAGTAGGAGATTTCTGCTACTTTGGAAGCAAAATAACCAGTGGAAGTGAAGGGGATTTAAAAAGTAGGTAGGCAATTGAAGCATTCCTACAGAAAATAAATTGTTGACATGAAATACAGATTTAACTTAAGTATTAGAAAGTCAATTTTGAAAGCTTTGTCTGGAGCGTGTCGCTCAATGGAAGTGAAACGTGGACTGTTGGCGCAGCAGAAAAGAGGAGAATAGAAGCATTTGAAATGTGGTGTCACATGAGAATGATGAAGATCAGATGGGTAGAATAACAAATGAAGAGGTATTCAATAAACTGGATTGACTAGGCTTGCCAATATTAAACTACTATTTGTGTTAGTTAGTAAGTTAGTTTTTGTTGCTTGAATGGGCGGAACAGTGAGATCATCTGTCCCTTCACTATTTGTGTTTTGATAATTAATTCCAAGTAGCCTACAGGGTCTTTCATATAAAATAAGAGCGCCAAGCGGCGGCTTTGTTAACCGCTGCTGCGGTCTCCTTGGCCGAGCTTTTGGCGCGCCAAGGTCCCCTGCTTTAAGCGTGTGTACAATCCTATATGATGCAGCGGCCTTGCTAGCGTGTGTACAATGCTGAAATCTTACTTTAGTTAGTTATTGTTGATGAAACCGAAACTCCTATAGTATTGAAAGCGCGCGCATAGTACATACGATGGCTGTTTATTTTTTTTATTTTATTTTTCATGTTCCGATGGACTGTATAAAAATAACAGATTGACATTACCAAACTTGACCTTGCAAAAAGCGTGCAGTTGCTCAGTCGCCAGTCTAGACCTCAAGTGCTAACATGGTGAGACAGTTATCATTGTAACATCGTATTTTTTTATGTAAAACTTATTTTAAGTACGAGTCGGCTCGGCGGGTATGTGATGCATTTGTTCAACAATTTCCTGATGAAGTGCCACCTTCACTAGCACAGATTCACGTAATTGCAAATAAGTTTGACAATACTGGCGCGGTGCTCAATAAAAAACATGCCCGCACACGAACAGTTTTAACAGAGGATGAGCTAGAATCTTGGCGAGAATCTTGAACGGTCTCCGAATAAATCACTCAATAATTAGCACAAGTAGGGGTTTCGGTTTCATTAACAATAACTAACTAACTAACTAACTAAAGTAAGATTTCAGCATTGTACACACGCTAGCAAAGCCGCTGCATCATATAGGATTGTGCACACGCTTAAAGCAGGGGCCTTGGCGCGCCAAAAACTCGGCCAAGGTGACCGCAGCAGCGGTTAACAAAGCCGCCGCTTGACGCTCTTATTTTATATGAAAGACCCTGTACGTGTCTTGCACTTTTTGTTCAATGCACGGCCTAATCGATGTAAACCTACGTGGACATCAGTGTGGTTGTGAAAATCCTATTGAAATCTCTGCTTTGTCATGGGTTCTGACTCTAATTAATAGCGGCTTCCGTGGTGTAGTTGGTAGCATGCTGAACTGCTGTGCCCAAGAATGCGGGATCAAACCCGGCCGAAGTCGTCGGATTTTTAAGAGCGTTAAAATCCTTCAGTATGCCTTCCTTCGGAGGGGAAGTAAAGCCGGCGGTCCCATGTCATAGATTTATGGCATGTAAATGATCCTTCCACTAACTAAACTTGTGTGAAGCTAAATTTGTAGGTTAGATTTCGTTGTAACGCTCTGTCAAAGTTCCAACGTTCACCAGTAGGTGTCAGTGACATCTGGTGGCGAAAGTTGAAACTACTTGAAATTGAACGGAACTTGTAGCTCACCGCATGGGTGTCCGCTTGAAGCAGTTACAGACTCTGGCGAGCCGAACATGTCCTCGGACACTCCCGGCACTAAAAGCCATACGATAAATAAATGAATAAATAAATAAATAAATAAATAAATAAATGAATGAATAAATAAATAATAAAACACCATCTGATGGAGGCTGTGATATGAAAGACATCTCGCATCTTTTATCACAACCAGCGTTCCTGATTACAAAGCATGATAACGTGTTAATTTCACTTTGCTATATGCTTACTTACTTTGATGTTGGATTTTCTATTTCCTTCCTGGTTCGAAGCTGTATACGCTGCAATTTCCTTGCATGAGATCGTTGGATACACACACGATATTCTCGTGCATGTGCACTTGGTTTATTGACCGAGCCTGTTGTGTGGACATAAGATGATACTGACCGAGTATTGGTGAGGTGTAATCAGTATGCTTCAGCACTAACTCAAATATGCTGTTTAGACAGTGAAATTACATCGATTCGTCTTTGCGGCGTCATCTGTTCATATACAGTCGGTATCTCTATCGTTGGCCCGCAGCGTAGCCGTGCTCGTGTAATTGTGCACCACGGCCGTGAGGGCAGTTGCATCAAGTTTGGAGGTCGCTGGTTCTAATCCCGGCGCTGACAGCAGGTATTCGCAGTGTGATTTTCTCCTTTTTTTCATATTCCCTCCAGTAAAATAAAGATATAATACCTTCCTTCAAGTCCCGGGGCACCTATCTCATCTCTGTCCCGAATACAGTTACACACACTACTACTACAGTCATCACAGGAATACAGGTCTTCAGACAAGTTCAACACACACCCAACTACACGGGGCTGATGAGACTAAGATGCCCCAAGCCCATAAAATGAATTAACAATCCCATATAGCACTTGGGTGACTAAATGGAAAAGCACATCAAATAACTCGATACAGCAATAATTTTAACACATTCGAAGATAGTCTTGCTACACACAGCGTCGTATGTATAAAGCTTATTGAATGAGATCAGATTAGAAGATTCCTAATTAGTCGTCCATCCTTTGTATATGCTAGTTGTTGGTGCCAAGGTTTAGAAGGTCATAACTGTGGTCCTCCTTCAAGAACAATCCCAGCAGTTTTGTGTGGGGATAGGAGTGAAGAAACGCGGTTAAATACTAAACTGGTTACCGTGACGTGGCTAAGTGTATCCTATTTCAGCTTTGAAACTACAGTAAGAGCCTTCCCTATAGAACAGAGCTTTGCCGGACCGTGTGGCGGGCGGAGAGTGATTAGTCACCGCTAGTTGAATAGCATCTACCGTTACACAACAGAGGGATCGGAGCTTTGCCGGATCGTGTGGCGGCGGAGAGTGATTAGTCACCGCCAGTTGACTAACATCTACCGTTACACAACAGAGTGATGGGAATCACCGCATGCGGTCATAGCAGTGATTACATACCCAGCTGGCAAGATCCTGTACCTTAGTCAGAGAGTTAAGACTTCTGGTGAAGTACTGTAGCCTGTCTCGTATCCCGTAAACATAGTTAGATATTGAACAAAACATCGAATTTTTCTAGTGAAAGCTTATCGTCTCAAGAAGTAGTCATCCAGTAAATGTGTTCGTACGCTTCAGCGCCGTGTGATTTTTACTTGTGGGGGAACATTAAACAAAAGGCATACAGAAACAATCCGCGTACTCTGGAGGCTCTCGAGAACGAAATAGCTGCACTGATACCAAATATCAGTGAGGATGAATTACAGCTAGTGTACCAAAACTTCCTACGTTGGTGCGACGTGTGTTTAGAAAATGAAGGACAGCATTTCCAGCAACTACTCTCAAATTCATGTAAGTAATGATGATTATTAAATACGTTAAAAAGTGTAAATGTGTTAAACTAGTTGGGCGCTACGCTGCTGCTAGCACCTGTGCCTTGCTCGACAGTGGCTACACACAGTGCCCCGGCTGTCACGCGGCGACTGCGAGGCCTCGTTCTATAAGGAAGGCTCTCACTGTAGTTTCAAGGCTGAAACAGGATACACTCATCCTCGTCACGGTAACCATTCTAGAAGTATTTTTACCCCGTTTCTTCACTTCTATTCCCACACAAATGCTGGGATTGTTATTAAAGGAGGGCCACAGCTATGTCCTTCTAAATCTTGGCACCAACAACAAGTATATAAAGGATGGACGCCTAATTAGGAATCTTTTAATCTAATCTCATTCGAAAAGTTTTACTCATCACCATACGACGCCGTATGTAGCAAGACCATCGTCGAATTTGTTGAAATTATTCCTGTATCGAGTTATTTGATGTGCTTTTCCACTTAGTCACACAAGTGCTATATGGGATTGTTAATTCATTTTAGGGGCGTTAGGACATCTTAGTCATCAGAACCAAACTCAGGCCTATGGGCCAGGATTCTGATGGTGTCAAAAGTTAGTAATAGATCGACATATGACTGAGGGTTAGTAAGCGACCATAAGTAAAAGAATCGACGGAAAGTAAATTGCGGCGTGCGAGGTTTTGATGATTATGTAAAACCGACTCATCGATCTCGTCATGTTTTCAGCCTCAGACTTGCTTGAGCTTAGCTGACGATAAGATGTCTTTCTCTCGCATTAAAGTTTGAATTACATCTGAACAAAGCCACGCATTTTTCTTGGCAACCATTCCATCAATCATTGTCACAACATTACGACTCACGTTTTCTCCTGGAGATAAGGCTGAAGTATACAGCATTCGTGGATTGTTTCACTTCTTAAGCGTTCGTGGAATTACACACATATTAGCAACACATACTGTAACACTGTCCAAGGGCAGAATACCTTGATGTTCCGCCACTTAAAACAACAATCAACAATCATCATGTGTGTGTATACTATTTTCGGCTAAGATGTTTTTATGATGTTTTATAAATATTTGTAATAATAATAATACACTTGCTATTATTAGTACAATACTGTATTAATATTATTTAATTGTGTTATTAATTCTTCTTTCCATCATCATCATCATCATCACCATTATCATCAAGAACGTCAACAATTTAAAATTAGCTTGCATGCTTTGTTCAATTGATACTGGCTTTTATTGCTGTTTACGTCTATTTTATGAAGCATAATAACGTGGTGTAAGATGGTGCCTTGAGCCTCAACTGGTCTACTACCAAAGACATTATTAAGTAAATAAATAAATAAATAAATAAATAAATAAATGCATAGATAGATAAATGAATTAATAGATAAATACATTTAAATATTTAAATAAATAAATGAATGAATGTATGAATATTGAAATATATTTAAGTAAATGATAAATAATAAATATTTAAAGAAATACGCTACCTTAAGTGCGTAATCAGACTCATGTCCAGAAGATTCTGCGCTCGATTTTCAGCTGTGTTAAGAAAGTTAAATCTAATAGAGGCTGGAACGGCGAACTTCCACTACCGTGAAAATAATGGAGAAGTGGTAGGTTCAATCCCCACATCACCTATTCTTGCAATGGTTTTCTGTGGTCTCGTACTTCTACTCCAGCCAAATGATGGGATGGTACCTGACATAGGGCTACTGCCGCCTTTTTCCCAATCATAGCTTCAATGACAAAATACAGTATATACACCAGTACAGACACCGCCAAGGGGAGCCGGTTTCGATTCTTGGTGAGAGCTTGTGTGATTCGATGTGAAATGTATCGCCCTGTAGTTCGGATTCCACTTACAGATGAGGCCTCGTGGCTTTTCTACGAAAACATAACAGTTATCAACATGTCTTAAATAATAAACAAGCACAATCTTATATATTGCCCAAGATAGCGGGTTCAAACCCGGCCGAAGCCGTCGGATTTTTTAAGAGCGTTAAAAATCCCTCAGTATGCCTTCCTTCGGAGAGGAAGTAAAGCCGGCGGTCCCATGTCATAGATTTATGGCATGTTAAAGAACCTTTCACTAATTACACCTGTGTGAAGCTAAATTATATATAGGTTAAACATTTGACTAACGTTCTTAGATTCCTATGTTCGTCGTCAGGAGCCGACTGCGGTGGCATCTGGTAACTAATTTCTGAACTAGTTGGTCGTTGACGGTGGCGTTTGGCGGCGAAAGTAGGAACTAGTTGAAAATTAATCGTCGGCGGTCCTTACTTGAATTAAAACAGATACACACACTAATACAGTCATCACAATTAACACCGGTTATCAGACAGATTCTACACACACCCAAAGTACACGGGGCTACATGACCGCGTTGTCGCAGCCCCTAAACTGAGGAACCAACCATACCTTAATTAGCTTTCCCATAAAGAATTCATTCACTGTAGTTGAATCTTTGATTTAAATTGTGCCCTTGCATAAAGGGAACTCAAAATCTGGCAATGACAATTCAGTATCCTTTAACACATGTGTTCCAGAAGTGGATTTTCACATCCGTATTGGTGTTAGGTCGTGTATTGTACAGATAGTACACGTCCTTTAAATGAAGGGAGGAGAATTAAAATGTCTGACCCATCCAGGATTGAAATCCGTGACCTACGGTTTTGTACGACATTGCTATACCAGTGAGCTAATGAGAGGGTGGATATGTATTCTAATCGGTGAAGTGTTCATATGTGAAGCCAACCAATGCTGACAAAATTATATTGTGACAGTTATACCTATACAATACAGAGCCTAATAATTGAAAGCATCATTTTATCATTAATGCTTGTGTTGAAATTTTAATTTAACAGCCCCTTTCAGCAGTTATTCGATCGGAAGGACATGAGAGAGAAACTCGTACCGGTATTCGAAAAGGTGTAAGGCAAGGCTACAATTTATCACCCATACTTTTCAATCTATACATTGACTAGCAATGAAGGAAATTGGAGAAAAATTCGAAGTAGGGGTAAAGATTGAAGGAGAAATAATTTCAACTCGGAGATTTGCTGAGTACATCGTCATCTTAGCCGACACACGAGAGGATTTGAATCGATTTTTAAATGGTATGGATTCTATCTTCAGGAAATAATTCATGATGAAAATTAATAAATGTAAAACAAAAATACTGGAATGCAGTTGAAAGAAATCAGAAACCCCTATGGATGTCGAATTGGCAAGTGTAAAGCTAAAGGAAGTAGGTGACTTCTGTTAACTATAATTAAAAATAACCAGTGAAGGGCGAAGCAAAGAGGATATAAAAAGTAGGTTGGCACAGGCAAGGAAAGCATTTCTACAGAAAAGGAATCTGTTAACATCAAACATAGATTTAGGTATTAGGAATTCATTTCTGATGGCCTTTGTCTGGAGCGTGGCACTCTATGGAAGTGAAACTTGGACTGTTGGAGCAGCAGAAAAGAGGAGAATTGAAGCGTTTGAAATGTGGTGTTACAGGAGAATGATGAAGATCAGATGGTAGATAGAGTAACAAATAAAATGGTATTAAGAAGAGTGGGAGAGGAGAGATGTTTCTGGCGACTGCTAATGAAAAGAAGAGATAGGTCGTTAGGCCACATCCTAAGACACCCACGGATAGCAAACTTAGTTATCGAAGGAAGGGTCGAGGATAAGAACTGTAGGGGTAGACCGAGGTTAGAATATGTTAAACACATTGCCTCGGATGTAGGATGTGCTTGATATGTAGAGATGAAACGATTAGCTCAGGACAGGGAAGCATGGAAGGCTGCATCAAACCAGTCAAAAGACTGAAGACTGAAACAACAACCCCCTTCAGATGTCTTCGCGGTAAGTTGAACACCTCTGAGAGTCTTAACGACTCCTCTCATTTCTGAGATTCTTGGTAGCTAAAACTCTTTCAGACTTAAGAGTCGAGAACACTTGAGTAAGCTGTGCTAGTTTAATGCACTCGTATTTTACCCCCTGTCGTAACTTGTCAAGAATATTTACTACATATCGTACGCAGTCTTTACACTCTCTTGTGGGAATGTTCAAATAAAGTTACCATGTGTTGGATTAAAATGTCAAGCGCATGTGATAGAAAATTGCATAGCGGAAGATAAAAGAAAGAGGTTCTTCGGGGGAATATTGTGTAAACTTACTTGAAGTCAACTGCGATGAATGAGCTCATGGTACATATTGTCAGACGAGGCATTATTTATGTTGAGAAACCCACCATGGCAGCACTAACTTTTGTCGTAAGGGAGTTGATTTTCTCACAACGCGAGACCTGTTGTTTTTAACTCTGTTTTATTTAGGACATGGTTCTCCAGCTCAACTGCCCTCTAGGGCTGTTAAGCTGTATATGAACAGGCTAGCTATCCTGAACGAGAGGCAGCAGTATTGTGCTGGAGAGTTGTTACGAGTTCCTGAGCGGCCATCAATGAGATCAAGGCAGCCCGCCTAACGAGGCAGGCAGGTGGTGGGGAAGCAAGATGCCGAGTGCCCGGCCGTGAAAGGGCGCTCCCACTCCAAGGGTACAGGCCAGACGTTTGTTTTAGACGTGTGAAAAATCTTAATGGAAGCCTGGAGGCGAGTTACTACAGTACCTGTGTTGTTATCAGCTGCCCCAAGCGGTCCGATGATTGACAAAGCTGTTTCACACTTTTGCTGAAGTACAGTTCTGTTCGTAACTACGTAATGTGTACTTCCGCGTCACACAATACTTCGACGTGGACTGTACTGTCAGCTCAAGTCTGGAATTCCATTACATCAGATCGGTGGTGACAAGTGTGAAGCGATAGGGTGAGAGAGTGACTGTGTACAGGCTCACCCGCAGGCTTCAAGGTCAAGGGCAATCGTCTAAAACAAACGTCCGGCCTGTACGAGCTAGAGGCTTATGATTTAGATGATTGCATTGTCATCATTAGCCCGTGTACTTACTGCATATTATGCCAAACCTGTTTGACTGGCATTCTATCTCTGCCGGTGAGTTAGAATGCTGAGATTCTATGCCCAAGGTGGCGGGTTCAAACCTGGCCGAAGTCGTTGGATTTTTTAAGAGCGTTAAAATCCCTCAGTATGCCTTCTTTCGGAGGGGAAGTAAATCCGGCGGTCCCATGTCATAGATTTATGGCATGAAAGAGCACCTTCCACTAACTACACTTTTGTGAAGCCAAAATTTGTAGGTTAGAATTGATAACGCTCTATTAGTTCCAACGTTCGCCGCCAGATTTTGACTGCGATGCCATCTAGTAGCCAAGTCCGCAAGCTAGGTGTTGTGGACGATATTATTTGGTAGCAAAGGTAGGAACTACTTGAAATTATTGTCTGCAGTACTTACTTGATCTAAAACAGATAACACACACTAATACAGCCATCACAATTAACACCGGTTATCAGACAGATTATACACACACACCCAAAGTACACGGGGCTACATGACCGCGTTGTCGCAGCCCCTAAACTAAGGAACCAACCAACCATCTGCCGGTGAGTGACCGTTGCATTTCTGAGAATTTATTTATTTATTGTATGGTATGGTACACACTTACAATACATCATAATACATCTTAATGAAATATTGAAGAAAGAAAAAAAATAGAGAACAGATAGGCTCATAATTTTATATCTAAATTCAAAATATAGTCCACTGATGCAGGAGTCGCTGAGAGAAAATCCAATACGTCACCACCATCGACAGTCGTGAATGATATGCTTCACCGTTTGTCTATCGGCTCCACAGTCACACTTGGGAGAGGATAACCTGTTCCACTTGAACAAAGAGTCCGCACAAACACCAGAATTGGTCCTGACCATATCCGACGAGGAAGATCAAAGCCAGGTACTTTAGATGTGACAGATAGCATGTCTCGGCACTCCTGTGGAGCAAAAATCTTCCAATCATGAGACCACTGCTGGACTATGTCAAAGTTCTCATTGATAAGTCTCGTAGCTGTCTTCACAGGCGGCTGCCTTGATCGAAGTCTGGGTAGACAAGCAGCAGGTATATCAGCATGAATAGGGAGATCCTGATTTTGAAGTATCTTGTGGTATGTTTTGACCAGGATAATTCACCTGCGGAGATGGGGTGGAGGAATGTAGCTCAGAACAGGAAGCCATTGAATGGGGGTGCATTTAATTGTACCATATATTCGCATGGTCTTGTTGATTTCAACATCGATCTTCCCTATGTGAGGGCTGTTTAACCACACAGGGGCACAATATTCAGCTACAGATAGAACGAGGCTAATTGCAGAAAATCGAAGAGTTGAAGCATTAGAGCCCCATGTTGTTCCACATAGTTTCTGGATGATGTTGCGTGATCTCAGCTTAGCAGCAGTCTGAGAATTCGAGCTGTCAACTCATCTACTCATATTCATTAGAAGACTTTACCCCCTCCCCAATTGTTGGGCTCGGGAGTTCTGACGGCTGACTTCGCCCAATGCACTCGGTACGCTATTGTCAGTGTGCCAATTTGAGAAATGTTGTTGCCGAGGCCATTACAGTCGATATATCTTTCTTAGAAGTAATGGCGTAGCTAACCCACACAGTTATAGTGTGGGCACTGTACTGGGAGTCGCCGAGTCCTCGTACTCCACCGGTACAAATTTTAGTGTTCCTCTTAAAATCCAGGAATCCAGTCCTATGAGGTTCTGCTTGGACCTAATTCTCACTCGAGCTTTAACCTTTATTTTTCTGAAATAAGCAATGTTGAATGACAAATCTAATTAATCTAATTCATAAATTTCACCGCATTCTGTAGTCTAGGGATATGTATTGAAATCCCTCGATTCCCGGCTCGGTCAATAAATTAAAATACATTAATATTGTCAGAAGAGGCATTATTTATGTTGTGATAGCCGCCCTGGCAGCACTAACTTTTGTCGTAAGGGAGTTGATTTTCTCACAACGACAGACCTGTTGTTTTATTTAGAACATGGCTCTCCAGCTCAACGGTCCTTACTGTGCTTCCTTCGCGTTTATTATGACGCCAGAAAATACATAGGGGAAGTAATTGTCAATGAAAGTTTCAAGTCACCGGCCGACACTGTTTTTGATTCTTGGAAACATCGATTTTCCATTAGTCCTCTTTAGACAAGCATCCACTAGCCTCTGTTGAAGTCTAAGACACGTTATCTTTCGTATCGTAGAATATTCAATTAATTAATTAATTTGAGTGCGGTATTGAGAGTAATAGGCCATAATCTACTAATTGAAGAACGTTACTGCGGAATTACATAGATAAGATAACAAGCCCAAACCAGTCAGATGAATTTCCACCCAGCGCTTTGTTCACATCTACTTTTGTGTTTTATAATATAAGGTGCGTTCAAAAAGTAACGAGCCTGAGGCATAATTACAGAAACCAGTACCTGTATGTTAAAAGTATTGGTCCTGGCTGTTGAGGCACTTGTCCCACTGTGACACGAGGCGGTGAATGGCTGTCTCATAAAATTCCCTGGGCTGTGATGTGAACCAGTTCCGCACGTACAGCTGGACGTCGGCGTCCGAGGTGAATCGTTGCGCAGAGCCCTTTTCAGGGGACCAAACATGGCGTAATCACAGAGAGAGAGGTCTGGACTGTATGGAGGGTGGCCGAGAACCTCTCATTTGAATTTCTGCAGGAGTGCCGTGGCTGTGTTGGCCGTATGAGGTCCTGCATTGTCGTGGAGCGACCACAGCGGCTACGACGTTCACTGTCACTCGGCGGTCCTGGGTAATGAGTGCATCAACCAGCTGGACGTTGTCATCAGTAATGCAGGGGGGTGCCCCAGACCGGGCATCAACGGCTAACGACACCCGTCCTTCCGCGAAGCGCTTGTGCCACGCCTTGACCCTTGCAAGGGACATGCAGTGTTCGCCTTACACTTGTGACATTCGGCGATGAATGTCCGTTCCCCCTCCTCCGTCCGCTGTCAGAAACCGAACAACACCTCTTTGCTCTTCGGTTGACGCCTCCATGTCACTGTTTTCAATGCGACTGGCAGCGTTGGACGATTGATGCATGCTGCTGCTCGCTTTGTATCGTCAAGTGACGTGCACGCGTGCCCTCTAGCGACGGACTGTGACGTTCCACGCTCTGGTCGGAACCACACCTCGTTACACACGCCATGATTAGCCGATGTAGTCACCGGTTTGCGCATTCCAGCCTCCGGCTGGTTACTTTTTGAACGCACATTATAATATCATTATTATTACAAGCTGTGAGACAAACCCTCAAGTAAGCCCGTGGGTTTCAGGTGAAACCTCTGAGGAAATGTACCCCTGGGCAGTGGAACGAAAGGAGTTACATCGGGAGAAGATGCAACAATATTGTGCAAAGATCAAGGCCCAACAGTTGAACAAGCGTGGTCCAAAGTAGGGCTATTGGAAAAAAGAAAAAAAGAAGAAGAAGATGAAGAGGAGGAAGAAGAGAAATAAATATTAATTTTTAGTTAATGGGTAAAATGAGGGTTCCTATGGTGCAGTTTCCAGTCAGTCATCTTGAAAGAGTGGAGGGCTCTCGTTAACTGGATCGATACCAGCGTTTTTTTTTCCGTGCTTGTGCTTTAAGGCTAATCACTTGTTCGTTTAGCCAGCGCATTAATGATCCTATGATACAACTTGTTAACGATCTGCAACAGTTTGCGACATCCATCTGCACACTTCAGACACACTTCACAAATGCACTGCCTCGCGATTAAGGTGGAGAATGAGGCCTACGTACCTCAAAATACCAAGATTAATGTAAATAATAAAATGTCCTTTTGCAATATGCTGTTCAATTTTTAAACTACTGTAGGGATAGCTTTGTTCAGCTGGGGGTAAATCATCATCTCTGGACTATGGTCATTATACTCATCGCTAGGTGCAGATGACCTGGCTGTTCCGTCCCTTAAAACACATCAACCAATCAATCAGTACTCATTGCTGAGTGCCTTGACCCCGTTGGAAAACCTTCTAGTTTGTAATCTTTTTATTTTTATTTTATAAGGTGCGTTCAAAAAGTAACGAGCCGGAGGCTGGAATGCGCAAACCGGAGACGACTTCGGCTAATCGTGGCGTGTGTAACGAGATGTGGTTCCGACCAGAGCGTGGAAGGTCACAGTCCGTCGCTAGAGGGCACGCGTGCACGTCACGCGACGATACAAAGCGAGCAGCAGCATGCATCAATCGTCCAACGCTGCTAGTCGCATTGCAAACAGTGACATGGAGGCGTCAACCGAAGAGCAAAGAGGTGTTGTTCGGTTTCTGACAGCGGACGGAGGAGGGGGAACGGACATTCATCGCCGAATGTCACAAGTGTAAGGCGAACACTGCATGTCCCTTGCAAGGGTCAAGGCGTGGCACAAGCGCTTCGCGGAAGGACGGGTGTCGTTAGCCGTTGATGCCCGGTCTGGGGCACCCCCCTGCATTACTGATGACAACGTCCAGCTGGTTGATGCACTCATTACCCAGGACCGCCGAGTGACAGTGAACGTCGTAGCCGCTGTGGTCGCTCCACGACAATGCAGGACCTCATACGGCCAACACAGCCACGGCACTCCTGCAGAAATTCAAATGAGAGGTTCTCGGCCACCCTCCATACAGTCCAGACCTCTCTCTCTGTGATTACGCCATGTTTGGTCCCCTGAAAAGGGCTCTGCGCAACGATTCACCTCGGACGCCGACGTCCAGCTGTACGTGCGGAACTGGTTCACATCACAGCCCAGGGAATTTTATGAGACAGCCATTCACCGCCTCGTGTCACAGTGGGACAAGTGCCTCAACAGCCAGGACCAATACTTTTAACATACAGGTACTGGTTTCTGTAATTATGCCTCAGGCTCGTTACTTTTTGAAAGCACCTTATACATAATGACGGGATCTTGAACTATCCTCAATTCTCCTTAAGGATGTCTAAAGAAAAGGAAGGGCAGGTTAGTGATTTCGTTTTCCTGATTAATCTGCCCCTATTGTTTTTAATCTGTTCTGCCAAATTTTGTTTAGCTTCTTCAGGGCGATCCTTCTTCTTTTTCGACTGGATGCGTGGCTGAGCGGTAACGTTCTCGCTTGCTGTCCCCAAGGTTGCAGGATCGAATCCTGGCGCAGTCAGTTGGTATTTGAGGGTGCGCAAATGTGAGGGAGCCGTGTCAGTAGATTTACTGGCTCGTTAAAAGATCCCCTTCGGGGTGAAATTACGGCACCCTGGAGTCTCTAAAATCCGGAGTAGTTAAAAGGGATGTCATGCCAATAACATTATTACTTCTTCTATTTCCTAAGTCGTTAATGGATCTGGAATGTCAACTAACCTGTATTAAAGCTGAGCCTATCGTGTTGTGTTGGTGGTAACTGTAAGTAGCCTATTTGAGCCTAGAATGGTCTGGTGTCTCAGGATTTAAAATAAAGAGTTTATTTTAGTGTGGCTTATGGATCTCTATCATGATGTGAACCATTATCAGCAATAGTATGCATAGTATTGACCCCCCCCTCCCTCCCCCCTCCCTCCGTGAGGAAGTCGTGGATCATAATGCCGTGGCCACAAGGAGCCTGTTGTTCAATGTGGTTGGTTGGTTAGGAAGGAAGCTTGTAGTTTTACGGGATTGATTTCAACCGGCTTCATTGCATTGTTTTTGTTTAACGTTCATTGGTTTTCACGGCCGATTTCTTTACAAAATTCTTTCTCTGACTCGTCCTGAGAAGAAAAACAAATGGTTATTGGCTGCATTATTAAACAAATGAATTATTTCCTGAAGGCTGTGTCCGTACCCGCGGCGTAGCCGTGCTCGTTAAATGGTGCACCACGGCCGCGAGGGTGGCTGCAGCAAGTCCGGCTATCCTGCTCCGGGTTTTTCCACACTCTCTCCAGGCAATGCCGAGTTAATACCTTATTTCAAGTCCCGGGGCACCTACCTCATTCCTGTTCGTAATACAGTTACACACACTACTACAGACTAGCTCAACACACACCCAACTAAACATGGCTGATGACCAATATGTCTCAAACCCCTAAAACGAGTTAACAGCAACAACTCTGTCCATATCATTGTGACATTCAATCAAATCCCCTGGCGAATTGGCTAAGATGACATCAACCAATCCCAATGTGTTAACAATATGAACATTGCAGATTTTAACATATTGGGAACAGAGATTACAATTATTTGTTACAAGAGACGTAAAACCAATAACATTATTTTACAATTATTTGTTACATTATTTCCTTGAAATGTTCGCAGCAGAGTAGACAGAATGCAGCCATGTTTGCGCTACATGGAGTCGTGTAAGTAGAAGTGCTGCAGCAATTGCACCCCTAGGGAATGACATACATTAACATGGCTCCAGCTGAGGTGCATTAAAAAAGAAAAGAAATCGGTAGCTAGAAGTGTTCAGAGGATACCGTGTTACTTCCAGCAATAACGGCTATCTTTATGTCCTTCCTGCGATTATACAAAATGTATGGAGCAATATGTCTCAATATTAGTGTCCATAACTCTAGTGTAGTAAAACTCACAATTTCTTTGGCCAGTTATGTTGTGCTGTTGCTTAGGTACTCGCCTTTTGTACCCAATGTCGTGGGACTAAATACCGGCATAGTTACATGTGATTTTAATTTTTCTCACCCCCAACTTGAAATATCAATTTAAATCAAAATTAGATTCAGCCGGTTTCAATTGAATGGAATTCATTAGCTAATGAACCCCTGTAGCGAATACATTTACCAGTCCATTACACTAACATTATTCAAAAGAAAATATAAATAATAATAATAATAATAATCATAATAATAATGTTATTGGTTTTAAGTCCCTTTTTAACTACTGTGGCTTTTAGAGACGTCGGGGTGCCGAAATTTTGCCCCGAAGGGAATCTTTAACGTGCCAGTAAATCTGCTGACACGGTCCTCTCACATTTAAGCACCTTTAAATGCCAGCTGACTGCACCGGCTCAGCAGGCGAGAACTTGACAATACAAAATGTAAAACACACTTATACTTTAACTTAACATCTGTTAAAACAAAATCAGCAATTAAGTTGATAGCCCAATTGTTCAAAATGAAGAAAACTTATACCATCTAGCAAAACAAATTCAGGAATGAAACCGAAAACCTGCTTGGTCAAAATAAGTCAAATCTACACCTGAACTTAACCTCTAGCAAACCGAAATCAGGAAAAGAGCTGAAAGCTTCCTTAGTAAAAATAGGATAATGTACATCTAGCAAAACAAAATCAGGAAAAAACTGAAAGCCCATTTGGTGAAAATATAGAAAACGTTTACCTAGAAGTAATATCTAGCAATGGATGCGTGACTAAACATAGACATCCAAAGGGAAATGGGACAAATGGTCATTTCGGTATTGTGGTGTGAAACCTGTATAAATAGTTTTGACAAACGAAGGCTTTTGGTTATTAGGTCGTGTATTGTACAGTACCCATGACTTTACGGCTTTTTACTTATAAGTACTTAGCTAATGATGAAGATATTTTAATCCTCATTGGCGATAGGTAGGCCTACGTATGCTGGCACAGTCCCGCATGGGTAAGACATTTTAATTCTCCACCTTCCATCTAAACGGCTAGTACTTTCTGTTCTCTGCACGACCTAATGACTTCAAGCCTCCTTTTGTCATCAATGCGGTCGTGAAAAACCAATTTTGAAATAAGACGTTCCATTCCTTAATTCCAAGAAGACAGACAAATCTTTTATTTATTTATATAGATGATTATTCTTCTTATTTAATACAAGTGGATGGGTTGATGTTCTTCTCTCTACCTTACCTTGTCTACGATTGTAAATTACACTTCCTACTACCGTGATTTTTTTTGTGCAAGTACAGTAACATTCTTATTCACAAAATTCCGAAAGTGATCCGGACAATTCTATTCAACCGATTTAGGTTTTCGATACGGCGTTGGACTCAGTGAATAAAACGCAACTTTCTCATTTACCCCTTTTTTTTTCGAATTTTAATCAGATGTTTGAAAAAAAACCAGCAACTTTTCTTTTTTTGAAATCAAGAAGTAAGCTATGATTCAATCTCAATTCTGCTACTAGAGAGAGTACATAGCAGTCTTCAGATCGCAGATCGGAGCTCCACTTAAAAAAAAAAAAAAAAAAAAAAAAAAAAAAAAAAAAAAAACCGTTTCGTTTGTGCTGCCATCTGTTGAAATATTTTCTTACCAAAATGTCGGGACATTTAGCCTTAACTACCTCCCTCTCCTGTTTCAAATGTGAGTGGTACAACTATTAACAAGAGGAAGTGGTTGCACCTTGGGGAACTTTTCAAAAATTATTTTTATTACTTAAACATTTATGAAACACTTTGAAAGATCACAAAGCACATAAGCTTACCGTATATTGATATTTCATCATCATCATCATCATCATCATCTTCCTTCCAAGTATTGGGCCAAATGTCCCGTTACGGTCTTGCACTTTCCCTCCATCTCTTCATCGGACGTCCTATCGAT
Organism: Meconema thalassinum; assembly: GCA_946902985.2. Classification (NCBI taxonomy): domain Eukaryota; kingdom Metazoa; phylum Arthropoda; class Insecta; order Orthoptera; family Tettigoniidae; genus Meconema; species Meconema thalassinum. Next base: position 153,071,724 of record OX336396.1, read on the forward strand.
CTATATCCCCGTGGCTGGTAGCGAAGGATCTCCTTTGGTAATCTTCCAGGTTTCATCCTTTGGACATGACGCTTCCAGTTCTCTTGGTAGTCACAAATGTATGTAGTTATTGGTTTCACTTTTAGTTCCTTCAGCACATCCTCGTTTCTCTTATGATCCCATTTAGTATAGCCTGCTGTTCGATGCATAAAGGTAATTTCGCGTGCTGTGAGTCTGTAGATGTCCTGAGATCTTATTGTCCATGCCTCGCTGCCATAGCATAGGGTTGGTCTGGCTAATGTGTTATACAAACGCAAGCGTGCATGCCTTTGGACAAGAGATGGCTTCATGACGTGATTGATGATTCCTGTTGTTCTGGTATAATTAGTTATTTTTGCAGTTATGTCTCGTTCTTCTTGAAAAGATAAATCATATCCTAAATACTTGAATTCGTTAACTCTCTCTAAAATTTTACCATCCAGACAAGTTTTACTGGGGATAGGGTCCTTACCTTTAAAGGCCATTACTTTAGTCTTTTCAGTAGAAATGCACATGCTGAATTTTGATGTCACTTTCTGGAGGTTGAATACTGACCACTGCAGATCATCTTCAGATGCTGCTACCAATGCAACATCATCAGCAAATAGTATAGCGTCTAAATTTTTTAGATGCCTGCTGATAGGTATTGAACCATATTTCTGTAAAATAATTCAATGCGTAAGTTTTTGTAGTGTTTTTAAAGTACTTATGTACCTAGGGACAATAATGAAAGTCACAATTTAGATGTTTTAAATCTTCATTTCAAGTATTTTCTTACTTATTTATCACTTTTAAATACAACTTCCATGAAACTAGCACAAATTATTGTTATTTCAAAAGTGGAAACTATCACTCTTTGACACAAAAATAAAGAAAATGTCACTGTCATCTTTGTCACATTTTGACCTTTATCCAAGGGAATAACTTTTAAATTATATTTAAAAATATATAATGCCGTAGGCTTTGTAAGATTCACTTCGATGTCTTCAAATGTAGGGTAAATAAACTTTGGATTATCATGCAAAATTTACAGTTGATCATTTTTCAATATTTTTTAAAAAATATTTTACTTCATATTCACTTGACGTCCTTTTATAAATCTTTCCAACAAAACAAAGTCCTTACCTGCATATCAAATGAGAACCAAATTTTCCTTCTTGATATTTTGCAATTTTAAATGAACAATATATTTTCAGTGTCACTAGAAAATATGAATTTCTGCAGCACCATCACCTTCAAATTCCTCTTCATCTGAACTGGCACAATCAACAAACAATTCTTTAGCTGCAACCGTTTCTTGCTCGCTGGTTCTTTCACGTCTTTTTCTCCAAAATATATTTCTTTCTTTCTTTCTTTCTTTCTTTCTTTCTTTCTTTCTTGGTTCTCTGATGTGTCAATCAAGATCCATGTGTTTCGTGTTGTCTTTATCATGACAGTGGATTTGGGGGAGGAATACTGTCAGAGGATGACCTGAGGCAAATTAATTCAGTACCAGAGGAGGAGGAGGAGGAGGAGGAGGAGGAGGAGGGGGTGACGATTCTTTCGATGAGTTTAGTTTAGGTGGTATATTGACCACCAGCAGCCCGCTGATGAGCCAGTTTGGTGTCCTAGGCGAAACCCCACACAAGACACGGCACAAACCTAGAAAAATTGCTGAGTTTTAGTTTAGATGACTTGTGACTAGCTGTGTCACTGACTGCTTAGGTGGAAGGAAGAGGAGGGTCTTTGCTTGCATTTGTCTCATGGTGGACGAACGCTAGCGCTGATGGATTTGGAGCATTTTCCTCAGCTTGCTGGGCTGGCAGGGACGCGCGATCCGCATATGTCAGGATTAAAGGGGTACAATCCATACGCTTTGAGGGCCACTGATAATATTTGCTGATGTAAACGGTGCAGTGAATGCCGTACCTGCGAATGCTGCAACACCATAATAAACATACTATAAATGAACATGTCTATGGTGCAATGTGTCTCTAGATAAATCCCACTTCACCTACGTTAAGAATTGGTTAGTAACCTTGCTTCATGTATCTTGTTAATGTCTGACCGTGTTTTATTTCATTTTACAGGTAACTTCCTGCCATTGCTCATGCTGATTAGTGCTGTACGAATAATCATATCTTACTGGTGAGTAGACTTGGACACAGTCAGCGGGGATGGAAACTTGACTCAACTTCCTTTTCTCAGAGGTTAGTAAATTGGCTTACTGTAACAGTATTTCGAATGTAATTTCAACAATCAGAATGTGTGTATACCAAGACATCTGAAGATTCTTCATTATAGCTATTGAACTTTTTAATGTCATGTAACTATATCAGCTAGTGAATTGTGATGGATTTGGTATAATTTCAGTGTTAAGTTTTCTTTTTTCTATGAGAGAAGTCAAATAATGAGTGTACGTTCAGCCGGTAGGTGGCGTATCAACCAACATGTAGGATGAAACCACTTTTAGAACCATAAGTTCTATGCCCGAGGACGCGGGTTCAAATCCGGCCGAAGTCGTCGGATTTTTAAGAGCGTTAAAAATCCCTCAGTATGCCTTCCTTCGGAGGGGAAGTAAAGCCGGCGGTCCCCTGTCATAGATTTATGGCATGATAAAGAACCTTCCACTAATTAAACCTGTGTGAAGCTAAATTATAGGTTATCTTTGAGTAACGCTCTTAGGTTCCAACGTTCGTCGCCAGGAGCCGACTGCGGGGGCATCTATTAACAAAGTGCTGAACTAGTTGATCGTTGACGGTGGTGTTCGGTGGCAAAAGTTGGAACTACTTGAAAATCGAATGTCTGCAGTCCTTACTTGAATTAAAAACAGGTAACACACACTAATACAGCCATCACAATTAACACCGGTTATCAGACAGATTCTACACGCACCCAAAGTAAAAGGGGTTACATGACCGTGTTGTCGCAGCCCCTAAACTGAGGAACCAACCAACCTAGAACCACAAGATACAGTCAACAAAGCAAAATCTGTCGTCGTGGAAACCGCTAGCCTTAGTAAAAACTAAAGTCTCAGCTCAACAGTGTCTTCTTTCCCCAGTAATTCATCCAAGCACGTTCCCTTGGCATTTGTTTCTTCTGAAAAGTTCATGAATAATTGAATTTCCGAAAATAATTCATAGTTATGTTTTCGTACCATAGTTGGCGGTGATGTTGAATTCTTAGTATTTGACGTAGGCTTCAAAACATGCACAAATCACTTGCATCATAGCTTGGCGTTGTTTTGACATTTCAATAACGGCTCATCGAAAATAAACAACATGTAGCCTAAGCTTGTTTGAGCGGATCCCTGTATGGTTTAGATTCCCAATTGAACCCGGTATGTGGCGTTTAGATTGTTGTTGTTGTTTGAGTCTTCAGTCTTTTGACTGGTTTGATGCAGCTTTCCGTGCCTCCCTGTCCTGTGCTAATCGTTTCATCTCTACATAGCTACCACACCCTACATCCGAGACAATCTGTTTAACATATTCTAACCTTGGTCTACCCCTACAATTCTTGTCCTCAACCCTTCCTTTCATCACTAAGCTTGCTATTCCTGGGTGTCTTAGTATGTGTCCTACTAACCTATAGGGGCATTTGACCTCGTAGTTCCGCCCCTTAAAACAACAATAACTAACTACTAACCTATCTCTTCTCTTCATTAGCAGTCGCCAGAAATATCTCTCCTCTCCCACTCGTCTTAATACCTCTTCGTTTGTAACCCTATCTACCCGTCTGATCTCCATCATTCTCCTGTAACACCACATTTCAAATGCTTCAATTCTCCTCTTTTCTGATGCACCAATAGTCCAAGTTTCACTTCCATAGATCGCCACGCTCCAGACAAAGGCTTTCAAAAATGACTTCCTAATACCTAAATCTATGTTCGATGTCAACAGATTCCTTTTCTGTAGAAGTGCTTTCCTTGCCTTAGCCAACCTACTTTTTATATCCTCTTTGCTTTGTCCATCACTGGTTATTTTACTTCCTAAGTAACATAAGTCTCCTACTTCCTTCAGCTTTTCACCTGCCAATTTGATGTCCATAGAGGTTTCTGATTTATTTCGGCTGCATGCCAGTATTTTTGTTTTACATTTATTAATTTTCATCATGTATTCTTTTAAAACGGAGGGTCGTCTTTCCCCACTAATTCTCCCAGACCCGTTCCCTTGGCAGTGTTTTTTTCTGAGAAGTTCAGGAATAATTTGGCTTTCTGAGAATAATTCATAGTTATGTTTTCGTACCATAGTTGGCGGTGATGTCGAATTCTCGGTATTTGAAGTAGTCTTCAAAATATGCTTAAGTCACTTCCAGCGTAGCTTGGCGGTATTTTGTCATTTCAATAAAGGTTCATCGAAAATAATCAACATGTATTTTTTTCAACAATTTATAACATCCGTACAATTCAAATGCAAGTCACTTATATGTATGTGTTGTGTGTTCATTACAGAATGCAAATGCAAATTCGCTTGGCATTCGTAATGACTATTAATAAGTCACAAGGCCGAACAATTTTCATTTGGGGGTTGGATCTAGAAAATCCCTGCTTCTCACATAGCCAATTATATGCTGCGTGTTCACGCGTTGGCAAACAATCATGTTTGTTCATTTATACACATCAGGGATTGACAAAAGCATTGTTCATCAACTCGCATTAAGATAAGAACAAAGCAAACATTAACTTATTTCTTTTAGTTTTAAGATTCAACATTTATTTCAATACTTCACTTTTTTTTTACCAAAACAAGAATGTGACTGTTATGTAAATGATTTGAGTTTTTTCAAATCCATGTCAAATGTCAGTTACTATACAGTTCATCGAAGATTCAAATATGTTCGCTAAACTCACTCTATATGTTCAGGCAGGACAACGTCTGCCAGGTCCAGACTAAATATAAAAACAAAACAAAATAAAAATCAATAATTATAATTAAAATATGTAAATATAGGAAACAAATTGAAAAAAGCATATACTGTATTTTGCATGCACTCTTGTATTGAAATACAATCTGTATATATGTTGTAATAGTACATTATGCAACGTGGCTATAATGGCTATAATTAAGACACGAGTATGTTTATAAAACAAGCGTATGCGAGTTTTATAATTTCCATACGAGTGTTTATGTTCGACGATAATTATAACTTTATTATATGTTTTAACATAAATATTCATAAATATCTGTTGAGATTCAGTCACTAGAATTTTGTGATCGGGTGCTGCGCTGGGTAGTATATCTCTGTTTTCCAAGCTCTCTGGCCGACCGACGCATGCGCTCTGTGTGCTTAAATGCCATATGTTCAGATTGTGCACCAGTATTCAGTAAAACTGTCACCGAAGTCGTTTGAATACAACGCGCTGTGTAGAAATTGGATTTGGGGATATTAAGGTACAGTGGTATTTCTTGTCTCATATTCACCAGTTTATTTACGCGAACATATGGACGGTGCACTTTCGGTAATTTATATAGACATGTTGGATTTTGAGCGCATGCGTGACGGTATCCTTATCTAATTGGTCACACAACTGTTTGTTGAGCTCTGATTGGTGGGAGAAACTGTTTCATAATGAAAAATAGTGTTATAATGAGCCTCATTGTGATACAGTTTTCTGACACATAATAGTCAGGGTCGAACATAAATAATAATTAATGTCTCACAGATAATCTGTACTGGATCTCAGATTCGTGACACATATCACATTAAGTAATATCAATAGTATTTAATAAATAAATTGAATAAATTAAATTAAATTATTATTAAAATACCAAAAATAATATTTCGAAGAACTATAAACAACATCGGTGAGAGTTCAAAAATTAAATAAGAACAGGTTACACAATCATTGTAGTATAGGCCTACTTAACGTAATGAAGTGCTAAATGTCAAATCAATAGAAACCGAAATACAGTTTGTAGTAAGCTATATACAACATACGTCAGTTTGTAGTTGATACAAGCAATTGAAATAGTAACAAATACATTGATGGAAAATCTTTAAATTACCCCCAATAGCTATAATCGAAAATTGAATTTTAAACCACAAGGAAGGAATAAATAAGAACACTGTCATTTGTTTGTGAAATTATAAACTTGACGAATAATACTGTATTTTTTGGGATAAAACGTATTCAAACTGAATGGGAGGGAAAGGTGGTGCTGAAATACGAAGTACGTCCAAAAAGTAAGTTCCGTTTGGTAATAACGTTAAATTGTGTACAGATACAGAAAAATTATTTATTGCACAAAGTTCTACAACCCTTAAACTAATTTTCCACATAACTGCCGAAATGTTGCAGGCAATTGTCGTAGCGTGGCACGAGTTTTTGTATACCTTCTTCATAGACGTACCGCCTGTGTCTTCAACTAGTTGTACGTTCCGCTGCAGCGCAGTTCCGCATATGCGCGGTAGACGCTCTGTATCAAGGAGAAGAAACGTGCGCCGTTACAATGAAGGCGGCGAAGAATTTATGACACAGATAGTCGCAGGAGATGAAACTTGGGTTGCTTACGACACCCCTGAAAGTAAGCGGCAATCAATGGAATGGAGGCACACTTCATCCCCAGCAAAGGTTAAGCCGAAACTAATCTTGACACCTCGGAAAATGATGTGCACAGTGTTCTGGGACTGGAAAGGCATCTTACTCATTGATTTCTTACCGCGTGGTCAAACAATCAACGCAGATGCTTACTGCGAGACACTTAGGAAATTGCGCCGCGCAATACAGAATAAGCGCCGAGGGTTTCTGTCAAAAGATGTTGTTTTTCTTCACGACAACGCACGACCACACACTGCAAATGTGACGAAAAACCTCCTACAGGGATTTGGCTGGGACGTGTTTGACCATCCTCCGTACAGTCCTGACCTAGCTCCTAGCGACTTTCATCTGTTCACACATCTCAAGTCTTTCCTTGGCGGTCAACACTTCAACAATGACGACGAGCTGAAAGAGGATGTTTCCAACTGGTTGAAGACACCGGCGGCAAACTTCTATGAAGAAGGTATCCAAAAACTTGTGCCACGCTATGACAAATGCCTGCAAAAGTTCGGCAGTTATGTGGAAAAGTAGTTTAAGAGGTGTAGAATGTTGTGCAATAAATATTTTTTCTGTATCTGTACACAATTTAATTTTATTACCAAACGGAACTTACTTTCTGGACGTGCCTCGAATAAATTTGGCGGCTCACTTCATTTTGCCAGGGACAGAATGAGTGCGGTTCACGCTGATATTCAAACATTTACTAACACATCAAACAAACTAGAATTCTTATTCTTCATTGTATGGTAGCCTACGCTTTTATTTTCAGTATGTGTTTTCTCAATATTATCTTCATTACGGTACTTATTCACCTTCATTATTAGTCGTTTAACAAAATTGGGAGGGGTTTACTGAGCCATGGACTCCCTCCCTGGTTACGTCACTGTTGTTGCTGATCTTAGTTGTGGTTTCAGAGAGTGCCAGTGTATTATGCAACAGTCGCCGAGATATCTTGGATCATGTGTACAATGGCTATTGCGGCATTGTGTACCAGGCAATAGAGACTGATAACAAATATACTACACCGCGCCATATCCGTATCAGAACACAAAGCCAGCGAAGGATCATACCTAGAGCCCTGCGCAGATAAACAAAACGTTATCTGCATCCGCCCCGCATTCGCACGACTATTATCCGCATCCGGCCCGCATCCGCCCCGCATCCGCACGACTTTTTTCTGCATTTCCATGTTTGTTATCCGAATCTACTGGCTTTACAATAATATTCTTAATTAGATAAAGCATAACTTACTAAAGCAACACATTGACACAATTGAGGGAAGAGTCGTTCCCTTAGACTTTGTATGTCATGTGCTATGTTTAAAATGAATGTTATACCGCCAGAATTGCAACCCATTCTTGTTCGGAGTGTTAATTATGCTTAATGACATAATTTGGACGAAATTAGCTTAAATCACCAAGTACACGGGGCTACATGACCGCGTTGTCGCAGCCCCGAAACTAAGGAAAGGAAGGAAGGAAGCTTGTAATTTAACGTGACCGTTAATCTTGAGATCATGAGCCACGGGACCTCCTTTTTACGTGGAATCCGAACCACAGGACATGGCATTTCCTAAACTAAGGAACCAACCAACCAGCTTAAATTATCATCTTCCATTTATTATTATTATTATTATTATTATTATTATTTATTGCCATGAAGAAAGTATAACGGAAAAATATATTGTCATAAACATCCGGCTGCTAATAATATTAAACAAGTTCGGATTGTATTCTTAAAACTATCCGCAGCTTATCCGCTATCCGCACAGCCATAGAAACTATATCCGTATGGGGAAGAAATTTGCGGATATCCGCATCCGCGTAGGGCTTTAATTCATACCGCCTTGCTAAATGAATGTATCGTATCTGTAAGCAAAATAAACACGTAAAATAATAATTTTGTGATGCAGTAATTCTTTGAACTAGAAAACACCGATATTTGTAAATTATTAATTCCAAGTTAATTACCACAGATTTTTTTAAATGTTATACTGGAAGGTAATGTAATGTACATGGAAAATAAAAATCAAGGCGCATTAGCTGATTATATTACTACGGTCTCCGATCGACTACGATTCATCTCCAAGTCTTCAATTCTACAGAGTGACTCACTGGATATCGACGAAATAAGAGTTACCTAGAAAGGCTTATATGTGCCATAGTCGGAACCAGACCGTTTTTTTTAATCAATGATTTGACGTTAGCTCAGGTTTGATTCCAGACCGATTAACTGTATGCGAGTGAAAACAGGGTGGATTCAGGATATCTCGTTTCTATGCTCTAACTGCTATAGATGACAGTGATGATTTCTTGCACGTATACGAGTAGATGGAACCTTAGCAGGAGGGCGCTCTTAATGAAGATATAAATGGGTAAATACATAATACATACGCTAATTGAGACTGTTCGTAGGAGCTAGCCTAGACCGTGGGCCATGTGATGCAACTGGACGAGGACAGCTAACCTGTCGACTAATTCATATTGTAAAACTTAAAAATTTACAATATAAATTGTTATATTATTAGCGTATAATGCATACAAGAAAGTTAATTTATTTGTTTATTTATTTATTTATTTATCGTATGGCTTTTAGAACCGGGAGTGTTCGAGGACAAGGCAGTAATTAATATATTATATAAATTTACAAAATAAACAATTTTCAGCATTAGGACCCTTTCATATATGGGCTGCCATTCAAGAGCTTGTAGAGTGGCTGCATGGAGCTCTTCTAAGGTCCCAGATACATACTGTCTAAGAAGGGCATTCCTGCACGATGTGCTTGATGGTTTGCGTTTCATATCCACATTCACAACGAGGCGAGTCTATCCGACCCCACTAATGTAAGGCTTTTCTATTTCGAGCAGTGCCACATCGAATTCTGTTGAGACGGGACCAGACAGCTCGAGGGAGATGGAATCCAGGTAGTTTGGTGGTAGGATCAAGTACTTCCATTAGGCCACGAGGTGGAGAATATAAATTGTTAATAAGGCAACACTGAAAATGGCTTCATTTAACTATAGACTAACGAACTGGGCTAACGTGGGTAAGAAAATCAGAATTACACTTTCGGAAGTGAAAGCTAATTTCAAGATGCAAGATGAGCATGTGTCTTTAGAACTTGAAGATTTTCATGATACTTCTTTCTGAACATGCTTCAAAATTGCAAGTGAATTATATCGTGAAATAGCGATTTTAACATTTTATTTATTCAAGATGACGATGGTGCTAAATCTCAGCCTTGTAGTCATGTTACTTGTGGAAGTGAAGTCTCTTATAGAAGACTACTCTTTCACAGAATTTTGTGGTCATTGTTCAGTTATCCCCAAGCCGGTCCACTCTTCTGAAAGCACAAGTCCATCGACCCCGACCGTCCCCTTAAGATTGTATTACGTCTCACCAATCAAGCATGGCGGCTATGCAAAATATTTCACCGGCATTCTATATCTCCGAAACTATTCCAGCACCCTGAAATTGTGTACGGTGATAAAGGGCACCACTAGAAGTTCACCTATGTGACTTTCAAAAACCTATCAAGTACAAAACAAACATGGCGACCAAGCGAAGTTGAAACATTTGAATAGACTTTTCTCGCGATTTAACTATCCGAGTGCAGTGAAACTTGGTACAGCAAATGCTTATACATATTGTGATGCACTAGTTCAATTGTTTAGTTTAGTTCAATTGTTTTCATAACGCTAAGATGACGGCTGTGCGAAATTTTAAAATTATGTTTTTATTTCATGTGTCCTAATCAAGCGATCGAAGTCAACGTTTGAATAATTAACCTACGCAATAATCCTCATCTAAAAGTTTATGGCCTACATATATAAAAATTCCAACATGGTGAGCATCCGAAATATTTAGACGGTTCTCGATATCTACAAATCTATGACAGCAATCAAACTGAAATTTTGTATGTTGATAAAGGCTATAATCATTAGTTCACCTATGGGACTTTCAATAACCTGGTGAGCACAAATTCAACATGGCGGTGACGGGAAATTTAAATAGTTAAATGGACGTTTCTCGCGATTTAACCATCCGAGCGCAGTGAAACTTATTAGCTTATACAAATGTCAATCCACTGTCATCTAATTTATTTCAATTGTTTTCATAACCTCAAGATAGCGGCACAAAGTTCCTCATTTCTCTACTAGAAAGAGCTTATATATCTAACCTCCTTGACTTTCATAGTGCTTCAAGGAACAACGAAATTCGACATGCAAGCTACCCTTTGGGTGTCAAATTACAAAGCTCGCACCCGGCATCCGAGGCCATACGATATTATTATTATTATTATTATTAGCGGCTGTGCGAAATTTTAAAATCGCGTTTGGTATTCTTGTGTCTTAATCATGCGATTGAAGTTTGAATAATACACCTACGCATTCCAGCATCTCCGTATCCATTACTTATTAAGATAGGTTTTTAAAGCCTGGCACAAAATGTTGTTCTTTATTTTGTTTTCTTTTGAATATTGTTTACGTTCCTGAATCACAGAAGGTTTAGCACTAATATTAAAGTATAAGAAATTCATGAATACCGAGTCTTCATAGGTAGTAGAGTGCTGCAGATCGTTATGAATCAAAGCATTCTTTGTGGGTGTACGGTAATTTAAAATGCAGCTCGAGCCAGGCCTAGGCACCGCACCGTACTCTATGGCGAGGTTTTAATTAAGAAGGCTTGCCTGATTGTATGTGGATAATGAGGACTGCACCCCTGAGGGAGATGAGTGCCGCAATATTCTCAGTACTTCTCTGCCAGGATAAACAACGTGTCTTACAACACACGCTTAGGCTATGCAAATGATGACTGTGCTAAACCTTGTGTCCTGGAATGAATTCTACTAGAGAAGATATGTAGATTTTTTTTAATGGGGAGAATGAGAATTTGTTTGTTCCAAATCATTAGGAAAATCTTCGCATTTTCATGGTATCGTTGTTGTTGTTGTTGTTGTTGTTGTTGTTGTTGTTGTTGTTGTTGTTGTTTGAGTCTTCAGTCTTTTAACTGGTTTGATGCAACCGTCCATTCCTCCCTGTCCTGAGCTAATCGCTACATGTCTACATATCTACCACGCCCTACATCCGAAGCAATCTGTTTAACATATTCTAACCTTGGTCTACCCCTACAGTTCTTGTCCTCGACCCTTCATTCCATAAGCTTGCTATTCCTGGGTGCCTTAGTATGTGTCCTAACGACCGATCTCTTCTCTTCATTAGCAGTCGCCAGAAACATCTCTCCTCTCCCACTCGTCTTAATACCTCTTCGTTTGTAACCCGATCTACCCATCTGATCTTCATCATTCTCCTGCAACACCACATTTCTAACGCTTCAATTCTCCTCTTTTCTGCTACACCAACAGTCCAAGTTTCACTTCCATACAGTGCCACGCTCCAGACAAAGGTTTTCAAAAATGACTTCTTAATACCTAAATCTATATTCGATGTCAACAGATTCCTTTTTTGTAGAAATGCTTTCCTTGCCTGAGCCAAACTACTTTTTATATTCTCTTTGCTTCGTCCATCACTGGTTATTTTGGTTCCTAAGTAACAGAAGTCTCCTACTTCCTTCAGCTTTTCACCTGCTAATTTGATGTCCATAGAGATTTCTGATTTATTTCGGCTGCATTCCAAATTGTATCATTTCAAAAACAAAAGTAATATGTGTAGAGAAGAAACTCAAGAAGATAGAATTACAGGTTCATTCATTCATTGAAATATTAGAAACCATTTTTCAGTTTTACCTAACGAATCAGTTAGTAGAAGCTTTTCAGTCGCTCAACACGAGTGTGTCAAATTAGATACCTCGTGGTATAGCGGCTAGCGTTCTTTGCTCTCGCCCCGGTGGACCGGGTTCAATTCCCGGTACTGCCAATAAATTTTAATTCTGGTGTGATGACTGGAAAGGAGTAAAACTGAGAAGAGGAGGGTTCGTTTCCCCACCACAGCCATCCTGGAAGTAGTTTTCTGTGGTTTCCCCACTTCTACTCCAGGCAAATACTGGGATGGTTCCTAACGTACTGCCACGGCCACCTCCTTCCTAATCATAGCCCCAATTTACAAATACTTTAGTACAGCCATCAAAATAACACAGGTTATGAGAACAATTCCACACGCACCCAAATACACGGGGTTGTATGACTACGATGCCGCAGCCCCTAAAATGGCGGCTTTGGTGGCGTGGTTGGTAGCAAGCTGAACTTCTATGCCGATGATCGCGGGGTCAATCCCGGCCGAAGTCGTTGAATTTTTTAAGAGTGTTAAAAATCCCTCAGTATGCCTTCCTTCGGAGGGGAAATAAAGCCGGCGGGCCCATGTCATACATTTATGGCATGTAAAAGAACCTTCCACTAACTTCAAATTGTGTGAAGCACAATTTGTAGGTTAGATTTGATTAATGCTCATAAGTTCCAACGTTCGTTGCCAGGTGCTGGTTGCCGTGGCATCTAGCAGCCAAGTTTGCAGCTAGGTGTCGTAGACGGTAGCATTTGGTAGCAAAAGTAGGAACTATGTGAAATTATCGTCTGCAGTTCTTACTTGAATTAAAACAGATAAAACACACTCTTACAGCCATCACAATTAGCACCGGTTATCAGACAGATTCTGTTGTTGTTGTTGTTGTTGTTGTTGTTGTTGTTGTTGTTGTTGTTGTTGTTGTTGTTGTTGTTGTTGTTGTTGTTGTTGTTGTTTGAGTCCTCTGTCTTTTGACTGGTTTGATGCAGCTCTCCATTCCTCCCTGTCCTGAGCTAATCGTTTAATCTCTACATAGCTACCACACCCTACATCCGAGGCAATCTGTTTAACATATTCTAACCTTGGTCTACCCCTACAGTTCTTGTCCTCAACCCTTCCTTCCATAACTAAGCTTGCTATTCCTGGGTGTCTTAGTATGTGTCCTACCAACCTATCTCTTCTCTTCATTAGCAGTCGCCAGAAACATCTCTCCTCTCCTACTAGGCTCAATACCTCTTCGTTTGTAACTCTATCTATCCATCTGATCTTCATCATTCTCCTGTAACACCACAAATGCTTCAATTCTCCTCTTTTCTGCTGCACTAATAGTCCAAGTTCCATAGAGTGCCACGCTCCAGACAAAGGCCTTCAAAAATGACTTCCTAATACCTAAATCTATATTCGATGTCAACAGATTCCTTTTCTGTAGAAATGCTTTCCTTGCCTGAGCTAACCTACTTTTTATGTCCTCTTTGCTTCGTCCATCACTGGTTATTTTGCTTCCCAAGTAACAGAATTCTCCTACTTCCTTTAGCTGTTCACCTGCCAATTTGATGTCCATAGAGGTTTCTGATTTATTTCGGCTGCATTCCAATATTTTTGTTTTACATTTATTAATTTTCATCATGAATTGTTTCCTCAAGACGGAGTCCATACCATTCAAAAACTCATTCAAATCCTCAGGCGTATCGGCCAAGATGACTATGTCATCGGCAAATCTCAGAGTTGAAATTATTTCTCCTTGAATCTTCACTCCCACTTTAAATTTTTCTCCAATTTCCTTCATTGCTTGTTCAATGTAAAGATTGAAAAGTATGGGTGATAAGTTGCAGCCTTGCCTTATACCTTTCTGAATACCAGCTTCTCTCTCATGTCCTTCAGCTTGAATGACTGCTGTCTACACACACCTAAAGTAAACGGGGCTTTATGACCGCGATGTCGCAGCCCCTAAACTAAGAAACCAACCAACCAGCCCCTAAAATAAGCAACAACAATAAAAGATTGGGCGGAGAGTTATAATTAATTTCCTAGTGACTGAAATAAATACATGAATTATTTATAAGTCTACACTTATTACATAAAGCACTTCACACTGCTACTAACAGACTTATCCATTCAGTCATTAAGGAGTACATTTCAATCAATTGCACTGTTAGGCACCACTGCAAGAGTCCTGAGAAGTTCTTGAGAACTAACGTAAACATTTCCTGGCAATTCCTTCCTAATGTACCTTTGTACCTGTGGAGCAGTATTCACCGTGACCAACATTTTAACCGAGAGTGTGGATCTTGCTGACTTACGAAGAAACCTTGGTATGCAGATGACACTCAAACATACAGTATATTAGCCGATGACGTGATGGCTGCTGATCGCGTTACCCACTTTATAATTGAGATTGGGTTGGGGCCAGCAATCTAAATTTTCCAGTGTACATTGACTCAAAGGCTTGTTCTTTTTTTAATTCTGATATTTTCCCCCGTAATTTTTGTTTATTGTTATCATTATTAGCCTAGGTTTATTGGTCTTTTTGTTTGATTAATTTTTGGACTTTTCAAATCTAAATTTTTAATTCCATACCAACTTTGTGTACTTTAATCTGTGTTAAGAGGGGCAGATGATCTCGGCGTTCCGCCCCTTGAACCTCAATAAATAGGCCTACTAACTAACTAAATTCGAGGCACGCCGATTTTGTACCACTTGTTTTCAATGTGTCCCTGTTACTTCACGGATGTCTCGCTCCCAGAGATCCTGTGGTCTTTCTCTAGGTCTTTTCAGGCCTCATCGACACCCATTCTAGTACTGTCGTTGATCACGTATCATCTCTCCTCTTTGCGACACGTCCAACCCATTACCACATAATTTTCACTCGCTAAGATATCACACAAAATTTAGGTAGCGATCGTATTGTGTGCGCGCCATGAGAAGTCAGTTCGACACGCTGTGACGGGGAGCGGGGATTTTGGCTGTACGAATGCGCAGCCTGCTTTTTCCCGACCTAAATATAGGTCTATCGGCAGTCAGTTGCTGCTACCTCCAGCATACCGACTGTAGTGTCTACGCGGGCTAAAGCCCAGCGTTAGGTCAAGGGGCCAAGCTCTCTGCTGACTCGGTAGACGCGTGGGTTCGAGCCCCACCGTCGGCCGTCCTTGAAATGGTTTTCCCCATTTTCAACACCAGGCAAATGCTGGGACAGTACCTTCTGACAGGCCACGGCCGCTTCCTTCCACATCCTTGCCCAGTTTCATTCATCTTCATTCATTCCATCTCTCATCCCGACGCGCAGGTCGCCCAAGGGCGTCGACTAGAAAGACCTGCACTCGGCCTCTCAGGAGGCTACACGACAAAAAAAAATCTCCAGCATGGTGCTTGTTGTTTCCTTTCTACTGTTGACATTCTCACAAGACTTTTAGTGTTTATTTATTAACAGAGCACTGAGTACAAAGAAAGACAGACCACCTCGTGGTGTAGAGGGTAGCCCCGGAGGTACGGGTTCGATTCCTGGCTCTGCCAATACATTTAATTCTTGTCTAAGGGTTGGAATAGGATACACTCTGCCTCGTGAGACAAAACTGTGAAGAGATGGGTTCGATTCCCACCTCAACCACTTCTACTCCAGGCAAATGCTGGGGTGGTTTATAACGTAAGGCCACGGCCGCCTCCTTCCTTTCTTGAATTACAAATATACACACTACTACAGCCACCACAGTAACACAGGTTGTCAGACAAATTCTACACACACCCTAGTACACGATGTACAAGCCCCTCTAATGAAACAACAATAATGCCTTCACTAGCGAACTGTTACGCACGATCTGATAAACCAGTTTTCAGCGACAGTGTTCTTCTAAACACTCGTTGTGTAGAAATATAAACGAAAAACGAAGTAATTGCCAAGAAATATAAGTAACAGTAACTAACTTTAGACAAAGACGTTAATTCTCTCGCTACCTTTTTGCTCCACTCTTCGGAGACGATGTGACCAAACCATAACAGCGGGCGTCGATTTCAAACATTCTGTCAGCCAATCGGGGACATTGTACTGTGAGGTTGGTCTATCGACACAGTCCTATTCGACTTCAACTACGGTATTGAGTTCAGTTTGGGTAGATATGTGCATAGTTCAGGCACAGAAGTCTCATTCAGGCAAATGTCCTGCTGCTTGAGCCCAAGCTCAAGCTCCGTGAACATATGAGGAATGTAGATCGCGGACGACGATGAGAGTCCACAGAGTTTGGACTTGAGCAGGTACTGTATCTATTTTATTCATTCTCCAAGTACAATAGATTACCTATTTAAATTTGTTTTGGCGGCTCGCGAAAAAAATGTCCAGACGACATACGAAGATGGTTGGTTCCTCAGTTTAGGGGCTGCGACAACGCGGTCATGTAGCCCCGTGTACTTTGGATGTGTGTAGAATCTGTCTGATAACCTGTGTTAATTGTGATGGCTGTATTAGTGTGTGCTATCTGTAATTCAGGTAACGACTGGAGACGATCAATTTCAAGTAGTTCCTACTTTTGCTACCAAATGCTACCGTCAACGACACCTAGCCGCGAACTTGGCTACTGGATGCCACCGCAACCGGCAACTTGCGGCGAACGTTGGAACTAAATAGAGCATTAATCAAATCTAACCTAGAAATTTAGCTTCACACAATTGTAGTCAGTGGAACGTTCATTTACATGCCAAAAATCTATGATATGGGCCCGCCGACTTTACTTCTCCTCCAAAGAAAGGCATACCGAGGGATTATTAACGCTCTGAAAAAATCCGACGACTTCGGCCGGGTTTGAACCCTCGACCTTGAGCATCGAAGTTCAGCATGCTACCAACTACTCTACCGAAGCCGTCGAATCACGAGGAGAACAATGTTGAAGACCACTGCTGTAGGCTACGGATGATAACATTATTTGGAACATACTATGGATTCATTTGAGAAGTTAATGGTTTTGTTGTATCGACCCAAACTGAACTCAATAGCACACCACTGCGGTTTGTAAATATGTTACTACAAAATACTGCTGTTCATTCCGCTGAGTTCTCGTGTAATCATTATTTTTCAAAAAAATTAAATTCATTAACGATTGTCCTCTTCGTGGTCTATATGAAAATGAAATTAATGGATGCTTTTTTAATATTACTCTTAAATTGTTTCATTACTGTCAACAACACTCGTTGCTAATTACACCTCTGATAGTTACGTCATGAGTGCCAATGTATCCTATTATATTCTACTCAATATGCATAATATCAGTTCAGTAATTGCCTAAGCGAGAAACTCATTCGTTATTTTTTTTATCTAAATGGCCCTCACATTCATGTCATTCCATTATTTTGTTGTTGCTGTTGTTGTAATTGTTTCATTTGAGGAAAACCCCCATCTTGCACATCACGGGCTATTAGTCCCGTGTGTGTATGTACTAGGTGTACAGTACAGGTAGAATTTGACTGATAGCCTGTGTAAGTGGTGTCTATAGCAATGTATGTGTGTATGTAAGTATGTATGTATGTATGTATGTACAGAGGTGGCCAAATTATGGAAGAGCTGACTAGAACCAAATTATTAATTGCAAATTAAGATACAATTGATTGCAATGGGGAATTTCATTTGAGGCAGTCTCCGTTGCAGGACCTTTCTTTAATGTATTTTGCCATGTATTCACCAAAATTACTAACCAACATCGTATTTACGCAATTTTAAACTAATTTACCACTAAACCGCTTTTATCGTATTTTATTTTCTATAAGAATATAGGCATTAAAAGACCAATCTTCAAATAAGCAAAACGGTGTGGTGTTGGAACTTATCCTGTCCTAAAACCAAATCTGTCTCGGTTTCTTTTGTTGTTACTGCTGCGTTTGAGTTACGAATACCTTAAATAGAAGATATTATTTCACAGCAAATCATCGATCGGCTTGAAATCATTAATTTAATTCTTTTCCTGCCGCGTTAACTCAATTGGCGCCCAAATCTGGTCTGGTTAGGATGTCACAAAACACGTCTTCATCAGGGTAGACATCTATGCATTGTTGAAGGTTCTATGAACCAAGTACTAATAAAGAATTAGGTTCAATTCAACTTTACCATAATAATTTGGCCACCTGAGTATGTGTAATTCAGGCGAGTATTGGGAAGTAAATGGCCGTGGCCTTAAGTTAGAAACCATGCCGGCATTTGCCTTGAATAGAAGTGGAGAAGCCACGGAAAGCTACTACCAGGATAGTTGCTATGGGAATAACCCACATCTTATCCGATTTGCCTCACGGGGCTGAGTGTACCCCGTTCCAGCCCTCAGACTAGAATTACATATTTTCTTGGATAGCCGGGAATCCAACCCGGACTTATGGGGCAAAGAATGACAGCTGCTATACCACGAAGTGTTCCATTATTTTCAACCAGAGTTCTGGTGAGTAATCTTTGTTAATAGGGTAAAGGCAGGAGAGTTGGCGAATCAGGACAGATGATGCATCTCTTGCAGAGACGACTGCAGTTGGGGTAGGTTGTTTGATAATGTCACGGAGGGAGAGTTGTATCAGTAGTTTCGTGGTGGGTTTTGTTTCATATATTCGTTCTGAGACGTGGTTTTCATAAAAAAAAGGGAGTTGGCAAGTTAAAACTTAGCAAGTTTTCTAGGTTTATGCCGTGTCTTGTGTGGGGTTTCGCCTAGGAACACCAAGCTGGAGTCCGGGCATGGATACCAAGAGCCCGCTGATGAGCCAGCTTGGTGTTCCTAGGTCTCACTGTCAGACACTTTGTCGCTGTCCTCACGAGGATGAGTGCACCCTGTTCCAGCCCTCACGTTAGTTTCTAAATATCGGATGGAGCCGGGAATCGAATTCTTTTTCTCTTTAAATCTTCATAAAATTAATCAACTTAAAAGACTTATTTATAAATGAAAATGAAAATCCACAGCCTGCTTCCAGTCTCCGACCGGGTCAGGAATGGAATGAATGAAGCCCCCAACTAGCGGCGAGGATATGAACTGTGCCGGCTGCCGAGGCCTGACGCACTTCTCTGGGGCAATGATTAAATGAATGACAGATGAAATGAAATGATAGTGGAGAGTGTTGCTGGAATGAAATTTTGACAGGGAAAACCGGAGTACCCGGAGAAAAACCTGCCTGCCTCCGTTTTGTCCAGCACAGATCTCACATGGAGTGACCGGGATTTGAACCACGGACCCAGCGGTGAGAGGCCGGCGTGCTGCCGCCTAAGCCACGGAGGCTTTCATTTATAAATAAATATAAAAATTTAATTAGTTAAATCTTTTAAAGAAACATAATACAATGGATATACTATAAATCTTCTTCCAATGTGACCAGTAAGTCCAATTTGACCTCCGGGGTGACAACCAAGAAAATTAGGCGCTACCCCTCGAGATGGCCGAAATGTGTTCTTCATGAAGGCAAATTCAGTAGAAGGATAAAACGCGCTTTAAGTTGACAAAGTAGAGCGTCAGTGAGTGTTTTTACATTAATCATCTCTCCCTCACAATTGCGTCATCTAACCCACCACAGTGAAAAAAAAAACCATTATTTCTTAAAACACTTTTTTTTTCTTAGAAAATGTTCAACGGTGTACGGTGTACAACTGTATCGTTTTATTCATAAAGTGTATCTACAAAATTGCCATGAATATAATCTTATTTTTAAGGTAAACTGTAGTCTCTAAGATAGTGTTATAAACAGTGCGCCATTACTTGAGACCATGCACATAAATGTCAATGGAGTGTTTAATATTCAAAGCTGTTTACCCAAAAGTTTGTTTTTTTGCTAGGAAGAACACAATAGCTCATGAACTATGTGATGAAACTTTATCAAACTCGGCAGATACATTCCAACCTATGATGCCTCATTCATGAAATTATCTTAAAAAGTAATTGAGATATACTTGGAAAATTAAACAAAAAACTGTTCATTTTTTTGAAAGACAAATTTAATATTTTTAGAAAAATATACTATTTATAATATAACATTCATGGTGGTTCATCCTTTGTATTTATGCGTTTACTTTACATGAAAAAATCATTCCATTCAGACTGGTATTCCTTGTTCAATCGTGTTTTTTGCAATTTACGGAGTTTTAAAAATCACGAATATGATCCTTTCGATAAATCACGAATTACTTTCTGTTCCTCTCTTTAAATTATATGAAAGCTCTATATAGGCCTATTTACTATACATATTTCAGTTTCATAACTCTATGTTACTTATTAGTGTAGCTATGACATGATTCGTAACTGTATCCGAAAATTCCCACTGACGGTGTATGAGCCCCCTTAATCTTGTTGTTTGAACTTGTTCAAAACAGTTT
Source organism: Meconema thalassinum (assembly GCA_946902985.2). Lineage (NCBI taxonomy): Eukaryota > Metazoa > Arthropoda > Insecta > Orthoptera > Tettigoniidae > Meconema > Meconema thalassinum. The sequence goes on from OX336396.1 coordinate 153,092,307, forward strand.
CCAAAAGTACGCTCATTCTTTGTTTGAGTGACCGTACGTGTTTGCAAGACCTGTATTTATTAAAATGCTTAATTCCTAAAGTGTTTGTTGTGTACAGTGGGACAAGCACTAGCTCACGAGCACTTTAGTTTAATCAACTACCGAAAAAAAAAGGTTCACCCTCCACTTTCACGATTGTAAAATGGAGCTCATAATGTTGTGATTTAAGATTTATCCATGCTATTTGTTGGAAGGTATTTGAATGTCAGACCGTAAAAGAATGGCAGCTAATCCTTTCGAACAAAGAGGGTGCAGTAAGCCTTTCGATAAGCTACTGTCAGAACTCGCTGGGCTTGTTGGACGACCTCGGCTTGAGCAGTGAGTGTCCTACATTTTATTGTATTCTGCAGTACGTCGAAGTCATTTTATGACAAGTGATATTAGACCGAAGGGCCAGGGGATGTGCTGGAGACTACCGTATGGTGTAGAGGCGAGCATTAATTCCCGGCTCTTCTACGAAATTCAGTTATGTTCTGAAGGCTGGAACGGAGTACACTAAGCCTTGAGAACCGGGTGAGTTAGCCGTGGTGGTTACGGCATGACTGATGGCAGTCGCTCACATCCGGGAGGCGAGGAGGTTCGAATCCCCCCGCCGGCAACCTTGAAGATGGTCTTCTGTGGTTTCCCATCTTCCTTCCAGGCAAATGCCGGGGTTGGTCCCTAACTAAAGGCCACAGCCACTACCTTCCAACTCCTCGTCCTTACATTCCAACTTCCCTCCTTCCCTCCCCAACGGTACTTGTAGCTCACCCATTGGGTGTCCGTCTCGAAGCAGCTACAAAAACTGGCGAGCCGAACATGTCCTCGGACACTCCCGGCACTAACAGCCATACGCTAAAAAAAAAAAGCCTTGAGAGACGTAACTGAGTTGAGTTGGACCCAATCCCTACGTCAGTTATTCTAAGAGTGATTCCCCACGCCGGGGTGGTTCTTAACTTATATAAGGTGGGTCCAATCCCTACGTCAGCTATTCTAGGAGTGATTTTCCATGCTGGGGGGGTTCTTAACTTACACGATGTGGGTCCAATCCCTACGACAGCTATTCTAGGAGTGATTCCCCATTCTGGGGTTGTTCTTAACTTAGATGAGGTGGGTCCAATCCCTACATCAGCTATTCTAGGAGTGATTTTCCATGCTGGGGTGGTTCTTAACTTAGATGAGGTGGGTCCAATCCCTACGACAGCTATTCTAGGAGTGATTTCCCATGCTGGGGTGGTTCTTAACTTACACGAGGTGGGTCCAATCCCTACGACAGCTATTCTAGGAGTGATTTCCCATGCTGGGGTGGTTCTTAACTTAGATGAGGTGGGTCCAATCCCTACGACAGCTATTCTAGGAGTGATTTTCCATGCTGGAGTGGTTTTTAACTTACACGAGGTGGGTCCAATTCCTACGACAGCTATTCTAGGAGTGATTTCCCATGCTGGGGTTGTTCTTAACTTAGATGAGGTGGGTCCAATCCCTACGACAGCTATTCTAGGAGTGATTCCCCATTCTGGGGTGGTTCTTAACTTAGATGAGGTGGGTCCAAGCCCTACGTCAGCTATTCTAGGAGTGATCCCCATTCTGGGGTGGTTCTTAACTTAGATGAGGTGGGTCCAATCCCTACATCAGCTATTCTAGGAGCGATTTTCCATGCCGGGGTGGTTCTTAACTTAAGGCCCAAGGCTACCTCCTGCCCTATCCTAGCCTCGAATACAATATATACACACGCTAGGTGAGCCATCACAGTGATGAAGGTTATCAGGCACGGGACCAATGGACCACGATGTTGCAATTCCCATTTGGGTCAACAACAACTCTTTGCGCTGATCAGCAATTTCGCTATTTCATTAAAGCAAGGGCTGTAAATGTTGAGGCCAGCGTATTTGCATAGTACATCAGGCCCCCGTTTTTTTTTTTGCACAACATTGCAGGATTCAAATCCCAGCATAGTCGGTTGTCAATAATTGAGGGTGCGTAAATGCGAGACACTCATATGAGGGAAAATTTTTAACACCCTGACATTTCTAAAATGGTTAAGCTATCGAAAGGGACGTTAAAGCAATAATAATAATACGCCAAACCCAAACCCATGAAAGGCCTTGGTCTAACAAGCGACCTCTGCTCAGCGTTTTGGCTTACAGACTGGGGTGACGCGTAGTCAGCGTGTTGGGTTCCCTCGGCCGTTAACCTTGGTTTTCATGACCGGTACGCTGCCTCACTGTCAGACAGCTACTCAATAGTCCTCACGAAGCTGAGTGCACCCCATTCCCACCCCCTAACGGAGCAGGGAATCGAACCCGGGGCCTCCGGGTGAGAGGCAGGTGCGCTATCCCAACACCACGGGGCCGCAATAATAATAATAATAATATAATTAGAAAAAAAATAACAATTGTAATTGGCGCCTTTAAATTTCAAGCAGTTTTTTTTTTACGTAATTGAATGTATGTATTTATTTGTATGTCTACCCCTTATTATCCCCGTTTTCCAACGGGGTTGAGGATGAGATGCGATAAAAGTATTTGTGGCGGATGGTTTTTACGGCTGGATGCCCTTCCTGACGCCAACCACATAAGATAAGTTAATGAGAGATGTAATGAATGATGGCGAATGAAACTGGGCAAGGATGTGGAAGGAAGCGACCGTGGCCTGTCCGAGGGTACCGTCCCAGCATTTGCCTGTAGTTGAAAATGGGAAACCACCGAAAACCATTTCAAGGATGGCTGACGGTGGGGCTCGAACCCACGTCTACCGAGTCCGCAGAGAGCTTGGCCCCATGGCCTAGCGCTGCGCGTTAGCCAGCGTAACTACTGCTGTCAGTTATGTATTTATTTATTTATTTATTTATTTTATTCTATTTTAATCTTTAGGAGCACTTACTATCTTATTATTTTTTATTTTAAATATCTAAAATATAAATACATTTATTTTTTAATTTAACATTGTGTATTATTTATTTTTTATTTATTATATTTTATTTTTAAAATTAATTTATTATTGTATAGCCTATATACCCCAGGCATTATATGCAAAAAATACGGCCAACCTAAAAAAAACGTGAAGCTGAAATTTGGCATAGATGTTCCCTAGTGCCCTAGAAACAAATCCTGAAAAGTCCCCATCTCTGCGGTGTCCGCGTCATAGTTTTTGGAGGATTCAAAAGGGCTTAAATAGGGCCTAAGTGCCAAAAACAGCATTTTTGCTTCCTGCGTTTAAAATATTGATCCAAATTTAGTTCTCGCGAGCTTTAGCAATTAATAAAAAAAATGAACCAGTAGGATAACGGACTTATCAGGCCTAATTATTGCTATTGATGAAGGAAAAAGCAACTAATTTAAAATTTTTAGCACAATTTTTACACATTTTTTTTTTTTTTTAGCAGGTTATTATTTCTTAAACAACTGCTGATATTGACTAAAGATCCAGAATGAAAGTTATAAAGCATACTTTTAGCTTTACATTGGCACATCACCCATGTCTATGCAAGAAACGGTTACCGAGTTACGGTCCCAAAGCTTAACCGCTGTTGAAAAGGCACCCGATCGCGTTTCTAGGTGACAGCGCTCGGACTGTCGGAGCAGGCCAACAATACTCCAAACAATTAATTCAGCTTCTAAACAGTCTTAGATTTTCAGTAAATTTGGCGGAAGTCCACAGGTACGAAGTTTCAGCGCTTCGTGAAGAACGTCCAATCCCGAATGCTGGAGCGTTCACGTAGTTTTGCTTTGACAACGCTGACTTTATCATAAGGACATTGGACGGGCGAAACACATTTCACTGCATGGTAGGCATCAAGTGCACAGGTCCAGCGCTTGACAGTGAAATATCTTCACTCCCACGTACACGAGAAGTTCCTAATGCTGGTGTCATTGCGGCGATGGGAACGTTCAACATTTCGTGGTATCGGAAGCCCTCTTCTCCTGGTTCAAAGGACGTCAAGATTAAGGAGTTAACTGTGGAAGCCCCAAACTCTGTGGCTATTGCGTCGATGATGGACTCCTTGGGGTTATCTGGACGGTGGTCAGGTATTAATTTACCCGCCTCGTGGAACGGATTTATGAAGACGCCACTGTCTGCTCATGCTCAACCAGCTCCCCAGACGACGTCAGTTGATACCCTGCCGTTCATTAACTTGGAACCGAGCAATCCATCAACTATATATTCCGCGTTGAAGTTTGCCGCAAGAAAGTGCGTGGAACTGAAACACAGCACTTGTTTCGAAACCTTTGACCAGCCCCTATACGCGAAAGCTGCGGAGATAGTCGCATCGGACACTTCAGAGGAACTAAAAAAACGCGGTTGTTCGTCTAGGCGGATTTCACATTCTAATGTCGTTTCTTGCGGCAATCGGCTACGTGATGAATGGAAGCGGTTTGGAGGAGCTCTGGGCGGAAATATACGCTAAATCGTCAGTGATGTCTGGACACGCATATTCTAGTTAGGCTTGCAATTAGCTCGCTCTTAAAAATGATTATGTTATGCCTTCAATTTCAAATGTATCAATAACGCGAAACTGTGCATGTTCTAGGGCCCTCGGAGCGCATTTTCTGACAAAACAGGCTGTCGGGACAATGTTACTCAATATGAACGACGGGATGAAGGATGACAAGGACGAAATACAGGCGCTTTTTACCGCATTCCAAGAAGGCGCCGCCAATGAGTTGCTATCATATCCTTGCCTTCAACGTCTCAAAGAGTCGCTTCATGACACATTTTCTTCAATGAGCCACAAATCTCGCACATGAAAGCTGTGGGTAGAGTACATCAAACAGCAAGCCTGGAAAATATTGAAGGATTCCGCATCTTCACACGAGGAAATGAAGGTATTCGTCTCTACGGCTCCAGATGAAAAGGCCATAATATCAGCTGGAGAGAAGTTCGCCATTTGTCTCTACGATAGTGCCAAATTGGAGAGCAAAAGCCTCGACGAACTTCGGGTAGTGAAATGCAGCCAAAAAATGCCAAACAACCGGTCACAGCGTCATTTCAGCTAGCTTCACTTCCGCCGACTTCGGCGGCATGCAAACAACATTCACTGCGGATATATTTGCAAGTTCAGGAATGGTTAGGATTTTCTTTGGACCCGACCCAATGGGGATGGAAAATCCAACACTCAGCTTTAGTACCAGTGACAACTCATCTTCCAGCTGCTCCAGATCATCTCCTGAATTTAGTGTCCTGCAACTGCAAGAGCTCTTTTTGCAGCCAGTGTGAGTTCTGCTTATAGCGACTAAAGACCCGAAGTAAAAGTTGTAAAGTACCGGTACACTTTTAGCTTTAAAACGATGCATTGCCCAAATGTGTGGGCACTGCAGTGGAAAAGCATGTGGCAACGTCACATTTGATGGCTCAGACGATGAGGAGGACGATTGAGTCCAATGTAAGCTTTGTTTTGCAAGTGTTCTTTGTCTAAAGAAAGCTTTTTAAGCTTCGTTTTGTTATTAATTGCATTATGCATATTGTTACGGCTGTGAGTTTGTGTCATCGCTCGCCGCTTGAGTCACAACTGCCCCAGGGGCTGGGCTGTGGCTTGCCTCCTGTATTGCGCGCGCCTTATGCAACAGGGCTACTACAGACAAAGGGATAGTCCAGAAGATTCGTGACTGGACCAGCGGTGGAAACCTCGAGAAGCCGTGGACTCTGGATGGATCTAGAACCATTTATTGAGTCACCGGCCTGCTATATAAGAGTGACCCGTGAAGCAGTTGTGGTTGTGTTTTACGAGCTAGTGTGAGCGTTTATTCTGAGCGACAGAAGTGTGGTGACTTGCGAAACCCCTAGTGTAGCGGCGAAGTGAGGAACATACAGGGGACTGCCGTGTTCTGAGTAAGTGTGCTTTCACTGAGTGTCAGATATTGTGGTGTCGAAATTAAGTGACATTGTTTCTCCCAGCTGGTGAACAGCGCGCAGCAAGTGCACGTAAGTACTGTAGTAGGCGCACATTAGAAAGAAGTTGCATGTAGTTCTGTCAAGGCCACTAGGCTCATTAGCGGCAGGATTAACTTCTGTGGTTTGTTGACAAGTGGAAGGGCCAAGAGCGCTCAAGGAAGAGACTTGACGAAACTGGAGTAAGGCTCCTAATTGCTTGTATTTGCTGATTCGTGTAATTTTCTGGCCACAATAAAGTTAATTATTTCTTTAAGCAGTAATTGGTGTTGTGCTTTGTACCCCACCGTAATCCAGTTAACAAAAGTGCCACTAGGGGGGTGGCACGTAACAATATTATGAATGTACGTTTAACTGCTAACTGCATTAAACTCGTTTTCTTCTATGCAAACTGTTTCTGCTAGTTTACCTGGATTCAAAGGAATACCATCCTAAAAGTTCTTGAGCAAAGATACAAAATGGAGTCAGCAAAGGTGAATAGATGGAGCCCACCAGCGTAAATGGGCGTTCGTTCGGAAAGCGACTGCCACACTTCCACTTTTATATTTGTAACTGTATCTCTGCTGCTGTTTGTCGGATGAACATGGGCAATGTATCGTTTCAAAGCTACCAGTGTGCTTTACAACTTTTACTTCGGGTCTTTAGTCGCTATCGGCAGGTGTTTACACGATAAGTCCCGGCTAATGACAAATTTTCGTGAGAAAAGTTGAGCTAAAAATGTTTGATTACTCATCTGTTTAAATGTATGGCAATAATTACGACCAATAAGAGCGCTATACATAACGCAGTTCTTCTCATTACTATCAAAGCTCATTAGAACTGATGTTGGATCAATATTTTGAACGCAGGAAGCAAAAATGCTGTTTTTGGCACTTAGGCCCCATTTAAGCCCTTTTGAACTCTCTAAAAACTATGACGCGGACGCCGCAGAGATGGGGACTTTTCAGGATTTGTTACTAGGGTACTAGGGAACATCTATGCCAAATTTCAGCTTTACATTATTTTTTTAGGTTAAAACTTAATATGCCTGGGCTAATATCCCTTTCAGCCAATTTCGTTTACTGTTCTTATCTAAAGGACTTTCCAGCCGATGCTATTTAATAGATAACCATAAAACAGCGCTGTATTTCTGTCTAATGCCACTTGCCTGTTGATTTCACGATATTGATTATTTTATCACCGCAGGCTCTTGTTTTCTGCAGAGAACGTGTAATTTTTGTCACTTCTTCAGTCCGTTCTTTTAGTAAATTGTTCCCAAGTGTGCTAACAGAAGTAAAAAGAAATTTCCCCAGTGATATAGGATGATACTAAATACTAGTTGACATGTTACGCACCAAATCGTTGGCTATGTGGCACCCTCCCACCAAATGTCAGAAAAATAAATAGCGCAGGGAGGCGAGGCGGAACTGTCGCGGCTTGTCGCCCGTCCCGGGACCATCCCGGTCCAAACACTGGGAAAGAATTATTACGGGCCATTCGTCTTCTTTCAACCAACACGAGTAAAAACACTGCCTGATCCTTAAAATGCTCTACTAATATGATCCGAGTCACTGACCGCTTGGCCGTGTCAAAATTGAACCCCACTTCTCCCAGCCTCTCCGCTTGCAGGAATCGCCGTTCACTTCACCAGACTGATCCTACACACATCAAAAAAAGTTTTGCATCACCTCGGTTCCAAGAGTTCCGGAACCTTTAAATACAAAGGGAATAGAGATCAACACAAACAACATTTCAGCTCGTTTTATTGCTCATGAGGCCCACACATTGCATGTTGTACCATCATACAGCTAGACTTTCAGCATTTGTGGTCCAGATTGCAGTACACACCACTACCTCTAATACCCAGTAGCACGTCCTCTTGCATTGATGCATGCCTGTATTCGTCGTGGCATACTATCCACAAGTTCATCAAGACACTGTTGGTCCAAATTGTCCCACTCCTCAACGACAATTCGGCGTAAATCTCTCAGAGTGGTTGGTGGGTCAAGACGTCCATAAACAGCCCTTTTCAACATATCCCAGGCATGTTCGATAGGGTTCATGTCTGGCGAACATGCTGGCCACTGTAGTCGAGCGATGTCGTTATCTTGAAGGAACGCATTCACAAGATGTGCACGATGAGGTCGAGAATTGTCGTCCATGAAGACAAATGCCTCTCCAATATTCTGCCGATATGGGTGCACTATGGGTCGGAGGATGTCATTCAGGTATCGTAAAGCCGTTTCGGAGCCTTCCATGACCACCAGTGGCGTACGTCGGCCCCACATAATGCCACCCCAAAACATCAGGGAACCACCACCTTGCTGCACTCGCTGGACAGTGTGTCTAAGACGTTCAGCCTGACCAGGGTGCCTCCAAACACGTCTCCGACGATTGTCTGGTTGAAGGCATATGCGACACTCATCGGTGAAGAGAACGTGATGCCAATTCTGTGGGGTCCATTCAGCATGTTGTTGGGCCCATCTGTACCGCGCTGCATGGTGTCGGGGTTGCAAAGCTGGACCTCGCCATGGACGTCGGGAGTGAAGTTGCGCATCATGCAGCCTATTGCGCACAGTTTGAGTTGAAACACGACGTCCTGTGGCTGAACGAAACGCATTATTCAACATGGTGGCATTGCTGTCAGGGTTCCTCCGAGCGGCAATCCGTAAATAGCGGTCATCCACTACAGTAGTAGCCCTTGGGCGGCCTGAGCGAGGCCTGTCATCGACAGTTCCTGTATCTCTGTACCTCCTCCATGTCCGAACAACATCGCTTTGGTTCACTCTGAGACGCCTGGAAACTTCCCTTGTTGAGAGCCCTTCTTGACACAAAGTAACAATGCGGACGCGATCGAACTGCGGTATTGACCTTCTAGGCATGGTAGAACTACAGACAACATGAGCAGCGTAACTTCGTCCTGGTGGAATGACTGGAACTGATCGGCTGTCGTACCCCCTCCGTCTAATAGGCCCTGCTCATGCATGGTTGTTTACATCTTTGAGCAGTTTTAGTGACATCTATGAACAGTCAAAGGGACTGTATCTTTGATACAATATACACAGTCAACGTCTATATGCCGGAGATCTGGGAACCGAGGTGATGCAAAACTTTTTTTGATGTGTGTATTTCAGTGTACGTTGCAGCAAGTTCCTGTTGAATGTTTCCAGGTGAGGAAGAATAATATTCTTTTGTTATTATGAAGGGATTCCCCCATAGTAGGACTAAAATTATTTCCCGGCCGAGGTAGTCGGATTTTTGAAGCATAGAAAAACCTCACGGCACTCACAAGCACCTCGCAAATGTGAACGAGTGCATTTAGATAAAACTTCCCGGCCGAGGTAGTCGGATTTTTGAAGCATAGAAAAACCTCACGGCTCTCACAAGCACCTCGCAAATGTGAACGAGTGCATTTAGATAAAACTTTGCGTACATGTTGTTCAGGTCGTAAGGAAAACACCTATGATACCATTTCATCCTCAAACTTTAGTTTGTAATAAGGTTGATATCTGTGCTTGTATGTACTCTTTATTGTTGTTATTATTATTATTATTATATTTTGTTTTTTATTTACTGTTCATATTCTCTGCATGCTCCACTAGGCTACATAAGTAGTACTACATGCACTTACAATACATTATTACAAATGAACAAAATAAATTACATTTTAATAATTAAATTTATAGATGACTGTTAATCTTAACAATATCAAACAATATTAGTCTTCGTTTTACTTAAGAGCTTGAAAATCCAGAGCATTAACAAATTTAGAAAATTCCTTTGAATACTTTTTAATAGCACAGATTTCTGCATTGGACAGTTATCGTCTTTATTAACACTATCAATAGAGAATTGCCTAATATGTTTCACTTCACTGCACACGAAAATTATATGATCTATAGTCTGAGGGCTGCTTTTACAAGAACACTCGGGTTTACGTATAATTTGAAGTCTGTGTAAGTACGAAGCCAAGTTTCCATGTCCAGTCAGTATTGTAGTCGTATTTGTTGTTATTGTTGTTATTATTATTATTATTGTGTTTCATGTGTAATGCCATATGCTAAATAAATAAATCCTCTAACTGATTTGGTTCTTCCCTGAACAGGGTGAAATTTTTGCGCGTTTAAATACGCAAGTGATACTTGAACCAGCCCGCTCTGCGTTCGCACATTATCAAACCAATCTCACCACCAGAACCATTTCCACGATCATGTAGCACAGACCCTCTCATCGTAGACATGCTAGTACAGGGCCTTCCACTCAAAGTGGACCCCGGCAGAGCGGCGCGTAGAGGGTCGGACGAGCACATGGCAGCTCGCTGAGCTTAGGGTCGAGAGAGCACCCGTACGAATCGCATGTAAATAACGAATACACAAAATAACACACAATCAAAGTAAAATAATTACTCACCTTGTCACAGAAGATGTTGAAAATGTCCTCCACCTGCATCTACACATTTCTAGCATCGTCTAAGGAAATTTTCTTTCATACGCTTTATTTCATCTATCGAGATAGCCTCAATTTCTCTCGTGATATTTTGTGCTAATGTGTAAGCAGGTTGAGGCATTGTTGAACCAATAGGCTTTAACACTTAGCAATAACACATTATAAAATGTTGAAACACAATAACAATTAAACAATATCCACTAACACACGTAGAAATACACACGTTATAAACGTATAACTCTTATAACTTAAAGGCTATAAACAAAATAACAAAGTCAACTTCACTCGGCAAACACTGCGTCGTAACTGCTCCAGCACCGCGAAGTCCCGCGCTTCTCCGAAGCATGAATTTCATCAATCCAACAGCACTTCTTTTCTTATCTTATTACATTTCCTGTCACAGCAACGCGCTGCGGTATGCTCGTCTGACCTTTAGCTCCACGTGCTACCTGGAGTGCTGGGCCGGCCCCGCTTTGAGTGAAATAGCAGTTATAATAGTAGCCTAGTTAGTGGCTGTCGGTAGGTGGCACTTAACTGTATAGTACACGTCCATATTTTTCAACAGGAACTGTTTTATATCCATGTTGATAAAGCGATTCCTAAACATTTGAACTTAATTTACATAAAAAATAAAAAAGCATCTCTGTCGGATTCCTCTCCAGCTAAAGACACTGATGTTAGCACTAAATCTCAAGATGTCAGAACAAGTTCCTGTAGAGAAAATGTTGCGTACTATACTTGCAGTACCAAGGAACGCAGCCTTTTGCATTGTACTAAGAATGTGAAGAGTATGGTGGTTATCAGCTCTTCTATCCCTAATTATCAGGGGCAGTGATTTTTAGAATTTTGAAATCAGAAGTTTAGCATTTCGATTTGAATATTTAGCCTAGCAATTTTTAGCTCTTATACACTTGTAATTTAGCGTTTATAGCATTTTGGAAAAACACATAGACTACAATTTGGGTTGCATCTGATAAACGAGTATTGTCTTTTGAAATGACATCAATGTGAAATGAACATCACATTTGTGAAAGGTTAATAATGTGATAAAATGCATGAAGTAAATTGTGTATTTATTTTAAATTAATTAGGTTAAAGTAACACAGAAACAAATTGTTACACACTAATGTATTACGCAGAAAAGAAACAAAAGGAAATGTATTCTGATGCAAAACCAGAATAATACAGAGTAAATACACAAAATCAACTCAAGTCTTGGTTCAATATCCACAACAGTGGGTAAGTGTATGCAAGTTCATGAATCATGAACATTGTTGAACGGGTCAGATGACCTCTTAAAACGTCAATAACTAACTAACTAAATCTTAGAACCGTTCTATAGGCATTTCGATAGCAACTTGTTGACCTGACCTTCGTGAAGGAAATGAAAGCGACGGGCAGGCAACAATGTGCAGGAGGCAGGCCCCGGGCTAAGGTGATAGAAGCCCTGGGCAAATGGTCTACTGGCGCCCTTTTTCTCATTTATCTATATATATAAAAATCAATGTAACGTGATAGTTTGTCTGTGGGTGTGTATGTCTCCTATGCGTTCATATACCATTCGTCCGATTGCGATGAAACTTGGGTGAGATGTTGAGTACACTCCAAGGAAGGTTTCTGACTTAGTAAATCCATTTTACAATAGGTAGCGCACGCGTAGATTCAACAAATGAGCGACGATGCGCGAAGCATTTCAACAAAGTCCCGTATGTGTTCATATACCATTCGTCCGATTGCGATGAAACTTGGGTGAGATGTTGAGTACACTCCAAGGATGGTTTCTGACTTAGTAAATCCATTTTACAATAGGTAGCTCACGCGTAGATTCAACAAATGAGCGACGATGCGCGATGCATTTCAACAAAGTCCCGTATGTGTTCATATACCATTCGTCCGATTGCGATGAAACTTGGGTGAGATGTTGAGTACACTCCAAGGATGGTTTCTGACTTAGTAAATCCATTTTACAATAGGTAGCGCACGCGTAGATTCAACAAATGAGCGACGATGCGCGAAGCATTTCAACAAAGTCCCGTATGTGTTCATATACCATTCGTCCGATAGCGATGAAACTTGGGTGAGATGTTGAGTACACTCCAAGGAAGGTTTCTGACTTAGTAAATCCATTTTACAATAGGTAGCGCACGCGTAGATTCAACAAATGAGCGACGATGCGCGAAGCATTTCAACAAAGTCCCGTATGTGTTCATATACCATTCGTCCGATTGCGATGAAACTTGGGTGAGATGTTGAGTACACTCCAAGGAAGGTTTCTGACTTAGTAAATCCATTTTACAATAGGTAGCGCACGCGTAGATTCAACAAATGAGCGACGATGCGCGAAGCATTTCAACAAAGTACCGTATGCATTCATATACCATTCGTTCGATAGCGATGAAACATGGGTGAGATGTTGAGTACACTCCAAGGAAGGTTTCTGACTTAGTAAATCCATTTTACAATAGGTAGCGCACGCGTAGATTCAACAAATGAGCGACGATGCGCGAAGCATTTCAACAAAGTCCCGAATGCATTCATATACCATTCGTCCGATAGCTATGAAACTTGCGTAAAATGTTGTGTACACTGCAGGGAAATTTTCTGGCTTAGTACATCCACTTTACAATAGGCAGCGCACGATTAGATTCAACAAATGAAATACGACGCGCGAAGCATTTCAACAAAGTCACGTTTGCGTTCATATACCATTCGTCCGATGCGATGAAACTAGGCTGAGATTTTGTGTGCACTCCAGGGAAGGTTTCTAGCTTAGTAAATCCCTTTAAAAATAGGTAGAGCACGAGTAGAATCAACAAATGAGCAACGGCGCGCGAAGCGTTTCAACAAAGTCCCATTTAATTTCATATACCATTCATCCGATAGCGATGAAACTTGGGTGAGATGCTGTGTACACTCCAGGGAAGGTTTCTGGCTTAGTACATACATTTTACAATAGGTAGCGCACCAGTAGATTCAACAAATGAGCGATGACACGCGAAGCGTTTCAACAAAGTCCCGTATAAAGTCATATACCATTCGTCTGATAGTGATAAATGTTTGGTGAATTGTTGTGTACACTCCAGGAAAAGTTTCTGGCTAAGTAAATCCATTTTACAATACGAAGCGCACGTTTATGTTCAACAAATGAGTGACTACGCGCGAAGCGTTTCGACAACGTCCCGTATACGTTCACATACCATTCATCCGATTGCGATGAAACTTGGGTGAGATGTTGTGTACACTCCAGGGAAGGTTTCTGGCTGAGTACATCCATATTACAATATGTAGCGCAAGAGTAGAATCAACAAATGAGCGACGACACGCGAAGCGTTTCAACCAAGTCCCGTATGCATACATGTACCATTCGTCCGTACCTATGAAACTTGGGTGAGATGTTGTGTACACGTCATGGAAAATTTCTGGCTTAGTAAATCCCCTATACAATATGCAGCGCACAATTTGATTCAACAAATGAGGGACGACGCGCGAAGCGTTTCAACAAAGTCCCGTATAAGGTCATATACCATTCTGCCGTTAGCGGTGAAACTTGGGTGAAATATGGTTGACACTCCAAGGAAGGATTCTGGGTTAGTAAATACATTTCACAGTAGGTAGCACACGAGTAGATTCGACAAATGAACGACGATAGCGATGAAACTTGGGTGAGATGTTGTGGACACTTACGTGACGGTTTCTAACTTAGTAAATACATTTTACAGTAGGTAGCGCACGAGTAGATTCAACAAATGAGTGACGGAGTGCGAATCGTTTAAACAAAATCAGGTATGCGTTCATATACTATTCATCCGATTGCGATGAAACATTGATCAGTTATTTTGTACCCGCCAGGGAAGGGGACTTAGTAAATCCATTTCACAATAAGTAGCGCAAGAGTAGATGCAACAAATGGGTGACGACGCGCGAAGCGTTTCAACAAAATTCCCTATTGCGTTCATATAACATTCTTCGATTGCGATGAAACCTTGATGAGTTATTGTGTACACGCCAGGGAAGGGCTTCGACTTAGTAATACATTCCTCAATAGGTAGCGCACGAGTAGATTCAACAAATGAGTGACAGCGCACGAATCGTTTAAACAAAAACCCCTATACGTGCATATACCATTCATCCGATTGCGATGAATCATTGATGAGTCATTGTGTACACGCCAGGGAAGGGTTTCGACTTAGTAAATCCATTTCACAATAGGTAGCGTACGATTAGATTCAACAAATGAGTGACAGCGACGAAACTTTTTGAAAGTTGTTGTGCACGCTCCCTCGAATGGTTCTAAATTAGAAAATCCATTTTATGATAGCTTAGAGGCAGTTAACATGTTATGTATCCAAAATCACTTCAAGAAACAGAATTTCAACGCCAACACTTTCTTTGATTGGCATTGCAACGCATGCCGGGTACAGCTTGTGTGTTATAAAAATAGCATACCGTAATAGTTTTTTTTACAAACAACTACGTTATTAATATTGTATCACAGGAAATAATAAGAAAAGTAAGTCGTTCATACTATTTTGTAGCCATTTATTGATACATTAGTCACACTAATAACCAAGATTACAAATTCAAAAGTTACATTTTAAAAGTACAATATACAGAAACATTTCAAATCAAAGTTTTTTCTGGCTTTTAACTTTGCAAATTTATTTATCATGTCAAAAAATTCTGTGCTAAGGGTTACGTCTTTTTCACAACACAATCACAATAGACAATTTAGTTTGCTGTCTGAAAGAGTCGATCTTTTCACATTCTTTAGCCGAGTCAAAACAGAAAATCCCCTTTCTGCTGAGGAGTTGGTGACAGATAATGTCAGAAATATTCTAGTTGCTACCTCAAGATTAGAGAAAGTAGTTTTCAAATCATTTTTATGACGTATTCATATATGTCAAGAATGCTAGTAAATTCTTCCTGTTCCACATACATTTTGAAGTGCTGACATTCGTTTTCAAATTAATTTCTGATGTCATTAGAGTAGAACTCACAGAGTTTATTCGCAGCCTGTGATATGACCCCTTTCTGCTATCCCTTTTGTACAAGAATAGAAAGTATTTCAAATTTGTTAGATACATTTTCATAAGCTATTTTTCGCCTTGACAAAGTTATTTATCAAAGAGTCAAAGATTTTAATGTAAACTTGGAACTTGAAAAGCGACCTTTCATCAAGAATAGCTTCATCGCCTAGGCTCTCATCCGCAAAAGTGTTTCTGGTTCTTATTCTTTTGTAGTTGGTGTTGTTCATACTTGTCTAACTCATTTCTTTTTCATTTATATAGCTCTCCAAAGTTTGAAGCTGCGTTGTACCTACTACGAGATTAAGAGTTTCACCTTGTAGATTGTTGCTAACTTTATCAAATCTTTCCAAAATATCACTCCACAAGATAGTGAGGAAGGCTATTTAAAATTTGTCAAACTTCTTTTCTAGTCCTGAAGCATCAACTTTGACTACAGGCTTCTGAGTAGGGTCTAGAGATATTTCCTTCACTGATTTATGTATCGCCTTGTAGCCTTTGACCAGGGCCTTTACAGCATCGGCTCTCGCTGACCATCTTGTTTGAGATAGGGATTTCTACATTGGAATTTTACTGTTTTCTAAACATGTTTTCAAAATACCCCATCTATGGATTGAATTGAAAAAAAAAGTGTAAAGGTTATGGACAAATCCAAAAAAACACAATAGCACTACTCTGCAGCAGAAGAACCAACAAGGTTGAGAGAATGCGCTGCACAAGGGACAAACTCAGCAAAAGGTCAGTGTTGTTTAATTCTAGCTTGCAGGCTTGAGTAAGCTCCAGACATATTTGCCGCGTTATCATAGCTTTGTCCTCTTCCCTGAATTCTGATCCACTTAATTTTTTGTTCATTTTAAATAACTAAAGTAGACACATTTTCACAAATCACAGTTGACACGCAATACAAGCAGTACACACAAACAACCTTTGATGTTAGGAAGTTGACAAGATCGCGCGGCGCATGCGCCAGTTGTAAATCCATGAGTATTGTCAACAGCGCCAACCGTGCATCACTGTCTGCATTGTTGCCAACACTAGTATTCTTTACAGATAATACTGATTATGTTGGGGGCAGATGACCTCGTAGTTCCGCCCCTTAAAACAACAATAACTAACTAACAGATTATATTATAATAGAATCATGATTAAACATAAATACTACGAATGTATGTGATATTTAATATTACTTTTATTTGATATTCACGTAAATTATAGTTATTTTATCCTACTTTTTCAAGATGTCCATGTCATTCTCATTTTTAATGTTGGGATTGTTGGGTAAACCTTTTTCTGCGTTCAGCGTCACCTAAATTTCGGCGCCCCCTAAAATTTGGCGCCCTGGGCAAATGCCAGTATGCCCGTTTATAGCCCGGGGCCTGGCAGGAGGGATTACTTTCTGTATTCCAGACCGATGGTCAAGCCGTCATAAACTCGTCACTTGAAGTTTCCTTAAAGACAGAATAAAAATGAAGGATTTCGTATTTATGTTGCAGTTTGGTATAATTTTCGCATTTTGCCGCTTTATCGAAACACATTAAAAAGTGGTTTACAGGTCGTGAAATGTGAAAATACAAAGTACAAGCCATTATGAGCATTTCGCGCTTTATCGCATTCGCGAAAAAACACCACCTCTACTAATCATACATTTCCCCACATTGTGGGTCTCGGGAGTAACGATGACGAACTTAACCTACTGCGCGCTGCACACTCCTTAGTGCTTACCGTACCATTTTTTAAGTGTGTGTAGTTCTATGACATTCGCTGATGAGATTCGTATGACGCTGTGTTGTGCCACAATTGGTACTGCATAATCATATGTCGATCCCTCAATGTTTGAGGATCGTGATCTCCGAGGAAGCTATTGTGTAATCTCCTCCATCTCTCCCGGATTTCGGTCAAACGTGCTGCACCAACAAGGCTCTACCCAGTCGCATTCTTGATTATGTTGGTCCATCGAGTGAGCACTCGACCATGGTCTCTCTTTCCCGAGACATTTCCAAGGATAATCAGATTATCTAAACTGTCCTTCCCACAACGCTTTATGTGTCCAAAAAATTGGTAACTCTTTGTTCACATATCGATGATGACCTAGATTTGAGGTGGACTCAATGGTACGAAAAGCTGTCCAATGTATGCGCAACATCCTTCGCCAGCACCACATTTCAAAATAATCTATCCTTTTCTGGTCGGCTTCGGTGGCGTAGTTGGTAGCATGCTGAGCCAAGGTCGCGGGTTCAAACCCGGCCAAAGTCGTGGGATTTTGATATTTAAGGGCGTTAAAAATCTCTCGGTATGCCTTCCTTCGGACGGGAAGTAAAGCCGTCGGGCCCATGTCATAGATTTATGGCATGTAAAAGAACCTTCCACTGACTAAACTTGTGTGAAGCAAATTTGTAGGTTAGGTTTGATTAATGCTCTTAAGTTCCAACATTCGTCACCGGTCGCTGGTTGCGATGACATCTAGTAGTAGCTAAGTTCGCAGTTAGGTGTCGTGGACGGTAGTATTTGGTAGCGTGAGTAGGAAGTGAGTTACCTGAAATTATCGTCTGCAGTCCTTACTTGAATTAAAAACAGAAAACACACATTAATACAGTCATCACTATTAACGCCGGTTATCAGGCACATTCTATACAAACCCAAAATAAACGGGGCTACATGACCTTAAACTAAGGAACCAACCAAACATATATTTTTCTAGTCTAGAACATGGAGTATCCATGACTCTGTTTCATACATAAATACAGGGTCTTTCATATAAAGTAAGAACGGCGAGCGGCGGATTTGTCATTCGCTGCTGAAGCCGGCTTGGCCGACCTTGTGACGCGCCACGGCCCCCTGCTGTAGTATTGGTAGTACAAACTTGACCTTGCAATAAGCGTGCAGGTGTTGTCAGTCGCCAGTCTGAACCACAGCTGCTAACATGTTGAGACAGTTATCATTGCAACATCGTATTTTTGTATGTAAAATTTATTTTAATTACGATTCGGCTCGGCGGGTACGTGATGCATTTGTTCAGCAATTTCCTGATGAAGTCCCACCTTCACTAGCACAGATTCACGTAATTGTAAATAACTTTGACACTACTGGTTTAGTGCTCAATAAAAAACACAAAATAAAAAATCAGAAAAAAATACAGTGGCATGACTCTCTCGCGTCAGCCAAAATGTGGTTACCAGATACAATGCCTGTATAACCCAGGAAGGACGACTCTTCCAGGACCTTTTATAAGGTAATATTTCATAGAGGATTGTACACACGCTTAGAGCAGGGGGCCACGGCTCGTCACAAGCTCGGTCAAGGCCACCACACTAGCGGATAACAAACCCGCAGCTTGGCGTTCTTACTTTATATGAAAGACCCTGTAAATGTACTGCATACAAGTATTAAATCACAGCATTAATAAGCAAACAAAGTCTCGATTCTTTCAGCAGGCTATAAAATACACGGTATTGTCCACACGGAAAACTTCCATTGGTTTAGTATGAGACGAAGGCTCAAAGTTTATTGTAGAGCAAATCTCAAATTTATAGTAGTATAACCACTGCTGTGCAAAACTTAAGGACGAGATAGATGAAGCCACATAACATATCACCTCCTGGGTGGAAATTACTGAAGGTGCGGTAACATGGTCACCCACACGTGCATAGAAACCGGGCGGCTCCGTTGACACTCGCACAGCGGCGGCACCGATTGCGATGGTACCAAGAGCATCAGGTCTGGACCAACGAGGAGTGGGGTCGCGTGCTCTTCCCAGATGAAAGCAAATTCAGTCTGCATAGTGATTCGAGACGTACTCTCATGCGGCAAGAGGACAGACGTATTGCAGCACATCCACGTGCTCAAAATACCATCCAGCAGTTGTCAACCTCGCTGGTGGAGGTATAGAATGCCCTACCACAAAAACTCCTTACCAATAATATGGCCAGCATGGGAACACGTTGCAGACCATGCATCGCCTTCCGTGGTGATCACACACCCTTTTATGAACCATGTTCCTTCTTTTGTGATGTTCAGGGGGCCATCATGGGTAGCAGAGACTTAAGTGTAATGTATTGTCTCTGTATAAAAGTGGCGCCAATTGCTGAAAAGATGAGGGAAAGTCGTCTCCGCTGGTATGGCAGTGTTTTACGGGCTGCTGAAACAACAGTTGCACACACTGGATTGGCATCGCGGATAGATGGGAAGAGACCAATAGTACGACCGAGACACTCTACATGACGATTTAAAAATTGCCCAACTTTATCCTGACATGCACACAATCATGTAATATGGTGACAGAGAACCATAAAAAAGCTGACCCTGCTAATTTGTGGGACAAATGCTAAAGAAAAATAACTAGTTCCGTGAAGAACTAAAGCCTATTTTCATATATCCTACTTATGTCAATTGCCTCTATCAACATACAAAATACCGACAGTAGTGGCTACGCTGGCTAAAGCGCGGCTTTAGGTCATGGGGCCAAGCTCTCTGCTGACTCGGTAGACGCGTGGGTTCGAGCCGCACCGTCGGCTGTCCTTTAAATGGTTTTCCGTGGTTTCCCCATTTCCAACACCAGGCAAATGCTGGGACAGTACCTTCTGACAGGCCACGGCCGCTTCCTTCCACATCCTTGCCCACTTTCATCCATTCATCTCATCTCTCATCCCGACGCGCAGGTCGCCGACGGGCGTCGACTAGAAAGTCCTGCACTCGGCCTCTCAGGGGGCTACACGAAAAAAAAAACATACAACATATCAGTTTGATTACTGTAGTCTAATAGATTCGTAGATATTGAGAACCGTTTAAATATTTCGGATGGTCGCCATTTTGCATGATTATAAATGTACGTCTTAAAGTAATATACAGTACTATTACATGACAATTATTGTGCAGGTGTAGTATTCAAACTTCAATCGCATCATTAGGACACAAGAAATAAAATAGAGATTTTAAAATTTCGCACAGCCGCCATCTTGAGGTTATGTAAACAATTGAACTAAATTAGATGCCAGTGCATTACAATGTGTATAAACATTTGCTCTACCATATTTCACTGCGCTCAGATGGTTAAACCGCGAAAAAAGTCTATTAAAATGTTTCAACTTCTCTTGGCCGCCATGTTCGTTCTGTACTTAACAGATTCTTGAAAGTTACACAGATGAACTTGTAGTAGTGCCCTTTATCACCGTACAAACTTTGAGGGTGATGTCACTAATAGTTTCGGAGATAGATAATTCTGGTGAAATATTTCACGCAGCCGCCATCTTGAAGTTATGTAAACAATTGAACTAAATTAGACGCCAGTGCATTTTAATGTGTATAAACATTTGCTGTACCCAGTTTGATTGCGATTGGATGGTTAAATCGCGAGAAAAGTATATTTAAAAGTTTCAACTTCGCTTGGCCGCCATGTTGGTTTTGTAGCTAACAGGTTGTTGAAAGTCTCATAGGTGAACTTCCAGTAGTGCCCTTTATCACCGTACAAAATTTCAGCTTGATATCTGTAATAGTTTCAGAGATATAGAATGCCGGTGAAATATTTCGCACAGCCGCCATGTTGGATTGGTGAGAAGTAATACTATTTGAAGGGTACGGTCGGGGTCGGCCGAAATAGTGCTATGACCTTACCGAGTTTCATTGAAATCGGTCCAGCCGTTTAAAAGTTATTAGGGGACACAGACAGACATACACACACACACTTTACGCACACACTCACACATGGACAAAAGGTGATCTCATAAGTCTTTTTTTTTTCTTTTCATAAAATGAAAATAGGCTAGAGAAGATAAAAGTGTAATTTATATTCGTCACTTCGAATATTCTTTTCAGTTGCCCGAATATTATTTTCAGTTGCCTTCAGTGGTCTTCCCATGCATGGGGTGTGGTTCAACGAGCTTTTTTCCTGGCAGATACACAAATGTGACAGTTTGTCCATAAGTTTTGCACAGCAGTGTAGTTAACTGTATGTAAAAATATCATACGCATTGTGGTGTTGGAATGTTTGGGGACCTCTAGTAGCGAGAGAATCGTCTAGTAGCCTATAAAGACAGACATCAGTTAAATTACTAAATTAGGTAAGGAAAATGTTGGAGCTTTACCACTACTGGCCGATTTGAGAAATATTTTTTGCGGAGGCTAAAAGAGTCAGGAATTAATGGCGTACCACGGTGTCAGAGTTCTAGCGCAAGCTCAGTATATCTTCAAGCCACGTTTCTTCTTTTCATTTCCCCAGTCCTTCGTAATCAAGACATTATTATTATTATTATTATTATTATTATTATTATTATTATTATTATTATGCTTGCCACGGTGGGTGAGTGGTTAAAGTGTCGGTCTACTAACCCCAAGCTTGCAGGTTCGCTCCTGGTCGTGGTAAGTGATTTTTGAAAGGCGGCAAAAATTACGACACGCATGTTAAACGATGTTGGCATGTCAAAGAACCCATTTGAATTCAATAGGCCGTGTTCATAATGGCAAAATTAATCTCGGGAGTTTCCGCCAACACAAAGTTCCTCATTTCTCTACTAGAAAGCGCTATAGTGTTCAAGAAGCTTAGATATCTAACCTCCTTGACTTTCATAGTGCTTCAAGTAACAACGAAATTCGACATGCAAGCTACCCTCTGGGTGTCAAATAACAAAACTTGCACCCGGAACCCGAGGTCATACGTTATTATTATTTATTTATTTATTCGTTAATTCCCCATAAGGAGAGCGTTACAACACAATCAATTTTCATGTTTCATTCTGGACCTTTCTTCTTTTTTCCCAAAAACCTCTCATATACACACTATGTTTCCTCTTTCTCTCTTCTGTCCACCTCTTTGCTGGTTGTCTCTCTTTGGGAGTTTGCTCAAACTTCTGTAGTCTAAGTTTTTCTCTGTATTTGCTCCTGTCTGCGATGTCTTCTGTTGAGATGTTTAGTTTCTTGAGGTCTTCCACGGTTTCCTTTACCCAATTGGTTTTTAGTGTGCTATTCGTAACTATATTAAAAATTTTCTTGGTCAGTCTGTCTTCGGTCATCCTATGTATATGTCCATAAAATTTTGCCCTTTTCCTTATGTTGTTTGTAATTGTCTCTGTCTGTTTGTACAGTTCTATTGTCGGTCTCTTCATCCATATTCCCTCTTTCTGAACTGGCCCGTAGATCTTTCACAGAATTTTTCTCTCTTGTTTTTCTAATTCCTTGATTTTTGTTCGCCCCTTGATTGCTGTCGTTTCTGAAGCGTATAAGGCCTCTGGTAAGACTACTGTACGGTAGTGTCGTAATTTGGCATTGATGGAAATACTTTTTTTATTGTAGTGGTTCCATGTAAGTCGGTATGCTTTCTGCAATTTAGCGATCCTGTCTTCATTGGATGCCAAGTTCAGTCCTGTTTTCTGTATAATCTCTCCTAGATATTTGAAACTTTCCACTTGTGTTATTTTTCCATACTTGGTTTCCAGTGGGTGCTTGTCTGTAGATTTTGTGTCCATGAACTGTGTTTTTTCGTATGAGATTTGTAACCCTGTTTTGGCAGAGATTTCATGTAGCGTCTCTAGAGCTTCTTTGGCTTCTTTTTTGTTATTTGTTATAATCGCTACATCATCGGCAAAGGCCAGACACTTAATGTTGACTGTCCTTTTCTGGTGTTTTGCCATTTTTATGCCTTTGACTCCTTTTTCCCATGTCTTGATTATTTTATCCAAAACTGAGTTGAATAGAATGGGTGATAAACCATCACCTTGTCGCACTCCTGTATTAATTTTGAAGGGTTCCGAGATCTCTCCCATGAATTTAACTTTGGATATTGTATTTGTTAATGTTTCTTGGATTAGTTTTCTGGACTTATTGTCGACCTCCATTTCTTCTAATGTGTTAAAAAGTGTTTCTCTATCTATGGAGTCGTACGCTTTTTTGTAGTCGATGAATGTGATTGTTGTGTTCCTGGTTTTTCTCGTTGCTAGTATTGTTCTCAGGCACCAAATCTGCTCACTGCACGATCTTCCCTTCCTGAACCCTCCTTGGTATTCTCCTATCTGTGGATCTATCTGAGGCTCTATCCGTTTTAACAGGGCTTTGGAGAAAATTTTGTATGCGACGGGTAATAGTGAAATCCCTCTATAATTATTAGGGTTCGTTTTGTCTCCCTTCTTGTGGAGGGGGTGTATTAGAGCTGACTTCCATTCTTCTGGTACCTTCCCTGTTTCCCAGATGTTTTCGATGATTTTGTGTATTTTTGATGTAACATTTTCGTGGTCTAATTTCCAGATTTCCGAAATCAATCCGTCTTCTCCTGGCGCTCTATTGTTCTTTAGTGATTTTATTATTTCCACGATTTCTTCAAGTGTTGGAGGTTTGGAGTCAATGTTAGGTTCTGGCTTTTCGAACTGTAATCTGTGTGTTGGTTTATCACAGTTAAGCAGTGAGTCAAAATATTGTGCCAGTATCGTACAGTTCTTTTTTGGGTTTGTCTCCAGTGTTCCGTCTTGTCTTTTGAAGCATAAGCTCGGTGGTCGATATCCTGTCATATTCTCTCTGAATGTTCTATAGAAGTTTCGTGTGTTATTTTTGGTAAAAATGAGCCACGTTATTATTATTATTATTATTATTATTATCATCCTGGCCTACTCCAAGTTTCGCCTGCGTATTTAATAACGTACAAATTCGCCCTCTTTTGGGATGATAAAATTAATTTGAGTGTTGGGGGGGGCATGGCGGCGCAGGGGTCAAGCTCTTGGTCTCTCACCAAGGTGGACCGGGTTCGATTCCCGGTCAATGCATGTAAGATTTTCAAAGTAAAATGCCAGGTCCTGTGGTTCGGATTCCACTTTAAAAGGAAGTCCCGTGGCTCATGATCGCATGATTAACGGTCACGTAAAACAAAAACTCCCTTCCATAATTTGAGTGAGAATTGCCTTGGTATGCGTTTTCCTTGAGATATGAATATATATATTGAAAGTTTCAGCAAGATAGGGACGTTCGTGAAGTTACGTTCCCACAGGTGCAGGATTCCGAAATGTCTCAAAACCTCTCGTGTCACATTTTGGTGAATCGGGGGATTGGAGGTTGACACTACCATTGATCCACTGAGGAGCTGTCTGCGTTTGATAATCTGTAATAGTGTGGTGATTATTATTATCAGGATACCCCTGAAAATGAGATAGCGTACCATCCCTGCATTTGTCAGCGATATAAATGCAGAGAGAGCTTTATTCTGGACGGGACAAACGCTGAAGTCTCCGCGGAAGCATAGAGTTTAAAATCTCTCGGTCTGCCAAGGTTTTGGACATTTGGCACTTTGAACGAAAGCCTAATGTGTCCACCTCCTGATGTCGCGACTGGCATTTTTGGCTGTCGCCCCGGAGGTCAGGGTTCGATACCCGACTCTGCCAAGAAATTTAATTCTGGCCTGAGGGCTGGAACGCGGTACACTCAACCTCGTGAGGCAAAACTGAGAGGAAGTGGGTTCGATTCCCATCTCAGTCATCCTGGAAGTGGTTTCCCGTGGTTTCCCCACTTCTACTCCAGCCAAATGCCGGGATAGTTCCTAACTTAAGGCCTCGGCCGTCTCCTGTTTCTTTCCCAATCCTCTCCCGATTTACAAATACACACACTAATACAACCATCATGTTATCAAATAAATTTCCACACTCACATTGGCCTACATACACTCAAAAATACACGGAGCTAAATGACCACGATGTCTAAACCCCTCATATGAAATAATAATAACTAGATGAAACCCGTCAAAACATGACGGACAATGGAAAACAAATTTACTGAAGAAGCTTCTTATATAAGTTACATTCTTTGTACGATTACTTTTTAGCACTATTGCAACTTTAAGGGCGTCAAAAGATAGCACTCTAAGCATTGCAACATATTGCTGGTCATGACTGAAAACGTGATGAGGTCATCATCATCTTGCACAGTTTCCAGCCACTGGCCGGGTCTGTTTGGAACACAAGCCTCTCCAACGTCTTCTGTCTTCCCACCATCTCTCAGCCTCCACCCTTGTCCAGTCTTCTCCTCTCTTCTTCACGCTTTCTTCCACCCCCTTCAGCCACCTGTCTCTCGGTCTCCCTCTTGGTCTCTTTCCTTCCCACTTCGTCTCGTGTATCCTCATGGGTATCCTCTTCTCCTCCATTCGTTTTACATGTCCATACCATATAAGTCTAGATTTCTCTATACCATCCTGTAATGGTTCCTCCTTCATTAATTCTCTGGTCCTCTCATTTCTTATTCTGTCCCTCTTTGTAGCTCCAATACTGCTTCTCAAGAACCTCATCTCACTGGCCTGTATTTTGCTCTTCTCCCTTCCTTTCATAACCCAGGTCTCCGAGGCATACGTCAGGATAGGGACATAGTACGATATATGATCTACTTGCTGTTCTGAGGGACATCCCTGCTCCATAACATGCTTCTCACACTCCTCCGGAATGCTTCTGCCTGTCTCCCCCGCTCATTTATTTCTCTACCGTTTCTTCCATTCTCTTGTATCAGGCTTCCCAGATACTTGAAACTCTCCACTTTCTTCAGCTGTTCCCCACCAATTGTTATTCCCGTTGTGGTCCTTTCCTTCTTCCTTGTTGTGATCACCATCTCACTCTTATTTATGCTAAATTTCATCCCATATCCTTGAATTATTCCTTCCCACACGTCCAACTGTTCCTGTACCTCCTCCTCCTTGTTTCCACAATCATCAAATCATCCGCAAACACCATTGCTTTCATCTTTCCTTCCCCAATTACTTGTGCCGCTCGGGTCATTATGTCATCCATCACCACAATGAAAAGTAACGGTGATAGTGCACTTCTTTGTTTCAGGCCGTTTCTCTGTTCCACCCAGTCCGATCTCTCTCCTCCCACTTTCACACAGCTCACGCTTCCCTTGTACATCTCTTTTATCCTCCTTATAGTCCATTTTTCTACTCCTCTATCCTCCAGGGACTTCCATACTTTGTTTCTGCATACACTGTCATATGCTTTCTCAATGTCCAGGAAGGCCATCAGTAGATCTGTTCCATACTCATAGTGCTGTTCTTGTAACTGACTTACAGCAAAAATCAAATTCACTTTGGACCTTCCTGCTCTGAAGCCATGTTGTTCTTCCCTCATCCCTCCTTCTATCCTTGTCCTAATTCTCCTTTCTAAAACTTTCTCAAACATCTTTGCACAATGACTCATCAGTGTTATTCCCCGATAGTTTTTGCATTCTGTTCTACTACCTTTCTTGAAGATCGGGACAATTATTCCCTTTTTCCAGTCCTCTGGGGTCTTCCTTTCCTTCCATGCTGCCTTCATCACTCGGTACAACCATTGTATCCCCACCTCTCCTGCTGCTCTCACCATCTCCACACTCAACTCATCCACACCCGGTGCCTTCCCTCCTTACATCTTCCTCACTGCATCTTCCACTTCTTTCCATGTTAAGTCCTTTTCTGTTTGCAGTTCATCTACTGTACCTCTTCCCCGATTTCTTCTTCCTCGCCGTGGTTTCCATTTGGGTTCAGGAGTTCTTCAAAATATTCTTTCCACATTTTCTTCAGTTCTTCCCTATTTTGTATCCCTTGTACCCTTTTGTTCACCATTCTGACATAATCCGTAGGATCCTTCCGCCTCTTATTCTTTACCATCCCATACAGGACCTTGTTTGTACCTTCACTATCCTGCTGGTCATGACTTAAAACGTGATTAGGTAAATAGCCCAATACGTTCAAGAGTTTCTCCTTGAGCTTGATTGATTGTGATAAAGTAGGCCGAGCGAATAGGACATTGTTGCCTATTAAAAGAAAATGTACTGTACCTGCAAGTGTTTTATCGGAAGATGTTAAATCAAGTCGTAGGATTTGATCTCTCTGCCTAATATTACTGCACCTATTATATCCGAATCCAAGCAATTTCTTACATATTTCTTACAATTAATATATTACCATATATGAGTCCTTGGGAAACGTTCAGATTTCTAAGGAGCATAACTATGGCTCAAACGTTCGGAGTATGTGGAGGCGAATCACTTAATTCCAAGGAATTGAAAAATTCAATAATAGGGAAATGAAGTAGCTGGCTTTCATCTTCAGTATCCAATCTGTTAACGCTGATGTATGTGTTTGAACTACTGGATATAAGTTCAATGACTTTTAAATTAATATCATTACATTGTTGCAGCTTGGCAAATATTTTATATTCCAGCAGATCAATTTTACCCTCACAACAGTAAAGACCAAAGTAACCACGCATAGATTTTACGCAAGGGAAGTACAATGTAGAACAATGTTTACATTTGATCGTCAAAGACCTTACAGTACACTGTACTGCATAATATCTGGAATTGTTTCTGAAATGGCCTATTTATATTGGATTTTAAATGTGGCTTCGTATTATTCGATAACACTATAGTATCCTGCAATAACGGAGCCGCTAAATATTACATGGCAAATAATACTTCCATTGCCGAAATCAACTGCGTAGTTAGACTCAGTACTCTAAACAAATAATCATTAAACAATTGTCTTATACAATGAAGTTCAACATGACCGTCCAGAGACTTTCATACTCAAGTTGGTTGGTGAGGACCATGCGATGAGACTTATCGCTTAAAATAAATTCCTTATAATTGTTCCTGCCAGCGAAATTTTTTGCGATAGCTTGAAAACGCAGCTCAGAATGACGTTCTTAATTTTGTTATAAACAGTACGAAACTGCTCTTAATAAGCAATTTCCATCACCTGTTATAGGTTATGACAGTACATTTTGCAGGGGAACATAGAATCACTTCGCCAACTACTGGAACGACCATAGGCCTATACTCAATACTCACTTCGGCAGTCACCCCAATGGAGGCAGTTTTTGAATTAGGCTATATGTCCCGTGCATGTCAAAAATCGTATTAACACATGGAGGCCCACCTATTCTTGTCTATCGCCCCGGAGACCCGGGTTACATTTCCTGCTCTGCCAAGAAATTGAATTCTGGTCTGAGGGCAAAAACGGGGCACATTCAGTCTCTTGAGGTATAACTAAGAAGAGGAAGGTTTAATTCCCACCTCGACAATCTTGGATGTGGTTTTCCGTGGTTTCCAACTTCCACTTAAGGCAAATACCGGGATGGTTCCTAACTTAAGGCCTTGGCCGTCTCCTTGCCATTTACCACCTTAATTACAAATACACACAGTAATGCAGCCATCACAATAACACAGGTTATGAGAGAAAATTTCACACATGCACACCCAAGTACACGGGGCTGAGTGACCACGATGTCGGAGCCCTTCAAACGAATTATGTTTGCCAAGTGTCTCTTATGGCGAAAGCAATTGTGGACACGCGCGAGTGTCTGGAAAACTACTTTTTTATTTAATAATTTAAGAGTATATCGACGATGCATAATTATAACTTTTAGTCTAGGACGCTAATAACTTGACCACCGAAGCATTGAGAAGAAATTGCAATATTAAGGTACATAAACAACATAGCCTACACATTCAACTGTCGGTTAATGTTCCTCAAAATTTCACTTCTTAAATATTCCCCTCCTTTATAATTCTCCATCACGTGAAAACGTGCCATGTCTTGGGTTTTAAATATATCGATGCAATGGTTCTGCCATCTGCTGTCAGTTACTGGAACTATATGGGCGATGTACTGCCATCTGTTGTCAGTTATAGGAACTGATTGCAGATATTTAAACGGCGTACTGAGGACAACAGTTTGCTCTTTTGATCACATCCTGTAATGCAATGGTAAAACGGAAATAAAACGTATTGAGAGGGAATGTAGAAATATGTATCCTTTACAGACATAAAACCTTACTAATACTCCTCGATTAAACAATATTTCAATGGTAAAAAAAAAACTTATATCGGCGAGGGCTGGGATCGAACCGGCGAACCTAGGAACTACAGTCTGTCGCCTTAACCACATAGCTACTCGCGCAATCTTGTTCAGTAGCAGACGCAGCCATTCATTATCTTCAAAAGCTGCTGCCTGAAGGAAATAATCTATTTCATTATCCAAATAAATCAATGTTGCACATTCGTATACGTTCATACTGTTATTATATTTTATTGCCAGAACTTGGTTAATGTATGTTTTCAATTACATGGAAGCTTATTAAATAACTTACATTTTAGTGGAATTCTCACCGCCATTTTGTCATGACCTCAGGCGGATTGTGCGCATGCGTGAGGGGCTAGAATTCTGCTATTTTCTATATTAATTCAAAAATATACCGAGAGGGAATGTAGAAATATGTATCTTTAACAGACATAAAACCTTACTAATACTCCTTGATTAAACAATATTTCAGTGGTAAAAAAAAAAAATATATATATATCGGCGAGGGCTGGGATCGAACCGGTGAAGCTTGGAACCACAGTCTGTCGCCTTAACCACATAGCTACTCGAGCACTCTTGGTTAGCAGCAGACGCAGCCGTTCTTTATCATTAAAAGCCGTTGTCTGAAGGAAATAATCCATTTCATTATCCAAATAAATCAATGTTGCACATTCGTATACGTTCATACTGTTATTATATTTTATTTCCAGAACTTGGTTAATGTATGTTTTCAATTACATGCAAGCTTATTAAATAACTTACATTTTAATGGACTTCTCACCGCCATTTTGTCATGACCCCAGGCGGATTGTGCGCATGCGTGAGGGGAGAGAATTCTGCTATTTTCTATATTAATTCAAAAATATACCGTAATATATTTGTTTATTTTATAGACACTCTGCAAATCTAGAGGCCAAGAGCTTTCGTTAGAGTGCTCTACGAAGTAAATCGGTTCTGTCGTTCTCTCAATCTCGTGGTAACAAAAATCACCTTACTGTTTTAAATATATAGAAGATAATTGTTCCTGCCAGCGAAATTTTTTGCGATAGCTTGAAAACGCAGCTCAGAATGACGTTCTTAATTTTGTTATAAACAGTACGAAACTGCTCTTAATAAGCAATTTCCATCACCTGTTATAGGTTATGACAGTACATTTTGCAGGGGAACATAGAATCACTTCGCCAACTACTGGAACGACCATAGGCCTATACTCAATACTCACTTCGGCAGTCACCCCAATGGAGGCAGTTTTTGAATTAGGCTATATGTCCCGTGCATGTCAAAAATCGTATTAACACATGGAGGCCCACCTATTCTTGTCTATCGCCCCGGAGACCCGGGTTACATTTCCTGCTCTGCCAAGAAATTGAATTCTGGTCTGAGGGCAAAAACGGGGCACATTCAGTCTCTTGAGGTATAACTAAGAAGAGGAAGGTTTAATTCCCACCTCGACAATCTTGGATGTGGTTTTCCGTGGTTTCCAACTTCCACTTAAGGCAAATACCGGGATGGTTCCTAACTTAAGGCCTTGGCCGTCTCCTTGCCATTTACCACCTTAATTACAAATACACACAGTAATGCAGCCATCACAATAACACAGGTTATGAGAGAAAATTTCACACATGCACACCCAAGTACACGGGGCTGAGTGACCACGATGTCGGAGCCCTTCAAACGAATTATGTTTGCCAAGTGTCTCTTATGGCGAAAGCAATTGTGGACACGCGCGAGTGTCTGGAAAACTACTTTTTTCTTTAATAATTTAAGAGTATATCGACGATGCATAATTATAACTTTTAGTCTAGGACGCTAATAACTTGACCACCGAAGCATTGAGAAGAAATTGCAATATTAAGGTACATAAACAACATAGCCTACACACTCAACTGTCGGTTAATGTTCCTCAAAATTTCACTTCTTAAATATTCCCCTCCTTTATAATTCTCCATCACGTGAAAACGTGCCATGTCTTGGGTTTTAAATATATCGATGCAATGGTTCTGCCATCTGCTGTCAGTTACTGGAACTATATGGGCGATGTACTGCCATCTGTTGTCAGTTATAGGAACTGATTGCAGATATTTAAACGGCGTACTGAGGACAACAGTTTGCTCTTTTGATCACGTCCTGTAATGCAATGGTAAAACGGAAATAAAACGTATTGAGAGGGAATGTAGAAATATGTATCCTTTACAGACATAAAACCTTACTAATACTCCTCGATTAAACAATATTTCAATGGTAAAAAAAAAACTTATATCGGCGAGGGCTGGGATCGAACCGGCGAACCTAGGAACTACAGTCTGTCGCCTTAACCACATAGCTACTCGCGCAATCTTGTTCAGTAGCAGACGCAGCCATTCATTATCTTCAAAAGCTGCTGCCTGAAGGAAATAATCTATTTCATTATCCAAATAAATCAATGTTGCACATTCGTATACGTTCATACTGTTATTATATTTTATTGCCAGAACTTGGTTAATGTATGTTTTCAATTACATGGAAGCTTATTAAATAACTTACATTTTAGTGGAATTCTCACCGCCATTTTGTCATGACCTCAGGCGGATTGTGCGCATGCGTGAGGGGCTAGAATTCTGCTATTTTCTATATTAATTCAAAAATATACCGAGAGGGAATGTAGAAATATGTATCTTTAACAGACATAAAACCTTACTAATACTCCTTGATTAAACAATATTTCAGTGGTAAAAAAAATATATATATATCGGCGAGGGCTGGGATCGAACCGGTGAAGCTTGGAACCACAGTCTGTCGCCTTAACCACATAGCTACTCGAGCACTCTTGGTTAGCAGCAGACGCAGCCGTTCTTTATCATTAAAAGCCGTTGTCTGAAGGAAATAATCCATTTCATTATCCAAATAAATCAATGTTGCACATTCGTATACGTTCATACTGTTATTATATTTTATTGCCAGAACTTGGTTAATGTATGTTTTCAATTACATGCAAGCTTATTAAATAACTTACATTTTAATGGACTTCTCACCGCCATTTTGTCATGACCCCAGGCGGATTGTGCGCATGCGTGAGGGGAGAGAATTCTGCTATTTTCTATATTAATTCAAAAATATACCGTAATATATTTGTTTATTTTATAGACACTCTGCAAATCTAGAGGCCAAGAGCTTTCGTTAGAGTGCTCTACGAAGTAAATCGGTTCTGTCGTTCTCTCAATCTCGTGGTAACAAAAATCACCTTACTGTTTTAAATATATAGATAACAACAACAACAACAACAACAACAAAGGAAGCCTAGTGCACTGACCCGTTAGCCACGGAGCAGGGCATGGTACATTGCGAGAGAGATAGGCTTTAGAAGTAATAGACACATGTTTCTGTGTATTCAACTAAGTTATGTTATTCCTCATGAATTCACGAAAGATAGTGGTGCTGTTATACCCCAGCAATTAATGAGTTGTCTGATGGGTGTAGGAATAGAAATTTGGTTGGTTCCTTAGTTTAAGGGCTACGACAACGCGGTCGTGTAGCCGAATCGGTCATTTCTAAAAGGCCCTTTCTGACATTTTTGGTGAAAATGAGGAGTATGGTTTTTTGTTGCTGAGACGTAAACACACCATTCCATGCTGAAATGGCCTCTTTATACCTATTAGTGTAGTCACAGGAGGGCATTCATTTCTAAAGGGCCCTTTCTGCGGTAGAAGGGGCAGTTTAGCAAGGAACCATTGCTAGCCAGATACAGATGCCATCTGGTGGAGAAGAAGGGAGCTTCCTAACAGCTGCTCTGTTATGATATAACGAGTAACGTAAGAGGTTCTTTCTCGGATTGATCTGTGCTAAGTTCATAGTATTAATTAGAAACGCGTGAATTAATGTAAGTAGAAATGGAGGAAGAAGGTAGAAGAAGGAAAAGGCGTACCAGTAATCCAGAAAATTAGCAGAGAAACATTCTAAAGAAGGCCAAAGTGAAGGGCATTGCTCACATTACATACTTTGGAAAAGTAATACTGTACGTGTATGATGAAAGTACAGCAAAGAAAGGTGCCAACGAGATGTGTTCGTTCCTTTATAACTACATAGAGGAGTAGGCTACGTTCCACGTTCTGTGAAGGTTTTGCATTTGTACTCTGACTCATGTGTAGGTCAGAACAAGAATCATTCAATGATTCGGCTTCTGACGGCTCTCACTGACACTCACCAGTTTGAAGAAATTGTTCATAGATTTCCAATTCGTGGTCATTCATACCTACCATGTGATAGGGATTTTGGACTCATAAAGCGAGCTGTTAATAAGTTAGACACAGTGTATATACCCAAAGAGTATGTGGGTATCATTGTAAACTGTGCCCAGAACAACGAATTTACAGTTCACATGGTAGGTACAGAGGCCATATTGGATTTTAACAGGTGGTGGCCAAATCTCTACAAAAAAAGGAGGAGTCTCCAAGGAATCTAGAGGAAGAGGAGTTGAACACCAGTTAAAGGTATCATTCAGTACTGCCAGTTACTGTGAATTCAAATATAAATCAATAATTCCACACACTGTGACCACTTTCGACTTCATTGGTGGACTTGTTCAGCACACTTTCGATTTAGGTTTGC
The DNA here is from genome assembly GCA_946902985.2 of Meconema thalassinum. Classification (NCBI taxonomy): domain Eukaryota; kingdom Metazoa; phylum Arthropoda; class Insecta; order Orthoptera; family Tettigoniidae; genus Meconema; species Meconema thalassinum. Next base: position 153,126,039 of record OX336396.1, read on the forward strand.
CAGGAAATCCTCGCATTAATCTTCCTCATTGCCCTGTGTACAACGGTCGTGTTCCCATGAACTCGAACAAGATAGACGACATCAAGAAAGTTATAAAGTACATTCCACATGGATATTTGAAGTATTATGACGATTTATTGAAATGCCCGACAGAAGAGAACTAGAGCCATACACAAGAAGAATAATTGATGCTACGCTGTGTTATGAAATACTATTATACTTAACATTATTATAAATTACAACATTACAAAATAAAGTTCTTGACAAGTTTATCGGATTTGATCATTAAAAAAACAAATAACCACCAGAATATTACAAATTTAGAACATATAAATATTGACTCAGGAGAGTCATTTCTAAATGGCCCTTATTTTACAGATGTTGGAAGCTTATTCTGTACTTCCTAATGAAACAGATCAAACAAATTTTATTTCTAAACATCTATTATGACATTTACATGTATTGTACAAAAAATTGTTGGTCTCAGATAAATAGTCTAAATGTAAAACATATTTTTGTGTTTTTCTCAAAACTAGTCTCCATGCACTTGGGGCCTTTTAGAAATGACCGATTCATAGTAATAGGCACATGTTTCTGTGTATTCAACTAAGTTATGTTATTCCTCATGAATTCACGAAAGATAGTGGTGCTGTTATACCCCAGCAATTAATAAGTTGTTTGATGGGTGTAGGAATAGAAATGTGGTTGGTTCCTTAGTTTAGGGGCTACGACAACGCGGTCGTGTAGCCCCGTGTACTTGGAGTGTGTCTAGAATCTGTCTGATTCACCGATGTTAAATTGTGATGGCAGTAGTAGTGTGTGCTATCTGTAATTCAGGTAAGGACTTCCGACGATCAATTTCAAGTAGTTCCTAGTTTTGCTACCAAATGTTTGGCTACTAGATGCCACCGCAACCGGCACCTGGCGGTGAACGTTGGAACTTAATAGAGCGTTAATCAAATCTAACCTACAAATTTAATTTCATATATTATTGTAGTTAGTGGAAGGTTCTTTTACATGCCATAAATCTATGACATGAGCCCGCCGGCTTTACTTCCCTTCCTAAGGAAGGCATACTGAAGGATTTTTAACGCTCTTAAAAAATCCGACGGCTTCGGCCGGGTTTGAACCCGCGATCTTGGGCATAGGCGTTCAGCATGCTACCAACTACGCCACCGAAGCCGCTTGGAATAGAAGTTTACTCCGTGGTCCATAATGAAACTTCTCACTTCGTATCGACCTTCCTCTTCAGTTGAGAAATGGGCTCTTGACAGTTATGTGTAGTGGAAGGCCCGAAATCTTTCCTTCAGTCGTGTTTGTTGATGGCTTGACGGACTTGGCTTCAATGCCAACGTGTTCATTTCGAAATTTATGGCATACGAAGCACTAATGACACACATATTTATGACACCACGTTATTTCCATACGGAAGGACAAGTTCTACTCATTTCACAGGCTTCAGCCGCAGACCCCTTTGTGATGTTGCGGCTAGCATTCTTGGCTGTCGCCCTGGAAGTCCAAGTTCGATTCCATCCTCCATCAAGAGGACTTGAACGGGGTACATTCAGCCTCTTGGCGCAAAACTCAGAAGAGATGGGTTCGATTCCCACCACAGCCATCCTAGAAGGGGTATTCCGTGGTTTCCCCACTAAAGACGGTCAATATTATTGTACAATATAGATTGCACAATATTTTGATGATTATTCTTAGACATTCAATAATTTTGTGCAATAATATTGTGTGCGCAATAACTTTAATCGTGTGAAGGCAATATTGAAGGTTGTGCAATATTTTGCGCAAACAAGAGCACAGACGTACTGCTCGAGTCTCATTGGAATAGAAAGGAATACCAGATAACACAGCGGGCTGTTGACAGATCCTACTCTTCACGCCCGACCCGTCCCTGCTCTTTCTCCTCACCCCGCAAGTTCATAGAGCTTGGACTCGAGCAGTACAACCTCAATGGCAGTATAGTGTGCAACTTCCACACAACGGCAAAATCAGTCTCTGCCAGAGTTTCATGTTGAAGACGTTGGATACTGAACTGTGTTGTGTTTTAATTGCTGTGGGCGTAGGTGCGAAGAAGAAATCAGGAAGGATAGAAAGGGAATGGGCCAAACTGTCCCTGTATATAAGTCTGTAGTTAGTATTAGTTATAGATTTCCATTCTCATCTCATCTTTCACTATCACCCAAACCATTAGGGGCCGATAACCTAGATGTTAGGCCCCTTAAAACAACAATTATCATCATCATCATCATCAAAATATTGGTGCGTAAAGAAATTGCGTTCGTAAATTGCTTTTCAAAATGTAATCTCTGCTATAGCTGATCTCCTGTGGCATGTAACGCTAAACTTGTACCGGTATTGTCCTCTCCTATTAACAATCAATTTACTACCAACTGGAAATGCGTTTAATTTCTATTGTATGGTAGAATATGCCGCAATTTTATTCTACTTTATGGGGCGTGATAGAAATAAATGCTCAACATCTTCTACAGAATATTATCATCCGTTTATATCGTTGTTTTCACGAATCATTTCAAATCTGGACACCATTGTATAACCTTTCCACTTTCACATTGTTAAATGCTAATTTAATTGCATTTGATCGGGCGTTGGGCATCCAGCCAGTTTCAAGTGTGTGAATTATCTGAAACAAATAACAGCGTGCAAGTTTTCAAAACAGCAACACATTACATCATTTTACTACATCATGTTTAAATACTTGTCCTTTGCACCACGATAGAGTCATGACGTCAATTGGGGTTGTTAAAGTCCGCATGATTTCATGCCCTTGTGTGATGTACCAACATATTTTTAAATAACAAAGAGTGAAATAAAACATGAAAGCATCGCGTGATGTTCTGTATATGGCAAAATAATTTGTAAATAAATGGAGAGAATGATGTTATGTGGCCTCCTGGGAGGCCGAGTGCAGGCCTTTCTAGTTCACGCCCGTGAGTGACCTGCGCGTCCTAATAAGGATAAAGTAATGATGAAGACGTCACATACACCCAGTCTCTGGGCTAGGGAAATTAACCCCAGGAGATTGACATGCCCGATCGCCTGGTTGGGAATCGAGCCTTGGACCTTTGGGCCAAAGCCTAGGGTGCTAACCAATTCGTCAAGAGTGGGACAATTGGGAAGAAACAAAAGTAGGAAAATATTATTTTGAGAATTACTCTTTTTTAAATATCTCGTAGGCTATTTTATGAGTCTATATATTGTGCCGTATTTTTTGGTGCTATGAATTTCTGAATATTGGTCTGTCCTTTGGCCGTTATTAAAGTTAATACAAGTCGGAAGCGCTGGTAGCATTCTGTTGGGAGAGGTATACTGTTACTTGTGAGGTTATATACTTCTGGTATTTAACAGGTGATCCCACCTTGTGGTGTAGTGACTAGCGTTATTGGCTGTCGCCCTGGAGTTCTAGGTTCTTACCAATTTAGTAAGTTGTACGACTAGTTTTGCTTTCACAGGAGGCATCAACATAAGGTGGTGGAGGACGATAGAGCTCTACGATGCGCTGGCTACATCTCAATATTATATGAGCGTCACGGTTGTTCTCATTAACGTTGTCTGGTGGATGTCTTCACACACTCTTATTTACTTATCTATTTATTCATTTATTATTTTATGTTCGACTATGGCGAAATGTAAATATTATATGTCAGAAAACTGTACTATAGTGAGGCTCAGTATAGTACACGTTTTCATTATGGTACAGTTTATCCCACCTATCAGAGCTCAAGAAACAGTTGTGTGACCAATTAGGTAAGGATAGCATCGCACCTGCGCTGACTTCCACGTCCTCCTATTTTAAATTGTACTGCGTGGCTAATGTAATAGTGGGGTATTCGAGGAGGTCATGGTCGAATACAAGGTATTCTCTGCGTCCCATGCGCTCTGTTCAGTACATAAAACTGGTGAAATCTCGAGATATATTATGAATATTTATGTTCGAACATACGAGTAAAATAGCTATAATCGCTCGTTTTATAAACATACTCGTGTCTCAATTAGTGTCATTATAGGGTTGTTGCATAACGTACTATTATTCATTTATTTATTTATGTATTTATTTATTGCGTGCTATGCTGATGAAACAGACGAGTTTTGTCCACTAGGAATTATGGCTATGGGTCACCAAATGTCACTTATTCGATACACGCCATGCCTGTTCATGTTAAGAGTGCGTTCTATTATAACAACGTCACGAGACGCACTGGATAACTAGGTTCGATCTTGCTGTCGAGATTATAAAAACATGCCATGAGACAGAATACAGTAAAGTTATTTTTGTTTTAAGGGGCGGAACAGCGAGGTCATCTGCTCAAAGAAGCAAAGTAAGTCATGAAAGCCAAGGAAGCAGTGAAAATAGAAACCAGTTATCCGACGCGTTGTGATGCGATAATCTTTTCTACACTTCCTTGATCTAATAGCTTCCATTTGAGTGTGAAAATTCTCTTCACCACAAATGAAGTGTGAAAGATGTTGTTGTTGATTTTTTAGGGCCTTTGCTACATCGTTGTCATGTAGTCCTGTGTACTTGGGTGTGTGTATAATTTTTGTCTGATAACCTGTGTAACTGTGATGTCTATACTTGTGTGTGTACTTGTAATCAAGGTAAAATTTGGGTCGGAAACGACCGTAGATTTAGTTAGGTAACATCCCCGCATTTGCCTGGAATAGAAGTGGGGAAACCACGCAAAACCACTTCCAGGATTGCTGAGGTAGGAATCGAACCCGTCTCTCCACAGTTTTGCCTCATGAGGCTGAGTGTACCCCGTTCCAGCCCTCAGACTAGATTTAAATTTCTTGGCAGTGCCGGGAATGGAACCCGGACCTCCGTCGTGACCGCGAAGTATGCTAGTCAGTTAGTAGCAAGGTGGATAAAGTAGAACTTTAATTACTGTTTCTATAAATATTTTGGTTGGTTGGTTGGTTCCTCAGTTTAGGGGCTGCGACAACGCGGTCATGTAGCTCCGTATACTTTGGGTGTGTGTAGAATCTGTCTGATAACCGGTGTTAATTGTGATGACGTATTAGTGTGTGTATCTGTTTTAATTCAAGTAAGGACTGCAGACGATCAATTTTCAAGTAGTTCCTACTTTTGCCGCCAAACGCCACCGTCAACGACCAACTAGTTGAGAAATTACTGTAGTTATCAGATGCCACCGATGTCGGCTCCTGACGACGAACGTAGGAACCTAAGAACGTTAGTCATATGTTTAACTTATATTAATTTAGTTTCACACAGTTGTAATTAGTGGAAGGTTCTTTAACATGCCATAAATCTACGACATGGGCCCGCCGGCTTTACTTCCCCTCCGAAGGAAGACATACTGAGGGAGTTTTAACGTTCTTGAAAAAATCCGACGACTTCGGCCGGGTTTGAACCCGCGATCTATAAATATTTTAATTTCCAATATAATGGATATTTTGTGATAATTGTGTATGAATATTACGTAACTTACATTTGCTTCGTTTATAGTTCTTGGGGAGTAAGGTTCATTCCGTAAAAGTATGTTCTGTATATATTTAGAAAATATCTTGATAATCGTCGGAAATGCAAAAGAAATGGCTATATGCTTGCCCAATGGTAGGGCATATTTTAAAATTCGGGTAAAATGTTTTACGTTTTTTGAAAAGTCTATACACTTTTTCTTTGAAAACTAAGATGTAATTGTCTAGTATGTGATATATAGCATCTCAAAAGAATGGACACACAAAGAACAGCTAGAGTGTGGTTTGAGAAAGAACTGAAAGGCAAGAGACCAAGAGGAAGAGATGGATCGACCAGGTTAGAAATGATCTTGCAGGGAGAGGTCTGGATTTGCAGCAGGTCATGGAAGGGGAGTCATTCTTGGAGAGAACTAAATGGAGAGCGCTCATTCACCGCACCCGGGAAACTGGAGCCGGTTCTTGATGATGATGATGATGATGATGATGATGATAGCCTACAATCAATAGTAAAATGTATTTTTTTATATTTCTTTCATATTTCGATTCCTGGTCAATGCATGTGAGATTTTCGAAGTGAAATACCATGTCCTGTGGTTCGGATTCCACGTAAAAAGTAGGTCCCGCGGCTCATGATCACAAGATTAACGGCCACGTAAAACTGTAATGTTCTTTTTTTTTTCTTTCTCTCACTTTTCGAGTATCGTACGGTATTTAAATTGTGCTATGTTTTAGTATTTCATAAATTGAATACTCCACAGTTCTCTTCTATTTAAATTCACTTATTCTCGTTACATATTATGTATGAAAAATGTATGTTAAGCTTTGTCATATTGGCAGTCTTAGAATACAGAAAAATACCCGTGGCACTACAGCCCATGAAGGGCCTAGGCCTACGAAGCGCCCGTTCCCAGCCATTTGGCCTGTAAATATTGGAGTGATGCGTGGTCAGCGCATCGGGTCCCCTCGGCCGTTAATCTTGGGTTTTCGTGACGGGACGCTGCCTCACTGCCAGACAGCTACTCAATTGTCCTCACGAGGCTGAGTGCACCCCGTTCCAGCCCTGGCGTTAGTTTCTAAAATCCCTGACGGAGTCGGGAATTGGACCCGAGGCCTCCGAGTGAGAGGCAGGTGTGCTACCCCCAACACCTCGGAGCCGGAAGTATGAATAGAATTGATAATAAATGGATCTCTGTTCCTTAATACATCTTCGTCGATAGGGCACATATTTGTATGCAAGTAGATTTATCAACCAGCTTAGTGAAGCGATACGATAAGCGTTTTAATGCTCGAGGAAATTACATAAATAAATATGAAACAAATATTTTAAGTCTATTTTGCCAATAACCAAGCTGTTAGGCCCCTTAATACAGCAGCATCTTATATGAAATATGTTATTGCACAAATGTCCGTCAAATCAATACGGACATTTGTGTAATAACATATTTTACATTTGATAACGTCAATACGGACCAATAAAATGGAGGTAATTATTTCAGATGCAGCATTTTATGTCTGTTTGTACTCGTATTGATAACGGACAGGTATTTGAATTCCTGAACGAAGCGTACTGTGCCTAAAAGGCTCTTGATAACTTTCGGCATAAAGACATGTACATTTGATTACGTTGTGGCGTGGTGGTGCAGTGGTTAAGCTGCTTGCCTCTCACCAAGGTGGACCGGGTTCAATTCTCGGTCAATGCATGTGAGATTTTTGAAGTAAAATATCACGACCTGTGGTTCGGATTCCATGTAAAAATGGAGGTCTCATAGCTCATGATAGCGAGATTAACGGTCACGTAAAACTACAATTCTCCTTCCTTCCTTCAATTGTTGCCAATCCTCACTCATCCCTCTAATATTGTTGGTTTCTTGTTCATTGATACAAAACCTTCATTGTAAACGGTTAGGCAGGATTCACTTGTGGGTTGTGTTAGTTGGTTAGCTGTTACGTCTGGTATGAATTTTCAGTGCCTATTTCGTAATTTTGAGTGCCATTATGAAGAATAAGATATGAATGTTGGTGCCTATTTTCTAGTCTTATTTTGTGTTCGTTTTGTTTTTAGTGTGCACCAATACTTGCCGTTGTGATAATGTGTCTGCCGGGAGACTTAATAACAGGTGCTCTGCGGAGTGTCAACAATACGAAATCGGAATAGATGGCCTCGGAAACTGCCGTGATTAAACCGGATTCTGGTGATGGATGTAATGTGTCCTGTGTTCGAATTCTATTTAGGGAGCCAAGGCTTTGACAGCCCATACATCTCTATAGTTGACTAGTAATGTCGGGTATGATTTCTGATGACAGTCCAATCTTCCTTCCTCTGGTTACAAGCACTTTCCTCTACACCAGTACATTGGGAGGGCATCAGTGCGCATTTCGTATGTACTGTATATTTCCTAGAAGGAAACGGAACGCCTCCAACCAATGGTAGGATTGCAATGAAATACGTCCAACTGCTACAGTAATCTCTGAATTAGTCCTTGTTTCACAAAAGGATCTCGAATTATTGACCCTTTCCTCAGAGTTTGAGGTTTTATATAATACTGTATTATTGTGATTCTTTGCAAAGGCACACTTTAGATTGATATTATTTTGATTTTGATTATTTTGTTATTTTAAGGGATGGAATTTCGAGGTAATGTGACCCAAACTTTTAGAGGTATTGTTATAAAATAACCCCTGGCACTACAGCCCATGAAGGGCCTAGGCCTACCAAGCGACCGCTGCCCAGCCATTTGGCCTGCAGATATTGGGGTGACGCGTGATCAGCGCATCGGGTCCCCTCGGCCGTTAATCTTGGTTTTCGTGATCGGGGCGTTGCCTCACTGTCAGACAGCTACACAATTGTCCTCACGAGGCTGAGTGAACCCCGTTCCAGCCCTCACGTCAGTTTCTAAAATCCCTGACGGAGCCGGGAATCGAACCCGGGGTCTCCGGGCGAGAGGCAGGTGTGCTTCCCAACACCAGGGGCCGGCTAGAGTATTGTTAGGCGTAGGTTGTCATTATTTAAAACAATACTCGCTGAAAGTTCTAAGCTCAATATCTAGCTGACAAAACTAAATAATTTGTGTGTTTATCATGTGATAACTGCACAGTTATTTGATAAAATTCTTAATCTTAGTAGTTTTTTTTTTCCACCTTATCGAAAAGGCTTGTGATCGATTCCTTTCTCTGCCTTGGTATGGTGTTTGTCCTCAGCCTCATGAGTAGAACTGGGAAAATGGATTTGAATCCAACCTTAGTAATTCTAGAAGTAGTTGGACTGGATTACCGCTGAAACTGCCGGCAAATGCCTTGATGTTTCCTGACTCAAGATACGGCAGAGCCGAAAATCGAACCCGGACCTCCGGGGCGACAGCCAAGAATGCTACCCAATACACTACGGCGTAGACGTATTTATATTATTATTATTATTAGTAGTAGTATTAATCTGTGGTACGGCATAGCCTACTTGACGATCGCTGTAGTTTGAAGTGCATACATTCGCAGCAGCGAGTTCATGTGATCAGGATAGGCGGTTCCCTCTAAAACAGATGGGGTTACGTACATGGCGTGCTGTAATTGTTGCCTGATCGGCTCGGACGTCGTTAGCAATCACACGCTATTGGATACCAATAAAACATTATTAATCCTTTGGGCTCTTTGATAAATTTACTTGCCAATCAGTTTTCGGATGTAGAACAGTTTCCATTCCGCTTAATAACGTCCGCGCTAGGTCGTTTCTCATGCTTATTCCAAATACAGTGACGTGACAGCTTGAATGCTGCTGCAACATTTCTCTGCTTTGAACATTGAAAATATAATAATTATAAAAGTGTTACCCAACATTAAAGGTTAATGTAACTGGTGCTTTGCAAAACTTCTAGACGTCTTTTAATCAGTTTCGAACCTGGAGTTCAAATTTCTACCAATCAAAAATACTGTGAAATATCAGTTAGTTTCGTAACAACACTAGTCCCCGGTAGACTCGACCTTTTCTTTCCATTCTGAATTAGGCAACTTACACACTCATGAGTCATGACGAATAGAAATAAAAAGTTTCATCACTCCGCTCTCCAAGCTTTGTAATTCATGGCCCTCCAGTGTGTGGCGCGGAAGTCGCTCCGAACCTCAAGCACGTGTGAAGCCCACGAGGTTAGTACTGTAATATACTGCGCGCGAGAAGTCAATGCGAGGGAATTCGTTTCTTCGTAATATTTTAGGAATGTCTGCGCAGTGCATTGTGTCAACAAAGAACTAAATTTTCTACTGTTTCGAGAAAATGTCGTACTATTTCGTTCCTGGATGTAAATCGGGTTACGGAAGAAAAACTGATGGTACCCCGTTTTTTCTTTGCACCAAAAGAAACAAATCTGTTTGCGAAATGGGCGAGAGTTGTTCCGCGGAAAGGTAAGCAATTGTCGATCAAAAGTAGAATCTGTGATGTGCATTATTCGGTAGATTTAATGTTTGAATAGAACTGTGAGAACGTGGAATTTCCACGTGTGAAGTGGAAATTAGAACCAGGACCTGTACCTCACATTTTTCCCAATGTATCGAAATATCTATCCACTGATGTAAAATTACGAAAGGCGCCCAGTAGGAAACAATTCAGCTAAGGATTGGGAAGGAAGCGTCCGTTGCATTAAGTTACGAATTGTCCCAGCATAATGCCTGGAGTAGTTCCTGCCCCCACACTAGAATTAAAATTTCTTGGCAGAGTCGAGAATCGAACCCGGACCTCCGGGACGACAGCCAAGAACGCTAGCCGCTACACCACGAGGTGGTTCAACCTCAGATCACCTGCCTGTAGATCCCAATTTCTTAAATAAATTCGTTAAAAGGCTACCTAAGAGAATTGTACAATCATCAATCGTTCTTGGACGCCAAACGTTAATTAGCATCATGAACGAGGAGAGGGAGGGGGGATTATCACTCTTGTCACTTTTCACCCCCCACCCTCTCCCTGTAGTTTAAGCTTGATGTATTTATTGGCTGCTGACGACCCTTATTTTTTCTTTTCTTTACGAAAGTCCTAATTTTTATATTAGGAACACATTTTTATTCAAATTATATCGGAATATCAATCTAACATGCCCTGGTGTATCAACGTATTATCTGCGTGCCAGAAGAAGTCAGGTGCGTTTGAACTTTGAACTACAGATGCCTTCCCGCGTATCGGTCCCTGCTAGCTTCACTCATTCACGCCTTTTTTTCTTTATTTGTACTCCGTACTCTCTACAAATGGGAAAAGTGGAGAGGGGCCATCCGTGACAGACAACATACTTAAAGCTGGATGAACAACAAGCACAATGCGAGAGATGGCAGTAACTGTCGATATATTTAGGTCAGGAATAGACAGACCGCGCATGCTTACAGCTGAACCCTCGCTCCCCGTCGCAGTGTGTCGAACTGACTTCTCCTGGCGCGCAGACAATAGATTTGTGTGGGCTTTCTCCTTCACCCGACACCTGATTAAAAAAATGGTTGTTTCTGCATAGAAAATTCTTAGCGGACGCTGTTTAATCTCTCTTGTCGACCGCCCTAGCTATCTCTTGTTAGGGGCGTGGTGGCTCAGTGGTCAAGCTGTATGCCTCTCACCAAGGCGGTCCGGGTTCGATTCCCGGTCAATGCATGTGAGATTTTCGAAGTGAAATGCCATGTCCTGAGGTTCGGATTCCACGTAAAAAGGAGGTTCCGTGGCTCATGATCTCTAGATTAACGGTCACGTTAAACTACAAGCTTCCTTTCTATCTCTTGTTTTCTTCCGACCTTGATGGTATTAGAATGTCTTTTATTTGCAGTCATAACCCCTTTTCTTTACTGATACTTTACTAAGGTTCAGACTTTTTTCAAACTGTATGTTATATCCTGACTATTACAAGAGACGACCAAAGGAGCAGGGTGTGAGTAGCCCACTACGCATGGTACACCCTGGTGTTACACTAAGCCGGGGATGAACAATTCATCGGTCTCTAATGGAATAGTTTCGGTAGTTCTCGCAAAGTTAACTTTGCTGTCTGACCAACTGGTAAAATTTTAACCGAGCGGTGATTGCTTAATTGCATTGTATTTCATTTTTTACATTTAATCACCATTACACAAACATTACATTTACACATCATTAAATATAATCTCTGAGGAGTGACCCAGTGGCTAGCATTCTTTGCTGTCACCGTGGTGGTCCGGGTTCGTTTCCCGGCTCTGCCAAGAAATTTAATTCTGGTCTGAGGACTGGAATGAGGTAGACTCTAGTCTCGTGAGGCAGAATTATTGAGAAGATGTGGCTTCGATTCGCAACTCAGCCATCCTAAAAGTGGTTTTCCGTGGTTTCCTAATCCTGTTCGGAGTAAATACCTGGATGGTACTTAATTTAATGCAACAACTATTTCCTATCCGAATTCTGTCCTAATTACACACGCTAGTACAGTCATCACAATAACACGGGTTTTCAAACAGATTCCAACACACACACACACCTAAGTATAGGGGCTACATTACCGCGATGTCTCAAGCCTGTGGCTTAAATAAATCAATAACAACACATCTTTGAAATGTGCAGGGCCCCACTTCGAATTTGAGAAACGTCTAGCCAACAATATATAACTTATAGGCCTACACAATATTATACTTTCGGTCCTGCAGATAAATGGGGAAAGGTTAAATGTATATTTACCCAGAATAAGCGAGAAACAATAAGAGAGGAGTGAATTTTATGACAGGAAAACAAATACAATCGACCATACGTACAGTACCTCTATAACTAGAATTTTCGATAAGTCGAATTTATTTTGACTTCCCCTAACGATTCGAGATATCGGCGACTCCAACTCGACACGACTAAACAGTTTGCTTCTGTTTGTATGTCTACACTCACACACACACCCTTGAGGACTCAGGGCTAATGAGCTGGAGAGTTTCGAAGCTGGGTCCGTATTTTTCTTTTTTTCCAGTTACATTAATTTTGGGCTGACCCTAGTTTTTTTCCCCCATTCTTGTCTCCCTTCCAAGGCCGTCATTTTTGGAGTGTTGTGGGCATTATTTTCTCTGTCTTTTAATTCCGTTTTACCTTCTTAAATCTTTCCTCTTTTAGGTTGTAAGTTAGTAGTAGTGGTAGTAGTATAATATGCCGATAAGCTTGATCCTAGGCCCATTAAAACAATTATTTTTATCATCATAATAATCTTCTTCTTCTTTTTCATCTTTACCATGTCTCCATGTTGTTGATCTCGTCTGTTATCCCCCCCCCTCCCCCCCCCCCCCCTCCCCAGGGACTCACTGTCCGGGGTTCGGCATTGCTTCCACTTACTTGCGCTAGGCTTCTCTCCGAGGCGAGACTTTTATATTCCTGCCTTAATTAGCCCTTGTCTTTTCTTCCTTGATTCCCTCATTCTTCGAAGGGTGAGCCATCTTCTGCACAAGGCCCTGAAGGAGGCAGGGTGAGAGTAGTCCCATCAAGCATGGCGCACGCTGGAGAGTGCTTACAACCTCAAGGTCTCACGCCTGGTGAGTTCGGGTGTTGGCGACCCCGAGGAATTTCTGAGCTGGGTCATTTTTCCCGCTTTTTCCATTGCCTTTGGGGTGGGCCCTCTCCTCTTTCCATTTCTTATCTGCATTTCCTGGCTCTGCTTATTTCCGAGTCCCTCAGCCATTCTTCGAGGGTTGAGGCATTACTTATCCCTGTTCTCGATACCTTTCTGTTGCCCTTACTCTACTTTAAGTTAGGCGCAAGTCAGCAGAAATAGTTTCTTCTCTGAGATTGCTGATGATATCGTTATCTTGGCCGACAAGCCGGAGGATTTGAATAAGTTTTTGAATGGCATGGACTCCGTCTTGAGGAAAGAATTCATGATGAAAATTAATAAACATAATGGAATGCAACCGTAATAAATCAGAAACCTCTATGGACATCAAATTGGCAGGTAAAAAGCTGAAGGAAGTAGGAGACTTGTGTTACTTAGGGCCGGTTTCACCACGAGGCCGCTTAAACCATGCTTTGCTAAGGGTGGTTTACGGTTAAGCGATCTTAAATACGACGGCTTAAGGCTGGGTGTTGCACCAGCCCGTCTCGTACTTCGCTTAGGTGAACTGAGTTTACGGTGGGAGTCAAAGATCTTCGTTGCGTGAGTAATGCTCCATGCAGCAAAGAACACGTAATCTTACCGTTATGCCAACATAATCCCAGCCGTGCAGAATTACTTGCATAACGGTCATATGAAATATAAGGAAAGAATGACAACTTAAGTATCTAGGGAGCTATTTGAACGCTATTATTGTTTTCGCATCATACATATAATATGAAATAATTTCGGCAGTATTGATCCTCCGAGATTGATTTTGTTTGTCATGTTGGTCACGGTTATCATTTGTTTCTAGCCGTCGCAATAATTTTCCACGACTACAGCTGTTCTACTTTTGGGTTGGCGACCATAAAATACATTACTAGTTGTAGAAAGAATTGCTTACTGTGTTTGCGAGACGTGAGCATCAGCTGTAGTAGAAGCAGGGAAAACCGTGTTGAAATATAATGCAGTGTATTTTTCCTTATCTTTACGGTACTTCCTGAACATGTTATTGACTACACCCCACATTGAGATGGTCGCATCTTGCGAAGGTTATGTTTTCTTACTTGGTTTTCATTATACTGTATCTCTTGTTTTATAAATACTCATACATTATAGCATTAAGCACATATAGTGCGTATTTTCTAATGATATATATATAGTAGGTATACGAATAACACAGCATGTTGTATTGCAAGCATCCACAATAGGAAACTTCGTCATTGGCTAAGGATTTCTGCATTCGTCCCTGGGCTATTATTTAGTTTAACAACCAAAAATGTGCATTGCGGTACTGCCAATATAAAGAAGAATATTTCATTTTACGTTGTCAAAAGCTACGATGTCTGTAGTACAAGCTACCGCGATTTTAGGAACGTGAAGGAAATCCCTGTGGCAGCGCGTTGAAAGAATGTTATACGTATATATTAAATTTGCATCGCAAAATGCACACTATGTATGCTTTATATTATAACGACTGAGTATTTATAAAACAATAAAAACAATAAAAGTCAAGCAAAAATATTCCTCCTCGCTGGTAATCGAACTCCGGCACTCCGGGCAGGAGTCAGTAATGTTATCCACTCAACCACAGATGACGTTATACGTTACGGCTTTATCAACATGTTTAGATACTACTGCTTAGCAAATGATTACACGGAAGAAAATATCTCTTCAGTGTATTGTGCCGTAATTATAAACCATTTAATAATATTTTATTATTATTTCGTTCACTACATTATATAACAACACCTCCAACCTACTGAGACATGGATCAGACAAAATGGGGCCGGCCGCCATTTTGGCGTATGAGTGAACGACTTAAACCATCCTTATGTCTTAAACCACCGAGCACCGCCGCTTAATCTAAGCCTACTTTAATCCATTGCTTATGGCCTGGTGCAACGGGCCACATCCTTGAGAATAGTTTAAACCACCCTTAGTTCGTTAAGCGGAACTGGTGAAACCAACCCTTAGGAAGCAAACTAACCAGTGTTGGACGAAGCAAAGAGGATATAAAAAGGAGGTTGGCTCAGGCAAAGAAAGCATTTCTACAGAAAAGGAATCTGTTGATATCGAATATAGATTTAGGTATTAGGAAGTCATTTTTGAAAGCCTTTGTCTGGAGCGTCGCACTCGATGGAAGTGAAACTTGGACTATTGGTGCAGCAGAAAAGAGGAGAATGAAAGCGTTTGAAATGTGGTGTTACAGGAGAATGATGAAGATCAAATGGGTAGATAGGTTTACAAATGGAGAGGTATTAAGACGAGTGGGAGAGGAGAGATGTTTCTGGCGACTGCTAATGAAGAGAAGAGATAGGTTGGTAGGACACATTCTAAGACACCCAGGAATAACAAGCTTAGTTATGGAAGGAAGGGTCGAGGACAAGCACTGTAGGGGTAGACCAAGGTTAGAATATGTTAAACAGATTGCCTCGGATGTAGGGTATGGTAGATATGTAGAGATGATACGATTAGCTCAAGACAGGGAGGCATGGAGAGCTGCATCAAACCAGTCAAAAGACTGAAGACTCAAACAACAACAACAACAACAATAATAAGTCAGCTGTTGGTAGTCGGAGTATTTATTTCATTATCGTCCTTAATAATACGGAGAAATGATGTAGATGTTACGCCCGTTTAAAACATTTATCAACACCACCATCTTCCCGGGAAAATTATTCCCCTTCCATTCCTAGAAATAATTCGGCCATTTCCCATGCTTTAGTCAGAGAGCACAGTTTGGAAACAGCACTAGTAAAGGATGTGATTTTTCATCAGCTAATTACTCCCGGTATGTGCTGGCATTTGCGTTGAATAACCGCTCGTAACTTGGAAGATGCCATTTAATAGTGATTTGAATTGAGTCGTTGCCGGAAATGCCGCTTTGCCAATTGACTCTTAATTACAGTGTGCCTAAATCGGCGTTTGTTGTATATTCCTTGAATTTGCATCCAACGGGGACGTTGTTGTTCATACACACATTTGGTTGTAAACCATCCAATAGCATACAAAGAAGACAGTGTAAGGAAGTTACAGCCATTATTGTCCATTAGTTACCGGTTTTAATTATATCCTGTGCCTGTGTCCAGTGTTACCGACAAGAGAATGCAACTCACGTTAACCATACGTTGTTTATATATGACATGATTGTCAATAGATTTGGCGTAACGGTAGTAAAGAGTTAATTGCTTCCTTAACGTTGGTATACGTGCGTTGCCTAGGGGAATATACGATTAAGATTTAATGTTATATTTGATAATACTAGGATAATAAATAGAAATGGCACGTGCCCAGTAGGATATTTTTCTGCATGAATGGTGCAGTGCTGTCACTCTGGAGAAACTTAAGATGTCGTGTACAAGTTAGTTAGTTAGTTAGTTAGTTAGTTAGTTATTGTTGTTTTAAGGGGCGGGACTACGAGGTCATCTGCCCCTCTTAACACAGATTAAAGTATACAAATTTGGAATGGAAATTAAAATTTAGAGGTGGACATCTAAATTGGAAAAGACCGAAATATAAAAAGACAAAAATTAAATAAAACTAATAATTATAGTCTAATATAAACAAAAATTACGGAAAAAACAAAAAATCAGCATTCAAAAACGAACAAGTCGTTAAGTCAATGTATACTTGAAATTTAGATTGCTGGCCCTAACCCACTCTCACTTACAAAGCGGATGATGAGACTAGCAGCCACCGCGTCATCGGCCAATATAAGTTTTGAGTATCATCTGCAAACAAAGGTTTCTTCGTAGGTCAGCAAGATCCACACGCTCGGTTAGAATGTGGGCCACGGTGAATACGGCTCCACAGGTACAAAGTGGGGAGTCTTCCCTTCTCATCAGATACGAGTGGGTGGATCTTTTATGACCCATCATTAGCCCACACAAAACGACGGACTCCCTCCGCGACCGGAAAGAGCCCCGCCATACGCGACCAGCTCCCCTGATCGCTCTTAGCCTACCGGGCACCGGGTCAGCATTTCCTCGGCGTAATCTATATATTTATTGATCAATCAAAAACTATTATTATTTTAGGCCTATTATTATTAAGTTCGATTATATATTTGTTTGTTTTTTGTTTTAGGTAAGGATGGCTCGAAGTAGAACAAGTAACCATGGAAGGCTGCCTTCATTCCGTATCCTTCTGGGTGCTTTCGTGATTTTACCTCAGTGGATATATATTTCGGTAAATTTTGAGAAAAAAAAGTGAGGTATTGATCCTGTTTTTAATTTCTACTTCACGCGAGGAAGTTAAACGTTCTCACAATTCACTACGAAACAGTCGCCTTTATAATAATTAAATCTTCCGAAACACGCACGCCACAGATTCTAATTTTGATCGACAATTGCTTATCTTTCCGCGGAATAACTCTCGCCCATTTCGCAAACAGATTTGTATATTTTGGCGCGTTGAAAAGAAGTCTATCATCAGATGTTCTTTCGTAACCCGATTTACATCCAGGAACGAAACAGTACGACATTTTCCCGAAACAGCAGAAAATGTAGTTGTTTGCACACACAAAGTACTGCACAGACATTCGTAAACTATTACAATGAAACAAATTCCCTCGCATAATATGACTTCTTGCGCACATATTACAGTGCTAACCTCGTGGACTACTTGTCACACGTGCTTATGGTTCGGCGCGACTTCCGCGCCACACACTGGCTGGACCATGAATTACGATGCTTAAGGAACGGAGTGATGACACTGTTTATTTCTATTCGTCATGCTACTACTGTTAGTGTTGAACATTCGCGTAAATTTCCTATGCTTTTGCCCAGAATAAAGTAAATATGACTAACAAACAGTATTAAAGTTATTACTAAAGAAAATAGGGTTTCGAGTAGCAGTCATCGATCATAAACATTAGATTAGCTGTTGTCAGTTCAAACCGACTCTTTACTATGTGGTGGGGCCGATAGCCTAGATGTTAGGCCCCTTAAAACAACAATTATCATCATCATCATCATCATCTTTACTATGTGC
The DNA here is from genome assembly GCA_946902985.2 of Meconema thalassinum. Taxonomy (NCBI): domain Eukaryota; kingdom Metazoa; phylum Arthropoda; class Insecta; order Orthoptera; family Tettigoniidae; genus Meconema; species Meconema thalassinum. Next base: position 153,144,044 of record OX336396.1, read on the forward strand.
TGTTCAGAAACATATTCAAAGCTTCGATTTGCAACTCACTGACAACTGTAGTTGTTTAAATAATAGCTTTAATATGTGCTTAAGGGTTTGTTTCTTGCTTCCTTACAACCAAAAATAATACCTGATAAAATTTATGTTACAAGCAGGTTTAACTGCATTTAGTCCTCCTCGTGTCGCAGTGGCTAATATTCTTGAATGCACCGCAGAAGTCTCGGTTTAATTACAGTCTCTGCCAAGAAACTTAATTGTGGTCTGAGGGCTGGAACGGGGTACACTTAGCCCCGTGAGACAAAACTTTGAAGATATCCTGCTCAGCCATCCTAGAAGTTTTTCGTCGTTTTCCACTTCTACTCCTGCCAAATACCGGGATGGTTCCTAACATAAGACCACGACCAGCCCCTTCCCAATCCTAGTCACAATTACAAATACACAAACCACTACTACAGACACTACCATAGCACTGTTTATCAGTCAAACTCTCCACATACCCAAGTACACGGGGCTGAATGACCACATTGTTCAAGCCCCTCAAATGAAACAACGACATAACTATGTATTTCTACCCTTTATTACGAGTAGGCTATATACGTTTTACGAGGTGGAGGATGAATTGAGTTTTCTATGTGGTGGAAGCCCCTCCTGACCCTTGGCATAGTAAGTAAAATGCTTGTAGTTTTACTTGACCGTTAATTTCGCGACCATGAGCCACGGGACCTCCAATTTTACGTGGAATCCGAACCACAAACGAGATATTACACTTCGAAAATCTTACACCCATTGACCGGGAATCGAACCCGTTCAGCCTTGTGAGAGGCAATCAGCTTGACCACTGCACCATCACGCCCCCGCCTTGTCAGAGGAGTTAATGCATGAATGAACTGGGTAAGGAGTTGGCATTTGCCTAGACTGAAAAGAAGAGAAGCCACGGAAAATCATTTCAACAGAGAGCTGATCGTGGGGTTCAAACTCTCTCGTCTTCCTAGTCCGAGATAGCCTGGTTCCATGGCCTTATCACGCGTAGCTACTCCGATTGGTCAAGGTCTACTGTATAACATTTATTTAAAACTAAACCGGGTGAGTTAGCCGTGGTCGTTACGGCATGACTGCTGGCAGTCGCTCACATCCGGGAGGCGAGGAGGTTCGAATCCCCCGCCGGCAACCTTGAAGATGGTCTTCTGTGGTTTCCCATCTTCCTTCCAGGCAACTGCCGGGGTTGGTCCCTAACTATAGGCCACAGTCGCTACCTTCTAACTCCTTATCGCTATATTCCAACTTCCCTCCCCAACGGTATTTGTAGCTCACCCATTGGGTGTCCGTCTCGAAGCAGCTACAAAACTGGCGAGCCGAACATGTCCTCGGACACTCCCGGCACTAAAAGCCATACGCTAAAAAAAACTAAGTTTTTCTTTGGGTGGGGGTAGGAGGTATTTTTTTAAAATTAAATATGTCTCCCTTTAATTCCCTTTAAGTTTGGAGATTGCCTTAGATTTTGGAATGCTGTCTGCCAGGTTGGATTCTCAGAAGAGTCCACTTTCTGATATAACGGCTAGCATTCTTGGCTGTCGCCCCGGAGGTCTGGGTTCGATTCTCGGCTCTGCCAGAAAAATTTAATTCTGGTCTGAGGGCTCGAACGGCGTCCACTCAGCCTCTTAAGGAAAAACTGAGAAGACGTGGTTTCGATTTCCATCTCAACCATCCTTGAAGTGATTTTCCGTGGTTTTATCCTACTTCTACTCCAGGCAAATGCCGGAATGGTTCCATACTTGAGGCCACGGCCGCCTTCTACCCAATCTTCAACTGCATTACAAATGCACACTACTACTACTACTACTACTACTACTACTACTAAGAAGGACACCACAATAACACAGGTTATCTGACGAATTCTTATATAGGCCTACACATACCGAAGTATACGGGGCTAAATGACCACGATGTTGCAAAGTCCGTAAATTAACAACAGCATTAGATTATCAGAAAGTACTTTGAAACATAAGGCAATGCTAGGCAGGGTGAGGAAAGTGGTAGTTTGTTATTGCTTTCCTCATGGAGTCAGTGCAACAGCGTTAATCCATTGAATAACAATTTTTATGGCTTGCACGGACACTGGCTCTGTCCTGGATGCTATTACTCAACATCACTCATACCTCAGTAGCTTCCATATGTTCACAGCCAGAAAAAAGACTGACGCCACATATCACTCTAGCCTATGCCAACAGACAACTTCAGAAACGCATCAATCGCTGCATTCTTTGGTCTTGAGCCAGAAATTAAATCAGTTACGTTTTTAGAAATCAAAATCATTTTATTGACAAGTTTCTGACATTTTTTTTATCACTCTAATTAGTAAAGTTTTCTCCCAAGTGGGTTTACAATATTGAAGGGTTAATTCCAAGAACCAGGCGAGTCCAAAAATTAAATTGCTCAGTAACTAAAAAAAAAACCTTTAGCTTCATTTGTGTTGAATATAATAAAAATTGCTTTTGGACCTACTATTGTCTCACTAACAGCTTTATTTATGAGGATAGTTGAGAAAACCTTAAAAGAAAACCTTTGGACTCGTCTCTTTTTTGCCGAAATCCTAGTTGAATACAAAAATGAAAAATATTTTAATCCTCATATATGATTATTATTTTTTATTTTATTATTTACTGTTCATACTCTCCGCATGCTCCACTACATAAGTAGTACTACATGCACATACAATACATTTTTACAAATGAACAAAATAGATGACATTTTAATAATTCAATTTCTAGATGACTGTTAATTTTAACAATATCAAACAATATTAGTCTTCGTTTTTCCTAAGAGCTTGAAAATCCAGGTAATTCGTAACAAAGTACGAATCGTTATTGAATGCCAAACATTCCAGGTATGTAATATCTTGTAAAAGCATTGGACTTGTCTTTTTTTTTGTAGATTTCCCGATATTGCACACTCATATAAACCGACCTATCTGATTTTTGGAGACAGTAATTATATCTACGAGTATACGTGGAGCTGGCAATGAAGAGGAAGAAGATGTATTTATCTCAAAAAGTCCATTTTTGGACTTCATATTACTCGTAAGGAATTGCGTTTGCATATTTTCGGAAATACGGATTCTGAGGGGCCCTTGAGCTGGACCCGTTTTCTATATTTTCATTGACTTTGGAATTTTCACGAATCTGAGGATAGTTAAAGAGTGAAAATTCCAAAGTCAATGAAAATATCAGTAAAAAATAAGACATGGAATCTCTCTGCTCTAAATTTACACGAAAACTTATTAAAACAAAACGTGTGGCATTTAGCATTAGCAAGACTCCTATTTTAGTGGAAATTCTAAAAAACAATTTTTCTGTCAGTTTCTTGAAAGGAAATATAATTGAGACAATTAGTTAAAAATTTGAAATTATTTCAGTGCCTTGAAAAACAAAAGTCTAAATGAAATGTTGGAAAACTGGCATTGAGTGTGATCATTTTCACACCTCTGTATATATTAAGACTTCGAATCCGAAGATCGTAGGTTCAATTCTCGACTCAGCGAAGAAAATTCGTTCTGATCGAACGGTTGGAAAGTGAGACAAAACTGAGTTCGATTCCTACTTCAGCTCTCTTAGAAGTAGTTTTCCGTAGTTGCCCCACTTCTAATTCAGGCCAATGCCGGGATGGTTTCGAACTTAAGACCACTCCTTCCAAATCCTACTGTACTTTCAATTATAAATACTTACACTACTACATCCATCACAATGACAACAATTATTTATCAGACAGATTCTACACATACTAAAGTACACTTGGCTACATGACCGAAGCCCCTAAATGAATCATCATCATCATCATCATCATCATCATCAACAACAACAACAAACAGAATTACTTAATTCATCGGGAGATGGCAACTTGCCTGATTGGTATGCTACGATGATGATATTGCTAGCGTTCATTAAATAGGAGTTAATTGGCGCCGTGTGCTTCGCTACCCTTTCTCAGTTTATTGTTTAGAGCAATATTGTTCTCCGTCGTAACTTCATGGCTTCTTGCAGTTCGTAATCGAGGGCATCGTCTTGCTCGGTAGATTGCTTTGTTATTCCCCAAGCAACCGGGCGAGATAGTGCTATCAAAAATGGCAAGTGGAAGGATGAATAAAATCAGTTTTTTGTTGTTGTTAGTTACCCTGGAAGTTATTTCCATTTGCGGCTATTTTAACTGATACAATGCACGCAATGAATACGGAGTATAATACTATTCATTACTTGCTTAATTATCTAATGCATAGTTGTATAATATAAGTTATCATTATCCTTGTTTATGCGAAATTGTAATTTTCTTTCTATTCACGCAAATGTTTCGTGCTGCTAGTTATAGGTGTGAAGTCATTAGAATACCAATAGTGATGTTTGTCTTGAAAAGATTCCAAGTGTGTCAATACCCACAATATAAGTCTGAAAAATATTCATACCTTCATATATAAATTAATATAGTTCTTAATGGAATGCAACCGAAATAAATCGGAAACCCCTATTGACGTTAATTTGGCAGGTGAAAGCAGGAGGGTTCTGTTACTTAGGAAGCAAAATAAACAGTGATGGACGAAGCAAAGGATATAAAAAGTAGATTGGCTCAGATAAGGAAAGCATTTCTATGTTGACATCAAAATATAGATGTTGGTGTTATAGAGTAATTTTTGAAAGCGCTTGCCTGGTGCCTGGCGCTCATGGAAGTAAAATTTAGACTGTTGTCGCTGATGAAAAGAGAAGAATAGAAGCATTTGATTTGTGGTGTTACATGTGAATGATGAAGATTAAATGGGTAGATAGAGTAACAAACGAAGAGGCATTAAGCCGAGTGGGAGAAGAGAAATATTTATGGTGGCTGCTAATGAAGAGAAGAGAGTAGGTTGGTAGGACACAAACTAAGACAGTCAGGAATAGCAAACTTAGTTATGAAAGGAAGGGTTGAGGACAAGAACTGTAGGGGTAGACCAAGGTTAGAATATGTTTAACAGATTGTCTCGGATGTAGGGTGTGTGAGTTATGTAGATATGAAACTATTAGCTCAGGACAGGGATACATGGAGTGCTGCATCAAGATTGAAGACTCAAACAATAACATACCATACAGTGCTTAGTGCAGCGTGATGGCGCAGTGGCTTAGCTGCTCGTCTTTCACCCGGACGGCCGGGGATCGAATCCCGGTGACAGCTGGGCGAAATTTTCACCTGACAAATCACGTGGCGTCAGGAAGGGCATCCGGTCTTAAATCCCCGGCCAAAACCAAAATGAGCCCAATTAATTGGGTTAAGCCTAAGAAAATGATGATGATGATGACAGTGCTTAGTGCAGTACATTTGGGGAGCATTTACACCACAAAAGTTGACAAAGAATCAAAACAACTATGTTAGAAAATTCGGAGAATTGCAGAAAACATGAAACAGCTAAAAGAAATAGAAATTCACAACCACCAGTGACAATAAAGAAAACGTCGAAACATTTGGCCACATCTGTATACTCTACTGTACTTGTGTGATGCAATCCCGAATGGCTTAATTAGGTTGTATTTCGTATAAAGTCGTATATATCAGGGCACGAGGATAGTTACAGAAGGTTACAATATCACTAATTTTTTAAAACCCACTTGATTACTTCAATTCAATGAAACCTTCTTTCTCATTCTTCATCAGGCGTAGTTGGTAGCATGCTGAACTTCTATGCCCAAGATTGCGGGTTCAAACCCGGCCGAAGTGGTCGGATTTTTTAAAAGCGTTAATAAAATCCTTCAGTATTCCTTCCTTCGGAGGGGAAGTAAAGCTGGCGGGCCCATGCCATAGATTTATGGCACGTAAAATAACCTACCACTGCAATTGGTGGTGTGTAGTAAAATTTGTAGGTTATATTTGGCTGGTTAGGAAATGTTCTATCAAGTTCCAACTTTCGCCGCTAGTGTTAGTGACAGTAGCATCTGGTAGCCAAGTTGGAACTACTTCAAATTGAACTTGCTGGGAGCTCTCGGGCGTTCAATCAAAAATACCCAGCTTATGGCCATTGATTGCGATTCATGTATCATAACAATATACAGGGTGAACAAAAAATGCCGCACTTGGAGGTCGGCATGCGATTCCTCGTCGAAATTCACGACAAAAGTTTATGTTGCAAAACCTAGTCCCGCCAATAGATTTAACAGAAATGCGTGTTAAGAAACGAGGCTCTGGCAACGCTGTAACTGCATGCAGCGTGGACAAAGACAGGTCGCAGGAACTCGGCGCTCTGCTGGAGCTTTCTCTGTACATTACGATGCACTGCCGGATGTGACAGTGTTGCCAGCTTTTCGTTTTCATACTTGTGGTTTCAAACAGCACCCGATCCGATTTTGCTATAGAAACTTTTGTCTTGCAATTCGATGAGGAATCACATGCCAACCTCCAAGTGCGGCATTTTATGTTCACCCTGTATTTCTTAATCACATGTAATTTATTTCAGGTATAAGGCAACACTGAAAAATGGCTTCAAAGCTACACACATCAAAAAAAGTTTTGCATCACCTCGGTTCCCAGATCTCCGGCATATAGACGTTGACTGTGTATATTGTATCCAAGATACAGTCCCTTTGACTGTTCATAGATGTCACTAAAACTGCTCAAAGATGTAAACAACCATGCATGAGCAGGGCCTATTAGACGGAGGGGGTACGACAGCCGATCAGTTCCAGTCATTCCACCAGGACGAAGGTACGCTGCTCATGTTGTCTGTAGTTCTACCATGCCTAGAAGGTCAATACCGCAGTTCGATCGCGTCCGCATTGTTACTTTGTGTCAAGAAGGGCTCTCAACAAGGGAAGTTTCCAGGCGTCTCAGAGTGAACCAAAGCGATGTTGTTCGGACATGGAGGAGGTACAGAGATACAGGAACTGTCGATGACAGGCCTCGCTCAGGCCGCCCAAGGGCTACTACTGTAGTGGATGACCGCTACTTACGGATTGCCGCTCGGAGGAACCCTGACAGCAATGCCACCATGTTGAATAATGCGTTTCGTTCAGCCACAGGACGTCGTGTTTCAACTCAAACTGTGCGCAATAGGCTGCATGATGCGCAACTTCACTCCCGACGTCCATGGCGAGGTCCAGCTTTGCAACCCCGACACCATGCAGCGCGGTACAGATGGGCCCAACAACATGCTGAATGGACCCCACGGAATTGGCATCACGTTCTCTTCACCGATGAGTGTCGCATATGCCTTCAACCAGACAATTGTTGGAGACGTGTTTGGAGGCACCCTGGTCAGGCTGAACGTCTTAGACACACTGTCCAGCGAGTGCAGCAAGGTGGTGGTTCCCTGATGTTTTGGGGTGGCATTATGTGGGGCCGACGTACGCCACTGGTGGTCATGGAAGGCTCCGAAACGGCTTTACGATACCTGAATGACATCCTCCGACCCATAGTGCAACCATATCGGCAGAATATTTGAGAGGCATTTGTCTTCATGGACGACAATTCTCGACCTCATCGTGCACATCTTGTGAATGCGTTCCTTCAAGATAACGACATCGCTCGACTACAGTGGCCAGCATGTTCGCCAGACATGAACCCTATCGAACATGCCTGGGATATGTTGAAAAGGGCTGTTTATGGACGTCTTGACCCACCAACCACTCTGAGAGATTTACGCCGAATTGTCGTTGAGGAGTGGGACAATTTGGACCAACAGTGTCTTGATGAACTTGTGGATAGTATGCCACGGCGAATACAGGCATGCATCAATGCAAGAGGACGTGCTACTGGGTATTAGAGGTAGTGGTGTGTACTGCAATCTGGACCACAAATGCTGAAAGTCTAGCTGCATGATGGTACAACATGCAATGTGTGGGTCTCATGAGCAATAAAACGAGCTGAAATGTTGTTTGTGTTGATCTCTATTCCCTTTGTATTTAACGGTTCCGGAACTCTTGGAACCGAGGTGATGCAAAACTTTTTTTGATGTGTGTATAATTACTTTGGAATCCAGAGTCTTATCAACTCCTCCGCACAGCCGACTGAAATAAATGAAGAGTAAGATGCTCGGGATTGAGATCTGGTCCAACAGATGGGCCAGAACGGGATCCATGTCTGATCTCAAACACGTTCTCGTTGGTGTTGGTGGTGGTGATTGTTGTTTTAAGGGGTACAACACCTAGGTTATCTACCCCTAAATCCCCCAGTGACAGAACTAGTGGGACGTGTGTTAGCGACCACGGGGCCCCAGCTGAGTCTGGCATTGCTTCCACTTACTTGTGTTGGACTCCTCTCCGTCTTCTTTCCTGTCGACCTCCCTTGGTCAACTCTTGTTCTTTTCCAACCCCGACGGCATTAGGGTATCCGAGGACTAGGGAGTCTTTCACTTTCCCGCCTTAATTGGCCCTGGTCTCATCTTTCCTGATCCCTCCTTCTTCGAGGGGTCAGACCTCTTGTTTTCTTTTCATAATATTTCCTTTTCTCTTTAAGATTCCCGCACTTTTTTTTGTTAATTGGCGCACCGTGTATCTAAATTACCTTTAGCGATTTTTTTTGGCATCTACACTCCATTTTGTAGGTATTTTCAATCTACGTTGCATTTTGTAAGTTTTTTCAGTCTAAATTGCATTTCGCGAATGTTTTCAACCTCAATTGCATTTTGTAAGGATTGACAAGCTAAATTGCTTTTTAGTAAGTCTTTCAATGTAGCAGCAGGACATTTTAGTGAGCATTTTGAATTTCAGTTGCATTTTGTATTTTCAACCTAAAACCGCATTTCGCAAGCATTTAAAATCTAAACTGCAGTTTGTATGGTGGGCATTTTGCAAGTATTTTGATTCTCAATTGCATTTTGTTGGTATTTTGAATCTAAATTAGGCCTACATTTTGTAAGTATTTTCAATCTAAATTGCATTTTGTAAGTATTGTCAATCAAAATGAGTAGTTTGAATCTACCGTACATTTTGTAAGCATTTTTAATTTCAATTGCATTTTGTAAGCATTTTGTATTTCAATTGCACTTTGTGAGTATTTTAGATTTGAAATGGGAGTTTTTCAATCTGAATTGCATTGTGTATTTTCAATTTAATTTGCATTTTGTAAGTATTTTGAACCTCGATTGCATTTTGTACGTATTTTCAATCTCATTTGCATTTTGTAAGTATTTTGAATTTCAATTGCACTTTGTGAGTATTTTAGATCTGAAATGGGAGTTTTTCAATCTGAATTGCATTGTGTATTTTCAATTTCATTTGTATTTAGTAAGTATTTTGAACCTCAACTGCATTTTGTACGTATTTTCAATTTCATTTGCATTGTGTAAGTATTTTGATTTTCAATTGTATTTTGTAAGTATTTCGACTCTACATTTCATTTTGTACGCATTTTGAACCTAGCCTACATTTTGTGCGTATTTTTCAATCTATTCCTTTTGTGAGTAATTTCGTTCTAAATTCCCTTTTGTAAGTATTACCGCTCTCTATTTTGTGAGTAGTTTCAATCTGAGTTACTTTTTGTAAGTATTTTCCGTCTCACTTAATTTTCGTTCTGGTTTCCATTTCATTGTCATTTTCGCTATCACCCAGACCATTAGGGGCCGATAACCTAGATGTTAGGCCCCTTAAAACAACAATTATCATCATCATCATCTACCCCTAAACTTTCTTGTTGATATACCGTAACAGGGTTACACGTTACGTTAGTAGAAGAAAATTGAAAAAGGCGATATTTTCTTCCATCGCATGTTTAAGGCATAATGACCAAAAAAGAGAGGAAGGCAGTTCACTTCCATTGTGGATCCTCTCTGAATTCGGTGCATGTATAAGTAGGCCGTTCCTTCTTGACCGATACAAATTTCGTGCGCCGTGGTGTTTCCACGCACAGTGAGCCTTCATGGTTATAGTTAATTATTGTGGTTTTAAGGGGCAGAACTACGAGGTCATCTGCCCCTCTGAGCCTTCATACCTTTGTGATAAATGCAAATTAAGTGCACAATGTGTCCTCGGCAGCGCATGTGCATATGCAGTGGTCTCAGTGTTCTACAGGCCGGATGTTTGTTTTAGACGATTGTCCTTGATCTTGAAGCCTGCGAGTGAGCCTGCACACAGTCATTCTCTCACCCTATCGCTTCACACTTGTCACCACCGATCTGATGTAATGGAATTCCAGACTTGAGCACGTGGCGACATCGCCTTGGAGACAGTACAGTCCTCGTCGAAGTATTGTGTGACAAGGAAGTACACGTTACGTAGTTACGAACAAAACGTCATTATCTTTGCGAATGACTGTACTTCAGCAGTAGTGTCAGACAGCTTTGTCAATCATCGGACCGTTTGGGGCAGCTGATAACACAGACTGTAGTAACTCGCCTCCAGGCTTCAATTAAGATTTTTCACTCGTCTAAAACAAACGTCCGGCCTGTACTAGGGCTTTAAGAAGAATTCTCACGCGCTTACGACCGACCACGAATGACCCGCCCATGTATACCCTAATTCACTCCAAAATGGCAACGTTGCTTGGGAAGCGTCTGGTGTATTGATGCGTACTTGTCCTGTAATGAGTTGTTGTCTGCTGAGAGATGACTAGTAAGCGATGCAGCATGCTCAACTGTTGAGCCAGTATATGGGAAATTAATTGCTACATATCAACGATATGATATTCGCTGTACAATACTGTAGTGGACGATACTCGGGAGGAAATTTATATCTGCAATACATCTGTTTTCACTCACATCTGGCATGTGGCATGGATCATTTCGCAGCACAGTATGCTCAAAAGATAGTAACTACTTCATCGTAACGAGGGCTCCATAGTCAGTTCTGCCAGGAATTCTCAACATGTGGGATATGGATTTGGATTTGTTGAGTCATTAATTGCCTCTAATTACTTGCACTGGACTCCACGCTGCAATCTCTTATCTAAATATTACATCCCTTGGTCAACTCGTCCGACCCCGACAATATTATCGTATCAGAATATCTTTTAATTTTTGCTCTCCATTTTCCAACCTGCTGGCGTTATTTTTCTTGGAGTCAGGAGCATTATTTTTTCATTCATTCATTCATTCATTCATTCATTCATTCATTCATTCATTCATTCATTCATATATTCTTCTTCTTCTTCTTCTTCGCCTTCTTCTTCGATGGGGACCCGAAATTGGATTCTTCCCGTTTATAGGAGGGTATGGTCCACCCAAAGACAAGGCATTGAAAGGTAATTTAAAATTACTTCTACTGAAGACGCTACACCATAATCCCCCAAGTAACGACACGTTAGCAGTCGAATGGGTGTTTCAGAGATATGTGCAAATATGTTTTTGTGCTGGTTGTTGGTATGGCCCTGAATACATATGACGTGAAAATAATGTCATATTTCAAAAGTAAAAATACATAAATACATACATACATACATACATACATATACATATCCCTAGTACTACAGCCCATGAAGTGCCTAGGCCTACCAAGCGACCTCTGCCCAGCCATTTGGCCTGCAGATATTGGGGAGACGCGTGGTCAGCGCATCGGGTCCCCTCGGCCGTTAATCTTGGTTTTCGTGACCACTTCCTCACTGTCAGACAGCTACTCAATTTTCCTGACGAGGCTGAGTGCACCCCGTTCCAGCCCTCACGTCACTTTCTAAAATCCTCTCACCCAATCTACCCCAACACCACAGGGCCAGCAAAAGTAAAAGTAGTATGTTGAAAATATATTGTAGCTCAGGTAGTATGTAATGCTGAAAGGCTTACGGCATTGCTGATATATACACACATCAAAAAAAGTTTTGCATCACCTCGGTTCCAAGAGTTCCGGAACCGTTAAATACAAAGGGAATAGAGATCAACACAAACAACATTTCAGCTCGTTTTATTGCTCATGAGACCCACACATTGCATGTTGTACCATCATACAGCTAGACTTTCAGCATTTGTGGTCCAGATTGCAGTACACACCACTACCTCTAATACCCAGTAGCACGTCCTCTTGCATTGATGCATGCCTGTATTCGCCGTGGCATACTATCCACAAGTTCATCAAGACACTGTTGGTCCAAATTGTCCCACTCCTCAACGACAATTCGGCGTAAATCTCTCAGAGTGGTTGGTGGGTCAAGACGTCCATAAACAGCCCTTTTCAACATATCCCAGGCATGTTCGATAGGGTTCATGTCTGGCGAACATGCTGGCCACTGTAGTCGAGCGATGTCGTTATCTTGAAGGAACGCATTCACAAGATGTGCACGATGAGGTCGAGAATTGTCGTCCATGAAGACAAATGCCTCTCCAATATTCTGCCGATATGGTTGCACTATGGGTCGGAGGATGTCATTCAGGTATCGTAAAGCCGTTTCGGAGCCTTCCATGACCACCAGTGGCGTACGTCGGCCCCACATAATGCCACCCCAAACATCAGGGAACCACCACCTTGCTGCACTCGCTGGACAGTGTGTCTAAGACGTTCAGCCTGACCAGGGTGCCTCCAAACACGTCTCCAACAATTGTCTGGTTGAAGGCATATGCGACACTCATCGGTGAAGAGAACGTGATGCCAATTCCGTGGGGTCCATTCAGCATGTTGTTGGGCCCATCTGTACCGCGCTGCATGGTGTCGGGGTTGCAAAGCTGGACCTCGCCATGGACGTCGGGAGTGAAGTTGCGCATCATGCAGCCTATTGCGCACAGTTTGAGTTGAAACACGACGTCCTGTGGCTGAACGAAACGCATTATTCAACATGGTGGCATTGCTGTCAGGGTTCCTCCGAGCGGCAATCCGTAAGTAGCGGTCATCCACTACAGTAGTAGCCCTTGGGCGGCCTGAGCGAGGCCTGTCATCGACAGTTCCTGTATCTCTGTACCTCCTCCATGTCCGAACAACATCGCTTTGGTTCACTCTGAGACGCCTGGAAACTTCCCTTGTTGAGAGCCCTTCTTGACACAAAGTAACAATGCGGACGCGATCGAACTGCGGTATTGACCTTCTAGGCATGGTAGAACTACAGACAACATGAGCAGCGTACCTTCGTCCTGGTGGAATGACTGGAACTGATCGGCTGTCGTACCCCCTCCGTCTAATAGGCCCTGCTCATGCATGGTTGTTTACATCTTTGAGCAGTTTTAGTGACATCTATGAACAGTCAAAGGGACTGTATCTTGGATACAATATACACAGTCAACGTCTATATGCCGGAGATCTGGGAACCGAGGTGATGCAAAACTTTTTTTGATGTGTGTATTACAATATGTTCCTGTTTGAAGCAGTTTCTTGCTTGCTCTTAGAACGTTTGCACACAACGTATGCCTGAATGCTACCAGGAGCTGTAATATGCTTACGAAATGATGCTCCTCTCTCTGAGAAACCATTCGCTATTTTTAAAGAAAGTTATTTTACTAAATGAGGAAATTCAGTAGGATTATTTGTACTTTCACTTTCACGAAGTATGCATCCCTAATATGAACTAAATATTTTGCTAGAACATCACTGCATTATAGTTTCTGGTAGGATAGATGCATAAATTGTACAGAAACATTCTACGCACCAGCAGCAAATGGTTTCACACGGGGACATTATGTAATTTATGTCAGCAAAGTCCTACGTCATTTAGCATTATACTACCTGAGCTACAATCATCATCATGAAACCCTTCCAGCGTGCCGGGTAGGCTGGTGTAGAACGAGTCTGCGCAATTGTTGTCTATCCGGGAATGTCTCTTCCCTCACAATGTACTCCTAGTTTCCTCCTACTCTCTCCACATCTTCTCTCGGCTGGTGCAGCCATTTCTTCTTAGGTCGTCTCACGGGTCTTGTTCCAACAACCCATATTTCTAGGTATGTGGTGTTCTTGTGTTATGCATTCTCTTTACGTGTCGATACCATGCCAGTCTTGGAAGTCTTAAAACTTTCATCCACCGAATCTGCTTCCAATTCCTTTCTAATGTTTTCATTCCTTGCCCGGTCCCACCGTGCTTTTTGTAGGATAGTTCTTAGAAAAGTTACAAATATCATACTGTAGTCTATAATAATAACCCCTGGCACTACAACCCATGAAGGGCCTAGGCCTACCAAGCGACTGCTGGCCAGCTATTGGGGTGATGCGTGATCAGAGCATCGGCTCCCCTCAGCCGTTAATCTTGGTTTTCGTGATCGGGGCGCTGCCTCACTGTCAGACAGCTACTCAGTTGTCCTCACGAGGCTGAGTGCGCCCCGTTCCAGCCTTCACGTCAGTTTCTAAAATTCCTGACGGTGACGGGAATCGAACCCGGGGCCTCCGGGTGAGAGGCAGGCGCGCTACCCCAACACCAAGGGGCCGGCATACTGTAGTTCTACATTTTTTTTTACATTTCTGCAATATTTAAAATAGCAAATTAATTTCACGTCACATGTATTCAGGGCCAAGCCAACAGAGATAGTCACTTAAGTTGTCTCCTCAAATATCTTTGAGTCTGTTGAAGATATCGATATTCTGACCAAGGAAGCTTTCGGCTATTAGCAAGCCATATTAAAATGGCTCACGCATGCGGAATGCGCTTTTATATTAGCACGCTGTGGGCGTTATTCCAAAAATTAGATTTTCATGACCTCAGTGATGAGCAAAGAGACTTTTAGCAATTAGATCGTGTGTTGTTCAAAGAGTACAAGTCGTATAGAGCTTCCACGAGTTAAAATAGTACCGAAGATTATGCATAACGAACTTCCGGTGCGCGAATATCCATTTGATTTTCATTGGCAATGGATCGTCCGTGATTATTTTCATTATTATTTTGGCTTGTGCTTTTGTTTTTAGGGGTTCGACTTATAAAATAAGTACTAGAGGGTTGGCCTTTCTCGAATATTCCAAAGACAAGTGTCTCGTAGAAGAGTTTATCACACAAATTACACACACACATACCAAATACATGGGGCTATAGTTATGACTACGATGCCGCAGCCCCTAAAATAAGCAACAACAACTAAGCTTCTGTGTGAATAAATTGCTTGGATGTAGAAGTTGCTTATGCGACAGTTTTGTAAATAAATCTTTTTTTTCCCATGGATGTTCCGGAAACACCAGCTGGATATACAAATGTGGATCGTAAACTGCAAGCAAACAAGCAGTCTTCAAGCTCTTCAAAGTTAGACTTACAAGTTGTTTCTGTCTGCGTTTTATGCGGAGTAGAATAGGACTATGTAAACTAAGGTCTTTGAGACGATCATTGAACGACATACGAAGACTCGTAGTATAAATAAACTGTGTCGGTATTGATTATTGTTCCATTATGCTGTATCAACATCCACGGCTGTTTTTAAAGGTAATAGAACACCAATATTGAGTCCGCATTCTTCTCTTGATATTGATAAAATTTGTTTATTTAGCGCCTCTGAGACCACCTCGAGGTTTAGTAGCTAGCATTCATGGCTGTCACTTCTGAAGTGCCGGGTTTGATTTCCAGCTCAGCCCCGTGAGGCAGAACTGATAAGAGGTGAATTCGACTACCTCCTCGGCCATCCTGGAAGTGGTTTTCCGTGGTTTCCTCACTTCTACTCCAGGCAAATGCTGAGATGATACCTAACTTAAGTAAAGATTTGAAGACATTCTTTTTCAGTGTTGCCTATAAAAATTGACATTTGTAGCTTTTCAGTCGGTCAACACAATTGTACCCAATGAATGGGCGGGGTTCAAATTATAAATATGTAAATACACTCCTGAAAAAAAAAATACGAAGTGTAATTGTGATAGTTAACTAATACATGTATTTTTTGCCAGGAGTGTACTTACATATTTATAATTTGTACCCCGCCCATTGATTGGGCACAATCGTGTTGACCGACTGGAAAGCTACAAATGACAAACCTAACTTAAGGCCACGGCAGCCTCCTTCCCAATCCTCATCTAAATTACAAATACACAGAGGCCTACTAATATACTACTACTACATCATCAGCAACAACAAGAACAACAACGGACACTACAATAACATAGGTTGCAGTGCTTGCAGTCTACCAGGAAATCATTGTCTCGGACTTTCCTCCAAAATTTTGTTTGTTATTGTTAATTCAATTAGGGTTTTTGTGACATTATAGTCATTTAGCCCCGTGTACTTGGGTGTATGTAGAATGTGTCTGATACCCTGTATTATATTGTGGCGTCTGTAGCAGTGTGTGTAGTTATAATGTATGTGAGGATTGGGAAGGAGGCGGCCGTGACCTTAAGTTAGGAAACATCCCAGCATGTGTCTGGAGGAGAAGTGGGAAACCACGGAAAACCACTTTCAGGATGGCTGGGCTGGGAATCGAACCCACGTCTTCTCAGTTTTGCCTCACGAGGCTTAGTGGACCCCGTTCCAGTCCTCAAACAAGAATCCTCTTTGCTTCGTCTGGACTGCTCCACGATCAAATTTGCTGTTTATGGATTATCCCCATCCGTGCATTTGTAGTAACCTCATCATCATCATCATCAAGTTTCCACTCCAGTTTCCCGGGTGTGGTTACGAGCGCTCTCCATTTTGGTCGATTCATGTACCACTGCTCCTTCAAGACTTCATCCCAGTTGATTCCCTTGGATGTGATATCTTCCTTCACTTGGTCCAGCCATCTCCTCCTAGGTCTTCCAACAGGTCTCTTTCCAGTAATCTCAGTATGTAACCATTGTTTTGCAATTCTTCCTTCTGCCATACGTTTGACGTGACCAAACCATCGCAAACGTGCCCTAGTTATGGTCTCCTTCAGGGACTGATTTATTCCAGCTTGTTCTCTTATCCTCTCATTTCTTACTTTGTCTTTCCTAGTTTTTTGAAACATGCTTCCTAGAAACTTCATTTCTGAAGCCTGAAGTCTGCTGTCACCTTTTTTGGTAGTTGTGCATGTTTCCAACCCATAAGTCAATATAGGGACAAAGTATGTTCGAAACAGAGTTTGTTTTGATCTTAGTGGCACTTGCTTATTCCAGAGTAGATATCGAACTTGCTGAACTTGAAGTAACCTATTGGTTATAAATTAATGTTTTGTTCGTGGATTAGGTAGTACCATATGTAAAGTAATGTAGCCTATTACATAATGACGTAGGTACAACTCTAGAATACTTTCAAACGACGCATAACCTCTAAGAATTGCTCACAGAATTATGTAATATGTAGGCTAAATAAAAGAGTTTTTAAATGATTGTTCCTAACTGAATTGGTATAAAATTGTGTGGCCTGCACTCTTGGCTGTCACAGCGGATGCCGGGATTCGATTCCCGGCTCTGCCAATAAATTTAATTCTGGTGTATTATATTTGAAATATTTCTTGCTCGTGTTGTATGGTTTTCATTAACGAGACTATTTTGTTTCTTTGCAGGTAAGCAGTAAGCATTCTTCCAAGACACGGAGGAGAATTAACGGGCCCATCCTAATGCTCTCAACGTCCAATTCCCTGGTTTGTAATCCACAAATTGATATGCATGTTATTAATAAACGCTTGCTATTATGGACTCAGCTGTTCATTTAAATATAAGTACGGATGCCCTGAGTTTTCTAGGTAAAACCATTCGGGGAATTTGTATGCGTTTTAAGTTCGTCTTTGCAGGTAAACTAATAATACACTCTAGAGCTTAAGAGCGTTAAAATCCCTCAGTATGCCTTCCATCGGAGGAGAAGTAAAGCCGGCGGTCCAATGTAATAGATTTATGGCATGATAAAGAACCTTCCTCTAATTACACTTGTGTGAAGCTATAGGTTAGATTCGACTAACGCTCTTAGGTTACAACGTTCGTCGCCATGAGCCGACTGCACTGTCATCTAGTAACCAAGTTCAGAACTAGTTGTTCGTTAACGGTGGCGTTTGGTAGCAAAAGTTGGAACTATTTGAAAATTAAATGCTTGCAGTCCTTACTTGAATTAAAAACAGATAACACACACTAATACATTCATCACACAATTAACACCGGTTATCAGACATATTCTACACACACTCAAAGTACACGGGGTTACATGACCGCGATGTTGCAGCCCCTAAACTGAGGAACCAACCAACCAACACTCTACAGCCCATCAGATTGCTCATGTTTGTTACTACTTCGACAATCTTCAAAAGTCTGCCGTTAGCAGTCTCGAAGAATAACTTGCTAGAAGTTTATCTTTTACGATTGTTTTGCAGGTTGGTTCCTGCCTCTCTTGAATGGGCTGACTGCCGGCCCTGCGAATGCTCTCCGCCGTGTCTGACTGAGTCAAGTTGGGATCGCTAGCGCACCGGACGCAAATGTAAACAAACAAACAAACAAACAAACAAACAAACAAACAAATTGTTCGTCCAGTGCTTTGGTTGTCCAACACATCGACATTGTGTTTCGTGCGTTTCTCCGCGTACCGGTACTTGCAGATTACGTCCTTAGTATTAAAACAGTCATAAATACTGATAGATATCATGGAACTCATTGACGGTATTGCAATTTCGGTCACACTTTTGGTTTTTTCTCTCCTTGTTTTCTTCTTCTTCTTCTTTCCGATGAGGCCTGCTAGGGACCACGTGCCAATTTCAATTCTTCACACTTTGTTGTTTTCTCTTCCGCTCCCTCCAGTACTCCTTCATCCGTTCACTATGCTGCTTCTTTCTGTCCTCGGACCACTTCGCACCAGGTTTCTTTGGCAATCTTCCTTGGAATCCTTTCATACTTAATACCCTTTTTCTGAAGATCTCTCTGTTCACCGTTTCTTCTTATATTATTTCTTTCTAAATCTTTCTTTACTTCTTGAATCCAGCCAGTTGTTGCCCTTTTCTCCCAAAGGTACTTGGATATCCTTTTTGTTAATCTGGAATCATCCATTCTGTAAATATGTCCAAAAAATTGCAATCTCCTTTTTCTTGTCGTTTCTGTTATATTTTCTATGTTCCTGTATATTTCATCATTAGATCTTAATTTCCATACTTCTGCTGTTTTCACTGGGCCTAAAATTTTCCTCATGATTCTCCTTTCTAGTACTTCAAGTTTATCTAATCTATAGTTTAGTACCAGACATTCACTTGCGTATAGGCATTCCGGTTTCACCACTGTAGTGTAGTGCCTTATTTTAAGATTTTTAGATAAGCACTTTTTGTTATAAACATTCTTATTGATACCATATGCTCTTGCCATCTTGTGTACCCTTTCTTCTATCGAAGAATTTTCTAAACCATTTTCTTGAATTATTTCTCCCAGATATTCGAATTTCTTTACTTTTTCCACTGGGCCAATATCTGTTGCCAAATGTTTTGAAGCGTTCTTGATGTTTGTAATAAATTTAGTTTTTTTCTACGGAGATTCTCAAACCTGTTTTGTTGGCTATTTCTTCCAAGATATTGATTTGTTTTGTTGCACTTGTTAAGTTTTCTGACAATATAGCAAAATCGTCTGCAGATGCTAGGCAACTTATTTCAATGCCTTTGTTTCTTCTCCCCATAGTTACTGGCGAAATGTTATGTTCTTTTAGCTTTAAATTCCAAATTCTTACAATTTTCTCTAAAACACAGTTGAACAGAAGGGGTGATAAACTATCACCTTGCCGTACACCTGTATTTATCTTAATAGATTTTGATATCTCACCCATAAATTTTACTTTTGAAATCGTGTCAGTAAGGGTTTCACGTATTAGGTTTGCCAATTTAGTTTTCACTCCAAATTCAGGAATTGTTTTATCTATGGTTTCTCTATCAACCGAGTCAAAGGCCTTTTTAAAATCTACAAAAGTCACAACTATGTCCTTTGAATTCAGAATCCTATGACGAATTATGGATTTTAAGTTAAATATTTGTTCTGAACAAGATCTTTTTGAAAATACCTTGTATGCAATTTGAAGAAGAGAGATGCCTCTATAGTTATCACCGTTTTGTTTGTCCCCTTGTTTATGCAATGGGTGTATTAGAGCCACTTTCCATTCCCCTGGCTTCCTCTCTGTTCTCCAAATATCTTCAAAGATTAACTGCAACCCTTCAATGATTTTTGACTGAGAGCATTTCAAAAGTTCAGCTGTTATAGAGTCCTCTCCGCTAGCTTTATTATTTTTTAGAGTGTTAATTGCTTCTTTAATTTCTTCAGCATTGGGTGGTATATCCTCTTCCAGATTTTCTGTTGCTTGTGAGAATTCCAACTTATGATCTGGTTCAGGGCAGTTTAAAAGTTGATCAAAGTGCTTCGCAAGTATTTCACAGTTCTCAACATTGCATAGGCCAAGTCTACCATTTTCCTTGTTTTCGTTTTATTTCAATTTGTTTTCATATTTACAATTTACTGAATACCGTTTGACGTTCGATCTATCAACCACAACACATCGAAGGCAGTACGGGAGGGAGTGAGACGGGAAAGTGAGCGAGAGAGAGACATATAGCCTTGCCCCACTATCGTTGCATAGCCATGCGCGCTGCCGGCGTGCTGTATGAACGGGTGGCTCCTCCACTCTAAACTGGACGTGAAGATAAATATTGTCAGAATGTGTCAATCTTCGCTGATCTTCACGATGGTCTTCACTATCTAGGTTCAAAGATTCATTAGCAAGTTTTGGCATTATTCCAGATTCCTTGATTTTTTTAGCCTTGCAGTTAAAGCTCAAGTTCGGTCATTTTCTTTGTATTTCACAAATATTATTCAGATCTGCACTTTTTAAGTTTTATGTTGTAGTTTCGTAAAAATGTCTTCGTATTCAACTTGCACAAACTTGGCCTGCAATATGAGCTTTAAAACGATATCGTGAGAAGTAATCCGTTACAAAACAAGGTGTATTCCTAAATAAATAGGCAGAACATTCTGTGTTCGAATTCCTCCACTTTGGCCCCGTTGTGACAACTCGCACAAATTTAAAGTTTCCTACAACTCGCAATTCTCCACCTCTTTGACTGTACATGGATGACATGTTAGCTGCATTGATTATATCTACGAAAACTCGAGGAGGTCCAGGTGTACGTAGCTGTCAGTCAACTCATGGCTTAACCAACATTTTAGGAGAGGTTGCCTACTCCCACTCTCTTCCCAAACCCATTAGTGTAAGCTGACTGGATTTAATCCAATTAGCGTAGTTCGACCATCCCAGCATGGACACCTCTGTGTATAATTTAGTGGGGCTTCCCTGTTGATACAGCGTTATGTGACTGTGCTGGGATACAAACCATTCGACATTTGTGTTGTATCTTTTACCCATCAAGATACGCCTTGAACGAAGTAGCCACCCCCGATAGGCTGGAGGTAGCGAAATATTGTGAATAAATTGAAGAGATTGTTTCATTTATGCGTGCCATTGAGAGATCATATTGGCGGCACGCATGCTGACCATTGAGGTACACGAGTTGAGCAGGGTTTGTAATTGAGCTAAGGGAGTGAGGAAGTTGCCCTTCCTGTGTGTGCCACTTTAAATTGTGTTCTATTAAGGCCTGGTAGCTTCAGTTGGAGGTTCGTAAAGGCTGTTGAAAAGGAGGCAGTTGAGTGCCCCAGGCTAACAAATCTTGTCGTTTTCATTAATTCCAAGAAATACTTCCCGAGAAGCTGTCAGAGTTGTAATCTCATGCTAGATATGGCAACGCCATTCAATTGGAAAATAATATTTAATTGGCAATCATTATCCACAGGAGCGGAGAATTTGAGTGTGAACTTTCTTTAAAAAAGTGAGTAACTTCACTGAATTCTAGATAATTGTATTCCGTGGACGAGGAACTTCGGAGAGACTTCGTAATGGTGCTGTATGTCGATTTTTTATAGGTACTTAAATTTTATATTAAAGCGAAATTTCTTGATATAACTGGGCAGTTAAATTCTACGCTTAGGTCGAGTAGCTTTGAGTTTATATGTTTGAATACTTTAAAAAAGCTCCTAAAAAGCCCTATCCATGTTCATATATAAAATAAATAATCGCACAGTCTTAGCTACGTGGTGGATAGCTTTTCTGTAGGTTCAACTTTTGTTTACGCTGCCATCTAGCCGAGAAGGAACTTGGTTTAGTGACCAGTGGCTGAGCGTTAACTATTTGTGCCTGGTAGTAACCGGATGTTGCAAGAGAGCTTTAATTAACCGACGTCGTACGACAGGGGGCGTGACGGTGCAGTGGTCAAGCTGCTTGCCCCGTACCAAGGCTGACCGGGTTCGATTCCCGGTCATTGCATGTGAGGTTTTCGAAGTGAAGTGCCATGTCCTGTGGTTCGGATTTCACGTAAAAGTGGAGCTCCCGCGGCTCATGATCGCGAGATGAACGGTCACGTAGAACTATAAGCTTCCGTCATTGTACGACTCAAGATTTTCTCCACCTCTCAAAAATCTGACTTCTTGGCCTGGAATCAAACCCGTAATTTTGGAATCATGAGTCGGGCACGCTATCTCTGTTCTACCGAGAAAGCGTCTTTATTCGTAAAATGAAGCGTTCAAGGTTTGTAGTAAAATCATATTTCAGTGGTTTGGTTGTAGAGCTGCTATGTGCTGTATTCAGTTGTATCCCTGTCACCTGAAACTTACGTTAAAAAATGTGATTCAGTTGTTTAAAATTAGGAGAGATAAATTAAGTACAGGATGTGGAAAATCTTTGTTTCGCAAATCAAAGAGTGTTAGAGAGCACAAATACAAGTATTTTGAACATAGGAACCATAGGTATGCGATAATTGGTTTCGGTAAAGATTTGAAGTCGGGTGGCGGCCTTATAGGCGCTTGGGCGTGGATATGCCACACTGGTTGTGTTTAGTTAACATTTGAGGTGCAAATAATGAAAACGAACAAGCGTATAGTACCTCAGAGCAGATGTGCACCGAACAACTTGGCGGCAGAATTTACTGTTCAAACCGGCTGGCTACATGTACTGATAACGCGCAGCACTAGGCCATGGGGCCAAGCTCTCTGTGGACTCGGTATTCGTGGGTTTGAGCCCCACCGTCGGCCGTCCTTGAAATGGTTTTCCGTGGTTTCGCATTTTCAACTTCAGGCAAATGCTGGGACGGTACCTTCTGACAGCCCAAGGCCTCTTCCTTCCACATCCTTGTCCAGTTTCATTCATCTTCATTCATTTCAGCTCTCATTGAATCCTCTGATGAGTTTGGCGTCAAGAAGGGCATCCAGCCTTAAAAATCATCTGCCACAAAGACTCTCATCACATCTTATCCCCGACCCCGATGTAAAACGGGAATAATAAGAGGTAGACATACAATTCAATACTCGAGCTACATATCTGTTGTATGTTACCTTGTTTACGTTTCTCAGATTTCTTGATGTTTAGACAAGTTTAACACATCCCCTCTTCTGGCTCCGGGTTTACGCACAGTAGTAGGCTTGCAGGTAGTGTTGCCGAATGCGATGTACTTCTCCCCCCCCCCCTCCCAATTTTCTTCTAAACCTTCAGTAGGCCTATGCCTTCCTTCGGAGGGGAAGTAAAGCCGACGGTCCCATGTCATAGATTTATGGCATGTAAAAGATCCTTCCACTAACTAAACGTGTGTGAAGCTAAATTTCTAGGTTAGATTTCGTTTCACCGCTAGGTGTGAGTGACATCCGGTAGCGAAATTTGGAACGACTTGCAATTGAACGGAACTTGTAGCTCACCCCATGGGTGTCCGCTTGAAGTAGCTACAGCCTCTGGCGAGCCGAACATGTCCTTGGACACTCCCAGCACTAAAAACCATACCCTAAATAAATAAACCTATTATAGACACCGCAAATACACGGGTTATCAGCCACATTCTACACACACACACACATTCACACACACATCCAAGTACGCGGGGCTAAATGACCACGATGTCGCAAAGCCCTCAAAATGAATTAGGCCTAACAACAACTTTTACTATACTGTATGCTTTTCACGTCTCTCTGCGCTTCCTAACCTGGAGTATTGTGTGTGCCCGGCTGTCTAGTTGTACTCTACCCACCCTGTAGAGCCATGACAAACTCACTGTGGAATTAACTGGAGAGAGAGAGTAGAAAATGCCTTGCCTCTCTTCCGAAGCTGGTGCCTGTGCAATCTTGACTCTCGGTCCCAGTAGGTCTGGGTTTGATTCTCGGCTATCCCAAGAAATGTAATTCTTGTATGAGGGCTCGGGGGAGGTACACTCACCCTCGTGAGGCAAAACTCAGAAGAACCCGTGGCACCACAGCCCATGAAGATCCTACAAAGCAACAGCTGCTCAGCCTTTTTGCCTGCAGATTTTGTGTTGACGCTTGATCAACGTGACGTGTCCCCTGTGCCGTTAATATTGTTTTCGTTACCTGAGTGATGCTTGACAGTGAAACAGCCTTCAATTGTCCTCACGAGGCTGGGTGCAACCCGTTCCAGCCCTCACTTCAGTTTCTAAAATCCCTGATGGAGCCGGGAATCGAACCCGGAGCCCCAGGTTGAGAGGTAGGTACGCTACCCCCAACACCACGGGATGGGCAAAACTCAGAAGAAGTGAGTTCGATTCCCACCTCTGCTATCCTGGTAATGGTGTTCCGTGGTCACGTCTACTCCAGACAAATGCCGGGATGGTTCATAACTTAAGACCACGGCCACCTCCTTCCTAATCCTCACCTGAATTACAAAGACACGCAGTAATACAGCCATCAAAATAACATAAATGATTACGAAATAAAAATATCACACACATCCATGTACACGAGCCCCTCAAATAAAACAACAGGAACACCAATAACAACCATTTTTAAAGACTAGTTGCCCAAGAACGACATTTAGACGGTTATTCTTCTCTTACCCTTTTGTCCACCAACATCAGGGAACTTTTCACGCGAGGGAACGCTATCTTCCACCCGGTCATATAAATTATAAATTTGAGCGATAAATAGTCCATTGACGCTAATAGCGTTAGTTACTGTTAATATCGGCTGATTGAGTTACATTTCATATCATCACAACTTAAACAGGATTAATTGGGTTTAATACCGGAAGTAATGAATCATTTGGTGGGACTTTGAAATGTTTTATTGCTATGCTGGTGATACTCTGGTCACGCAATGGATTTGCCTCTCCAGTGTTGGAATGGAAAGTGAATGAAATGTCGCCTGTTCAATAACGTTACCCTTCTTCATACTGACAGAAGAATGGTTCCCTGGTGTATAATAAGGAAGTCCGTATCTTATAGTCTTAGTTACAAAGAGCCCCCGTTTGTTTCAGAAGATGTTACATGCGGCACAACTATTATCCATTGGAAGGGAGGAGATGACGTTTCCAACCTATCATACATGGCAATTTTGGTTGGCTTGTTGGTTCCTTAGTTTAGGGGCTGCGACAGCGCGGTCATATAGCCCCGCGTACTTTGGGTGTGTGTAGAATCTGTCTGATAACCGGTGTTAATTGTGATGATTGTATTAGTGTGTGTTATCTGTTTTTAATTCAAGTAAGGACTGCAGACAATAATTTCAAGTAGTTACTACTTTCGCTACCAAATACCGTCCAGGACACCTAGCTGTGAACCAGGGCCCGGTGACGAACGTTGGAACTCAAGAGCATTAATAAAAACTTAACCTACAAATTTTTGCTTAACATAAGTTTAGTTTGTGGAAGGTTCTTTTACAAACCATAAATGTATGACATGGGCCCGCCGGCTTTACTTCCCCTCAGAAGGAAGGCATACTGAGGGATTTTAACGCTCTAATAAATCCGACGACTTCGGCTGGGTTTGAACCCGCAAACTTGGGTATAGAAGCTATTACTAGCTGTTACCCGCGGCTTCGCCCGTAATAACATTTGCAATCCCGTTATAACATTAGTTAACATTGTATATAAATTTTTCCTGTAGTGGAAGATAATGACGGCAACATTTGTTCTTTGAGTCTTCAGTCTTTTGACTGGTTTGATGCAGCTTTCCATGCCTCCCTGTCTTGAGCTAATCGTTTCATCTCTACATAGCTACCACACCCTACATCCGAAGCAATCTGTTTAACATATTCTAACCTTGGTCTACCCCTACAGTACTTGTCCTCAACCTTTCCTTCCATAACTAAGCTTGCTATTCCTGGGTGTCTTAGTATGTGTCCTACCAACCTATCTCTTCTCTTCATTAGCAGTCGCCAGAAACATCTCTCCTCTCCCACTCGTCTTAATACCTCTTCGTTTGTCACCCTATCTACCCATCTGATCTTCATCATTCTCCTGTAACACCACATTTCAAATGCTCCAATTCTCCTCTTTTCTGCTGCACCAATAGTCCAAGTTTCACTTCCATAGAGCGCCACGCTCCAGACAAATGTTTTCAAAAATGACTTCCTAATACCTAAATCTATATTCGATGTCAACAGATTCCTTTTCTGTAGAAAGGCTTTCCTTGCCTGAGCCAACCTACTTTTTACATCCTCTTTGCTTCGTCCATCACTGGGTATTTTGCTTCCTAAGTAACAGAAGTCTCCTACTTCCTTCAGCTTTTCACCTGCCAATTTGATGTCCATAGAGGTTTCTGATTTATTTCGGCTGCATTCCAGTATTTTTGTTATACATTTATTAATTTTCATCATGTATTCATTCCGTAAGACGGAGTCCATACCATTCAAAAACTCATTCAAATCCTCAGGCTTGTCGGCCAAGATGACGATGTCATCAGCAAATCTCAGAGTTGAAATTATTTCTCCTTGAATCTTCACTCCCACTTTAAATTTTTCTCCAATTTCCTTCAATGCTTGTTCAATGTTAAGATTGAAAAGTATGGGTGATAAGTTGCAGCCTTGCCTTACACCTTTCTGAATACCAGCTTCTCTCTCATGTCCTTCAACTCGAATGACTGCTGACTGGTTTCTTTATAGATTGTATGTCGTCCTCTTATCCCTGTACTTTATTCAAGTTCTGCCCCTTAAAACAACAATAACTAACTAACCAGTCGATTTCAAAATGTCAAACAATTTAGTCTAATCAACGTTATCAAAAGCCTTTTCTAAGTCTACAAATGCCATGAACGTTCTCTTATTTTTCCTTATTCTACCTTCCAAAATCTGCCTAAGACTTAGTGCAGCTTCCCTTGTTCCTACATTTCTCCTGAAACCAAACTGGTCTTCACCCAACTCCATTTCTATCTGGCTTTCCATCCTCTTGTAAATTATTCGAGACAGGATCTTTGAAGCAGGAGTAATCAAGCTGATTGTACGGTAATCTTCACATCTGTCAGCTCCCACTTGCTTTGGTATAGGGATAATAACATTCTTGAAATCAGGGGGTACCTCACCTGTCTCATAAATCCTACACACCAAGTGAAATAACCTGATCGGACCTTCATCTCCTAGATGCAGCGTATCAACTCATCGGTATATCATCTATGCCTGGTGCTTAGTTCCTGCTTAAGTCCTCCAATGCTCTGTCAAACTCTGATCTCAATATTAAATCTCCTATTGCATCCTCATCAATTTCCTCCTCCCTTTCCATTACATGATTCTCAATCTCCTTTCCCTTATACAAACACTCTATGTAAGCTTTCCATCTCTCAACCTTTTCTTCCCTATCTGTTAGAGGCTTTCCATTTGTGTCCTTAATATTACAGCACTTAGTCTTCTTTTCCCCACAAGTATTCTTAATCCTTCGATAAGCTGTGTCTACTTTTCCTAATTTCAGACAATTTTCTATACCTGCACATTTCTCTTTCAACCATTCTTCTTTCGCTTCCTTGCACTTCTTGTTAACCTCATTTCTCAGACGTCTGTATTCTGCTTTCCCCTTTTCATCTCTTACATTCTTGTGTTTCCGCCTTTCATCCATCAATTCTAGTATATTCTGAGTGATCCACGTATTTTTACCTATTCTTTCTTTCCTACCAATGTTTTCTTCTGCAGATTTTGTTATTTCATTCTCCAAAAGTGCCCATTCGTCTGGAATTGAAGTTGGTTTAGGGTTTTTCATTAGTCCTTACTTTATACTCTTCTTGAATCTTTCGTTTACATCCTTCACTTTCAGTCTGTCTATTGCCCACCTTTTTGGCTGTTGACTTTTCTTCAGTTTCTTCAACTTTAATCTGCATTTCATAACAACCAGATTGTGGTTAGAGTTTATGTCAGCACCAGGATATGTTTTGCAATCCAAAATCTGGTTTCAAAACCTCTGCTTGACCATAATGAAGTCGATTTGGTAACGCCTTGTATCTCCTGGAAATCGGGTGCAATTTACGACGGGGAGCTTTGTTTTAAGGCAGGTCCCCTAGCCTACTGCCATTTGTATCGAGAGTGTTTTTAACGCCTAAGCACTTCTCGGTAAACTACATTTCTAGTCTTTCTCTCAGGCTGCAGAATGACTAAGCCACCAGAAGATCTGACTCTGGAGCATGCCACGTACAGTTGACCATGTGCGAAACAGTCACTTCTCAGATCCACGCCAGCTACTTTTAAACTCTGCCCCTGAGCCTTGTTAATTGTCGTGGTGTGGCAGACTTTAAAAGGAAACTGCAGAGATGTTACAAAGGGCAGATGCAGCGTGACTGAGGTTAAGAGGGAGCTTGAAGGCAGAATGCGCTGTTCTTCCACCATCCAGTAGGGTTGTTGCAATACCCGAGGAGGCGACTGCGATGGCAACGTTCTGTCGACTTCTTAATGTACTGAGCAGGATATTAATCAGGAAGCTTTTGCCAGTTCCGCCTGGTGCATCCAGAAAAAAGAGCTGACCACATTCTGAAACAACACTTAGAACTATTTCGTCATAGGCCAATTTCTGCTCGTTGTTCAATTTTGAAACATTATCAGCAACCACTTTGGACAACTTAATTGTGTCGTAAGATAGTTCACTGACATATTCTCGGTGAACAACGACGGAGTCTTGTTCTCGAGAAGGCGACGGAAGTCCAAAGCGTTCCAGTTGTTGACCAGACATTGTTAGTACTAAATCCTCAAGAAGCACCAGACACCTGTTGTAGATAACACCCATGACCAGGTTGACATCAGCACACTGCCTCTGAACCTCTCTCACCACATCTTCCGCGAGGCTGTCAGTGTTTTTTTTCCAGAGCATGATGGGATCACTTACTTGTCAAAATACCAGTAAGTTGGCAAACAGCTTGCGTATGTTGTGGGGAGAGTCGGTGGAGGACGCTTCCTCTAGTGTGCGGTCCCAGTGCGCATCATCCTCTAGCAAGCCAAGTGCTTTACATGCCGCTTGAAATGTTGATTGAACCACTCCTGCCACGGTTTTGAGGTCAGTAAAAGACTGAGGGCCAGGGATTTTATGTAAAAGAGGCGGAGGTAGTAGCACTCGGCATTACCAGGGTGAACGGTGTAAACTCAGCCAAGGGTCTGATCTTTTTTCACACCAGGATGGCTTGGGACTGACTTTCCTTGTTTCCTTCTACATAACTTCTTACCTTTCCAAACGAAATAGGATGGAACTTCACTATATAAAAGTGTTGAAGCAAATTCATCGGATCGGCATAGTTCGAAGAAAGCAAGAAGAGTTGTGTTTGGAGGGCTGTTAAACTGGTCACGAACGTCGTCTTCATTAAAGTAAACCCGCTGGCCGTTCTCGAGGTGGACGGCAAGTTGCATGACCGAAGGATAGCGTTCATGTATGAGGAAGCAGAATATGCGCCAAGCCGCCTCTAAGCTGCTAATTTAACGTCCTGATTCATATCTCGCAACTTCGTCAAACTCTCCGATGCTAAAAGTAGCTTGGTCGGAACCTTTGTTAACATACTTGCAAATGTATTTTATTGACTTTACAGAGTTGCAGTACTCAACATTGATATGAGCTGAGAAGGTGCGAGATAGGGCGGGGTTATAGGGTAGCACCCAGGTGTTGTCAATTTCCACTCCCTTTTTAATAATTTCCCCATCCTCCGAAGTGGGCAGCCTGCGATATTTGAGATACCCATCTTCCCCGGTTTGGGTTTCCTTGATGAGTGGTCTGGGCTACTTCTTGTTGCATACTCCTTCCACCATGCAAGACGAACTCCTGCTGAGAACTCCACATGGACCGTGGATCTTGGTTGCCTTGACAATCTCATGGAGAGCAGGGTCAAGATTTGGCCCAAGAATCTCAGCACTGGTCACCTTGTCGATGTCTTCAGGCCTTAGCTTTTCTTCCAGCCACTGAAGTATTTGAACGTGAGGTAATCCTCGCTTTTGCCATTCAATGGAATACATGTGACACCATGAAGGACCAAAAATACAACCCTTATTAAGAAGTCTTATCATGTGCTTGACTTTCAAATGGAATACCCGCGCTACCAAATCATGCCTATCTTGAGGTTGTTGACATTGTTTCAGGTGCTCGATAACTTCGGACCATTTTGGATTGCAGGTGAATGTTATAAAAAAATCAGGACGTCCAAAATGGCGCATGTGTTCATGCATATAGCGCGGGCCTCCAGTGAAAGTCGACGGCAAGACGACTATTTTACCAATATCTGACAAACGGCTGACAGCTTTACTCATTGAGTCCTTCAGGTGCACATATTCCTCACTTCTCAACTTTTTCTGATTGATGCGAATCCAAAGTAGTCTCTCTGTCTCAATCTTTGCATACATATCATCCTGAAACTGATTGAGAAGATTGCGAAATAACTAAAGATGAGAATTATCACCCTCAAGCTCAAATATTCTGAAGCTGTAAAAGTTAGCGACAGACAC
The DNA here is from genome assembly GCA_946902985.2 of Meconema thalassinum. NCBI lineage: Eukaryota > Metazoa > Arthropoda > Insecta > Orthoptera > Tettigoniidae > Meconema > Meconema thalassinum. The sequence continues at coordinate 153,174,484 of OX336396.1, forward strand.
GGCCTTCTTCAAAGGTGCTTGAGTGCTGTTGTGACGTTGAGGGATATTCTCCTAATGTAATAAAACAAATCTCTACTTTAAAAAAACTGATAAATGGAATAGACCTAGCCTAACTTAACAAAATTAACGTTGGTAGAGGTAATTTTCTTTTACCAAAGTCTACTTTTCATTATAACTATGTCTTCTTCTTCTTCATTTCCCCTTTTCCAGCTGACACTGGGTGGGGGAAAATATGGTTCCTCTCCACTATGTTCTGTCGTTCCTCCATTCCTCTTCCGACACGGTGTTCCAATCCAGGTTCCGTTTTCTAATGCTATTCTCCACGGAGTCCATCCAACGCATTCTTGGTATTCCTCGTCCTCTCTTCCCTGTCATCCGTCGTTCCAGTGCTCGTCTTGGTAGCCTTACTTCATTCATCCGTTTGACATGTCCAAACCATCTCGAACTGTTTTGCTCCAGTTTGTCATTTAGTTTCTGTACTCCCAGTTCTTTCCGTATATCTTCATTTCTCACTCTGTCTCTCCTCGTTTTCTGGACCATACTTCTCAGGAATCTCATCTTAGCTGTCTGCACTGTGCTTTCTAACTATGTACTACCAAGAAGTGATGAAAAACGCCGTACCTAATCCAACAAAGGAACTCTACAGTTACTTCAACTAAAGGCTAATATATAATGCAATATGATTATAAAGTGATGGTGAAAGTATAAAGTACAAACAGAAATTACATGGAAGTACTGTTTGAACAGAGAGAGCGGGTAAAGGTCGGGAGCGCATACAACAATGACGTGCATGTTATGACAGTAAGCTCACTGCCTGCAAAGACTGGTAGGGGCGACGTGCTGCAGCCCGCATTGCTTCATATAATCGCGGTTTTCGCGGTTTGACCATGATCCCGAGTGAACTTTTTGAAAATCTTTCTTAGCGAGCACCTACGGCTCTTGAGAAAGCTGTATACCAAATTTCATTCCAATCCGTTGGGTGGTTTCTGAGATTTCGTGTAGAATGAATGAGTGAGTGGTATTTGGCAAATATATAGATTAGTAGATATTGTTTTTTCCATGGAAAATGGCTTATTTTCATACTTGCCAACTCTAACGATTTAGGCGCGAGACTCCCAATTTTACACCACTTCTCCCGCCCTCCTGCTCAACATATTAAATCTCCCGATTATTCAAAAATCTCACGCGTAATTTCGGACTAAAGGTGCGAGATGACAAACTCCAGTCATCCATCGAACATGTCGATTTTACGTGTATTGTGTTTCGATACCGCAGTTTCGCTTCGTATCGATAATTTATAGAAAATTCTCCATTTCTCTTTGCTTGAAATAATCTACGGTTAATTCGGCGTGTGTTCCTAGAAGTTTTCATAATAGCCTGAGAGTGAGAGGTTGCTGAATATTGTATCTGTTTAACACGTGAAATGATTTGTGTATAACAATATGTTCTTCGCATTAACATTCCGGTAGGCTATTGTGATTTTTCGATTTGAGTGATTTTGTCGGTTTCTCGGTAATATGGCGAAGACATATTACTAAACATCGATCGTCTTCAAAATCTCCCGATTTTTCAGTTTGAGAGGTTGGCAGGTATGGATTTAGTGAATAAGTGTGTTATAGTAATGCGACCCATGCTGAAGAAAACTCCAATGAAGGGTTGAAAACATGTTACAATATACATTATAGTATTAACAGGTGTCTCTCAGTACTCAATTAATACATACGCTAATACGTCTATTAAACACATTTTCCGTCAAGGTTGATGTTTTTGCTTCATATAATAATGAAAATACACAAATACTACTTACACTAGAATTGAACCAGTTTATGTAAACGTAGCTGGTATTTGAAATAATCCGGTTCCAATCAGCCCGCGTCGTTGCGTAGTGGCTAGCATTCTTGGTTTTCACCGCGGAGACCTGGGTTCAATTCCCGGCTCTGCCGGCTGGAGCGGGGTACACAGCCTCGAGAGGCAAAACTGAGAAAAAGACGGTTCGATTTCCATCTCAACCATCTTGGAAGTAGTTTTCCGTGGTTTCCCACTTACACTCCAGGCAAATGCCGGGATGGTTCCTAACGTACGACCACGGCCACCTCCTTCCCCATCCACACCTGAATTACAAATATACACACTAATACAACCATCACAATAACACACATTATTCAGACACTACAAATCGGTAGTACAACCTGAAGGATTGTTCGCACAGAGTGTCTTATTTTAAGTAAAAAAGGGGAGAACTTCAAGTACTAGAAAAGAAAGAAAGGAAGATTCTGAGAAAAATACTTGGACCACAGAAGGCTACTGATGGGACATGGAAGAAGAGGAAAACTTTACAAGTGTACTGAAAAGATCACAGACGTAATGAAGAAGCGGAGGCTGAAGTTCTACGGACATTTACTACGAATGGATGAAGGCAGGCTGACCAAAAGGATCTTCAGCTACATCATTGAGTTAAAAGTTACATCTAAATGGGTAGATGAGGAGAAGAGGGATGCAGCGGAAGTTGGAATTATTCCACCGATGGCCTACGATAGAAGCGAGTTCCGCAGTCGAGTTGACGGAATAAAATCATTTCAGGAGAAGCCACCAAGCAGGAGACCCAAACGGATCATTTCCGAGGAGAGAAAACAAAGAAGTGACAGGATGAAGAAGTTCTGGGAAGAGAAGAGAAAGAAAGCCAATAAGTCTTGAGTTCCTTGCGGTCCATAGTTGGCCAAATTCGATAATAAAATAATAGAAAAAACACACACTATATCATACAAATTCCAAACACACCCAAGTACACGAGGCTAAATGACCACGATGTCCCAAAGCCCCTAAATCAATCATCAACAACAACACCACGTTCTCACTCAGTACTCTCCGTGAACATTAAAACACATTATATGATAGATGATAATAATGTTATTGGTTTTACGTCCCTTTTAACTGCTGAGGCTTTTAGAGACGCTGGGGTGCCGGAATTTTGCCCCGAAGGGGATCTTTAATGTGCCAGTAAATCCACTGACACAGTTCCCTCGCATTTGCGCAATTTCAAATGCCAACTGTCTGCGCCAGGATTTGATCCTGTAACCTTGGGAACAGCAGGTGAAATCGTTACCGCTGAGCCACGCAGCCAGTCATATGATATATGACTTGCCAAAAATAAAGGAATGGCGTTTAGTATCTCAGTGATGTCTGTGTCGTTGAATATCAAAATGATAGAAACTGTACCTTAGTAAAATTTATGGAATGTAATCTTAAATGCAATACTGTTTAGTTTTCTTGTTAGTGGTTGGTTGGTTCCTTAGTTTAGGGGCTGCGACGACGCGGTCATTTAGCCCCGTTTGTAGAATCTGTCTAATAACCGGTGTTAATTGTGATGACTGTATTAGTGTGTGTTATCTGTTTTAAATCAAGTAAGGACAGCAGACAATAATTTCAAGTAGTTCCTACTTTTGCTACCAAATGCTACCGTCCACGACACCTAGCTTGCGGACTTGGCTACTAGATGGCATCGCAGTCAGCACCTGGCGGCTAACGTTGGTACTAATAGAGCGTTATCAATTCTAACCTACAAATTTTGGCTTCACACAAGTGTAGTTAGTGGGAGGTTCTTTTTCATGCCATACATCTATGACATGGGACTGCCGGTTTTACTTTCTCTCCGAAGGAAGGCATACTGAGGGAATTTTAACGCTCTTAAAAATATCCGACGGCTTCGGCCGGGTTTGAACACACGACCTTGGGTATAGGAGCTCAGTATGCTACCAACTACGCCACCGAAGCCGCAATTCTTGTTAATGTTGTCTTTCCTTTTGGTCCTATAGACCCCCACCTTCTGGTACAAGTTTGGGGCACAGTTCGCACACTCGAGACTTGCTTCTACCTGACTTGATTCAGAGAAGGGTGTGGAGCCGCGTGTTCGGCCTAGTTCTAAGTTCACAGGCGGCATACATGGGGAAGATTGCCGATGTTATCACATTTCCCGGGACACACACACACTCCTCACTCACACGCTCTTCGCTTTCTCTGTCGTGTCACTTTCAGGTCTGCCATTCCTTCATTCCCCCTTTTATATGTATAGCACAGTGCGAGAAATAGCTCAAGGAAGCGCTTTAACACTTCTGGAAGACGTGCACTAATAATTGAAAACCTTCCCAGAATAATATTTCATATTGGCAGATGTGAGTAAACCTCCGTGGCTTAGGCGGTAGCACGCCGGCCTCTCACCGCTGGGTCCGTGGTTCAAATCCCGGTCACTCCATGTGAGATTTGTGCTGGACAAAGCGGTGGCAGACAGGTTTTTCTCCGGGTACTCCGATTTTCCCCGTCACAAATTCCATTCCAGCAACACTCTCCACTGTCATTTCATTTCATCTGTCATTCATTTAATCATTGCCCCAGAGGAGTGCGACAGGCTTCGGCAGCTGGCACAGTTCATAACCTCGCCGCTAGATGGGGGCTTCATTCATTCCATTCCCTGACCCGGTTGATCGACTGAACGCAGGCTGTGGATATTCATTAACAGATGTGAGTCAACGATAAAGGAAATATTGCATATTCCATTCCTATTATCCCTGTCCATCTCCTGATGTAGTGGTTAGCATTCTTGGCTGTCACCCTGGAGGTCTGGGTTCTATTTCCGGCTCTGCCAGGATATTTATTTCTGGTCTGAGAATTAGAACGGGGTACACGCAGCCTCGCGAGGTAAAACTTAGAAGAAATGGGTCCTCTTCCCGCCTAAGTCATCCCGGAAGTGATTTACCGTGGTTTACAACTTCCACTCCAGACAAATGCCGGGATGGTTCCTAACCTAAGTTCATCCCCATCCTCACCTGAATGGCACTACTAAATACAAAAAAACACAGGTTATCAGACAAAATTCTACACACACACACCCACAAGTACACGGGGCTAAATGACCACGATGCCCAAGCCCCTGAACTGAAAGAACAACAACCTATTATCGCTATTGTGGCAGAAATATGTATTTCTAGCTTTCGTAGACGGATACATAAAGTAATGGAAGTCGCCGAGAGAAGACAAATGGAGTACAGCCTTGCCCTTTAAATCGCTAAACGTAGAGTAAATTACAGTAACACTGTGTTCCTTGAATAATACATTGGAATCTACAGGAATAACTAAATGTTTGCACATCCATTGCGCAGAAAATGAAACTTAGAAGTTTGGGTAAAATAGCAATAAAAACAAGTAGTTCCGCGAAGAACTAAACAGCCTATTTTCATTATCCTGCTTATGTTAATTGCCTCTATCAACATACAAAATTTATTTCAGTTTGATTACTGTCATAGATTCGTGGATATTGAGAACCATCTACTGTAAATATTTCGGATGGTCACCATTTTGGATTTTTATATATTGTTACGGCTGTGAGTTTGTGTCATCGCTCGCCGCATGAGTCACAACTGCCCCAGGGCTGGGCTGTGCCCTGCCTCATGTATTGCGTGCGCCTTATGCAACAGGGCTACGAGGACAAAGGGATGATCCTGAATATTCGTGACTGAACCAGTAAAGGAAATGTCGAGAAGCCGTGTGCCCTGGACGATTCTAGAATTCATTGAGTCACCAGCCTGCTATATAAGCGGCTTCAACAGTGAGGGCACGGAGTTTTTCTGTGGGTGTGTGTTCTTGAGCGAGTGCGACAGAAGTGTGGTGACGAAGTGCCGTGCGAGTTACGAAATCCAGTGACATTGTTTCCCCAGCTTGTGGACAGCGAAATAGCCTGCAGCAAGTGCTCGTAAGTAACTGTAGTAGGCGCACATTAGGAAGAAGTTGCATGTAGTTCTGTCAAGGCCACTAGGCTCATTAGCGGGAGGATTAACTTCTGTGGTTTGTTGACAAGTGAAAGGGCAAGAGCTCTCCACAAGCAAGATACTTGAGGAAACTGGAGTAAGGTCCCTATTGCTTGTATTTGCTGATGAGTAGTGTAATTTTCTGGCCGCAATGAAGTTAATTATTTCTTTAAGCAGTAATTGGTGTTATGCTTCCTACCCACCGTAATCCAGTTAACAATAGTGCCACTAGGGGGGTGGCACGTAACAATATGTAGGCCATAGAGTTATTTACTATTACATGAAGATTATTGTGTAGGTTTATTCAATGGCATGATTAGGATACAAGAAATAAAAACTTAATTTTAGAATTTCGCACAGCCACCATCTCGAGGTTTTGAAAAAAAAAAAAAGAACTAAATTAGATGTCAGTGCATTGCAATGTGTGTAACCATTTTCTGTATATGTTTCACTGCGCTCGGATGATTAAATCGCTAGAAAAGTCTATTTAAATGTTTCAACTTCGCTTGGCCGCCATGTTCGTTTTGTACTTAACCGGTTTCTGAAATGCACGTAGGTGAATTTTTAGTAGTACTCTTAATCACCGTACAAAATTTCAGGGTGATATCAGTAACAGGTTCGGAGATATAGAATGCCAGTGAAATATTTTGCACAGCCGCCATGTTGGATTGGCGAGACGTAATAAAATTTGAAGGGTATGGTCGGAGTCAGCCGAAATAGTATTGTGCACTTACCGAGTTTCATTGAAATCTCTGCAGCTGTTTAGATTTTATTGAGGGGGGAGGCACACACACATATGCTCACACACACACACACACACACGCACACACGGACAATTGGTGATCTCATAAGCCTATTTTTTTCTTAAATGAAAATAGGCTAATAATATGATTGTGAAGAGAGCCGATCACCCCCACTCCTGAAAGGAGACAAAAAGTAGTTAGCAATTGTATGGACACACTCCACGGCCCGTGGTCTCCCATTTTCACCACCAGGCAAATGTTGGGGTGGTTCCTTTCAACAGGTCCACGGCCGACTTCCTTCCAAAATGCCTTCCTTGACCCTTCCTTAATTAGACCCAAGTTAGCTGTCACCTAAGCGATCGACCTCTCACTATCCCCAGTTGTATCTGCTTATAAAGTGTGTTTTGCTCCCAGACACCGCCCTTGCGACGGTAGAGGAATGATCCCTCGCAGTGTCAGTTGGTGATGAACTGGGAGGATAAGCGATTAAAATTCTTATTATTATTATTATTATTTTTCGCATGTCTTACCCACACTCAGCATATTTGCTGGAAAGAAAACATATACAATCCCAGATATACGTCATAAGGAGCAATTCTCGATGACTGCATTCCGCAATAGGCTTAGATTACAATTTTCCCTCACTCCTTTAAGCTTTATTAGCCATTAAGAGTCTTACTATGCTACTTTTATTGCTATTATTATTATTATTATTATTATTATTATTATTATTTAAGAATAGCACTTTTCAATAAGTTTATCAAGGTGTTAGAAGTGTAAAATTAATGAATGATATTTTTGCAGGTTAATGTGACCAATCATTATTATTCCCCGCCCAATATTTAATTTACTGTGTTGGCCGACTGAAAATCAATTCATTTATTAGATTACGAAAACACCGTTTTTGTTGTTTTTTATTTATTTTGTTTGTTCACAACACTCATACTGGCAGTCAATCACCATTCAAACAATGCCCTTTCCTTCTGATTCAACCTTAAAGTTGGCAACACTGTTCCCAAAGCCACTGTGGCTCGCCCAGTGCAAATGTTACAGACGCTGCCCGTAAGCGGTAATTTCCTCCAGTTGCTTGCTTAATCTGTGCTACATGGCAAGTTCATTTCTCTGTGAAATATTCACGAGACTTTCCATGTTGCGCGTCACGACCGTCATCTCCCTGTTTCCGAGATGCGAACAGCATCCTGTTACATAAGTGAATGCTCGGGAATGTATGTTCTTTAAAGGCTAGCGGAACGGAAGACCAAGGCGGATAAAAGCAGACATTTCCGTCCTGCCGTCACAATCCCATTATGACATACCGAAACAGGCTGGCAGAGCTTGGAAATGAGTTTACTTTAATGTTATTTTGATATGTCTCTAGAAAGAGTCGACGCTTTTACAGCTTTTTCCTGATTCTTGATTTTATTACTCACTGTGTAGTAGACCTAATATGAAGCTTTTACTGACATGCTTTGGATCCAATGCGAAATCTTGTCTTACTGGCTTACCACACGCTTCTACACTGGCGAAAAATGACATCCCAACTCCAAGGAATTATGTTAGATAAATTAAATTCGGGAGGCGTGTTTGCACATCTGAAAGATGGCGCCTATTTTAATATGCGCGCTAGTGAACAAAGATTGGTGTTAGTAGTGCTTTGCAAATCATGTTTGCTTTAATCCTTTCAGGGTCACTGTAATATGTTGTACTATTCTTTGAGTAGGCGGCTTCGGTGGCGTAGTTGGTAACATGCTGAGCTTCTATGCCCAAGGTCGCGGGTTCAAACACGGCCGAAGTCGTCGGATTTTTAAGAGCGTTAAAAATCCCTCAGTATGCCTTCCTTTAGAGGGGAAGTAAAGCCGGTGGTCCCATGTAATAGATTTATGGCATGAAAAGGAACCTTCCACTAACTACATTTGTGTGAAGCAAAATTTCTAGGTTAGAATTGATAACGCTATATTAGTTCAACAAGCTAGGTGTCGTGGACGGTAGTGTTTGGTAGCAAACGTAGGAACTACTTGAAATTATCGTCTGCAGCCCTTATTTGAATTAAAACAGTTAACACACACTAATACAGCCATCATAATTAACACCGGTTATTAGACAGATTCTACACACCCAAAGTACACGGCTCTACATGACCGCGTTGTCGCACCCCCTATACTATGGAACCAACCAACCAATTCTTTGAGTGATCTTATTTTTAAAGATTTGTTTTATTAAACACGTTTACTACTTTTACTTTTCTATATTGTTTAGAAATGCATTAAAAAAGAGGATAACTGTACAAAATCTGAATAAGTTCAGAGAAATCATGGAATTTACGTCCTGGAAAGCAGCCATACCTTGGAAGACTACAGTTGTATTTGCATCACCACTGTTCTCATCTCCATCAGTTTCATTGTTACTTGCCTCTCACCAAGGCGGACCGGGTTCGATTCCCGGTCACTGCATGTGAGATTTTCAATGTGAAATGCCATGTCCTGTGGTTCGGATTCCACGTAAAACGGAGGTCCCGTGGCTTATGATCGCGAGATTGACGGTCACGTTAAACTACAAGCTTCCTTCCTTCCTTTTCATTGTTACTTAATGATAAGCCCTCAATCTCTTCAACGCTGTCTTCAAAATCACTGTAGTCACTATTCGATTCGTCCAAATACCTTGAGATCGTGGCCATATTTTAGCCTATTTTCATATATGAAAAAAGTAGGATTATGAGATCACCTTTTGTCCATATGTGTGTGTGTGTGTGTATGTATGTATGTGTGTCCGTGTGAGTTCCCCCCCCCCTAAATACTTCTAAATGGCTGGAGCCATTTTAATGAAACTCGGTGAGGTCATAGTACTATTTTGGACGACCCCGACCGTGCCCTTCAAATTGTATTACGTCTCACCAATCCAACATGGCAGCTGTGCGAAATATTTCACTGGCATTCTATATCTCCGAAACTATTGCTCATATCACCCTGAAATTTTGTACGGTGATAAACGAAACTACTAGACGTTCCCCTATGTGACATTTGAAAACCTGTTAACTACAAAACGAACATGGTGGCCAAGTGAATTTGAAACATTTAAATAGATTTTTCTCGCGATTTAACCATCCAAACGCAGTGAAACATGGTACAGCAAATGACTATACAAATTGTAATGCACTGACATCTAATTTAGTTCAATTGTTTACATAACCTCAAGATGGCGGCTGTGCGAAATTTCAAAATTAAGTTTTTATTTCTTGTGTTCTAATCATGCTATCAAAATCAACGTTTGAATAATGAACGTAAACAATAATCCTCATCTAATAGTACATAACTCTATAGCCTACATAGCCTTTATTAAAATCCCACATGGCGACTATCCGAAATATTTAGACGGTTCTCAATATCTATTAATCTATGACAGCAATCAAACTGAAATGTTGTATGTGTATAGAGGCTGTGAACATAAGTTCACATATGGGACGTGCAATACCCTGGTGAGCACAAATTCAACATGACGGCGACGCGAAATTCAAATATTCAAATGGTCGTTTCTCGCAATTTTACCATCCGAGCGCAGTGAAACTTGGTACGGTATATGTTTATATAAATTTTAATCCACTGGCATCTAATTTATTTAAATTGTTTTCATAACCACAACATGGCGGCTGAGCGAATTTTTAAAATCTCGTTTTTTATTTCTTGTGCCCTAACCATGCGATTAAAGTTGGAATAAAACAGCTACACAATTATCTTCAGGTAATAGTACATAACTCTAAGGCATATATATATAAATCCAACATGTTGACCATCCAAAATATTTAGACGGTTCTCAATATCTACGAATCTATTACAGCAATCAAACTGAATATTTGTATGTTGATAGAGGCAATTAATATAAGTAGGATGTATGAAAATAGGCTATTTAGTTCTTCACGGAAGTACTTGTTATAGCACGAGCCCGCAATTACAATCATATATCAGGTGATACTGTCAAACTCAAGTATCTAACCAGTAGGCCTATTTAACCAAATCTGAAAAATAAAATAATTCACGTGGCCATTTCCTGTTCTAGGTGCGTTCCTGAAGGTAGTCTGTTACTTTTCTGCCACCTACCGTAAATAAATGTGAGTTGATGATAGCTTGCGGATTCGTGCGCGATCCACTTGATCAGGAATTACTTTGCGAAATATGTCGTAAACGGCACGCAAGCAAAGGTATTATCGCGGAATATTACAGAAAAGGCTCGGTAAGGGTTAAATACAGTACGCTCTGTACACTTTGTGAGCGTTGGCATTGTCCTATGTTAACCTTGGGAGATAGGTGTGTGTCAAACATGACTTTCTGGAGACGAAGAAGACAGTATCAGTAGCTTACTGAGTTTGTATGGGGCCGTGCGTTAGGGCTGTGAGAAGTTGGATGTTCTTCCCGCGATATTGCAGAAAGACTTGGCAGGGATGTATCCACAGTGCATCCATGTTGGCAACAATGGTTACGGGAAGGCAATTCCTCCGCACATGGGCCACTACGGAGAGGGAAGATCGCCTTATTTGCCGCATGGCTTTGGTGGATCTACTCATCTGCAGCAGCCATTAGAGCTTCAGTTGGGAGCATAGTGACCGATAGTGACACAGCGAACTGTAACAAATCGTTTACTTGAAGGACAGCTCCGAGGCAGACGTCTCGTAGCTTTCATGCCACTAACTCCGAATCACTGCCATCTTCGACTGCAATGGTATCAAGCTAGAGCTTATTGGAGGACGGAGTGGGTATTTTCTCCGATTAGAGCCGTTTATGTCTTGGTGCCAGTGGTGGCCGTATGTTGGTGAGGAGGAGGCCAGATGAGCGCTTCAAACCAGGCTGTCAGTAGCGTCAACATACTGGAGTAGATTAAAATGTAGGCGGCCATCCATAATATTGGCAGAATCGTTACAAGAAATGGGCTTTAACATGAACAAGAAGTGGTCGGAAATGTGGAGTAGAACTAATAACGTCGAACATCAGACTCTAATAAGAACCACCACAAAGCCACCAGGCATGGAACTCCCGCGACATGCATGGAAGACAATTAACAGGATTCGAACAGGCCATGGCATCTGCGCAGAGAGTCTTCACCGCTGGGGAAACGTCCCATCTCCCCCAATGTGATTGTGACAGTGAACATCAGACCATCCAACACATTAGGTCAAGTTGCAGCCGTCGAGCGTACCCTGGAAATCTTAACGATTTCTATGAAGTGACAGAGGCAGCCCTTCAATGGATAGAGAATTTAGATATTAAATTATAAATCTAATGACCTAGTTAAATTAATTTTGTATATTTATTATGTTGTAATTCAGTTTTGTTATTGCCATACGCTAAATAAATAATACTGGCCGTACACCGGGAGTTATGGTCTGGAGAGCGATTTCCTATGACAGTAGAAGCACTCTCGTCGTAAACCAAGAACATTGGCAGCATACTTGTACGTCAGACTGGTACCACTGCAGTGTGTTGAGTGTTGACCTATTGCCTTGGCCTCGGAGATGGTGCGACCGTGCCGCAAGCGACCCGCCAATTTGCCATCGTGCCACTAGCGACCCAAGCACTGATGTATCGGTGGAATCTAACACATCTGTCTCTGCTAAAATTCCGCTTAGGATAGGTAAGGTTTGGTTTAGCGCCGTAAAAATTGAAGAGCTTATTTCCAAAGTGACGTAAATCAAAAATTGACGGTTTTTCAGTGTGTTCTTTCATAAGCAAGTTTATAGGTTCTCTCAACCTATAGCAAATGTTTTAAGTCGCAATATGTCGTATATCCCATATTAATAGAGATCTAAGAACTAAGTTTATTTGCGAAGTGATGTAACTCCAACGTGTATTTATTTCCAATGTGTCTTATATCCATGTTGACCAATCCGATGGCTCTCTGGACATCATGTGATATCACGTGATAAATCAAGGCCATGGCTAACTTTGAAGAATATGTAGAGCATGAGTTTGTGTTTGTTGTGTTTAAACCATTTAAATATTCATAAATGCCACTCAAAGCGTATGTCAATATATGATTTATAACCAAAACGTCCTAACTCCAGCTTACAGGAGGCCATTGCCACAATTTACAATTATAGGAGATTTTAAAACACATTGTCAGCATGTGCATAAAAGTAATGAATGAAATTACATTACATACATAGTCATATCTGAATTTATTGATACGAAGAAAGAAAACGAGATTTCTGAAGTTTTGGAAATAAGATCTTCAATTCTTTTGTCGAACAATGGGTCGCATGGGGCACTGTAAGCTACTAGCAGGGTCGCTACAGCCACGATTTTACTCGGCACGTAATCTCTGAGATCACCAGACCATTCGCCCATTGAGCACGTATGGGACAGTATCAGACGACAAATCCAGCGTCATCCAATACCAGCATTAACATTACTGATTTGACTGACCATGTACAACAGGCGTGGAACTCATCTGTCAAGAAATGACATACGGCACTTGTACGACACATTGCATGCACGTTTGCATGCTTGCATTCGAAATCGTGGCGACTACAGCGGTCATTAATGTACCACCATGTAACTGGTCTTCCCCCAAGGGCTCACATCTAGTGGGACGTGGGTTGGCGACCACGGGACCCCAGCTGAGTCGGCATTGCTTCCACTTACTTCTGCCGGGCTCCTCTCTATCTTCTTTACTGTCGACCTCCCTTGGTCAACTCTTGTTCTTTTCCGACCCCGACGGTATTAGGGTATCCGAGGCCTAGGGAGTCTTTCACTTTCCCGCCTTAATTGGCCCTTGTCTCATCTTTTCTGATCCCTCCTTCTTCGAGGGTTCAGATCTCTTTGTTTTCTTTTCATTATCCTTTTCTCTTTAAGTTTACCGCACTGTTTTTGTTAATTGGCTCCCCGTGTATCTAAATTCCCTTTAGCGATTTTTTTCCCTCTACACTCCATTTTGTAGGTATTTTCCATCTACGTTGTATTTTGTAGGTTTTTTTCGATCTAAATTGCATTTTGCGAGTGTTTTGAACCTCAATTGCATTTTGCAAGGATTGACAATCTAAATTGCTTTTTAGCAAGTCTTTCAATATAGGGGGCGGAACATTTGTGAGTATTTTGAATTTCTATTGCATTTTGTATTTTCAACCTAAGCTGCTTTTTGCAAGTATTTTCAATCTAAATTGCATTTTTTAGGGTGCGCTTTTTGCAAGTATTTTGATTCTCAATTGCATTTTGTGGATATTTTGAATCTAAATTACATTTTGTAAGTATTTTCAATCTAAATTGCATTTTGTAGGTATTGTCCATCCAATTGAGTAGTTTGATTCTACCATACATTTTGTAAGCCTTTTCAGTTTCAATTGCATTTTGTAAGTATTTTGAATTTCAATTGCACTTTGTGAGTATTTTGAATCTGAACCGGCCTTTTTCAATCTAAATTGCATTGTGTATTTTCAATTTCAATTGCATTTTGTAAGTATATTGAACCTCAATTGCATTTTGTACGTAGGCTATTTTCAATCTCATTTGCATTTTGTAAGTAATTTGAATTTCACTTGCATTTTGTAAGTATTTCGACTGTACATTTCATTTTGTACGTATTTTGAACTTAACCTACATTTTGTGCGTATTTTTCAATCTATTCCTTTTGTGAGTATTTTCGATCGAAATTCCCTTTTGTAAGTATTACCGCTGTCCAGTTTGTGAGTAGTTTCAATCTGAGTTCCTTTTTGTAAGTATTTTCCTTCTCACTCAATTTTCGTTCTGGTTTCCACTTCATTGACATTTTCGCTATCACTCAGACCATTAGGGGCCGATAACCTAGATTTAGGCCCCTTAAAACAACAATTATCATCATCATGTAACTGGTCTTTCGCGTATATTTAAACCTGTAACCTGGAAACTTCAATTAAATAAATATGTTCCCTAATTAACGGCTTGGCCTGAATTGCATGTAATATCTTTGTGGTGTTTGGATTTAATTTTCTGCCAGTGTATATATCGCTCATTAAATACTACACCTTCATTTTTGCCGTTCTTGAAATGATTATCCGTGGTTTTCCATTTTCAACTCGAGGTAGGCCTAAGTGCCGGACAGTACGTTATACAGCAGCAGATCACGGCTACTTTATTCCCACTCCTTGCCCAGTTCCATCCATCTTAAATTATTTGAACTCCTTTTTTGAGGTACTTACTTTACTTTCCGTGTCCGGGAGACACACTAAATTCTTCCTTTCCAGAACTCTGCAGCTCTTATCCCTCGGTCTGTGGCCAACATAAGGTCTTCCTGGCTGCAGGTTTCATTAAGATCTTTGCACGTGAGCAGGTGTTGTGGAGTCTGGATTTCTCCACAGGCACATCGTGGATCTTCTGCATAACCCCACTTCACAAGGTTGCTACGACACTTAGGCACTCCTGTTCTCATCCGGTTTAAGGACCTCCAGGTGGTATAAGGCAAATGACTACCACTGCTCAGTTCTTCTTTAGGGGTAAACCCCTCTGGTACTATTTGTTTCCAGAGTGACACACGCCGGACGTCTGGCTTGGTATGGAGGGGTACTGTTCTCTTAATAAAACTCTTCCTGGATCTTAGGCGAGGAGTGGTCACCTTGTGGTTGAACATAGCATGTCTGGGATCTGTTTCAAGCTTTTGTCTCTCTTTCTCTGCTGCCACCCTGCGTCGAATAACTGGAGGTGCAATGCCAGCGAGAGGGTAGATCTTCTGCACTGGAGTAGGTCTCAGACATCCAGTGACAATACGTGTGGACTCGTTAAGAGCTATATCCACTTGCTTGGTATGGGCAGATGCTCCCCACACTGATGATCCGTACTCTCCTGCTGCAAAGCGAAGTCCCAATGCTGTTGAACGTAGAACCTGAGGGTTCGCTCCCCATGTTGAACCTATCGCTTTTTGAGGTTTACATCAGGGAGAGCATTCAGCCGTAAAAACATTCTCCACATAGATACTCTTCTCACCGTATTCCCAACCCCGACGATACGGTGGTAGTAAGGGACAGAAATACCACCATATAATGATTTGAGAAGTTGTTCAAGTAACTTTTAGCAAAGTGAACCATAATCCTTTTATACTTGCTGCTTTTTATTTCTTTTCTGGCCGAGTCAGTGACCTACGGCACTGTTGTTAAAAATTAAAACTTTCTGCTTATTTAAATATAAAATATAAAAGCACTAAAGCTTGTTTTAAAATACTTTAATAGGATTATATCAATTATAAACTTTCTGAGTACGAAATGGGGAGTTATTATGTGCACAGTAATAATTATTTGGATCGGCTGAGTGACACAGCGTTATGTAATCATCGCAAAGTGCATTGTTATTATTATTCTTAGTATTATTATTAATTTATTACATTATTTTCGTTGATCAGTGGAAATTACCAATATGATTCAAAAGGGAGCTAATTTGTATCACCAAGTCAGGAATCTCCTTTGGGACAGTCAAATTCCTTTAATATATGGCCTGGAAACGTGCACCAATAATAGAAGGGATAACAGCAGACTTCAGGCTGGGGAAATGAAATTTCTGAAGACAATGCTTCAGAAAACGAGACGTGAGAAGATCCGGAATGAGAAGATCCGTGAAGACGTACAAGTGAAACCACTTAAGGAAACTATAGAAAAGTTGAGATGGTTCGGTCACTTGAAGAGGATGGATCTAAAGAAATGCACGGAAATGGTTTGATAAGGACATAAAAGGAAAGCGACCTGGGGGAAGACCAAGGACACGATTGATCTCCCGAATAAAATATGATCTGGAGGATAGATGACTGGAATTGTGTAAAGTAGAATAAGAATAAGAATTGTACTCGCATAGACTGAAATTGAGAGCGCTCTTACACCGCACCCGGGAAAATGGAGACAGTTAAATGATGATGATGATGATAATCAATATTGTACTCAATATTTTACTATTATCGCGGCAAGGAGCTCATCAACTAATGGCAGTCTTGGTCAGTCCTCATTTTCTTTCATTTCCGTCATTGCTAATTTCTCTCCAGGTATCCCTAATTTGTGTGAGTGATATTGATTTTTGTAGAGACTGAACCGCGGCGAACTCCCCATCAAAGTGACTGGCCAAGTGCATTGAAGAGTCGTCTCTTGTGGGTTCTTATCACTCCACTTTCAATGATAAACTGCCATATAGCATCCGTTGTGTAGTACGGCTCGGCGCAAGCAGAGCTGTTAGCCACTACCAGTGGCTGAATATGACCACTTGGCAGCCACAATGGATAAATCAACCATAAGTAGTTGCCACTTCCTCAACAGTGCGCCAGTTATGGCTTACGATATGGAAGCATTGGCCGCAAACTAATAATATAACTTCGATGAAGACAACAAATATAAAGCCATATATGGGTTACCAATTACTCGGCTAAACTCAATATGGCACCCGAGCATAATTTTCAAGTGTTATGATTGATAACTTACGCTCCAATTGCTCAATACTCACTAAAATTAGCGTTCATTTGGCGGACATAAGTGGTCTGAACTACAACTTGATATTGATGAATAGTACGCACATCCGCCATCTTGATTGTATAAGTATTAAAACAGACCATCTAATAAACTTAGAATTTCATAACTTTACCAAGATGTTTTATTCCATAAGAGATAACTCTGATGCCGGCGCAAACGTATTGACTTCATACATTGAAAATAGCGGCCATGTACACTAATTAAACATCGTCTGTTAGGTAGTCAGCCCGAAGGCTGGTTGGATCCTCAAAAAGTACCGCCATAACATTATAATCGATAAATCAGGATTTAATTGAGCAACTACTATGAAGAGTGGTGCAAGATGAACCTTTCATGATATACCTCAGCTGCTCGGATCAGTATATTATCATACGAATAGTACGTGCATTCGACATCTTGAAAACCGTATGAAAAATATTAAAGTAGCGTATACACTAATAAATTAATGTTTGTATCTTTTTGAAGTTGTAGTATTGCAAACAAAATTTATTCTAGGATAATAGCTTAGGCTTTCACGGCCGGCGTTCATAATTAAGTACCAGTTTTTCGGGCTTGTAGGCCGTGGACCACCGCCTACAAGCCCGAAAAACTTGTACTTAATTAAAAATGTATTCTATTGAAGGCACAGGTGCTTGGACTTCATTCGTTCAAGATGGTGATCTTCCGTAATATTTGAACATTAAAATGGATAAATTAGAATGTAATTGAACAATTAACACTAATATTGGTGGATGAGGATTACAGAGATTTAAAAACTCAGTCCGATTGCCTCTTAACGGAACTGCTGTACACTGAAGGCAGCACCTTGCTTGGTATGAATGTGCATTACCCCGCGATAGTTAAAGTTAATATTCTCTCTTCAGTCGTGGAAACAATGAAACTGAAAGCTCATTTGCGTAAGCATCACAATGTTGCATGACTGGGCGAGTGCGTCTTGTAGCCTCGGGGCACTGGTCTGACGTAATGCGCCAGATAAATTTCTCTCCTCCAACTTGACAAGGATCTTCCTAGCAAATTGGGTGGTTGTCTGCTTCCCCCTCTTTCTCTCTCACGCCCAATTGTCTCGAGAGAGATCGCATGTATTATTGGTTACATATCTCACACTAACTAGATATCAGTGGAGAGTGTGCAGAACTTCGTTCCACACGGATATTAGAAGCAGTCTATAACACTTAAGTGTGACTTACATTATGTTCTCTTAATGACTGAATTTTGTTCTCTGCTGTCTACAGTGGAAACGAGACACGCCCCGAATTCGATTTCGGGCTCTGGGCCTTGTTTCTTAAAGATCTTACACTGATATTATTAGCCAGACTAATTATTAATTATATTAACTGTTATTACAGGTATTCTATTTCATAAACTTATTAGTAGGGCCCGGATTTTTTAAAAATGCATATCCGCATATGCATATGCATATTTTGAGGTTTAGTCCTTATTCTAGACGTAACAGCATATTCCGGTATATATGTCTGAATTTAAGGACAATTACAAGAACTACTAAAATAAATCTGTTTTGTGCATCCCTAGCTATAGTGCGGGACAAACCATTGGAAGCCTGAAGGTCACGCGTAGTCGGTGCGCTGTTGTCCTGTACGTTCTCGCATCCAGCACGCGACTGAAGGTACGATGCAATAGCATGGCAACACCGCCGGGCGCGGGGCGGATAGCGGACCGGACAGCCGGTTGACCTTCAGGCTTCCAATGGTTTGTCCCGCACTATAGTTGCCTATATTATGTGCATCCCTCACTAATTGGTGTTTTCGACTCTCTGTGTAACGGCACTTTACTTTCACAACTGGCAATGGCAACAGATAGCTTAGGTATGGGTAGGCAGGCTGGCTGGACTTCCCGGAATTCCTTTCTCTACCACAGTAGATAATAATCTCAGGGGGTTGGGCAATTGGTCAGGACAGAAGTATCTTCAGTTCACTAGTTACTTTCCAGTTTAATGCCCTGCATCTCAAGTGTTAGTTTCTAAAAATGCCTAAGGAAAAGAGCAGGAGAAGAGATATACTAAATCAGTGGGTGTCGGGTAATAGGGACTATTCAACAGATGGTGTCATCGTGTACTGTCAAGTTTGCTCAAAGGAAGTAAAATGTGAAAAGAAATTTCAGCTTGAACAGCATTCAAAAACAACTGCACATATTAAAGCAAAGGAGGAGAAGAACAGAACACCACAGCAACTACTTCTTACGCAGGTAAAGCCTAAGTCCGGTATTCTTAATAGATTTTCAAATGATCTTTGTAGGGCTTTCGTATGCAGCAACATTCCATGGAATAAATTAAACAATCCAGTTCTGCGATCATTTCTTGAGAAATATTGTGTAAATCAAAAAATACCAGATGAATCAACTCTTAGGAAAAATTACCTACCTCCGCTATATGAATCTACCCTGGAATTGATCCGTTCTGATATCGGAAGGAACTATGTCTGGATATCGGTGGATGAGACAACGGATTAATGTGTCCGTTACATAGCAAATTTCGTGGTTGGTAAATTACATCCAGACGAACCCGGTAAGCCGCATCTTCTTGCTTGTAAAGTACTAGAGAAAACCAACCATAGCACAATAGCAAGATTTGTAAATGATTCTCTGCGACTATTGTGGCCATCTGAAATTGAGGATAATTGTTGTAAAGTGCTTGTACTGCTCACAGATGCAGCTTCGTATGTGTTGAAAGCAGCAAAGGCCCTCCAAGTATTTTATCCGAAACTCATACACGTAACCTGTTTAGCGCACGGATTACATCGCATTGCAGAAGAAATACGCACACAGTTTCCAGCTGTTAACAATTTAATTGGATGTGGGAAGAAGCTGTTTCTGAAAGCACCAGCTCGTGTCCAGTTCTACAAAGATTGTCTACCTGAAGTTCCTTTGCCACCTGAACCTGTCCTGACTAGGTGGGGGACATGGTTATCTGCAGTATCATTTTATCAGGAGAATTTTAATGAAGTGAAAGAAGTGGTTACAAAACTTGAAGATGAGCATATTGCGTGTGTCCGTGATGCAAAAGTTGTGTTTGAAACCGCTACTGTTTATCAAGATGTGAATTTCATTCATGCACATTTTTCTAAACTTCCAAAAGCCATTGAGAGCTTAGAATCTTCTGGTACTCCCCTCCATGAATCACTTGATCTCGTTGAGAAAGCTGCATCTTCATTGAATTCCGCTCCAGGCGAAATTGGAGAGAAGATTAAATGCAAGTTAGAAAAGGTGTTGAATTCGAACCCAGGACTGAAGAAGATTAAATTAATTAGTCAATACTTGAGTGGAACTAGGGTATCCTTGCCAGATGTATGCTCCGAAACTTTGGTGCCCGTGTATAAGTACTGTCGGCCGATAACCTAGATGTTAGGCCCCTTAAAACAATAACAACATAAGTACTGTCCAATCACGTCAGTTGATGTAGAACGATCATTCTCAGCCTATACACTCATTTTGACGGACAATATACATAGTTTGTCTCCAGAAAACATTGAAAGACTACTAGTTACCTATTGTGATGCTTCTTTTTGCAAGAAATGATACCTGTAAATAGGTAAGTGAATAAAATTGAATGTTTTAAGTGCATATTTCATTATTTTCCGTGCATATATTCTAACTTTTTAGTGCATATTTGCATGCATATTTTCAGGTTTTTAGTGCATATAAATCCGGGCCCTACTTATTTGCTATTAATAATACTAATTTAGTTTATGACTCGAAAATATTAGTGCAGGTTTCTAATAATATTAGCAAACGTTTTCATAAACAAATTAGGGTATTCAAATAGACTTTGACTAGCACCACGGAGGCCCGGGATCGATTCCTGGCTCACCAAGAAATTGAATTCTGGTCTGACGGCTGGAATGGGGTACACTCACCCTCGTGAGGCAAAACTGAGAAGAGGAGGGTACCATTCCTACCTCAGCCATCCTGGAAGAGGTTTTTCGTGGTTTCCCCAGTTTTATAAGGTGCGTTCAAAAAGTAACGAGCCGGAGGCTGTAATGCGCAAACCTGTGACGACATCGGCTAATCGTGGCGTGTGTAATGAGGTGTGGTTCCGACCAGAGCGTGGAAGGTCACAGCCCGTCGCTAGAGGGCACGCGTGCACGTCACGTGACGATACAAAGTGATATGTAATTACAATAATGCCACAAGATAGTGCGATACCGTTATCTTTGAACATTAGGCGTTGAGACTAAGCAACAAAACATATTTAGCCTTCAAAACCCAAGATTGTGGATCCATGTTAGATCTATTGGCATTTTTGGGGGTTGAAATGTGACAGTCTGTCTGTAGATTTACAGGTAAGTTAAAGAAGTCACAGAGGCAAAATTCTGGAGTTTGTTAAACCTCAGCAGCTAAGAGGGACGTTAAATATTATTATTATTATTATTTACTTCGTTATGCCCATATGTAGAGTGCGATAATACTTATTTATCTAATAGAGTTTTTTCTCTCCCAAAATCTCTTCATCTGGGCACTGAAAATCTTCCTCCGTTCTTCAATCCACGATTTCTTGGTCTTGGTTGTCATTTTCTCAGAAAAATGATCGTTGTAGGTTAATTTTCTAAACAATTTTATTATTATTATTATTATTATTATTATTATTATTATTATTATTGTGAGCCTCTGTGGCTTAGGCGGCAGAACGCCGGCCTCTCACCGCTGGGTCCGTGGTTCAAATCCCGGTCACTCCATGTGAGATCTGTGCTGGACACAACGGAGGCTGACAGGTTTTTCTCCGGGTACTCCGGTTTTCCCTGTCAACATTTCATTCCAGCAACACTCTCCACTATCATTTCATTTCATCTGTCATTCATTTAATCATTGCCCCAGAGGAGTGCGACAGGCTTCGGCAGCCGGCACAGTCATATCCTCGCCGCTAGATGGGGGCTTCATTCATTCCATTCCTGATCCGGTCGGAGCCTGGAAGCAGGCTGTCGATTTTCATTTTCATTATTATGATTATTATTATTATTATTATTATTATTGCTTGCCACGGTGGGTGAGTGGTTAACGTGTCGGATTACCAACCCCAAGCTTGCAGGTTCGCCCCTGGCCGTGGTAAGTGATTTTTGAAAGGCGACAAAAATCACGACATGGATGTCATACGTTGTTGGCATGTTAAAGAACCCATTTGAATTCAGTAGGCAGTGTTCAATGGCAAAATTAATCTCGGCATTTTCCGCCAACACAAAGTTCCTCAATTCTCTACTAGAAAGCGCTGCAGTGCCAAGGAGCTTAGATATCTAACCTCCTTGACTTTCATAGCGTTCAAAGGAACGACGAAATTCGACATGCAAGCTACCATCTGGGTGTAAATTAACAAAGCTTGCACCAGGCACCCGAGGCCATACGGTATTAATTAATTAATAATTATTATTATTACTATTATTGTTATTACCGACAGTAGTGGCTACGCTGGCTAACGCGCAGCATTAGGTCATGGGGCCAAACTCTCTGCTGACTCGGTAGACGCGTGGGTTCGAGCCCCACCGTCAGCCGTCCTTGAAATGGTTTTCCGTGGTTTCCCATTTTCAACACCAGGCAAATGCTGGGACGGTACCTTCTGACAGGCCACGGCCGTTTCCTTCCACATCCTTGCCAGTTTCATTCTCCATCATTCATTTCATCTCTCATTAACTCCTCTCATGAGGTTGGCGTCAGGAAGGGCATCCGGCCGTAAAAACAATCGCCACAAATACTTCCATCGCATCTCATCCCCGACCCCGTTGGAAAACGGGAATAATAAGGGGGAGACATACAATACTATTATTGTTATTATAAAACATGAGTTTTTAATTACTATATCATTACGTACTCTTCTTTAAGTTGCTGGATTTAGGATAGCATGAACCAAACTCTAAACTGCGGACCACCATCCTGAGTGCCTGGTGCCTCAGTAACGTTTCAGATTTCGTGCTTTCGTCCTATAAGTTTTTTCTTATATACTGGTAGACCTACTGCATACGTCGGAATGAAACAAGTACACATAATATTACATCTGTGGCATGGTTCCATGATGGAAGTTTGCATTCTGTTTTCGTAATTATCCCCATTTCTCTACTCTCCCGTCCCTGCATTCTCTATTTATCACTGTGTGTCGCCGACTGCGTAAACCAACATGTCATTAGTGACTTGGCAAAGTCCTCCAGAGCAAACCATAAATTCCGAAGGTCTCCTACTTGTTCTTATTAGACTTGTTCGGGGGAGAACATACATTTCACTTTCGGAATGGTGGTGTCCTGTTTATAAAGAAACTAGCACTGGAAATAGATATCCTTCTACTGCTGTTTGCTGTTATCGCTGTAATATTCTTGAGTATGAACATTCGCGTTCTTTATGATATTAATTTTGAAAGTTTTCTGTTACTTCTGTTTGCAGCAGGTATAATGTTGATCGGCATTATTGTTTTGCTCCTTTTTCTTCAAAAGCTTGCGTACATAATTTATTTGAAACTTTCCTAATTTCCTCTCCACTTACCTCTGCTTGAGAGGAAAGCAATCATATTGTGCCTTGCTTTAACTGGAGTTGTATGAGTTCGAATCACTGGCAGGTCGACCATTCCGAGTTGAGGATTTAGCTTCTTGTTCCTTTCTCGCTTGTTTTTTTAGGGACGTGATGGCGCAGCGGTCAGACCATTCGCCTCTCACCAAGGTGGACCGGGTTTGATTCCCGGTCAATGCATGTGATATTTTCGAAGTGAGATGCCATGTCCTGTGGTTTGGATTCCACGTAAAAATGAGGTCCCGTGGCTCCTGACGGTGACGTTAAACTACAAGCTTCCTTTTCGGTTCCTAACTTAAAGCTGCGGTCGCATCCTTCCCTAATCCTCACTTGAATACAAATATTTGTCAGCCTCGTTGTGCTGTGGCTAGCATTCTTGGCTGTCACCGCGGAGGCCTGGGTTCGAATCTCGGCTCTGCCACGACATTTAATTCTGGTCTGAGGGCTGGAACGGAGCACACAACCTCGTGAGGCAAAAACTGAGAAGAGTTTTTGCCATCGTGGAAGTGGTTTTCCGTAGTTACCCACTTCTTCTCCTGGCAAATGCCGCGATGGTACCTAACTTAAGGCCACAGCCGCTTCCCACCCATATCTGACCTCAGTTACAAGTACACACACTAGTACAGACATCACAGTGACATGGGTTATCAGGCAACTTCTACACACACACACACACACACACACACACACACACACACACAAATACACGGGGCTACATGACCACGATGTCGCAGAGTCCTTAATAAAGGATAATACAACGAATTACAAATGCTCAATACTAATACAGCTATCACGATAACACAGGTTATCAGGAAAAATTCTACGCACACCTAAGCCTCTCTCTTTCAGTAAATATGTCCGAAGACAGGTTTCAACTAGACGTCATCTATTTCTCTCTGTCCTAAGCATCTTCTTTCATTTGCTTGTAACTTCTCCCTTTCTTCACATCTGTTAACATTCCAAACCTTCTTCCTCCTCTCCCTCTTTTTCCTTCTACTTTTCCTTCCATGATTCTTTGTAGTAGACCCATCCAAGATTTTTTCCTCTTGTGTATCATCCTCATGAAACTCCTCTCCTCTCGTACCCTTCTTAGCACCTCCTCATTTCTCATTCTATCGATCCATTTCACTTTCTCCATTCTTCTCCATAACCATATTTCAAAACTTTCTAAATATTGTTACGAATGCTAGACAGCTCCGTCGCCCCGCGCGTGACTCAGGCCGCCCCAGGCTATCCTGACTGTGTGTTACCAGCGATTTGCGCAACAAGAAGACAGGCAGTACAAAGAGACCGTCTCGAATATTCTTGGCCCTACTGGTGTTGGAATTCTCGAGAAGGTGTGAACCCTGGTCAACTCTGGAAACATCCATCGAGTCACCAGCCTCGCTATATAAAGCGACCTGGCCAGCGAGGGAGGAACAGTGTTCTTGAGCGAGTGCGACAGTAGTTGGTGACGTGACGTGCGAAATTACGAAACCCTAGTGAGGCTGATTCTCTTGACAGCGAAGGAGTGTGAATCATACGGAGGGACTGTGTATTTGAAGAGTGAGTGTTTTCCAGTGCGACAGAGGTCATTGTGGTGAATTGCGAAACAGTGTGTAGTACGGTATTCAGAAACAGTGAGTGACAGACTGAGTGCAGTTATTTCCAGCCAGCGCACGGAACCACCTCATTAGCGAGTGGATTAACTGCAAGACTGCGTGAAAGGGTGAGTCGATCTCCATAAAGGAGGTAGCTTCTGTAAGACAGCTAATTGTTTCTATTGGCTTATTGTACGGTGTATATTTCTGACCTGCAATAAAGCTAACATTTCTCTAAAGGAACAATTGTGTTGTGCTTCTACTCACCGTAATCCAGTTAACGAACTTGCCACTAGGGGCAACATGCATCAATATTTTTGTTATTTCTATCTGACTGTCCATGTTTCTGATCCATAAGACACCACACACTACACAAAACATTCTGCAATCCGCTTCCTAAGTTTGATCTGTATGCTTCTGGCTGTAAATAAACCTTTCACTCTCCCGAAAGCTTTTTTCCCCAGGGATATTCTGCGTCTCACTTCTTCTGTACAACTTCCGCTGGATGTTATCAAGCTTCCAAAATAATGGAATGATTGAACCTGTTCTAATACCATTCCATTTATTGTTATATTACATGTGTGTTCTCCTTTTCCTATTCTCATTACTTTGGTGGTTGGTTGGTTCCTCAGTTTAGGGGCTGCGACAACGCGGGCATGTAGCCCCGTGTACTTTGGGTGTGTGTAGAATCTGTCTGATAACCGGTGTTAATTGTGATGGCTGTGTTAGTGTATGTTATCCCCTATAATTCAGGTAAGGACTAGAGACGATCAATTTAAAGTAGTTCCTACTTTTGCTACCAAATGCTACCGTCAACGACACCTAAATGTGAACTTGGCTACTAGATACCACCACAACTGGCACCTTCGGCGATGAACGTTGGAACTTAATAGAGCGTTAATCAAATCTCACCTACAAATTTAGCTTCACACGATATTGTAGTTAATGGAAGGTTCTTTTACATGCAATAAATCTATGACGTGGGCCCGCCGGCTTTAATTCCCCTCTGAAGGAAGGCATACTGAGGGATTTTTAATGCTTTTAAAAATTTGACGACTTAGGCTGGGTTTGAACCCGCGATCTTGGGCATAGAAGCTCAGCTTGCTACCAACTACGCCACCGACGCAGCCTCTCATTACTTTCGTCTTGCTAATGTTTATTTTTATTCCAAACTCTTTACCCACACTTAAAATATTCTCCCTCATTACCTGAACGTCTTCTCTTCTAAGCGGCTTCGGTGGCGTAGTCGGTAGCATGCTGAGCTTCTATGCCCAAGATAGCGGGTTCAAATCCGGCCGAAGCCGTTGGATTTTTTAAGAGCGTTAAAATCCCTCAGTATGCCTTCATTCGGAGGGGAAGTAAAGCCGGCGGTCCCATGTCATAGATTTATGGCATGTTAAAGAACCTTCCACTAATTACACGTATGTGAAGCTAAATTGGATAGGTTAAGAATGTAAACAACGCTCTCAGGTTTCTACGTTCGTTGCCAAGAGCCGACTGCGGTGGCGTCTAGTAGCTAAGTTCTGAACTTGGCCTAGTAGTCGTTACGGTGGCGCTTGGCGGCAAAAGTAGGAACTATTTGAAAAATTCTAAGTTGCAGTACTTTCAAAAACAGATAACGCACACTAATACGGTCATCACAATTAACACCGGTTATCAGACAGATTCTACACACACCCAAAGTACACGGGGCTGCATGACCGAATTGTCGCAGCCCCTAAACTTATGAACCAACCAACCAACTTCTCTGCTAGAACAGCCATGTCATCAGCATACTTGATGGTTTTTATAGTTTCTCCTACCACACCCAAGTACACGGGGCTAAATGGCCACGATGTCCAAGCCACCTCGAATGAAACAAAAACAACAACTACTACAACGTGTCACTGCGTAGTAAGTCGCATCAATTTTAATATCCCTTGACGGGAATGCTCTGGCATCAACATTTGGGCAGCAGATATTAGGCCTGCATAACACATAGGCTAAGTTATGTGCTTGACGAACATGATTTGACGCGCCTCCTAGTCGTAGAGCCACATATAAACGCACTATAATTGTGTATATCAAGAGCATTGAAGACTAGTACAGTAAGTTAAAACAGCAACAACTGTCTACCCCATCTGTCCCAGTCATTGGTTACATGGTCAAGATTTAATCAATCACCCAGTCAGTCATTCCCAAACTGGGTGTAAAACCACTTGTGCATAGGTTACATGGCGGTTACGAGGCAACTAATCAACGCCACTGTTCACTAGTAACAAGAAGTGTGTGTTTTTATTCCACTCCTGTTGTTAGATTTACATTGGCAGTAATGTGAGCTCGTCGGACATTGAGCCGATTATCACGCCTAGTTGGAGTACATTCATGGTGACGTTACGGGTTTCTGTGCCATTTCAACAGAATAACAGCGTGTGCTTCAACACAGAGATCCATTAGCATGAGCATCCAGGACATTTCACTTGTTAATTTACTCGTTCTTTGAATATTAAAAACCGTTCGATCAGGTGCGGATTCAGAGGGTGACGTTTCTTCATCCTTTAAATATTACGAGGAAATACAACACTACTAACGCGCTACCTCGTGCTCGCTGGTATTGGAAGAGCGTGGCTTCGAATCCCACATTGGCCGTCCTGAAAACGATTTTCCGTGGTTTCCCATTTTCAATTAATATTATTCGGTCAACACAAAAATAATTCCAATTACTGGAATATGTGAAAAATAACCTGAAATAAATTACATGAGATTAAGATTTATAATTATATAAAGCCAGCCCCGTAGTGTTGGGGTAGTGCGCCTGCCTCTCAACCAGAGGCCCCGGGTTCGATTCCCGGCTCCGTCAGGGATTTTAGAAACTGACGTGAGGGCTGGAACGGTGTACACTCAGCCTTGTGAGGGCATGAGAAGCTGTCTGACAGTGAGGCAGTGCCCCGGTCACGAAAACCAAAATTAACGGCCGAGGGGACCCGATGCGCTGACCACGCGTCACCCCAATATCTGCAGGCCAAATGGCTGGGCAGCGGTCGCTTGGTAGGCCTAGGCCCTTCATGGGCTGTAGTGCCAGGGGTCATTATTATTACTATTATTATTATTATTATTATTATTATTATTATATAAGATTTATCTGTATACCTAGGTATTGTTACGAAATATTGAAGATTGGAATGATTTTTGTGTTGCTTTTTGTCGTGTAGTCTCCTGAGAGGCGGAGTGCAGGTCTTTCTAGTTGACGCCCGTGGGAGACCTCCGCGCCTGGATGAGAGATGGAATGAATGGAGATGAATGAAACTGGACAAGGATGTGGAAGGAAGCGGCCGTGGCCTGACAGAAGGTACCGTCCCAGCATTTAACTGGTGTTGATAATGGGAAACCACGGAAAACCATTTCATGGACGACCGACGGTGGGGGCTCGAACCCACGCGTGTACCGAGTCAGCAGACAGCTTGGCCCCATAGGCTAACGCTGCGCTTTAGCGAGCGTAGCCACTGCTTGTGGGTTATTTTTGTGTTGACCGACTGAAAGCTACAATATTATTGTTAATAAGGCAACTCTGAAAAATGGCTTCAAAGCTATCTTTACTGTTCCCATTTTCACCCCCAGGTAACTGCCGGGACGGTTCCTTTCAACAGGTCCACGGCCGACTTCCTTCCAAAATCCCTTCCCCGACCCTTCATTAATTAGACCTAAGTTAGCGGTCGCTTGGGTGATCGGTCAGTCACCATATCCAGTTATATACACACATCAAAAAAAGTTTTGCATCACCTCGGTTCCCAGATCTCCGGCATATAGACGTTGACTGTGTATATTGTATCAAAGATACAGTCCCTTTGACTGTTCATAGATGTCACTAAAACTGCTCAAAGATGTAAACAACCATGCATGAGCAGGGCCTATTAGACGGAGGGGGTACGACAGCCGATCAGTTCCAGTCATTCCACCAGGACGAAGGTACGCTGCTCATGTTGTCTGTAGTTCTACCATGCCTAGAAGGTCAATACCGCAGTTCGATCGCGTCCGCATTGTTACTTTGTGTCAAGAAGGGCTCTCAACAAGGGAAGTTTCCAGGCGTCTCAGAGTGAACCAAAGCGATGTTGTTCGGACATGGAGGAGGTACAGAGATACAGGAACTGTCGATGACAGGCCTCGCTCAGGCCGCCCAAGGGCTACTACTGTAGTGGATGACCGCTACTTACGGATTGCCGCTCGGAGGAACCCTGACAGCAATGCCACCATGTTGAATAATGCGTTTCGTTCAGCCACAGGACGTCGTGTTTCAACTCAAACTGTGCGCAATAGGCTGCATGATGCGCAACTTCACTCCCGACGTCCATGGCGAGGTCCAGCTTTGCAACCCCGACACCATGCAGCGCGGTACAGATGGGCCCAACAACATGCTGAATGGACCCCACAGAATTGGCATCACGTTCTCTTCACCGATGAGTGTCGCATATGCCTTCAACCAGACAATCGTCGGAGACGTGTTTGGAGGCACCCTGGTCAGGCTGAACGTCTTAGACACACTGTCCAGCGAGTGCAGCAAGGTGGTGGTTCCCTGATGTTTTGGGGTGGCATTATGTTGGGCCGACGTACGCCACTGGTGGTCATGGAAGGCTCCGAAACGGCTTTACGATACCTGAATGACATCCTCCGACCCATAGTGCACCCATATCGGCAGAATATTGGAGAGGCATTTGTCTTCATGGACGACAATTCTCGACCTCATCGTGCACATCTTGTGAATGCGTTCCTTCAAGATAACGACATCGCTCGACTACAGTGGCCAGCATGTTCGCCAGACATGAACCCTATCGAACATGCCTGGGATATGTTGAAAAGGGCTGTTTATGGACGTCTTGACCCACCAACCACTCTGAGAGATTTACGCCGAATTGTCGTTGAGGAGTGGGACAATGTGGACCAACAGTGTCTTGATGAACTTGTGGATAGTATGCCACGACGAATACAGGCATGCATCAATGCAAGAGGACGTGCTACTGGGTATTAGAGGTAGTGGTGTGTACTGCAATCTGGACCACAAATGCTGAAAGTCTAGCTGTATGATGGTACAACATGCAATGTGTGGGTCTCATGAGCAATAAAACGAGCTGAAATGTTGTTTGTGTTGATCTCTATTCCCTTTGCATTTAAAGGTTCCGGAACTCTTGGAACCGAGGTGATGCAAAACTTTTTTTGATGTGTGTAGTTGCCTCACTTTCCTCCGTAACTCGTCTTTGAAACCTAGCTGGGCGGATATGTTTACATTCCATGTCTGCAGGGTACCAAGACATTCACAGCTTAAGGCACAGTGTTGTCACCTGTCCATCACCGTAGCAGCAACTTACTCGGTCTCCACGACAAGCAGTAGTGAGACTGGACAGAACAGCGTGCAACAGTGCAACACAGGAGACTGTAAAGTGAGCAGGTAGACAGGGCTGGCGACAACACCTGGCCCGCACCCCACGTGGACAGACGGAGGAAGCATTCTATTGGTCAAGAACCGTCAGCTATTGGTCAGCAATAAGCAATGGTTATTGTCGGCGCGTGCTACTGCTTAACGTTTGAGTAGCCGCTCGTTACAGTAACCAGGAAAATGAGGCGACTATACCTACTGACATAGTGTGTCCAGCTCCCAAGACTCGGCCCTTGTGGCTGTTGAGGAATGATCCCTTGCAGAGTCCGTGGGAGAGGCCGAGCTTGGAGGATCAGCGATTTAAAAATAATAATTAAAAGAAAACAAGTTATAACTCTTACCAAGGAGTATAATTGAATGTTCTTGTTATGGACATTAACTGTTGTATCCTACACTGTAACTGTAATAAATAGTGGATAGTAATGTCTTATATATTCAAGATGGCAGCTATGTGCTCTATGCAGTGTGATAGTCATTTGATTAATGCAAGCGAGGTTTTTCCCCTCTAAGAAAGTTTCGATACTCACGGCTGGTATTTTCTGGAGTTGGCAACCACGAGGGATTCGTGAGCTGCGTCCTTTTCCCCTCCTTTTTTATTCTGACTTTCCGGCACACACTCTCTCCTCTTTCCCTTTCCTGCCTGTCATGGCTCTTCTTCCATCCTCATTCTTCGAGAGTTGAGGGCATTCCTTATCTTCCTGTCTTTTATTTACCTTTGTTTTCCATTTTCTTTCTCATTTCTTCTAATTTGTAAGTTAATTATAAGTTGGTTTTGTTAGAAGTAGTTGTAGCACTAGCAGTAGGTTAATTTCATTCTCATTTTTCGCTATAACCTAGATGTTATGCCCCTTTAAATAACAATTATCATCATCATCATCATCATCACCATTTTCACGAGCCAACGTCTTACGACTCGGGAGTGTCGTAGATTTTTGCTGCACCTTCAAAGATTCTACTTCCTCGGCCGAGAATCGAACCCGACATCTTAGAACCATGAAGTGAACACTACCATTGAGAATTGCTAATACAGTATTATAAGATACCTTTGGTGCACTTGCAAGTCTCAGCTGTTGCTTAAAGGTTCCGTGTATGCGGCGTGGCATAGCCGTGCTCATTACGGTGCACCACGGCCGCAAGGGCAGATGCAACAAGTCCGGAGATCGGAGGTTCAAATCCCAGTGTTGTCAGCGGCTATCCTGAGTGTCGTTTTCTCCCGGGATTTTCCACGCGCCGTACCCCGTCCTCGACCCCAATCGTTACAGTACACATACAGCTACAGTTAGCACAGACAAATTCAACACACACCTAAGTACACGGGGCTGATGACCAAATACGTCTCAAGCCCCTAATATGAATTAACAACAACAACAACATCATCATCTTAATTGGAAGTTTGTTTCGAGGATTTATCAGCGCTTTTCTGCGCTTCAAAGAGAATGAAAATGAAAATCCACAGCCTGCTTCCAGTCTCCGACCGGGTCAGGGATGGAATGAATGAAGCCCCCATCTAGCGGCGAGGATATGAATTGTGCCGGCTGCCGAGGCCTGACGCACTCCTCTGGGGCAATGATTAAATGAATGACAGATGAAATGAAATGATAGGGGAGAGTGTTGCTGGAATGAAATGTTGACAGGGAAAACCGGAGTACCCGGAGAAAAACCTGTCTGCCTCTCTGCCTCCGTTTTGTCCAGCAGAGATCTCACATGGAGTGACCGGGATTTGAACCACGGACCCAGCGGTGAGAGGCTGGCGTGCTGCCGCCCAAGCCACGGAGGCTCTTCAAAGCGAATATTTATTTCCTTTATCTGTCGATTTGCTGGCCTGCCCATTTCTCCGCGAACCACGCTTCAATGCTCTTATCTAGATGTTTCACACTTTGACAAGGCGGCAGAAGCTGTCCTCTGGTTCCTGTTTGCGATATCTTCCGTCGATCGAGGCTTTCTTTAATGTAGTTGAGTCCATGGATGAGGCATACTGCTTTATTGAATAAAGCTGCCGTCGTTTTCTTGGGAATACGTGACCTAGTTTGCAGCAATGTGAGCCATTCAATTTCAAGTGGCTTGTTGTTTTCAGCAGTCCTGCGGCGTAGCCGTGCTCGTTAAATGCTGTACCAAGGCCGCGAGGGTAGATGCAACAAGTCCGGAGATCGGAGGTTCGAATCTCAGCGCTGTCAGCGGCTATCCTGAGTTTCGTTTTACCCGGATTTTTCCACGCTCCTTACCCCGTCCTCGACCCCAATCATTACAGTACACATGCATCTACATTGGCTTCGGTGGCGTAGTTGGTAGCATGCTGAGCGTCTATGGCTAAGGTCGCGGGTTCAGACCCGGCCGAAGTCGTCGGATTTTTTAAGAGCGTTTAAGTCCCTCAGTATGCCTTCCTTCGGAGGGGAAAAAAAGACATCGAGCCCATGTCATAAATTCATGTCATGTAAAAGAACCTTCCCCTAACTACAATTGTGTGAAACTAAATTTGTAGGTTAGATTTGATGAACGCTCAAGTTCCAACGGTTCGACGCCAGGTGCCGGTTGTGGTAGTATCTAGTAGCCAAGTTTGCAGCTAGATGTCGTTGACTGTAGCACTTGGTAGCAAAAGTAGGAACTAGTTGAAATAGGTCGTCTGCATTCCTTACTTGAATTACAGATAACAGACACTAATGCAGTGAGTGACCACAATTTACACCGGTTATCAGACAGATTCTACACACACCCGAACTACATGCGGCTACATGACCGCGTTGTCGCAGCCCCTAATCTGAGGAACCTACCAACCATTGCCGGTTATATTTTGCATTTATGAGGTGATAACTTAGAAATGTTAAAACATCCGAATATGTCATTACTTGAACAATAATAATTTGTTATATTCGATCATGAATCCAACTTTTTTTCATTACTTCTTGTAGATTATGGTGGATGGGTTGAAGATAGATCAAAAATATAAATGAAAATATTTTCCGAAGCGTGTTATCTGGTGTGTGGGGTGGCCTCTTCACAAAGCCTAGTCAACACGGAAAATCTTTTTGTGACTAAGTTAGTTTTTATTCATAATATTGTTTCACATTCCCGTTGACTACATCCGTCCAGTGTTCACAAAACATTAAGCTAAAATAATAGTGTGTAAAGGAATGCAAGAGGCAGATAAGAGCTGTACTGTGTGACGGGTGTGAATGTTAGCTTATCGCCATAAAGCTCCGACGCACACATCAGGATGGTCAGTAATGTTTGTGATCTCGCTCCAGGCTCATTTCCCAAGCTTGCAGGACGTCCCGTCCGCGTCCGTTAGATGAGATATTTTAACGAACAGACACATGAAAGGGCTTAGTTAAATACACATGCAGTTGTCTCTGTTTAGATTCCTCCTGTCCGTTACCTTTATTGTTTATTTTAACATGTTGGTTCTGTCTAACTGTCGGCAGCACACTTCAGACGGCTGTAATTATTTTCAGCTGCTGAACGCTCATTGCTATTTGACTACTGTAGTTGTTTCTGAATAAGGAATTTGCGACTTTCTGTTATAGGCTATACTCGTACATTGCTCGACTGATTTTCCAGACTAGTTTTTTTCCTTTAGATTTTTTATTATACATTTTGTTTAAACGCTGCATCATATCATCATCATATAACCGGGTGAGTTAGCCGTGGTCGTTACGGCATGACTGCTGGCAGTCGCTCACATCCGGGAGGCGAGGAGGTTCGAATCCCCCCCGCCGGCAACCTTGAAGATGGTCTTCTGTGGTTTCCCATCTTCCTTCCAGGCAAATGCCGGGGTTGGTCCCTAACTATAGGCCACAGCCGCTACCTTCCAACTCCTCGACCTTCCATTCCAACTTTCCTCCCCAACGGTACTTGTAGCTCACCCATTGGGTGTCCGTCTCGAAGCAGCTACAAAACTGGCGAGCCGAACATGTCCTCGGACACTCCCGGCACTAAAAACCATACGCTAAACAAACATCATATATATTATATCAGTAGTATAGGTCCCTCCTGCGGCGCTCACAAGCGACCGATCGTGACAAATGAGTATTCAAATGTAAGAGAATAGACATTAGCAGTGACGAATTGCACTCTAATTTCATAAATATCTACAATTTCTTTAAGAAATTACTTTAAAAAAATGTAAGAAGTGTGCGATTTGCAGATACTGTCGCTGTAGGAAAATTATGCTCCATAATTGCTGTCCACTTCATATTTTGGCCGCTGTGACGCCTGTTTCAGGTCATTTTAACATTCTGAGGTCTTTCATTTACCATTTTGCATGGATTTCAGGAACAGTAAATCAAAGGAATGAGTGCTCAAATCGTAACATTTCATAAATATCGAATAACCGGTGAGCGTTACGATGATCCAATTTTCAGTGATTGCCTTCTTAAGTTAGGGAACGTAGAACTTGGAATTCTAACTGAAATGTAAATAGTGTTCTATAATCATTTGGTTGAAATACAAACATAACAACCTTTCATCTTAAGTCTCTCATTATAAACCTATTGGGGAAAGTGTGGTTTATGAACATGCGAGATTTCTCGCACGGGTCCGCGAGAAGGATACTAATTTTCGCGTTATTTTGCGAAATAGATATTGCTGTATCGCTTTAATTTCGCTTTAATGAAATTCTAAAATTAATCATTAAGCGTTTCATTGTTGTGGTTCTGAATTATTTATATGAATGGTAGATATATAAATTACTAGTAAGTATCCAATGTGATTTTATTATATTCCTGATTTTGCATTCATTTTAATGCTAGCTGGACTGAATTATTTCAACTTGTTGAATCTTTGTTCGCTATTCTCTTTCTTTTCATGCGTAATCTTGATACAAAATTTCAAGCTCGTTATACACTACTGATTTCGCTGTAATTTTGCTGTAATATCGCGCTTATGGCGAAATACTGTAATTGAACTTCACTTTAAAATGGCCTTATCGCTTTAATTCGCGAACATAATATCCTTATTTTCTTAACCAGAAACATATGATTCGTGAAGATATCACAAAATATTTTTTGTCGTGTTTATCCTTATTGCGAAAAAATCATGCCTCAATATATAATCCTTGTGGAATTAGCAACGGCAGTAGCCTTAGTAACGTGATGATATATGGCGTGCCCTGCTGTTCACACACGCCTCTCTGAATCACGTGCGGAAATAGATTATCATTATCTGTCTCCATACTGGCGACATCGCACTAAATTAAAATTAATACCGTGAATTATTATGTTTGTTGAAACCTAACAAACGTGCTCATAAATTCTTATAGATTCTTTAAAAAAAATGTCATAGCTTTAGCAGTCATTATTTCTTCTTTTATTTGTTGGGCCTCATAACGATTTTTCACTGGACCTTAAAATACACATCGTATATGATATACTGGCCAGAGATGTTGCAGATTAAATACTCGAGTATATTAGTGCTTAATTTCATTTTCATTAATCGCCATGTCGTGTATAAATTATAAATTACCTAACGTTAGAATTATGGAATCCATATACACTGTGCTGATTCAATAACAAAATAATTGCGAAAATATGTCTCGCGTTCATGAAATAGCCATTAAATGTTTTCGTGCAATTAGACAGCTTTATTTTATCGGAAAGTATTTTGAATCCTCGTATATAATGGAGAGCAAACGTTTTATTTACGATCTGCTGAAGGTGATTATAAAATTATAAATGAACTTTCTGGTCGTTTCTCTCTCTTCTTTCTGTAATATCCGTTATAAATAAAAATACTAACAGAGAAATTTGCCGCATCCTGTTTGGACCAGTGATCACTATCAACAATTTGGCCAAAAAATATTTGGACTAGTAAAATCAACCTTCTTGACTCAGTCAGCCAAACAAGGACAACCTTCCCCTTCACATTTTATTGAATGGCATGTCCTTAAAATTAGAAGCCGTTGCTTTTCGTCAGAAGTCTGAAATAAAAATCTTGCTCTTGTTTAGTCATTTCTACAGTGGTAATATACTGCAGTTGAGTTATTTTCCCTTTCAGATATTTAAGTTTAATTTCTCTTTCTTTCTCTCTCTCTCTTTCTACTGACTGACTGCGTGGCGCAGTGGTAACGTACACGACTGTTGTGCCCAGGGTTGCAGGATCTAATCCTGCTGCAGTACGTGGCATTTGAGAGTGCGCAAATGCGAGGGAGCCATGTCAGTAGATTTACTGGCACGTTAAAGATCCCCTTCGGGGAAATATTCTGGCACCCGGCGTATCGTATCTAAAAGCCTCAGTAGTTAAAAGGAACGTGAAATCAATAACTTAAGCCTATAATTTTTTTTACATCGTTATTCCCGTCTAAGGAGCGCGATTGAACCTATCTAGCTGACCTTACTTTCTTGTCTTCCCAAAATCACTTCAGCTTCTCGCTATGGCTCTTTTTATGCTCCTCCGTCCAGGTTCTTTTGGATGCAATGTTTGGGTGGTCTGAAAATTGATGATTTTCAACTATTTCTCTGAATTTAGATCTGCCCAGTACTATATTACTTGAGGTCTTTATCAACTTCAAGATGCCAGTTGTTCATAGCTGTCTTTGAGAGAGTACGATTTAGAATTCTTTTAGTTAGCCTATGATCGCTCATTCTGAGAATATACAACAACAACAACAACAACAACAAACAACAAACACTACAGCCCATGAAGGGCCCAGGCCTACCAAGCGACCGCTGCCCAGCCATTTGGCCTGCAGATATTGGGGTGACGCTTGGTCAGCGCATCGGGTCCCCTTGGCCGTTAATCTTGGTTTTCGGGACTGGGGCGCAGCCTCACTGTCAGTCAGCTACTCAATTGTCCTCACGAGGATGAGTGCACACCGTTCCAACCCTCACGTCAGTTTCTAAAATCCCTGTCGGAGCCGGGAATCGAACCCGGGGCCTCCGGGTGAGAGGCAGGCGCGTTACCCCAACAGCACGGGGCCGGCATTCTGAGAATATGCCCTTTTATAATAATAATAATATCTTCTTCTACGGTATATTTTCTTATAATATTTGGTCTACTACATGTGGCTGATGACCAAGATGTCCCATGCCCCTAAAATGTATTAACAACAACTATAGTATTTTGTCTGCCTCTCTTAAGTGGCACTTCAATTCAAAATTGTTTACGTAAACATTTCCATTGCACTTTTGTTATACACCTGAGGCGAGTGCCCAAGATCGTAGGTTCAAACCTGGCCGAAGTCGTCGGTTTTTTTAAGGGCGTTAAAAATCCCTCGGTATGCCTTCCTTTCGAGGAGAAGTAAAGCCGGCGGTCCCATGTCATAGATTTATAGAATGAAAAAAAAAAAACCTTCCAATAACTACACTTGTGGAAGCTAAAATTTGTTGTTTAGTTTGATAACCCTATATTAATTCCAACGTTCGCCGTCAGGTGCTGATTGTGATGTCATATAGTAGCCAAGTCCGCAGTTAGGTGTCGTGGATGGTAGCATTTGGCAGCTTAAAGTAGGAACTACTTGAAAAATTGATCCTCTGCAGTCCTTACCTGAATCACAGATAACACACACTAATACAGCAATCACAATTAACACCGGTTAACAGACAAATTCTACACACACCAAAAACACACAGGGCTATATGACCGCGTTGTCGCAGCCTCTAAACTGAGGAACCAAACAACCAACCAAAGACCCAACCTAAGAAAGAAAGAAAGAAAGAAAGAAAGAAAGAAAGAAATATATGGTGTTTCGATATGAGCTCAGTGAATTCCCTTGTGAGTGATAGTTGTTTGGTTGCTGTTGTTATTGTTGTTGTTGGTTTGTTTAGGAATTTGGACATCGTATTCATTTCAGCACTTTGGCGAGGAGGAGCATTTGTTTCATAAACTGTGTTATGGTAGTAACTAGCAGTGTCAGTAAGTGAAATATAGTTATAAATGGGTAGGAGGCGGCCGTGGCTTTAAGTTAAGCAGCATCCATTCAATTACATAAATTAGAACTGGAAATCTACGGAATGGGTGGCTGAGGCAGGAAACGAACCCACCTCCTCTCAGGTTTACCTCACGAGGGTCAGTGTAGCCCGTTCTAGCTCTCAGACCAGAATTAAATATCTTGGTAGAAATGGGAATCGAATCCTGATCTCAGGGGTGACAACCGAGAATGCTCTGACTACACGTTGAGGTGGTTTTTGTGGGTGATATACTAAGCGGTCCACAACCTCAGGAGCTCTTGGTTAGTGAGCACGGTTATTTGCTATAGCCTATTGAAGGATACTATTTCCTTTCTACAATGAATTTGGGGGCAGACTCACTCCTCTTCCCCGTTTCCTTCTGTATTCCTTCTGTCATTCTCAGGAGGACGACGACATTTATTCTTCTCTCTCATTCCCACTGTACTATGTTGTATCTTTTTAGTTTTCTTGAAGTGGTGGTGGTAGTAGTAGTGTCCCATATCCTTGATGTCAAATCAAACTGCTTAAATTTTTTACCGTGTGCGTTTTTTACCGTTATGGTTGGTGTGATCTTTGTTTTAAGGGGCGAAACAGGGAGGTTATCTGCTATCTATATCTATCTATATTGAATTTACTGACACTGCTAGTCACTACAGTAACACAGGTTATCAAACAAATGCTCCTCCTCGCCCAAGTACACGATGCTGAAATGAATACGATGTCCAAGTCCCTAAACAAACCAACAGCAACGATAACAGCAACAAACAACTGTCACTCACAAGGGAACGGTCAGTGAGCTCATGTGGATGAAGGTGAGAATGATCACTACGTCTATTAAGCTAAGTAGCCTACTTGCAGCTAACTTACAAGGGAGGCAAATTCAGCTAACTTACAAAGGAGGCAAATTAAATATAAAAGACAGGGGAACTGAATGCTCTCAACTCTCGAAGAATGATGATTGAGGCACTTGAAAAGAAGGAAAGCAATGAAAGGCAGATATGAGAGGAAAAGAGAGATGTGTCCATCCCTAAATTCACTGGAATTAGAAAGAAAACCGACCCAGCTCAGGAATTCCTTTGGGTAGTTAGCTCCAGAGCCGTGAGCCTTTGTTGGTGTAGCGCTATCCAGGGTGCACCGTGCGCGGTGGGTTACACATATCCCTCTTGCCGTAGGCCAGGTGATACCGTATTGAGAATAGGTCTGACCTCTCTAAAAATGAGGATATCGGGAATGAAAATAAGGTAGCGCTTGCCACGGTGGGTGAGTGGTAACGTGTCGGTCTACTGGGTGTTGGCGAATTGAGCCAGCTAATCTTCCGAGTGGATCTTTCTTATCTTGTCATTCCATCCCACAGTCCTTTTTCGCCAGTTGCCCCAGGCCAAGTTCTGGTTCTTCCGCTGAAATTAACCTCCCTTCCGTCCCCCACCACTACCACTGTGAAAACCCAAAATCTAAGGTAACTTATTTGTTCTTGCAGAATGACCCGCTGGCTCTGGGATTTCCTGTAAACACTCTGCCATGCAGGGCTGTACAAATTGCACAATTCACTGAAACAAACATTAGCCTATGCCTTAATTCTTTTAAAAGGCCACATCAGTTAAAAGTTACCTTAAACCCGTTACATTATTGTTACTATTATTACTATTTTAATTATTATTGTCCCCCGTGGTGTATGGATAGCTCGCTTTTCTCTTACCGAGGAGGCTTTGGATTAGATTCCAGCCAGAAACTTAAGATCTATGTAATGTTATTGGTTTTACGTCCCTTTTAACTACTATGGCCGGGGTGCCGGAATTTTGTCCCGAAGATCTTTAACGTACCAGTAAACATACTGACACGGCTCCATCGCAATTACGCACCCACAAATGCCAAGTGACTGTGCCAGGATTCAATCCTGCAGCCTTGGGCTCAGTAGGCTAGAACGTTACCGCTCAGCAACGCAGCCAGTCATACTTAACATCTGATTTGAGGGCTGGAAACAATTGTCGTTTATTCATTTTCAAGGCTTGGCGATCATGTAGTGCTGTGTACTTTGGTGTGTGTGGAATCTGTCTGATAATCTGTGTTATTGTAACTGCTGTAGCGTACTATTGTGTAGCCTACTTGTAGTTTGGCTAGGATATGGTTAGAAGGGCGCCATGACCTTAATTTAGGTACAATCTAGGCATCTTCCTGGAATACAAATGAGAAACCATGATAAACCACTTCCAGCATGGCTGAGGTAGGAATCAAACCCGCCTATTCTCAATTCTGCATCAGGAGAAGGAAAGCCTCGTGAGGACAATTAAGTACCTGCTTGATATGAGAAGTGATGTGGCTAAGGGTGTCGTCGCGCAGATTATTCGTCCCCCACAATTTGTAGGCTATGAATAGGGTTGCAGTCGGCTTGATGTTTGGGTGCTCCCAACCACGGGTTTGTTAGACCATTATTGTTGATTCATTGAGAGGCTTTGCGACATCGTCGTCATGTAACCCCGTGTACTTAGTTGTGTGTGTGGAATTTGTCTGATAACTTGTCTTATTGTGATGGCTGTATTATTGCGTGTAGTTGTAATTAAAATGAGGATTGGGAAGGAGGCAGCCGTGGCCTTCAGTCAGGACTCAATCCGGCATTTGCCTGAAGTAGAAGTGGGAAACCACGGAAAACTACTTCCAGGATGGCGGAGGTGGGACGAACCCTCCTCCTCCTCTCCGTTTTACCTCACGAGGCTGAGTGTAACCCGTTCCAGCCCTCAAATCAGAATTAAATTTCTTGGCAGAGCCGGTAATGGAACCCGGGCCTCCGTGGTGATAGCCACTACGTAACGAGGCGGACATATAATGCTCAATGAAATGTCATCTAAAAAACCTACTAAAATGAATGAAAATGACTTTTAAAAAACTATTCCATCAAACTGAAATATGGGGACAGTTTTACAGAGGATTTATACAAGGAATCCTGTTTTATTCACTACACAATTACCTACTGTCATTAAAATATACTTGAATTTAACAAGGACATGGCAGTTAAAATGTTATTCTTAATCTTAGTGTTTTTTTGAACCATATTAATTAAAATCTCAATAAAACAAACTTCCCGGATAGACAACAAATAAAAGAAACTACTAACTTTCATTAAAATATAGGCTACTTGAACTTAACAAGGAAATGGGAGTTAAAATGTCATTCGAATTAATGAACAAAAGAAGGAAGCAGCCGAGGCCTATTGGAAGGGACAGTTCCTGGATTTGTATCGAGTTGAAAATAGAAAAAACGGAAAACCATTTCAGGCTGGCTGCATGGTCGAAATATAATTGATAAATAATATTGTGACCCTTGGTTAGTATATAAATATAATTTACACCAATTAAAAATTCAGTTCACCGGGCTGATTGCCAAGCTACCCCAGCCCTTAAAATGAATCTCCATCTATTAATTATGTAATGATATTAAGTATGTTTTAATTTCATCTAATAGGTTAGGGTATTCAATGAAAATTGTTCACTTGGTTTATAAAAAAATATTTTTGTTCATTTATTAGTGTATGCAAAGAAGATCGGGTAAAATGTTAGAGCTTGCACTTACAGTAGGTTATATTAACGCTGTCAGTTTATCGAACACAATCGCATGGATGTCCATATTTGTGAAACTATTGAGGACATATCGTATTCTTTGTATAAAGCTCCTCCACAGACAGTAGTTGTCACCATATCCAGAAAGCTAGGTCATACATATGTGAATTTATAGTAATTGACACCCCTGGGACCGTCAAACTGAGAGTCACCTCCCCTCCAACTGTTTAATGACAAAATGTTGGAACGTGTGTACAGTATGGTATGTGTTGGCTGCAGAGTGGGGGAAGGTAGGGGAGGTTGCTATTGAGCTATCGCTGGCCGAATTGGACTATGAATTATCAAAAGGGCAGATCATGGTGGCCAGAAAAGTCTGTCCGATTTTATCAGTGTAATTAACTGGCCGAATTGGACTGCGCCCGGTCTACTAACTCCAAGCTTGCAGGTTCGCTCCTGGCCGTGGTAAGTGATTTTTGAAAGGCGGCAAAAATTACGACATGCATGTCATACGATAATGGCATACCCATTTGAATTCAGTAGGCCGTGTTCAGAATGGCAAAATTAATATCGGGAGTTTCCGCCAACACAAAGTTCCTCATTTCTCTACTAGAAAACCCGAGCCATTAGGGGCCGATAACCTAGATGTTAGGCCACTTAAAACAACTATTATCATCATCATTATCTCTACTAGAAAGCTCTATAGTGTTCAAGGAGGTTAGATATCTAACCTCATTGACTTTCATAGTGATTCAAGGAACAATGAAATTCAACATGCAAGCTACCCTCTGGATGTCACATAACAAAGCTTGCACCCGGCATCCGAGGCCATACGATATTATTATTATTATTATTATTATTATTATTATTAATTAAGGTAGGAAAATAAATAAATATTCCAATATCGTTGGGCGTCGGAAGAGAACAAGAGTTGACGAACGGAGTAAGTGGAAGCCATTCCGGACTGAGTTGGAGTTCCATGGTTGCCAACCAACGTTATGTTATGGCAACGTAGACTGGGATCTAATCACTCTTGTATCCGACTTATCCTTAAATCGGCTCAGGAGTGGCGTCGGACGAAATAAGGACAACCTGTTCAAATGGGACGTTTTGAAGGAATCTTCCACCTTGTGTGACTGCGGGGAGGAACAGACAACTAAACACTTAATTAACTGTTCTAGATGTCCTACATAATGTTCCACACAAGAGCTTGTTGATGCTCCAGACAACGCTGTTACTGTTGCACAATTCTGGGCTGATATTGTTTAGTTTGTCATTTCAAATTTGTGTTACATTGTATGATATTTTATCAACCTTTGGTTTTGTTTCCTATGTTTTTTTTGCTATGCTTATGACTCGAAATAAATAAATAAACCTCGGACTGTTCTTACAAAATAACAGATCTTTTCTGTGGCAATACTTTAAACGTTTGTGGTAACACCATCACGTCCGTTCTACTTACGGTAGGTGTGGAATTGCACTGGCATACCATTTAATTTGTAATTGTGTACTGTGTGTGTACACAGTGCAGAAAGAGCGTGGGAAGATAAACGTGAGCGGTGCTGTACTATTCGCACTTGGGCTAAGTGGTCCCGCTCTGAGCTCGTTAGCCGGCGCCATTAGTTCCTCTTTATTTCAAACGTTCTGCATTAAGAAATTATCGTGTCTAATTAATATATAGTTACCGTGCTCTCTTTATTACGTGGACACCCGACGTTCAGCCTCAGCATCCGCACTTTCGCTCATTCCTTTTTGTCATCTATGTATATCAATGCTTTTAATAATGATAATTGTTTTCCCGTATTGAATTCAAGATCTTTAATTCTACTTTCCCACTTTTCAATATAATATTTCAGATCTTACTACTTTACATTATAGATACCGGTACATGTTTCGGCATATATTTGCCTTCTTCAGTCTTGATGAAGTATCTTAATATATAACATTTTTAAAATATACCTTTTCTCTATTTAAAACATCTTTTCTAAAAACACGTTTCTCTTAAAAACATACTTTTTACTGATGAACAGAAAATGCACCATGGATGACCTGGAGAAAGCCGAAAGACGTATCCTCAGGAAAATGCATGGCCCGAGATTGCTCCCAGATGGAACCTACCGTTTGAAATCTAATTCTCACCTGTATCAACAGTTATAATCGGCCAATACCAATATGCGATGTAGGAGGCTCAAGTTCTACGGGCACCTACAACGAATGAACAGCGACAGGCTTACCAAGAAGATCTTTTACTTGGTTAAAAGCCTGTGGCTTAATGAAGTACTAAAGGACTTGGATTCGGCTGGATTTGCTGACCTTAATGTAGAAGATCGTTCTAAATTTTGTGCTATGGTAGTCTTGGACCCCACCATCTAGAGTCTCTAAATGTCGGAAGCCCCTTTCGAAGGAGAGAAAGGAGAAATCCGTTCTAGCCCTTAGACCAGAATTACATTTGTTAGCAGAGTCCAGAATCGAACCCATACCTCTGTGGCGACATCCTTGGCCTATTAGAAATTAGACGGTACAGTCGTGGTTCATACAAGTAGTTTAAAATTGGAAACCATGGAAAACCATTTCAAGGATGACCGACGTTGAGGTTCGAACCCAGTTCCCATGAAATCCTTTGTCCGGAGCGTGGTGCTCTATGGAAGTGATACGTGGTATGTTGATGCAGCAGAAAAAATAATATAGGAACATTTTAAGTGAGGTGTAACAG
The DNA here is from genome assembly GCA_946902985.2 of Meconema thalassinum. Classification (NCBI taxonomy): domain Eukaryota; kingdom Metazoa; phylum Arthropoda; class Insecta; order Orthoptera; family Tettigoniidae; genus Meconema; species Meconema thalassinum. Next base: position 153,219,110 of record OX336396.1, read on the forward strand.
GAGGATGATGAAGATTTGATGTGTAGATTGAGTAACAATTATTGAAGAGGTATTATGACAAGTTCGGGTGGAGAGATGCATCTGGCAAGTGCTAATGAAGAGACGAGATAGGTTGGCAGGGCATTAAGGCACTCAGGAATAACAAACTTAATTATCGTATGGAAGTAACGGTCGGGGATAATAATTATAGATGTAAGCCAAGATTAGAATATGTTAATTAAATTGCCTTGGAGGTAGGGTGTGGTAGGTATGTAGAGATGAAACAATTAGCTCAGGACATGGAGTCATAGAGGGCTGCATCAAACCAATCTAAAGACTGAAGACACATTCTCACCCCAAGACCTAATACTTTAATGCACTGAACTACCTGGTTGGTTATATCTTGAATGTTATTGTTGTGTAGAAGTGATGATTATGTTCAAGATACAAATGTGTGTGTACCATTCATTTTGCTGTTGAGGCTTGAAATGAATGGTATTTTATATATACAGCTAAAAATGCACAATTTACTCTTTGTTTGCTTCTCATTTTTGTGCTCTGTTAGATTTGTATGTTTTTTCTTGTATTCAGATAGTAATGTGGTCTTTAGGTTTGCAAATGGAAATAATATATGGTGTATTATAAAGCCAAAAACATGAGTGTTATTATAGGCACTGGGTATTCTAACAGATTCCATAAATAACTTGTGTAATAACCGTTCTTTTCACTCTTGAGCATAGAAAGTGGCGCATTTAGAGCAAGCATGTCATGAAAGATATACAGTACATGTTCTATACACATGTTTCAGTAGAGATTTTAACAATCGCCATAAATGTAGCCTTCGGAGATTTATGTGCTAAACTGAAAGTTGTTTATTACTAATAAGCCCAGCGCCGTGAAATCAACGTCATTAGTTTGCTTTAGTGGAGCCTCTAAATTGTCTTGTCTGAGTTGTGTTCGTCTGTATCATTATTATCGTGTCGGATTACCAACCCCCAAGCTTGCAGGTTCTCTCCTGGCCTTGGTAAATGATTTTTGAAAGGCGACAAAAAATCACGGCACGCATGTCATACGTTGTTGGCATGTTAAACAATCCATTTGAATTCAGTGGGCCGTGTTCATAATGGCAAAATTAATCTCGGGAATTCCGCCAACACAAAGTTCCTCCTTTCTCTACTAGAAAGCGCTATAGTGTCAAGGAGCTTAGATATCTAACCTCCGTGACTTTCATAGTGTTCCAAGGAATGACAAAATCCGACATGCAAGCTGCCCTCTGGGTGTCAAATAACAAAGCTTGCACCCGGCACCCGAGGCCATACGATATTATTATTATTATTATTATTATTATTATTATTATTTAATCGTATCGGCCAACTAAGGACCACGTTATTTCAACTGGCTTCTCTGGGCTTTGATCTTTGCCCAGTGTTCCTTCATACGTTGTCGGTGTTGCTCTTTTCTTTCTTCCGTCCACATCTTTCCCGTCTTCAACTTCGGTTTTTCTTGAAAACCCTGGTGGTCGTGTAGTTTCTTCCTGAGGGGATTGCGTTCTTGAATATCCCCACAGGTAATTTCCATCTCTTGCAGGTCACTTTCCACCTCTTCGAACCAGGCTGGCTTGGTCTTCTTATTTTTAAAATAGTTAAAGATCCGGTTCGTCAATCGTGTGGGTTTCATTCTAAGCAAGTGGCCATAAAATGCAATCCTTCTTTTCCTCATTACACCAGAGATCTTCTGGACATGAATATACAGCTCATAGTTATGCCGTCGTCTATATTCACCGTTGTCTTTAATCGGGCCAAGAATTTTCCTCAAGATCTTTCTTTCCTTGATCTCCAATTTTTCTACCAGGCCTTTCTTGTTCATGGTGAGGCATTCCGCTGCGTACAGAGCCTCTGGTCTATGACAGTGCAATAATGCCTAAGTTTTGCGTTCAGGGATATTGACTTTTTGTTGTAAACGTCCTTGGTGAGTTGGTACGCCATTTCCATTTTGTTCATGCGCGAAGTGAAGGTTTCTTTCTCACATACGTTGGGTTCTACCCACTCGCCAAGATATTTAAACTTATCTGTCCGTTTGATTTTCCCCTGGTTTACTTTTAGCTCCCTTGGTGCTGGCTTGATGTTAGTTATGAAGTGTTTTTTCTCCAAAGAGATCTGAAGACCAACTTTTTTTGCCTGTACCTGCAGCTGGTTAATTTGTTTTGTGTCCATGTCTAAAGAGTCGGAGAAAATTGCAAGATCTGCAAAAGCTAGGCAATCAATAGAAAGGTTCATGTTCTTGTAACCCAGTCGTACTCCATTTTGGACCCCATCGTTCATTTCTTTGCGCCACTCGCGGATGACTTTTTCAAGTGCACAGTTGAAGAGCAGGGGTGAAAGCCCATCTCCCTGCCTAACTCCTGTCTTAATTTCGAAAGAGTCTGAAATTTCTCCTCTGAACTTGACTCTGGAGGTTGTGTTAGCTAAGGTCTGTTGAATGATTGCCCTGGTTTTATTATCCAATCCAAATTCCTTTAGAATGTGAATAAGAGCTATTCTATCAATCGAATCATAGGCCTTCTTGAAGTCGACGAAGGTTACCACAAATTTCTTGTTCCTTTGCTTCAGATAGAAAAGGATGGATTTCAGATTCATAATTTGTTCGGCACATGAGCTCTCTTTCCTGAACCCTCCTTGGTACTCTCCTAATTGTGGATCAAGTTGTTGTTCTGCCCTAATCTGCAGAGCTTTTGAAATAATTTTGTAAGTTATCAGTAGGAGGGAAATGCCGCGGTATTTGTTAACGTCCGTTTTGTCACCTTTCTTATGCAGGGGATGAATCAAGGCAGAAGTCCAGTCACGTGGAAGTTCCTCAGTTTCCCAAAT